>CM061142.1:107041248-107641248 GCA_030789695.1 Scilla litardierei
ATCACTTCAACTTGGAATACAAGGTGTGTTGTACTTGGAGCTAAAGGAAAACTAAGACTAATAAAAATTTTGGAAAAAATTTTACGGGGAAAAAATAACAATGGCTCTCAAAAAACGAACTTACAACCGTCCTCTCTTTGCCCACTGCGTTTGTAACATGAACCGCGACGATTGCCAAGGAAAATTGCACAAAACATAGGCTAAACGAGTGTTTAAATTGTAGAAACTAAAGATCTAGATGTGTACAAACCGAATAACACAGATCTAGAAATATAACATGCGGAATCTTAAATCGTTGCGTACTCTAATTTAGCAGAAGCGTACCTGAGTCCATTGCTAATAATCTGAAAGAGATCCTGACGATACCGCAACGGACGATCTTCCAGAATAGCACGAATCAACCGCTTGGAGAATCCCTTTAGCCTTCTCCCAGTTTCTCTCCTAGCGACGGGACGTAGAAAAGACGGCTCAACTTTGTTCGTGTATTCCGGGGACCATGACCGCTAATATTTATAGGCTAGACTCCATAGCCCTAGGGTTTCCAACTCGGCCCATCAACGAGTTGAAGCCCAATAGTCTCTACACATAAAGGCCCCACAACCGGTTTAACTCATTTAGCCCATTTAATTAATTAAAACCAGATCACTAATATATTGGGCTTAATATGACAGCGTAGCACTTATATAATTATTCACCGCATATTAGCCCAACGTTGGATTAAGATCCAACTTGTTGGATAAGTTCCAACAATCTCCCACTTGGGCTATATGCTTAAACTTTATAATTATATTTCATAGTGCATACAACCAAATAAGATCTTAACTTACTGTCATTTCTTTAATGAGTTAAGAACAATCCGGTCCATCAATTATATTAGCAAGGGATCAAAGAGATCTTCGCCACAGCAATTGCAGCTCGACCCATCAGTGGTCACCGTGCTAATACAAAAGAATGACATGGATTATGAAGTGGATGTGTAGCATGGAAATTACATGTAATGTGATCTAACATGTCTATTTCCAACTGATCCTCCTTAACCTTAGTGAGATCATAAACAAACCAAAATCGGAGTGAAGCCGAACTGAAACCAAAAACTTTATTTCTGATCAGAAAATCACCTCAAGCTTAAGCTGGAGACTTAATTTTGTCTATCATATGAGCACCCAAAAGAACAAACTCCCACAAAACTGAATTTTCTTAATGCAATGACATCCATATGAGTAGCTAGCTCATAAAACCTTTTGGATGACATTTCCTTACTATAACGGATCCGTAATTACATGGTTTGTTCCGATGTGCTCAATAGACAATTATACACTCCTATTAATCAACAATCTCGGAACTTGATCTCTGAATATCTAAACTTTGTCGAGTTCCTGTTGTTGCTTAAATATAAAACTGCAGACTTCATTGTCACTAAATAAACTGTGTGGTGTCTCAACACCATCCCTAATTTGCAGCATAGTGACAAAATATGCAGATATATTTCATGATTTGGATGTCACATAATATGATATGAAATCTAAAGCCATGTTAGAAGAGACTATATAAAAGGGACCATTTAGATCTTTTCTAGTAGATGGCGCCTAACATAGATTTTCATACATTCTTTGCATCCAATAAATGATCAGCGTCAGTATACCAAAATGATCTCAAAACCTTTTTGACTACTGATCCTTGAACATGTAAACCTTTTGTTCTCCAAAAATACCGGAAGACACATTTGGCTGTTGTCAAATGGTCAACTCCTGAACTTAACAATTTGCCCAACACACCTCTAATATATGCACTAACCAAATGCATATAAAACTGAGCATACTTAAGATTCCATATTGGTGAGATATAGGATATCTTCTGAAGTAGAATCTCGGGGTAATTAATGAGACTAAGCTTGTCTCCCACAGAAATTAACATTTATTACCACAAAGATATTATGTAAATTACATGCTCCCACAGAACTTAGATAACAGCATTAAATACCATCTCAAAACCGAACGAGGTGATCACTTAATGAAAGTTAATATATCATCAACGATATTGAAATGCTCTGCTAATGCCATTTAAAACCTCACAGAGTCTTTCATGAAAACTGAATAGAAAGTCTCTTTACAATTAATGCATTCTTTTCCGTATAAAGTCTTTGAGTGATACACTTTAAATCTTTTCTTAATACCCTTTTGAATTCCTTTTGATCATAAAAACTATTTACAATCAATAGGTTTCAAACCTTATGGCGATGAGAAAAGATTTTTAAGTATCATTCAAGGACTTTCTTAATTAATGCATTAATCCATTTAGAGATGTAAAACCTTTTATGACTTGATGTAAGTCAAACTTCCATCATCCTAATGTCAACAGTAAACTTGTCATCTCTTTAATGGATTTTCCTAAATGGCAGTTAGTTGAGGTGCTAGAGTTTGTCCTTATGAACAATTTCCCGAATGGGAGGAATTGCAACATTATCTTGAATTTATTGTGTCTTGAACAATGTCAGGAATACCATCCTGAGTAATGCCAACCACACCTGTAGGGATATAATCCTCTTCAAGAATAATGTTACTAACTAAATTTCCCCCCTCAAACTCGGCATCCTCAAATAGGTGTGCATTTCCTAATTCGTAAACTAACTTAATAGTGAGATTATGTAAAATTATCCGAAATAATATCAACTTTTAAACTATTCAACAAAACTAGAAAATCAACAGCATTATGTCCTATTACTTTATTAGGCTTATAAAGCCTTACCTTAGTTGGACATCTCCAAACATGCAAGTGATTCATTTGTTTAAAGTTTATTAAGGATATAAGCTGCAATCAAAATATAACTGAATTCTAAACTGTTAATTCTTTCATTACAACACATGTACTTAAATGCAAGAATTCTGTAAATGAAGCAACATTTTCAAATAAATGAAGATTAAAATGATCTTTTAAAGAACTAAAATCAACTAATTTTGAACCATGAGACAACCAAATTTTCCATTCTCAATTGAACAATGACAACCGAATTTGTTCAAAATAGAGATAGAAATCCAAATTCCGTAAAAAAAACGATACATAATAGTCTCATCAAATTCAAATACATTCTAGCCTTTAAAAGAAGTAATCTAAATTTAATGTGCCTCAACTTGAACCATCTTGCCATTGCCCATATCGATGTATCTTTTACCATCATTTGGCTCTTGGCATCTTAGGCAATCCTGCATAGACACAATGATGTGAATGGTTATACCAAAACTTTCCATCACGTGCCTATAAGTACCAAAGGTTGCATGAAAAGAAATTAACTTAGAAGTAAACCAAATTGCGCAGCATACCTTTCTTATCTTTTAGTGGTAGAGATCATATGAGCACTTTCTGTCTTCCTTGCTCAAGCATGTTCTCTTCCTGTACACAGTGCGAGATGAGCTCATCCAGAGACCAAGTCTCATCCTTCAGATTGTAGCTCATCTTAAACTGGTTGAACTGTGATGGAAGAGATATCAAAACAAAATGCACTAGCAGAGCCTCAGAGAGGTCTAGCTCAAGTGCTTTCAACCTTTAAGCAATATTAGACACCTTCAATATGTGCTCCCTAATGTTTCCCGTACCCTTATACCTCATTGAATTTAGAATTGTCAAGAGTGTACCAATTTCACCCATTTCACTCTTGACAAATCTGTTTTCAATGTCAGAAAGGATCCTTTTAGCTGTAGTAATTTTATCTGAAATAGTGCCCCTGAGATTTTCTGGAATGGCAGAAAAATTTTCAGGAATAATAGCTGAAAAGAGAACAAGTAAACAATTTTGACATGTCCATATGAGTATTAAACAAAACAACACCAAATTCAAATTAATGCTATTTTCCCATCTCAAGACATCCCCCACTAGTCCAATATTTATCTTTGGATAATCTATTGACTAGTCACTGACATCTTGGTGTAGCAATCAGACAATGACAATAATAACATGCCAAAAATAAAACTTCCTTTGGGCCGAATTAAATTTGCATGCATTGAACTCACTAATCATCACCTTGTCTATTGCCACAGGTGCGTATGAAATGGTATTGAACGGTAATCTTCCTTTGGGTCGATTTAACATTCGTACGCAAATCACGTGCACATTTGATTCTTTTTATATTCATGAAATGAAATAATGCAAATCAACAGAGCCCACTTTGGCGAGGTGATGATTGCACGAAATCATTTCATAAATATATACCTTTGCAAAATTTGAATCTAAGTCGCAATTTAATACATGAATATACTTTAAGTGGATATATTCAAGTCCACTTTTATTCAAAATCAAATTTAAGGCAACCAAAATTTGATTACAAAAGTATGTAGTCAACTTGTTATATTTCGAGAATAAAACTAATCTTCACAAGAAAACCCATTTTGGTGAGTTGATGATCCAATCAATTCATATTCGAAATATATATAATTAATTGTGCCAAAAATTGAATTTGAAACTAAACTGAATTTAACACAAAAAAAATGAAAACACTAAGTGGAAATATATATAAAAAACTTTTATTCCACCCTTCTAATCATTTATATTGAGTTAAATTAAATCCATAACTTCAACACAAATTTTCTTCTTAAAATGGGGTATATAGGTATACTAATGTGTATATGAACATACATATAAAGATATATATATATAAATACACACACTATCCCATTTCATATATAACTTTAAAATGTGTATAATTTCCTTAAGGCCATTTGCTTGATGGTTAGTGCACAAAAAAATTCTTTAAGGCCTTTTAAACTTATTCTTAAGGAGAAATATATGTTAAAACTTTTTATGTGCTCCCGAAGAAAACACCTGAATTTTGTGTTTTAATTTAAATCTAAATTTAGGCAAACTGAATTTTTATACCAAGGTATGAAGTCAACTTGTTATATACCAAAGTATATATATAAACTAGTCATAACCCGTGCCCGTAGGGCACGGCGGGTGCAAAACCGAGAAGGACAGTTAGTTAACGGGTGAAATGACGACATGGTAGTCGTCTCTCGGGCGCAAGAATGACGTGGAAGTCGTCTCCCGGGGGGGGCAAAATTGATGTGCGAAAAGAAAACCTGGGTAAATCGTCGCAGGGGCACAATAGTAGGGACTAAAGCAAACAAAAAAGTCGGTGCAGAGCGAAAAAAGAGCGATGAAAAACTCGTAAATAGGGAGAAGATGAGTGGCATTTCAGTTGTAGAAAAAATAATGGCGAACTTGCAAATAAGGAGAATGTGTAGGCCATTTTTGTTTGGGTTCCACCAAAAAACTCAACTCCACACCCAATCACTCACCCACACTCCATAGAGCTCTCCACTCTCCCAAACACGTTGATGCCACGTAGGACATTCACCTCCTCAGTTTCGGATGACGATGCCTCCTCTGACTTGTTATCCTTTAGTTTTGATGACCTGTAATTCTCTGCCTCGACCTCCTCCACCTCCTCAGTTCCTCTTTAGGCACACCACAATTGAGGTTCTCAAAAAGGGCGTTAAGCTTCGCATCAACAAAAGCGTGAAGTATCGGCCCAATATTTTAGTTTCAAGAATTCCACAAAAAAGAGTTCTTTTAACTAAAATCCAGCACCAAATAATGATCAACAAACATTTATGAAAACCAGCAAGAAAACAAACAATGCATACTTGAAAACCTAGTAGAGCATACTTGAAAACAAACAAAACATGTGTTGTGTAATAGCCGCACTCCACGTAGAAGCCTTCACATTTCCCAAACTTTGAAAATTAAAAATTGAACAATGTTGAAGAATTACTATGTCATCATGAACATCCCGAGTATTAGTAGTAGACCATTTTTTTCATCAAAATCTACATGCATCTTTGGCCCTTTATCCAGTTTTGACAGATCCTCCTTATTCTTCTTTCTTAGTGTTTTCTAGAAAATATCAGCTGTTTTTTCACCAGTAGCCTAACAACAGATATAATATAATAGAACATCATTCCCCGTGGTTGAAACATCAGCTTGCAAACTTTTAGCTCAATAAGTCAAACCTTTCTTGTGCAACATTTTCAGCTTCATCATCTTGCTCAGACTCCTGAGTAAACAGAAAAACGTTATGGAACTTCACATAAAATTATTAAAATTTTACAGAAAGGGACAAATTTAAGAATATAAATATCCTTGTAATGAAACTGAATCAAATTGAGCATTGGAGGCAACTCACATCTTCATCAAAATCACTATCAAATACATTTGCAGTTTCTGGTTATTCTTCATAGGTAGCATCATGATTTACCGACATCGATAAGGGGGAAATATGCAGATAATAACACATTTACATACCCAAGCTAGTTTTACAGAAGCAAAATCAGTAAACTTAGATAACTACAGCGAACCTAAAGTTGCATATTCAAGTATATGTCTACAAAAACAAAAACAGGTTTGCAAGCTTGAAATGTTGCTCTCATGCAAAAACAAAAACACAAACGAAACAAAAGTCTCAGATCAAGTAAAGTCTCAGATCGAGGAAAATCTACAAATTGCTATTTTTTAGGAGATCATATTGGAAAAAAAATAAAAAAGAGATTCAGTTGCTTCTCTTTGCGCTTGTTGTAGCCGAAGATGGTGAGCGTCTCTTGAGCGGCCTCGCTCGTAAGCCCCTCTCCCTTTCATCTCAGATTCTCGAACACCTCCTCGATCGGAATATTCTCCGGCAAAATTCCCAAAAAGTAGTTGTCCATATTTCGAAAGATTCCAGCAAGAAAAAAGAATAGCTTTAGAATTTTTGGTTTTCTTTTTTTAAATTCTGTTTAAGCTTCTTTAGTTTTTTGTTCCTTTTTCGCATTTCTTTTGGTTCTTCATAATTTTCGTTTTGAGATTTTTTGGACCAGCTTATGGACCCCGTATAAGAAAAAGGAAACATGGCTTATGCTTTTGGCCAGTTTGAAACCTAGATGTTGTTAGTTAAAACATGTTGTTTTAAAGTTACTATCTAATGTTTGCTCAGGATCACCCTCACCGATTTTTTTGGCATGACCGTATATTATATGTACATGTAAAATCAACATACATCTTATTTTATTAAGTCCCATTAGCACTTCTCTGAAATCCATTGTTTCACATTACATTCTAGATGGTTTACATATCTTATAGCACAGTTTATCATATCTCTCGATTTCATCCCATCTTTCTAATTGTTTTTTGGTCTTTTGTGAAAATGTTTCTCATTTCTCCATTACAAATAAATTTGGTTTTTGTTTGTTGATCAATTTTTAGTTTACCTTTGTACATACATTCATGGCACAGTTATGTTTTACTCCTTCCTCACATAATATATTGTTCCTCATGAAGTCTTAGTATTGATTTTGATTTCTCTTGGCAGCTTACCATATTGTTGATACTATGATTTGGCTGGGAATAATGGACATGATAAATGAATTCAGGGGAAAAAAAAGGCTAAAGTTGTGACCAATCACACATCTAAGTGGTGCACATGGGCACTCCCAAGATCAAACTCCAAATTTATCAAGATCACAGATAACAAACTCCAAAAGAGCATGGATGTGTGTGAAAGGAGTGTCGGGGGGGGGGGGGGGGGGGGGGGGGGGGGGGGGGGGGGGGGGGGGGGGGGGGGGGAGTTGCGGAAACGAATACTCTGAATAAAAGATAGTAACCAATTCATAGTAAATTATGAATGATACTCCAAATAAATTGCTCACATGCACATAGTTGAAAATTTTAAATTAAAACAAATACAAACAATATATGTGAGGATGCAATTTAACTGTAAAGAATTAGCACATAAGTCCATACATTCTTTTTGTGGTTAAAGACAGGCTGCTTCCTAGTTACAACAGATATGCAAAGAAAACTCAAAGCAGCACCTAATTCACAGTTCAGTCTCTGTTTCAAAGGAAACACACATTACCAGTCATTCAAATTGATTCACTTAGGTTACTACCGATGTACTTAAGCCCAGGTTGAAATGCAAATTCCTGGAGTGGCTTCCAAGTATCTAACCACCAAACAATCATGGCAGAAGTAGATTTTTTCATGTGCTGCACATATCTAATCACAAGATTAATTAGGATTTGATCTACCACTCTTCTAATGCACTCTTAAAAATTGTTTTTTTAATCCAAACATAACCTTCACTGCCTAGTAGGAACAAAAAAATGCAAGTCTCCCATCATTGTTAAAAACAAATCTGATATAATCATTGAACCTTCTACGTCCCCCAAAGAAAAAAAAAGTGCTCTTTTATGTTATGACATGAAAAACCCGTATGGCCGATTTACAACTTCACCATGTGATTCTCGCAACTTAATAAATGTGTAGATGAAACCAAATCACAACCCACCAATAACAATTTCAATGAGACAGTCCAAAAGAGCTACAGATGTCATGCTTAAAATCATCAAATCTGGATTTGTTAACACATATAAGCAACATTTTGTGCAATCAAACATGCAGAAGCAGATCACCACGAAACGGAAAGGGGGTCACCGATATGGTCAACTACAAACGCTGAAATGGCATCAGAAAACCAAAACAGTGAAATCTGTGAAATCTGTGAAATTAAAAATTGGCCTTGCTGCCTTGCGTTTTATGACCGAACCCTTTCAAAACAATCAAAAAAATTTTGGCCTTGCTGCCTTGCATTTTTTAGGAAAGAACATGATGGGCTCAGAACCTAACCTTTAGGTTGCAAGAATCGACCCTTGTGCATTGCTGCAGAAAAGAAACGAACCAAATAAGAAACCACAATATTAAAGAAAAATCTGTGAAAAGTGAAATCTGAAATATGTGAAAGTGAAAAATCGACCCTTTACTTGTGCATTTTAGGACCGAACGAAACGCTATGATGAGCCCGTAGATCCCAGTACTGATAATCACCGCTATGATGAGCCCGTAGATCCCCAAAACTCCCGCCATAACCACCGGCACGAATCTCTGGCCGCATCACTCCCATCGACGCAACTCCGACGCGTGCTCCGGGAGCTCATCTTCCGATCGTCAGATCTGAAGGGAGAGGAGGCGGAGAGAGATGGTTCACAACGCCATTTTTTGGGAGATGAGGAGGGGAGATGAAGGGGCACGGTCTGAGATGCCCTATACACAATGAGATGTTTTTTTTGGGAAAAGAGATATAAAGCTGAGATGTTTTTTTTGGGAAGAGATCTGTTCATTTTTTTGGTCTTTCCCTATACACAATTCCCCACAAAATTTCAATTTTTTCCATCCAAATTTTTTTAAAAAACCCATCTCAACCGTTGATTTTTCATGATCAAATCTCAACCGTCTTTTGTCTTGTCCTAGTCAGCCCTAGGATTCAAAAATCTCTGTCAAATGTATAATAGATTGTTTTATGCCATAAACTTCGAATTTAAATTTATTTTGCACAATTAACACAAAATTTTTCTTTGAGGAGGAATGTTAAAAATGTCTTATTTCCTCCTTCAACCCAAATTAAATTCAATATTGGGCAACCAATCATACAAAAGTATGTATTTAACTGTTTATGTTACGAAATAATAATAATTTAACAGTAAAGCCCACTTTGGTGGGATCCCGTAATAATTAAAATTATTTTGAAACATATAATCTAAAGTGCCCAAAAATTGAATTCAAATGAAACTGAACTTAAATGTAAATATACAGGAAAGCCTTTTATTTACTCCTTCGATCCGTTTAAAATTCATACAGGCAACTGATCATACTAAGTATGTATTTTTAATTCGTTTACATTCCGAAATAATAAAAAATTTAATAGTGCAACCCACTTTGGTGGAATTTCGCAAAAATTAGAATTATTTCGAAATGTATATATAATTGAATTTTGCCTAAAGAATTAAAAAACGGAATGAACTTAAATTTAACGCACAAAATTTGGGCTTAAAGGATATATATATATACACTTAACCATGTATATTCGCATTTCACGAATTTCAATTCAAAACTTTAGGCGATAAATTTTCATGCCAAGCATTTACGTAGCCTTTTATATATATCGAAATAAAATTAATTGCCACGATGGAGCCCACTTTGGTGGGTTGTCCTTTTAAATAAAATTATTTCGAGATATATATATAATTAATTACGCCTAAAATTGAATTAAAATGTGAATTTTAACACAAAAAGTGCACTTAATGGAAATATACAGATTGCCCTTTTATTTCCTCCCTAACTTTGTGTTAAAAACATCCCAAGATAGGCCCAAATATGTGTTCAAATGACCCAAAAATTGGGTCCAAAATTAGCCATGTGGGTGCCCAAAACTGTTTTGCAATAAGCCTAAAAGAAGGCTTAAAAACTGGTTTGCAATAATAGGCCCAAAAAAACCAAATAACCCAAAGAGCCCAATTTAACAGCCCAGCCCTATATTGATTTTAATTAAACTGATTGTGGGCACATGGGCCGGCCCACAGGGCTGTAGCTGAAAAAAAAATTAGGGTTAGGATTTCTGTTGGGGGGGCGGCCGCCGCCGCCGCCCCCCATCTCTACCGTCGGGCGCCGACAGGGAGGCCTGCGCCCCGGTCTCCGGCGGGGGGGGGGGGGGGGGGGGGGCGCCCACCCCCCGTGCATCCTGACTGGGGGCGGCCTCCGCCGCCCCCCTTATTCTGAGGGCGGACGAGGCCGCCCCCGCTTTATATCGACGGGGGGCGGCAGGCGCCGCCCCCAGTTTCTGAACGGGGGGCGGCGCCGGCCGCCCCCCTTATTCCGTCGGGGGCGGCAGGCGCCGCCCACTGTTGCTGAACGGGGGGGGCGGCGCAGGCCGCCCCCCTTTATTCCGCCGGGGGGCGGCCGGCGCCATCCCCTTGTTTCTGAAGGGGCGGCGCCGGTCGCCCCCTTTGTCTGCGCCGGGCGGCGGCCGGCGGCCGGCGGGCCGTCCCCGATCAAAAAAAATATATTTTTTAATTGAAAAAATTAATCAAAAAAAATTAAATTTTCATAGATTCGAATATTATATCTGATAAAAAATGTATTTTTAACAGATCCGAAACTTAAAACAGATTAAAAACCTGATTTTTATCAGATCTACTATGAGCAGACAAAAAATTTAAGATCCACGGCATGTGGGCTCTGATACCACTTGTAGAAACTAAAGATCTAGATGTGTACAAACCGAATAACACAGATCTAGATATATAACATGCGAAATCTTAAATCGTTGCGTACTCTAATTTAGCGGAAGCGTACCTGATCCATCGCTAATAATCTGAAAGAGATCCTGACGATACCGCAACGGACGATCTTCCAGAATAGCACGAATCAACCGCTTGGAGAATCCCTTTAGCCTTCTCCCGGTTTCTCTCCTAGCGACTGGACGTAGAAAAGACTGCTCAACTTTGTTCGTGTATTCCGGGGACCATGACCGCTAATATTTATAGGCTAGACTCCATAGCCCTAGGGTTTCCAACTCGGCCCATCAACGAGTTGGAGCCCAATAGTCTCTACACACAAAGGCCCCACAACCTGTTTAACTCATTTAGCCCATTTAATTAATTAAAACCAGATCACAAATATATTGGGCTTAATATGACAGCGTAGCACTTATATAATTATTCATAGCATATTAGCCCAACGTTGGATTAAGATCCAACATGTTGGATAAGTTCCAACATAAATAGCTTTAAAAACAAGTTTAATCCTAAGCTGGAATCCAAAATCGCACTGCAACACTGATTAGCTGTGCCCTCCACGATGGATTCATGCCAGCGTAGCGTTGCTCCACGTGCGGGCATGCCACGCGTGTGCTGTTCGCACTATAAGCCGGGCGTCCTTTGGGCCGAGTGTTGGGCAGCGCACGTGGGCTGCATTGCTGCTGGGCCGAACAGGCTGGGCTGCTAAAATGATGGAAAACGCTGAAATTTCAGCAAAATTCGCAGGAAATTCCTGTGCTAAAAGCATTGGATTCTACCGTGTTTTGTATCATCAAAATATAAAACACTAGGTGCATAGATCAGTGGTGTCGGCCGTGAGCGTGCATGCAGCACCTTTTATTGACAAGGTCACGATTTTAACCACTGGCTGCTATGTGCCGTGGACAGGCTACATAGGCCATGGCTATCAAAACTTCTCACCCCCCGTGAACCATATAAATGAATGAATTGATATGCATGTAGCTCATCCATCTATTTCTCTTTCTTTGATTACATAGCTCCCTACCCAATGGAAAACAGGTGGAAGTTGGAGAAGTGACTGGCAGTGTGATTGTGGTTGAAAGTCGGGAGATAAACGCTAGCGTGCAGAACCCGTGATCTTCTAATTGTTGCAACATTAAAGATGTCCAGTTTGATAAGTGAGCACTGCCCGCTGGTTATAAATCATAATCGCTTTGAATTTGAATGTTCACTATCTGTGCCTTTCTTGCAAACCATATTTAGACGAAAGATGAAAAATATATATTGAATAATGACATTGAGAGTTCTGGACAACAAATTAGGATCGCGTTGAGGAACAAATTAGGATCGTGAAGACGAGAGCTTGTCACGCTGGATGCAATGATTAAGGAATTGACGACATTATCCAAGATCAGAATCAAACACACCCTCTTGCCTGCTTGATTACAGATAGTCCATGACACTTGTCATTTTGGCTTGTGTCCTCAGCAGGCCACAAATTTTGCTTGGCTCGTTGCCATTTGTATGCCGTTGCATCGATTCGTTGGCTTCACTGGTTGCAGGCCAACTTCTTTTAATAAAAAAAATAGTAAAAAGAAGAAGATGACGGAGCTCTGCTGAAAGTTTCCAGTAGGGGTTGGAATAAATGTATACAAAGAGAAATTGAAATCGAATGCATGCTTTGGATATTAAACAAACACCTTCTTGGATGCAAGGCTTCCAAACAAAAATTGGCTTCCTAAATTATTACGCATGCAAATATATGGATTAACTTCGAGAAAACTGTGTTTAGTTTGTTCAGTTTATAACAAAATCTCCAAGGCTTTGTTTGTAACCGGTTAAACTATGGGTTAAGGAGGTTTAACATGGATATATTAACTTCGAGATTAGCGTATGTAAGCAATATTAAATAAAGGTTTACTAATACGTGTGTTGATTTTTTTATGCGGCAAACTCATCCCCAGGGCATGACACGGTCGTGTCATGCCTTGGGAATGGATGGCACGATCATGCAGAGACAGAAGGTTTTTGGGCCAGTGACACGATCGTCCAAATTTACTCTTTGATTTGTACAATCGTGTAGAGTTGACAAAGTCTCCAAGTTATGAGCAGCACAGTTGACACGATCGTCGAAATTTACCATTTGATTGGTACAATCGTGTAAAGTTGGCAGAGTCTCCACATTATGAGCAGCACAGTTGACACGATCGTGCCATATCTGACACGATCGTGTCAGTCGGGTTTCGACGTAATGCGGGTTTTGTTTTGAGCCATTGATCTGATACTTGATCAAATCGAACAGCCATGACTTAAAACGTCCTATATAATCCTAATGATGAATTCCTATATCAGATACACCAAGAATTGAAGGCGATGAGCACGACAAGACTTCTTGGAGATGGCTACAATCTTTGGAAGAAGAGATATTCCTTGTTCTTGGATTTTTGAGGTAAGATCATTCCATTATTGAGTGTGCAAGAGGCTTTGTAATTGCTAGATTGCTAGATTTACATTGTCAAAAGGGTTCACTTGTGTTTTGGAGAAGATCTTAGTAGTCGTTGTATTTACATGTGCTACATCTATGATCTAGTGGAAACCGTGACAACGGAAGACTGGACGTAGGTATCACATTGGACCAAACCAGTATAAATCTTGTATCTCTCTATGTGATTGCTTGATCTGTGATTGTGATGGTTTATCTTTGTGTTTTCTATAATTTTTTCAAGATCTTACTCTGTTTGTTAAAGTTAGCAGGCGTATTGACTTATTCCGATGCGTGCACATCATGTATTCGATGTAATCCACATGCAACGTCCCTAATAAGTGGTATCATAGCATTGGTGAGAAGAAATTAGAAAGTCAAGATGTCGTCCTCTCCCACATCGTTCAAGTTGGAGAAGTTCACTGAAAGAAATGACTTCAGCTTAGGACGACTGAAGATGAAAGCATTTCTGATGAGGGATGGGTGTTATCAAATTGGCTTTGAGAAAGACAAGATTGAGGCGGAGGTCGCGAAAGCTCAAAAATTAGAGATGGAGAGAAAGATATTAAGTGCGCTGCAGTTATCATTGTCTGATGAAGTACTTAGTAAGATGTCCAAGAAAGAAACTGCAGACAAGCTATGGAAGAAGCTGGAGGCTCTATATGCGAAGAACAATCTGACGAGCCGGCTGTACTTGATTTAACAGTTGTATGTGTTGAAGATGAGGGAGGGCACTCATGTTAAGGATCATAGTGATGCATTCACAAAGATCATAGCAGATTTGCAGAATATGAAGGTGAACTTCAAAAATAAACAGTTGGCGATGATACTATTATGTTCTCTGACAGATGACTTCGACCTGTTGGTCCGGTCCATGGTATATGGGTGGGACATGCTATCCTTGGAGGAAGTTGAATCTGTATAACATTCCAAAGTTCGTTGTATCAAGGTGACTGGTTGGGACAATGGTGATCAAGGAGATTCTCTATTCATCAGAGGACGTCGGGATTCTAAGAACGGACGTGGTTCAAGAAAGGACAAAGGTCGGTAAAGATCAAAGGCATGTGGATGCAAGGACAGATGTCATTTCTGCAAAGAGAGAGGACACTGGAAAAGAGACGGCCCTAAGTTGAAGAAAAATGGAAATGGAAAGGATGAAGCTTCTTGTTCAGTTTCTATAGGGATCAATAGCAACGATAGTGACGACAGAGAAATGCTGATGTCAACAACATCTGAAGATCATGGGATCTAATGGCTCTTTGATTAGGGATGCGCCTTCCACATAACGCTGTGTAGAAGTTGGGTTAGTTCATATTATCCTAGAGAAGGCAGAAACAAGCTGATGGGAAACAACATGGCTTGTAAAACAGTATGAGTTGGAGAAGTAAGAATCAAGATGCATGATGGAGTTATCAGAAAAATACTCGGCATGTGCTATACTTGAAGAAAAGTATGATTTCCATTGGAGCTCTAACTGGATTGGGATGCAAGACAAGGTGACTTGTTAAAGGTGTCGGAAGGGTCTCTGATCGTGATTAAAGGAAGAAGGGTACAAAATCTATATGCGCTGCAAGGGCACACCGTGGAGGGTGAAGCTAGTATATCTCAGGACTTGAGGGGTGAAGAGTCAGCCACGTTGTGGCATCTAAAGAGTTACAAATCCCATTAGCATTTAAATACCTTCTAATATATATATTAAGAAATTGAGTGAAATGTGATCATATTTCATAAAAATGCAATGCAAAGGCTTAGTTTTCATGTATTATCAAACTTAATAATTAATTGTGCCAAAATCCCTTCGGATAAATGATCAAGCTTAATCCATAAATGTCTTTATATATATATAGGAGAGTCTCTGCTTGGTTATGTAGGAGAGTCTCTGCTTGATTCTAATTAATTGAGGGCTCTTCTGCTTGGTTATGTAGGAGAGTCTCTGATGAGGAGATCAAGACATCGGTTTTCCAAATTGGGGCGGACAAATCTCCTGGTCCAGATGGGTATAATGGGTTTTACTTTCAGCAAAACTGGGCACTAATTGGAGGTGAGGTAACATCGGCAATTAAATCTTTTTTCATATCGGGATCTCTCCTCAGAATTGTTAACCATACTTTCCTGACCCTAGTTCCTAAGAACGACAATGCCTCGTCTTTGGGTGATTACAGGACTATTGCCTGTTGCAATGTACTCTATAAAATCATCAGTAAAATACTTTGCAATAGGATTAAAAAGGTTATTCATGAGCTTATTTCACCAAATTAAGCCGCTTTTCTCAAAGGGAGGCTGTTGACAGATTGCATACTACTTGCTCACGAGCAGATCAGAGACTTTAACAACCCTATGGGAGGTAGAGCCTGCCTGAAGCTTGACTTGAGGAAAGCATTTGACAGCGTTAACCGTGAGTTTATCTACTATTTCTTGCGGCAACTGGGATTTCCTGATATTTTTGTAGGGTGGATCAAGGAATGCATTTCGTCGCCTACTTTCTCTGTGATTATTAATGGGGCTCCTCACAGTTATTTCAAAGGCAATAGAGGCATCCGACAAGGTGACCCCCTCTCTCCTTACTTATTTGTCATTGCCATGGAGGCTTTTTCTATCTTGATTGCCAAGTCTACTAATATGGGCTACATTCACCCTATGCGGCGCACTGGGTCATTATCACATCTTTTGTTTGCTGATGACCTTCTGGTATTCTGTCGGGCAAACGAGACTTCTTTTTTAGGCATCAGGAATTTGTTGGAGGAGTTTTATAACTATACCGGGCTTCAGGTCAATTGGGACAAAAGTGCAGGCTTGTTTAGCAAGGGGACGAAAAATAAAATTGAATTGGCTGAAATATTGGGTATCAAGATTTTCACATCAATATCTACCTACCTTGGGCTTCCGCTTTCATCAAAATATCCAAAAGCCGCAAACTTTGCCAGGTTAGTTGATAAATGCAAGAAGAGGATGTTGTGCTGGAGTTCTTCTTTGCTATCCATAGCTGGTCATATTGAATTGGTTAGAACTGTGATCTATGGTATCGTGGCTTTTTGGATGCATGCTTTCAACATCCCGTTCAGTACTCTTAGAACTATCTCGTCTATGTGTAGACGCTTCATCCTGGGATCGTCCAGAGCTTGGGCATGGGAAGACCTCTGTAAACCTAAGAATGAAGGGGGTGTTGGGATCAGATTACTGGAAGATTTAAATGAAGCAGCGGGCTTGAAGTTAACCTGGAGGTACCTCACATCAGATAGTATATGGGCTAAACACTTGGGGGCGAAATATGGGTCTGAGGTCGGTTTCTTTGCGGCAAAACGGCGGGTTGAGCATTCTGGTACTTGGAAACGATTAATAAAATGCCGGGCGATTTCCAATAAGCTGATTCGTAGGCGTGTTCGGGATGGGCGTGGGACATTGTTTTGGATAGACCCTTGGCTTGATGTAGGCCCTTTGTGCAATATTTGCGAAATCCCACAGGGTGCCGAATTAAGGTGTGTCCGTGATTACTGGCATGAAGGCGCATGGGCTTCTGACATTACACTAGATCCTGTGCGGCATTTGATCCAACCCGTGCGGTTGAAATCTGGTGCTGATGTTTGGGAATGGGTCCAAGGAGATGGTTTCAAATTCAAGCAGGCTTGGGATGGTGTTCGTCGTCGAGGTAGCCCTTTCCCTTATCACAAATTAGTTTGGTATAATAATCATGTCCCTAAACTATCTATTACTTTACTTCGAGCTTTCAAGGGAAAATTACTGACCAGGGATGTGATTTGCAAGTGGGGGTTTAATTCTCCGATACATTGTGTATTATGCGATGAAAACAAAGAGGAAAACACGGAGCACCTATTTTTTGAGTGCAGCTACTCTAACTATATTTTCCGCAGATCCATGCAAAAGTTATGTGTTTCACCCCAGATTAATCCGGGTCTCAGGGAGATTGGAAATTTCTACCTCTCCAATTTTGGAGGGAAGACCGCTATGGACAAATTGGCAAAGACTGCTCTTGCAGCCTCGGTGTGGCACATTTGGAAAGAAAGGAACATGCGCATCTTTGAGGGGGAGAAAAGAAGCAATGCAGTTGTATTTGAGGCAATTTCAACAGATATTCGAATAGCTCTTCATGCGCTAGAACCATCAACCGCTGAAGAGAAACTTGCTTTTGGCAATTGGGAGTTCAGAGATATGGGTTGAGTGGGGTTTTTTGATTTGGTCCATGATTCTTCTTGTATTATAGCTTTGAATAGTGACCTCTAGGATGTGGGATTTATAGTTGAGAGTGACGGCGCTTGTGCCCTCTCCTCTCTCTATTAATTCTGCATACCTAGAAGTCCTATTGTTGTATATTGTATACTCATTCAATAAAGACCACCGCTAACTTTCCAATACACACACACACACACACACACACACACACACACACACACACACACACATACATATATATATAAAAGTAGTAATAGATAAAAACACAATTCTAGAGATAAGTATTAGCGTAGCTTGAAATATGACTTCTAATAATTTGTAACCCTTATCTGGATTAAAGTCATTTACTTGCTATGAAGATTGAGTCTAGATTATGGGTGTGTTCGAGTAAACCAAGAGTAGACTTGTTTATTAAAAAAATTGTTTGGTTCGTATAGTTTATGTATGCAGCCAACTTCCTCCAAGAAAATAAATGTCACATCATTACGTCAAAAGAAGTCGTTAATGAACTTCAATATAAATTGAACATTACTCATGTTGGAAAACAAAACATGACTGTATTTTGAATTTATTTACATTGTAGATTGACAAAACAATATATGTGTACATAACTAGATGGACAATAAAAATAATAGGATTCAATCTTATTGGTTAAAATAGTTATAATGCTTGCTTATTATGAATTGTTCAGGATTTAAGTAGAAGTAATTAAATTATTATTAAACCTAAATCCAATCAGATTGATCTCAGCATGAAAATAGATGACCATGTTGTATAGAAGCTACAATCATGATAATCTCCATGCAAAATAGATAGAGGTTTAACACAAATGAACTAGACCTATTTGAGCCGATTTGCTAAAATTAGATATCATGGTATCCAAGTTACTAGGAATATATGTTTGAAATGTCAACAAATAACCAAATGATTAGAGGTAAACTGAATATATCTAAAGCTGAAAAAGCACAAGTAATGATATCAAATTCTAAACCAAATTATAATTGACTTCATATTGGTTGCCTAAGTACGATATAGACCATCCAAACTTGCCACACCATATATGTTCTGAAAATGAACTTATATTTTTTTTCATATTTATAAAAAAATCATTTTTTGAAATAATTACAACTATACGTGACCGATTGTAAATGGCAATCTAGAATTGCATTCTAGATTTCACATAAATAATTGCTAAAAGCAATTATATAAGGAAGATATACTAACCACATATTCTTGTAAATTTTGAGTATGTTATTTTCTATTTCGTCAAGATTAGATTCATTAAATAAAATCACCAATCAAGATTAAATTTCATCAATAAGAGTAAAACAAATAATGATAACAATTATCTTCTTGATATGAGGTAAGATTACACCAAATCCATAGCTGATAAAATTCTTACACAAATAGAAGAAAAAAATGTGAAAGAAAATTTCAATCCAAATATAGCATGCACTAATACCATTAACTTGTTGTGAGTGGGGGAGGCTTTTGGCCTCCCCACCACTTATCCCTCCATTACTCCCCCTCTTATTGGAGTAATGGTGACCTTTGGTTTCGATGTGTCTCTTCACATACCCTATGAAATTATAAATATAGAACCATGGCTATTTGCCATGGTGACTCTTCCCTCTATATTTCCAACACGTTATCAGCACATTTGCTCTAAATTCTTTGAGCTTTTTCTCTTGTATCCCCTCAAATTTAACCATCTACGCGCTAAGGAATCTATTTGTTGCGGCGGTCCGGATTGCGACAAACCGTTGCGAGGATTTTTTTTGGGCATATCGGGAGCGGGACTATCTACGGATTTTTCTTAGCACAATCGTCCCTAGATCTTTGATCTAGAGGTAATTTTTTCGATCCCGTAGATACTTACAAAATATTGTAAGCTAAGATGGGGTTTTGCTACCCCCCCTCCGAAGGGGGGTGATGTGTCCATATTTTACATCATTTTCATATCATGTTTCCATCGCATCGCATGTCATCCCCGCGTCCAAATCCCACTTTTTACAGCGATTTTGGTATTTCTGACGATATTTCGAGTTTCGTAGTATATTTTGAGTTTTCAGGGATTTTGGAGCGATTTAGACCCCTGCCTGGACATGGACACATCCGACGTGCTCATGAGCTTGATGGCAGGGCTCTGGAGAAGTTCGTCGTGTTCTCGGAGCTGTTGGAGGAGAGAAGGAAGAGAAAAAGGAGAAAGAGAGCAGACAGAGAGAGAGTTGCTGCAGCATAGAGCTTTCCTAGAAAATGCTCGGCCCAAGCAGCTTGCTGCTCGAGCCGAGCCGTGCCATATTAGAAATGCAGCAGATACGGGCTGACTCGGGCCGAGCAGCTCATCTGCTCGGCCGAGCAGCCGCAGATATCACGCCCCGAGTAGGTCCCCGAGCACACCCCGAGCAGCCGACCGAGTCATCCATTCTGAGGTCGAGCAACATACGACGCGGGCCGAACCACCACCCGAGCAGCTCCGACTCGATCCGAGTCACCTACTCGGCCGACACTTCCTGGGGCATTTTTGGAAGATTTTTTGAACGCGCGATGCGCTCGATTTGGGGCAGCTGAAGCTCGCGACTGCGGGCTGAGCGTGGAGAGTTAATTCTGAGTTTGTTTTTAGGATTTTTGGAGAGAGCTCGGGCGATCGTTTTTTACGGATTTTTGGATTTATTTCTGTAGTAA
Organism: Scilla litardierei; assembly: GCA_030789695.1. NCBI lineage: Eukaryota > Viridiplantae > Streptophyta > Magnoliopsida > Asparagales > Asparagaceae > Scilla > Scilla litardierei. The sequence continues at coordinate 107,061,679 of CM061142.1, forward strand.
ATTTCTGTATCGATTATTGAAGTTTAGCGTTTATTGTTCTTTTCTGGATCTGTTCTTCGTTCGTTCTCGCTGTAAGTTTATTTCAGCCCTAATCTCTTACTTGTTAAGATGTTTTCTTCCGCGAAATTGATATCTTTGTGTATTCCGATCATCATGAGTGAGTAGATCTATTCTAGGGTTGATGGGTGAACCCTAGGATTTTAGGGGGAAAATGTAGATCTGGCTCCCAATGTTGAATTGGGGATTTAGGGTTGTATTCCGGTAGATTCTACCGAATCCGTAGATAACCCGTACTGAGATCGTGCCCACGGTCTGTGGGATCGATGTGCTTAAGGGGTATCTAGGGATTCGAATAGGAAAATCGATGGATCCAATCATGGCATGTGACCACGCCCGGCTCGTGCCCTGAAGGGATCCATCGAAGAACTATAACGCTACGTTGACGGCTACCGCCATTGCGTCAACGAGAGCCACCGAAATACCCCGCAATTCTAACCCACGAGAGTGGTACGAATTGGGGGAACTAATTCCCTAACCCCAATGCAATGAGGGGATCCTATCTAACATCAACCCCCAACGATCCTAGCGACGACCCCTAAAGCCCTAGTTCTTTTTATTATATTATATAACAACAACAATCAACCCAATTCATTCTCACTCCAACCGCTACATTACTTCTAGATTTAGAAATAGGCTGAGATTACTACGGACACTATCACCGTCCCTGTGGGATTCGACTATCTTTTATACTATAACTCGACACCGTCCGCTTGTGGATTGAACCCAAAGTCGCAGCCTAGGAGCCATATCACGCCTGGTGATCGTGACACTGCCAGGTGGATCTTATGTGTAGATTGCGGGACTGTCAAGTTTTTGGCGCCGTTGCCGGGGACGTCAATAGTGTTTTTATCTCAGTTTGTTTTTATATTGAGAAGTTTGCTAGCATTCTTATCATCCCTTACCTACCATCATTTTTATTCTCTTTATTTATTTCGGTGCTACTGACGGTGTTTTTCTAAGCTTTGTTGGTGCATGAACACCCGCCACAAGGGGGCTTCTAGAGAGTTATTGTTCGATCCTGAGATTGAAAAGACAGCCCCGGCTTTAAGAGCCTCTAGCAGAAGCTCATCTCCATCAGCTCAGATGGGAGAGAATCCTCCTCCTCCTCCATGCACCGGGTCCATCAGGGACCATATGAAACCGACCTTTGGGAATAATTCCTCGGTTCTTAGACCGCAGCTGACGGCGGCAACCTTCGAGCTTAAGACGGGGTTGATCAATCTTATGCAGCAAGATCCCTTCCATGGGCATCCTCATGAGAACCCCAACCATCACATTGACTGCTTCTTGGCCAAGTGCGATACATTCAAGGCGAAGGACATCAGTGATGATGCAGTGAAGCTGCGGCTGTTCCCGTTCACCTTGAGGGACAAGGCCTCCTACTGGCTCCGAGCTCACCCTCCCAACCACTTCACTACCTGGGAGAAGCTCGCGCTCGCATTCGTGGATAAGTTTTATCCACCATCGAAGACGGTCCGAATCCGAGGGGCCATATCCAATTTCAAGCAGCTCCCCCAGGAGTCGCTTTACGAGGCTTGGGAGAGGTTTAAAGACCTCCAACATCAGTGCCCCCACCATGGGATCCAGCCTTGGGATTTAGTGCAGAGCTTATACAACAGGCTCCAACCTATCACTAAAATGGTTATTGATGCTGCGGCACAGGGCGCCTTATTGGATAAGTCTCATGAGGAGGCTATTATATCTTTTGGAGCACATGGCTGCCAACACTTAGCAGTGGGGTGATGAGATGACCGTGATCACCCGGACCCCTGAGGTCAAGGCTGCTAGTCACCTAGACTCCCACATAGAGAACCTGTACAAGAAGGTGGCCCGTATTGAGCAGTGCCTTGACTCCCTCCCAACGGCACCAAGCACCTCCTACCATCCTGTTGAGGAGTATGTAGATCCGGGATATATCTCCGCTGAGGGTCATTATGAGGGTGCTGAGACATCCGAGACTGTTCAGTACATCCAGGGAGAAGGACGGAACCAGTGGCAGCATCCGGCTGCCAGGAATCACCCAGGATTCTCATATGGAAATCCGAACGGAGGGCTGCAACCTCCACAATTTTAGAGGCCACCTCCTCCTCAGCAGCAGCAGCAGCAGAGCCAGCAGCAGGGCGGCTTTAGGCCAGCTGGGCCATACAGGCCGCCGGGATATCAATACAACCGGCCACCGCAGCAGAATTTTGCACCGGCTCCTCCAAAGTCAAATCTTGAATCTACGCTGGAGACCTTTATGAGCGGCCAGATTCAGTTCAACCAAGATACATCGAACCAATTTAAGAGTATCAACTCTTCGCTTGACGAACTGAGAGGGCAGATGTCTCAGTTACTGAAGAACTAAGGGAGACTACCCTCCCAGCCGGAGACCCAACCCCAGATCTCAAGCAAACGTCGGGGTTTCAGTGACCACGTGAGGAGGACGGGTGACCGACCCAGTTATGGTCCCGGTACTTAGCAAAGACAGGACCACCATTGAGGAAGTTGCTGATGCCAGTGCCAGAGTTGAGGCCACTGAAGGTCCTATCGCTATTTAAGAGAAGACGGATACACCTCCCGTCATGCCTGCTACTACGCCTCCACCCACTGATGCATCTAAGGGCAAAGCCTCCAGGCCTCCTCCTCCGTACCCTCAAAGGCTTGCCCAAGCCAAGTTGGAGAAAAAGTACTCCAAGTTTATGGAGTTACTGAAGGGGATTCAGCTGAATATCCCATTCATTGATGCCATCACCGAGATCCCAGTTTATGCTAAATTTCTAAAGGATCTCATCACGGGGAAGCGAAGGCCGAAAGAAATCAAGCTGTTGGAGGATTCCACCTCCATTATCAAGAACCACCTCCCTCGGAAGCTGCCGGATCTGAGGAGCTTCACCGTGCCATGATCCATAGGAGGAATGCCAATCAGCAGAGCGCTAATTGATCTAGGGGCTAGCATCAGCCTGATTCGCCTTTCTATCTTCAGAAGACTCCAGACAGGAAGCAAGCTGGAACCTACTAGCATGTCAATCCAGCTCGCCGATCACTCTATCACCTACCCAGTAGGGATAGCAAGGGATGTCATCCTCCAGATACCTCCAGGACTATGCGTCCCAGTTGATTTTGTCATCATAGACATGCTGGAGGGAGGAAGCTCTCAACTAATAGTCGGTCGCCCCTTCATGGCGACGGCAGGGGTGCTTATAGACGTCCGAGAAGGAACCATCTCCCTCAATGTGGGAAATATTGAAGCTGAGTTCCGGCTGCAAAAGCCGATGAAGGAGAGAACCCATGTGGAAGGGGCTAGTTATCTGGAGCTTCTGGAGGAAGAAGCGATCGAAGACTTTTCTGCTGAAGGGTTCATGAAGGACCCGGTCAAGGCAAGCATCGACGACGACGGTGACCCAACCTACAACAAAGCGGTCGCCGCGTACATCCAAGTAATGGATGAGGAGTTTCAACGTCGTTAAACAAATCATTTAGCATCGAAGGTCACATCTTTCATGGAGGAGAGTGTTGGAGTAAGCTGAAGTCAAACGTCGCCGAATTGCACCACCCCAAGGATGACGCGTGACCACCGCGCGCGCCAAGCGAGAATTGATATATCATAGGGAGTCGAGCTCATGACTGAAAAGAAGCGCTTATTGGGAGGCAACCCAATTCCGTAGATTTTGAAATTTCTTTCCCATTTTCTTATTTTTTCTATCTTCGTTTTGTATTTTTTAGGTAAAATCGTAAAAATCATTAAAAAAAATTTTAACGAGTTTGTGTTTCGTGTAGGACGGAACATCGGGGGCATGCGCATGGACATTATAAACGGAAGAAAGCTGGAGGAAGGTAACGAAGTTGAAGATTTGAGAAGGAAATGAAAGGGAAAAGAAGGCAAAAGGAGCTCCAGGAAACTCGGACCGAGCAGCTCTGCTGCTCGGTCAAGTCGATCAGACACAAACACGACCGCTCGGCCTGAGCACCTCTATACTCGGTCGGGTTTTACAGGCTGAAGAATTTGGTGAAAACATCACTCTGCCAACCCGGGCAGAGCATTATTGACTCGGCCCGAGTTGGATATGACTCGCCCCGAGCACAACCCTGCTCGGTCGAGTACTACAGGGAGCCCAAGTTGGAGCGAAAACGTCACTCTATTAACCCAGGCGGAGAATTATCGGCTCAGCCCGAGTATCAAACGACTCGGAGGAAGTATTTCGTTTAAAATTTTTTCGTCAACCCGAGCCGAGAAGTACATCTGCTCGGTCTGAGTCAGGTCGGACCCTATTCCCAACCCCCGACTTCTTATTTACACGGTTAAAATTTTTTTTACCCTAAACAATTTTCTCACCCCCCGTAATTCCCCCCTGCACCCCTCTCTCATAACCTACTCGTTCAATTATCCCCCCCACTTCCCCTTCGTCTCCGCCGCCGGCTCCACCATCTTCGCCACCTCTCACCGGTAAACCCCCTTCCCCCCCTCTCTCCTCTCCTCCCCCCTTCTCTATTCCCCCTGCCTCCCCTTCTTCCCCCCGCCGCCCTACGCAACGGCGGCTACTGTCGATGGTGCCACTGACGTCTGCAAACCCCCCCGCTGCCCTACGCAACGGCCGCTACCGTCGACGGCGCCACAGCCGTCTGTAACCCCCCTCCCCTGCTCCCTCTCCCGTCGTCACCCTCCCCTGAATCCCCCCTCATCGCCCTACTGAGGAGACGGCGCTGTCGATGGCTCCACCGCCACCGACGGCGCCGATCACCTCCCCCCTCCGATAAACCCCACCAACTACCGCCCACCTATTCTCTCTCCACCCACCCCCTATGGCCAAAATCCGCCCCGAGCTCGCAGAACACCCCCCCGTCACACCCCCCGAGTCGTGCCCTAGGGCACGGCTCGTTTCGCTACCTGCCCCGAGTCAATCGACTCGTTCCCCCAATATCTGCCCCGATTCGATCGACTCGTTCATCAATCCGCCCCGAATTCCCCCTCTCCTGAGTGCACAAACTGGCCGAGCAGCAGTCTGCTCGGCCCGAGTCACAGTTAATTCTAATTATTCCCATTTGTATTCGACTTTCTGACGTTTTGATGGTTTCATTTGGTAGGTTCTCTATTCTTACGGCAGTTGCAGCAGCGTGGACTAGCTTGGGGGATCTTCAGAGCTCCCACATCACTCGCATCTACGGTACACTCATTCCCTCCTCTATTTTCATACCATAGATTCTGCTTACACGCGTCACCATGGTTCGCACACGCGGATCGATCACACCCCCCGCTCGCAGGAAGAGACCGTCTTCTGGCACGTCCTCTTCCCATCCACTGCGGCATGCACGCACCACTTCCACTACCACACCCCCTGTCACATCCACCATCCCTGACACTGTCACCACTACCGCCATTACCGTCCCCGCCACCAGTGCTCCCATTCCATCAGCTTCTATCCCCTCCACCACCTCTGTCGCATCGCTACCACCCTCCTCACCCCCTAGCGATGACCCCACCGCGCACATCCCTACCCATGGCATCACTTTTCGCGATAGCGCACACAGATCGCGCTATGCTAGGCTACACCAGCGCCGTCTTATCCCCACAGTTTTCGTTCATGTGCCAGCCCTTACGTCCCTGGGCATTCTCCAGGGTGTCCACCACCTTTACCAGGCGATCAGTTTCGACCGATTCCTCGGAGTTCACGCCCCCACATACACCCGCCTAGCCCTTGAGGGTCTTAGCTCCCTCACTTTCACCGACGCAGGTGACACCATTACTTTTCGGCTCTTGGATCATGATTACACGGTCACTTTCGCTATGATCCGGGACTATTTGCACTTCCCTGTCGTCCCTGAACGTAGGGCAGCTTTCTCCCCTACTCACGACCTAGACGATTTTCACGCTCGCACCTTTTGGCAGCGTATTTCTGGACTGCCCGAGTATCGCCCTAGCCGGGCAAAGGCATCGTGCATCGTGCACCCATGCCTTCTCTACGCCCAGAGGCACCTAGCGTGCACACTATTTTGTAGACCTGAGGTCGGGACTATGTCCCTCCCTGAGCTTACCCATCTTTGGGGTATGACCCGACCTCGTAGATTCCACCCGGATGGCTCCGTGAGACCATTCATGCTGTCTGACACTGCTTCCTGGCTGTGTCAAAGACTCGACCAGACAGCCACCTCATACCATGCCACTGATATTTGCTGCGATGGTTTCTTTACCATCTTCGCTAGGATGCTTGGTATCCCCCTACCTGCTTACTTGCACCGCCCTCCTGGCCCGACACGCCTTACCACTGGCGTGCTCGAGCACATGCAGATTCTCCGCCCTTACGGTGCTCGTCACTGGCATTACCTTGTCGGTAAGGGCCACGACACCCATATGATCCTTCCTGCCCCTCACCTGACGCATATTCATGCAGTCCAGCTTGACTGGCTTATTCCTCAGGTTTTCCCGCTCCCTCTCATTCACGACCTTGAGCCCCCAGGAGCACCGGTCGAGGCTGTCGCCGATGACCCCGGCCACCACTCCTCTGAGTTCGAGCTCCTCGATATATCTGCACTGGTTGCCGGTCTCCCTGTTCCTCCTGCTCACACATCTTCAGGAGCCGCCTCCACCACCCCTGTTTCCTCAGTTTCTACGGTCGTTGAGTCGTCGGGGAATGTCCTCACTTCCTGCCCCGACACTCATATCACTTCTGCCGCTGTATCTGTGCCTGAGGGCACAGATCTACCCTTTTTTGACGACGTGGTAGATTTAGATGCTCCCTCACTCGACCCTGTCCCCACCCTCCACCCTCTCTCGGAGCTTATATCTTCAGCTCTTCTGACTGCCACCACCTCCTCCTCCCCTTTGGCCGTTTTCACTGACTCTGTCTCGACGTCTGTCCACACTTCTGTGTTGACGACAGCCCCCTCTTCCGCCGCCACCGATATTCTGATGAGTTCACCCTCGCCCACATTCCACACTCGGCCTGGTGCCTCGGCTGCATCGGGTCGCTTATCACGAGTTGTGACCTATCGACATGCCACCCGTGCCCCCCGAGCCTCGATCCTCAGACTCTCCCTTGACCGCCCTCGAGGAGTTGACCTCCCGCCTACAGCGGGATTTCGACGACTTTTGCCATGAGTCTAGGACACATAGATCTAGGGTAGAGTCGGATCTCACATCCATTCTCAACCTGTTGAGACACCGTGGCCTGCCTACGGTGATTCTTGCTCACCCTCCTCCGCCTAGGCCTGACATTGTGGCTCACTCTACACAGCTCAGTTCTTCGCTCCCACAGGCTTCTGTCGAGCTTGCGTCTTCCACCCTAGAGCCATCAGCCACCGTCGATCCTCTCACATCCATGGTCCTATACACTGCAGATCCTTCCTCCTCCACCATAGACCTCTCCTGCAGCCCTCCCCACGTGTCCCAGCCACCAGACTCACCACCCACCAGCCCGAGCCCACAGCAGAGGGACCCATCCCAGAGGGTGGTGCCTCTGCTTGATGTAGTATATCCCACCGTTTGCCTCCCCCATATTTTTTCGTGCCCATCTGTCTTTGCGGGGCATTACTTTACCACAACTTGGGGGAGGACCCACACATGCATCATTCCATATTGCATTGCATCATGTCACATTTTTATTTTTATTTCCTTTTTCCTTTTTTCACATAGTTTTTATCTTATTTTCCCGCCCATCCCACCCCTTTAGCCTCATCTCCCGCTCACGAGCGATTTCTTAGCAGTGAGGACACTGCTAGATTTAGCTTGGGGGTTGAGCGCTACCGATTTATTTTTATTTTTATTTTTATATTTTTCTTCTCTTATTTTTAGTTTTTATTTCACTTTTTCGCCACTTTACCGCCCCATTTTATTTTTCTCATTTTGCATCATATCTTCTGCTTTTCCCCATGCATGCATCTTCTTTTTTATTTATTTCCACTTTTTCTCTGTTTCTTTTTATTTCTACTAGGGATGGTCTAAATGATGATATCTCTCTAGGCTTTATTAGTGTTTAGCGATGCTTATCTCTTTGGCATGCTATTAGGATTAATTTCAGCTTTATTGTCTATATGCATGTATTTCTTTTGATGATCTGTCTGATTTAATACCTGATATGAATTGAAATCAATTGCATGAATTAGTATCTAGTATGATTTATGTTGGAAAACGTACCCAGGTTCACGCATCACTAGGACACTTGGAGCACATGTTTTTATTATCTTATTCACTTCTGTTTGCATGCATGTTGACATTGTGATTATTACCGCATGCTATTTTTCAGTATTCATTTAGAGAAGTGAAATACCCATGCTATATATGAGTTTAGTTAGCGTTTTATTTTATCGAACTGATGTGCACCCTCTAATGAGTGAACCGAGTGTCCCATTATCTTTCTTCTCCACATATCTATTTTTTCTGCACATATCAGTTGGTTACACCCCTATAGATACTTTACAGCATCTCACTTCCCATGTATAAAAATAAAAAGTATATCTTCTTATTCGAAAAAAAAGGAAAAAAAGAAATAAAAGGAATAAAAGAAAAATGAATAAATACCGTCATGTGTTATTTCACTAAGAAGCTATATCTCATTCTGGGAAGGAAAAATTAAATTCCATATCATTTTCATTGATGCGATGCCTCAAGCTAAGCTTGGGGGGGTAAACCAACTGATCATATGAGTGAGCTTGACATTAGAGTGGAAACGGTGCAGGTCGGGGAGATTTAATAAAACCCAAAATTTACAAATTACTTTAGTTTTGCGGATTTTTCACGTATCAATTTGAATATCTGAATGGCATGATCTTTCTATTCTCTATTGCATGTTGCGTGAATATTTTGTGCTCCTTGTGTATCTATGATTGAAAGGGCGTTGTCAACTATTTTATACTAGACTCTAGGGATTGCATGAGATTGATAGGATTTGACAGTGTTATTTCAGTAGATCCCTATTCTTTGCCTGCATTGCATGACATATGATATATAAAGCTTGAAATTACCAATAGCATGCATGTTTAGCACTCAGAGCATCGTGATAGACTTTTTAGGCCTGAGATCTAACCGATCATCCATAGCCCTTCTCTCTTATTTCTCTCCTTTTGTTTTTCACTTCTTTTTGTTTTCATTTCCTTATTTTCATTTTGTTTTCCTCCCGGTGTACTGATTATTCGTCTTTCTCGAGGAAGAGTAAGAGGTACGCTTGGGGGATTTTGATGTGTCCATATTTTACATCATTTTCATTTCATGTTTCCATCGCATCGCATGTCATCCTCGTGTCCAAATCCCACTTTTTACTGCGATTTTGGTATTTCTGACGATATTTCAAGTTTCGTAGTATATTTTGAGTTTTCAGGGATTTTGGAGCGATTTAGACCCCCGCCTGGGCATGGACACATCCGATGTGCTCATGAGCTTGATGGCAGGGCTCTGGAGGAGTTCGTCGTGTTCTCGGAGCTGTTGGAGGAGAGAAGGAAGAGAAGAAGGAGAAAGAGAGCAGACAGAGAGAGAGTTGATGCAGCATTGAGCTTTCCCAGAAAATGCTCGGCCCGAGCAGTTTGCTGCTCGAGACGAGCCATGCCATATTAGAAATGCAGCAGATACGGGCTGACTCAGGCCGAGCAGCTCAATTGCTCGGCCGAGCAGCCGCAGATATCACGCCCCGAGTAGGCCCCCGAGCACACCCCGAGCAGCCGACCGAGTCATCCATTCTGAGGTCGATCAACATACGACGCGGGCCGAACCACTACCTGAGTAGCTCCGACTCGGGCCGAGTTACATACTCGGCCGACACTTCCTGGGGCATTTTTGGAAGATTTTTTGAACGCGCGATGCGCGTGATTTGGGGCAGCTGAAGCTCGCGACTGCGGGCTGAGCGTGGAGAGTTAATTCTGAGTTTGTTTTTAGGATTTTTGGAGAGAGCTCCGGACATCGTTTTTTACGGATTTTTGGAATTATTTCTGAAGTAAATTTCTGGATCGATTATTGAAGTTTAGCGTTTATTGTTCTTTTTTGGATCTGTTCTTCGTTCGTTCTCGCTGTAAGTTTATTTCAGCCCTAATCTCTTACTTGTTAAGATGTTTTCTTCCACGAAATTGATATCTTGTGTATTCCGATTATCATGAGTGAGTAGATATATTCTAGGGTTGATGGGTGAACCCTAGGATTTTAGGGGGGAAATGTAGATATGGATCCCAATGTTGAATTGGGGATTTAGGGTTGTATTCCGGTAGATCCTACCGAATCAAGAGATAACCCGTACTGAGATCGTGCCTACGGTCTGTGGGATCGATGTGCTTAAGGGGTATCTAGGGATTCGAATAGGGAAATCGATGGATCCAATCAAGGCACGTGACCATGCCCGGCTCGTGACCTGAAGGGATCAGTCGACGAACTATAATGCTACGTTGACGACTACCGCCATTGCGTCAACGAGAGCCACCGAAATACCCCGCAATTCTAACCCACGAGAGTGGTATGAATTGGGGGAACTAATTCTCTAACCCCAATGCAATGAGGGGAGCCTATCTAACATTAACCCCCAACGATCCTAGCGGCGACTGATCACTCCTTATTTTACACCTTTTTTCCGCATGATTGCATGCCATTTAGATCGCCCAAATCACGTTTTTCACGATATATCGACAAAATTGCGATGCTTTTCACGATTTGTTGTTTTTGTCGTATTTCAGGAGATTTGGGGCGATTTGGAGTGATCCCCTGATACACCTACTCCAGAGTGCCACCGATGACCTCCCCGAGGGGTATTTTGCTATTGGAGAGGAGCGGAAGAAGAAAAAACGTCGCAGGAGCGACGAGGAGGCCAAAACAAGCTGTTTGGGCATTTTTGGTGTCTCACTCGGCCGAGTGAAGGAGTCACTCGGCCGACCAGCGAGACACCGCTCGGCCGACCTGATCGGACACGTTTTACGTGTGCATTCGGCCGCGCGTCGGAAGCCACATCGGCCGAGTGACGAGACTCCGTCCGCCCGAGTGGCACTCAGACAAAGCCCATCAAAAAATGCCAACTTACTGTTTTTCGTCTGCCTGAGCTTCAGAAGACCCACTCGGCCGAGTGGAAAATGCCAACCGCCCGAGTACATAGAAGCCATCGGCCGAGTGACGACAACTCACTCGGCCGAGCCGCCCCCGAAGTGAAGACCCCCGAAGACCCAGACTTACTGGAAATTCTCAGGGTTTGTCACTCGGCCGAGCGACTTTTGTCACTCGGCCGAGTGCGACACGCTGCCTGTAGCGAAAATTGCGATTTTCAGGCTGCGCAGGGGCATTTTGGTCACAGTTTTTTGGACGATTTTGGGGAGTATTTAACCCCTGTTTTTACCCTAGGTTGGGGGGCTTTTCTCTTTACTTTTTGCAGCTTTTTAGATTAAACTTTTTAGCTTTAGATTTTGTGATTGAAGAGGAGAGGAAAGTTTGTTTTTGTTGGATTCTTGGAAGAACTCTATTGGTTTGCCTCTCTCTCCTATAAAAATACTATTTTTATTGCTTATTTGAATATTGTGATGAATTCTCTTGTTAATTCTATTGATTATTTTTGTACTTGTGCTATGAATTGTGAGTAGTCTATACGTCTTGGGGCATAGGGATGAACCCTACGAGCCCAATTTCAGATTTGTGATGACTTGGTAGAAATATTGCTAGAATTGCTATTAGGGTTAGTTTGGGATCGATTTATTACGGATGGCTAGGAGTTCATACCGATTGGGATTTGCAAGAGATTGGAGCCCAATTCGATAGGAAACCCTAGAAATCCGAATTGGGTTGAAATCGAGTTTCCGTAGTATCGGTTTGCAAGAGATTGGACCGATACTAGGGTTCTCGGTTGCAATTCCGTGCCGATACCCGTTTGCAAGAGATTGGACGGGTAGGAACTATCCCAACCTAGGTCGCGGCCCGAGTTTGCACGAGAGTGGGCTCGGGGCGCGATTGAACGATGATGTTGATCCTAATGCTAGCTTGCCTAGGCTAGGGTTTGCAAGAGATTGGACCCAAACCTAGGATAGCTATAGACCGGCAACAGCGCGAGAGCGTGAGCTAGGTTTTACATTCAGTTGCAACTAGTTCATCCGAAATTCTACCCTAGCAATGTTGATGCCAACGAGTCACATCGACGAGATATGGTGAGTAGCGGGGATTCCCCATTCCCTAGGCGTCCTTTATTTGATTTGATATTTCCGTACTTTGTCTGACGATTGTGACAGGATCGCCAAAGGCAAATTTCTCTCTTTTCCGTTCTTAATAGCCAGGTTGTTCAGAGCAAGCACTTTCATTCGTCCTCCCTGTGTTCGATAACCCACTCGTCGCTACACCGTGCGCTTGCGGTAAAACTACACGGTCGCACTTTTGGGTTACATTCCGGAGCGATCAGCGACCGCTAAAGCCCTAGTTCTTTTTATTATATTATACAGCAACAACAATCAACCTTAATTCATTCTCACTCCAACCGCTACATTACTTCTAGATTTAGAAATAGGCTGAGATTACTATGGACACTATCACCGTCCATGTGGGATTCGACTATCTTTTATACTATAACTCGACACCGTCCGCTTGCGGATTGAACCCGAAGTCACAGCCTAGGAGCCATATCACGCCTGGCGATCATGACACCGCCAGGTGGATCTTAGGTGTAGATTGCAGGTCTGTCAGGGGGCCTCTACCTTTTGCACACCCCCCTGCCCCCAGCCGACGGGGGGCTGTGCTCTGCCCCACCCCCCCTACGGGGGGGGGGGGGGGGGGCTGTGCTCTCCCCCCCAACCGACGAGGGGGGCTCTACCTACCCTCCCCCCGTCGGGGGGGGGGGGGGGCTGTTTGCCGCCCACCCCCCACCCCCCTGACGGGGGGAGCTGTGTCTGTTTGCCCCTCCCCGGCTGGTGGGGGACCCTGCCCCGCCCCCGGCAGGGGGGTCCTTTGTGTGTCTTGCTCCGGCAGCTCCATGAAATTTTATGTAGATAGGGGAGATGGGGTGGCACGATCTGGAAGATGAGGGGTTGGGGGCTTTTTGTTTTCCTTAACCCTAAAAATTGTTATTTAGGCCTCATGTAAAATTAAACCTAGAATATTGCAGCCCAAATCTTATTACTAATTAGTTTGGCTATTTATTGGGCCTGAAGCCCAGTTCATAACAATGACAATTAATATAAGTTTAATTTTGCTTATGTGCCTGCAGTCCATATTACAACAATAATTTATTTTGTCTTCTTATTTGGGCGAGAAGCCCAGATAATCAAATTGCTAATATTATGTAAAACATCTCTTTTGTATTGTTAATTATTTATGGATTATTAGGATTTTTCAAAATATAATTATCTTAAGGATCCAGCGACCGCTCTGCCGTTAGTCATCTAACCTAATGGTGTATGACGTCTCCCCGTGATCCGAGAGATTATTATATTTTATAGTTTCTTTTTCCATATTATATATGCCTGAGTTATATGCATGGTTGTTTCTTTGTGCCTGTAGCATATTTAAAACTACGTGGATGCTTATATAAGTTAAAATTGTTATGAATAGGCCCATGAGGCCCATTGGGTATCCAGCCCACTATTGAAAGCTATAAATATGAGGGTAGGGGGCTCTTAACCATCTACACATATTTCCTTACTTTTCCCTTCATAACATGTTATCAACACGATCACGCTCGTTGGAGGAGACGGCGGTTCGCGAGGAAGGAGATCCATCAATCGCTCAGATTCAAGAAGATCGTAATCTTCTCAACGGGGAGCGAAAAGGGCATCCTTCACCAACCGTCGACTAGAGTCCCTTGTCGAATCTAGAGATCATTCAATGGCCAGACTTGCGAATGTCGACTTTTCGGTCCTGAAGGCCAATGGGTCAAACTACCTGAGTTGGCAGTTGGACCTGAAGTTCCATCTGCGCTCTCATGGTTTCAGTCTCACACCGACTGAGAAGGCAACAACAAGTACTGCCTCAGCCGACAAGGATGCTTCAAAAGAAGCACCTCATATAGAGGAAGTTTCCGATATACTAAAGACAAAAGCCATTATCTATATCAGGAAACATTTAGATTCGACCCTGAAGAATGAGTACCTTACTGTAGAGGATCCTTACGAGCTGTGGGACGCACTCGAGGAGAGGTACATGCATAAGAGAGATGTCATACTCCCCCATACGCAGTACGAGTGGACTCACCTCCGCATACATGATTACAAATCTGTAGCAGAGTACAACTCAGCACTCTTCCGTATCACCTCACGCCTGAAGTTGTGTGGTGAAACGGTGACGGAGAAAATGTTGCTGGAAAAGACGTTCACGTCTTTCCACGAGAAGGACATGATCCTTATGCAACAATACCGTGAGAGGAAGTTCACGAAGTACTCTGATCTGCTTTCATGCCAGCTTATGGCTGAACAGAACAGAGACCTGTTGGTTGCCACTCACAAATTGCGCCCTCCTGGCTCCGCTCCACTGCCACCTCCTGCAGAGGCACACTTCCAGTCTTCCCAGAAGAAGAAGATGGACAAAAAAGGTAAAATTCCAGAAATGGAAAGAACAAAATCAGCGGAAGAAGGCCACTCCCCCAGCTCCTCCTCAGAACCAGAAGTTCGTGGAAAAGAAGCAAAAGAGGATGTCCAACAAAGGTGGCACTCCCAAGAAAGACTGGGAGGATAAGTGCTCCAAATGCGGAATGACGGGCCACTGGTCCAGAATATACCGCACCCAGAAACACCTCCAGGACCTTTACCAGGCAAGCCTCAAGTCTCGAGCTGAGACAAACCTGATTGAGAGCGCAGCTTTGCCAGAGACCTCATGGACTCCTGAAGACTTCATGGGAGATGACACTCTCTAGTTATGGACCATTTTTTATGCTAGCAATGTATCTTCCTTTTCTGCATAATACCTAGTTTTTATTTCCATGACAAAACATTTCCTTTGAGCATTTTTAAATGAAAGTAGATCTTTTCTTTTTCATATTATTTACTGCTTGAACGTCTTTCTTTTATATAGATATGGAATCAAATTGCCTAGTGGACAGTACATCGACGCACTCGATCCTTCAAAACATAGACTACTTCACAAGCATAATTAGCTACTCTGGTCCACTGAGAACAATCTCAGGACCATCTAACATAATCAATGGATCAGGGGAAGCAATCATATTGCTCCCCGGTAACACACAAATCACACTTAAAAATGCGTTATACTCCCCTAAATCTATCCGAAACCTCCTAAGCTTTAAAGATATCCGTTTAAACAGATATCACTTAGAGACGATTGAGGAAGATAAAAGGGAATACTTGCTTGTAACGTCTCTTACAAATGGTTCAAAAACCATTGTGGAACGTTTCAAGGGACTCCCCTCGGGACTCTACCAAACAAGTATACAAACTCCAGAAACATCCATGGTGGAGCACCTGTAGTGCCCCCAAACACCAGAATTCCAACTCTGGCACAGTAGACTGGGACACCCTGGATCTGTTATGATGTACTGTATCATAAAAAGCTCCAGGGGTATAGACTTGAAGAACCTGAAGACCCTCTCCACTGAAGGTGGACGTAGAGTCTCCAAGCTTTCTGGAAAGAATCCACGGAGACATTTGTCGGCCGATACACCCATCAAGTGGTCCGTTCATGTACTTTATGGTCCTGATAGACGCATCTACTAAGTGGTCACATGTGTGTCTACTGTCCACCCGCAACCTCGCACTGTCTAAGCTTTTAGCTCAGATAATCAGGTTGCGGGCCCATTTCCCCGACTACCAGATAGAGAAACTCTGTCTGGACAATGCGGGGGAGTTTACATCACAAGTCTTTCTAGACTATTGCCAAGCACAGGGAATTGAAGTCGAACATCCTGTAGCACATGTTCACACCCAAAATGGGTTAGCAGAATCTCTAATTAAGAGACTGCAATGGATTGCTCGTCCATTATTACTTCAATCCCAGATGCCAGTGAATGCGTGGGGTCATGCAATTTTGCATGCTGCATCTTTAATAAAATTAAGACCATCTGGAGATCAGTCATCTTCTCCAATGTAACTAGCACTTGGAGCCCCAACAATTATCTCACACTTGAGAATATTTGGTTGTGCAGTATACGTCCCCATAGCACCACCACAAAAGACAAAGATGGGTCCACAACGTCGCCTAGGCATTTATGTTGGGTTTGACACCCCCTCCATAATTAGATTCCTAGAACCCCTTTACGTGAGACGTTTTCAAGGCACGTCTAGAAGACTGTGAATTCGATGAAACATCGTTTCCAAGACTAGGCTCACAGACAAAGAAGCCTGAAGCTTCAGAATGTATCACTTGGGATACAAAGACATTATGTCACTTTGATCCGCCTACAAGCTAGTGTGAGGAGGAGGTCCTGAAGATTCTCCACATCCAAAATAATGTCCATCTCTTGCCGGACAAATTTACTGACAACCAGAAGATTGTCAAATCACACGTCCCTGCTGCTAACACTCCAGCTAGGATTGACATACCGCAAAATGGATGCAATCCGCCTGCAGCAGAAATGGTTGGACCTCTCAAAAAGAGAGGGCGACCACCGGGATCCAAGGACCAAGTCCCTCGAAAGAGTAGGACCCTTGGCAATGGTAAACAAATACCACCACAGGATGCTACTATAAGCCCTGCTACCCCATCTCTCCCAAACTCTCATGAAGAGGAAAAACCGGGAGAAAATAAAGTCTCGATACACTATGTACGAACTGGGGAGTATTGAGATAGAAAGAGCACAACCATAGATGACACATTTGCGTGTAATATTGCCATCAACGTCGCGTACTGTGACGATGATATTGAACTACGCTCTCTGATAGAATGTCAAAGCAGAGATGATGGGCCAAAGTGGAAAGCGGCAATAGGAGTGGAGTTGGATTCACTCACCAAACGCAAGGTCTTCGGATCCATAGTCCAGACTATTGCCAAGCACAGGGAATTGAAGTCGAACATCCTGTAGCACATGTTCACACCCAAAATGGGTTAGCAGAATCTCTAATTAAGAGACTGCAATGGATTGCTCGTCCATTATTACTTCAATCCCAGATGCCAGTGAATGCGTGGGGTCATGCAATTTTGCATGCTGCATCTTTAATAAAATTAAGACCATCTGGAGATCAGTCATCTTCTCCAATGTAACTAGCACTTGGAGCCCCAGCAATTATCTCACACTTGAGAATATTTGGTTGTGCAGTATACGTCCCCATAGCACCACCACAAAAGACAAAGATGGGTCCACAACGTCGCCTAGGCATTTATGTTGGGTTTGACACCCCCTCCATAATTAGATTCCTAGAACCCCTTTACGGGAGACGTTTTCAAGGCACGTCTAGAAGACTGTGAATTCGATGAAACATCGTTTCCAAGACTAGGCTCACAGACAAAGAAGTCCGAAGCTTCAGAATGTATCACTTGGGATACAAAGACATTATGTCACTTTGATCCGCCTACAAGCTAGTGTGAGGAGGAGGTCCTGAAGATTCTCCACATCCAAAACACTGTCCATTTCTTGCCAGACAAATTTACTGACAACCAGAAGATTGTCAAATCACACGTCCCTGCTGCTAACACTCCAGCTAGGATTGACATACCGCAAAATGGATGCAATCCGCCTGCAGCAGAAATGGTTGGACCTCTCAAAAAGAGAGGGCGACCACCGGGATCCAAGGACCAAGTCCCTCGAAAGAGTAGGACCCTTGGCAATGGTAAACAAATACCACCACAGGATGCTACTATAAGCCCTGCTACCCCATCTCTCCCAAACTCTCATGAAGAGGAAAACCGGGAGAAAATGAAATCTCGATACACTATGTACGAACTGGGGAGTATTGGGACAGAAAGAGCACAACCATAGATGACACATTTGCGTGTAATATTGCCATCAACGTCACGTACTGTGACGATGATATTGAACTACGCTCTCTGATAGAATGTCAAAGCAGAGATGATTGGCCAAAGTGAAAAGCGACAATATGAGTGGAGTTGGATTCACTCACCAAACGCAAGGTCTTCAGACCCATAGTCCAGACACCAAAAGGTGTAAAACCTGTGGGTTATAAATGGGTATTTGTTAGAAAATGAAATGAACAGAATGAGATCGTTTGCTACAAAGCAAGGCTTGTAGCGCAGGGTTTTACCCAACGCCCATGGGTGGATTTTGAAGCCACATACTCCCCGGTCATGGACGCGATCACCTTCCGATTCCTCATTGGCTTAACAGCCCAAGAGGATTTAGATATGTAACTTATGGACGTGGTTACTGCATACCTATATGGCAACCTAGACCGAGACATCTATATGAGATTGCCTGATGGTTATTCTTTGCCTGTAGCACTAAAAGAGAGAGAACATGACATCTACTCAGTGAAACTGCAAAGATCATTATATGGTCTAAAACAATCTGGAAGGATGTGGTATAACAGACTGAGCGATTTCCTTGCAAAACAAGGATTCACAAACGACCCAGTCTGTCCTTGCATCTTTATAAGAGCAAAGGCAACAGGATTTGTAATCATAGCCGTCTATGTGGACGACTTGAACCTCATCGGATCTCCTGAAGAGATCACATAGATTTCTAGAAGCTTGAAAGAAACCTTCGAGTTGAAGACCTCGGAAAGTCAAAATTCTGTTTAGGTCTTCAAATTGAGCATCTTAACGATGGGATCCTGTTACATCAGTCAACTTACACATCGAACTTATTAAAAAAGTTTCAGATGGATAAGTGCCACCCCCTCAGCACTCCAATGGTCGTCAGATCATTGGATGTACATAAAGACCCCTTCCGGCCGCTGGAAGAGGGGGAGGAAGTACTAGGCCCCGAAGTGCCTTATCTAAGTGCTATCAGTGCACTCATTTACCTGGCTAACTGCACTCGTCCTGACATAGCATTTGCAGTCAACTTACTAGCCAGATATAGTGCTGCACTTACACATCGGCACTGGGCCGGAGGTAAGCATCTTCTGCGCTACCTCCAAAGGTCTATAGACTTAGGTCTATTCTACAGGAAAGGGGCAACAATAGGTTTAGTTGGTTATGCTGATGCAGGATACATGTCCGATCCTCATACAGAGAAGTCTCAGACAGGATACATGTTTACTTATGGCGGCACAGCCATATCCTGAAGATCTGTAAAGCAAACCATGAAGACCGTCTCATCCACTCACTCAGAGCTCATAGCGATCCATGAAGCAAGCAAGGAGAGTTTTTGGCTACGCTCTATGATCCAGCATATCCTCACCTCCACCGGCCTGATGACCGGCGTTCTTGCACCTACTCCACTTCATGAAGACAATGCAGCATGTATAGCCCAGCTACATGACGGCTACATCAAAGGCCACAAGATGAAGCATATCTCACTCAAGTTCTTCTGGACGCACGACCTTCAGAAGCAGAAGCAGATTGAGGTACAGAAGATCCAATCATGTAATAACTTGGCGAATTTGCTTACCAAATCCCTGCCTACTAGTATCTTTGAGAAACTTGTATATGGGATTGGGATGAGGAGAGTGAGAAAATGTAAACTGGGTCAGGATGAGAGGACTATGAACTCATAGATACATAGGAGTCTGATGTATAGATTCATAGGAAATATGCAAGCCTGAAGCTTGGTCAGATGAGGGGGAGTCAACCGCAAAGTTGTACTCTTTTCCCTTGGCTACTGGTTTTTCCCACAGGGTTTTCCGTAGTCAAGGTTTTGACGAGGCAACCTCATTGACTCTGGATCCTGAAGTATCCACCCCTAGACACATCCCTAAAACAGGGGAAGTTATGGATTAACTATTCTTTATTTAACAAGGCAGTTATCCTAACTCGGATCCTGAAGAATCCACCTTTTATTCAATGTTGGTTGGATAAGGGGAAGTGTTATGAATAGGCCCATGAGGCCCATTGGGTATCCAGCCCACTATTGAAAGCTATAAATATGAGGGTAGGGGGCTCTTAACCCTCTACACCTATTTCCCTACTTTTCCCTTCACAACAAAAATATGTTTTTGGGATCGGCCAGTTTGATACCTTTAATTTCCTTGCACTTTTATTTTCTTTTGAGAGAATTTGTAATTGAGGATTTTATGTAAAATGCCAACGACCGGTGTACCAACATATGAAGACGGAGGTGAAATTTGCAAAAGATAGGGACCCCTTCTGGGTTTCCAACTTCTATTTTTTTTCTTTATGAACTGTAAATCGGACTTTGGAGTTTGTACGTTTTTGGGTATCTGGCCGATCCCCACATTTTACTTATTTTATTCTTTATGCATGAATTTACATTTTAATTAATTCATGCTTATTTTAAATTGCATAGATAAATGGCAAAATTGGCAAGCGTCGATTTCGAGGTTCTTGATGCTGCAGGAAAGAATTACCTGAGTTGGCGAGTGGACCTGAAGTTCCACTTGCGTTCTATGGCCCTCCTTGGCTCAATCTCAGCTCCTTTATCGGCCCCAGTAGCGGTCGATGCTTCTGCTAGTAAGGCCCCAGAAGTGGCCCAATCATCTAGCAGCACTCCTACCACTGTCTCTGATGTAGATAAGGTGAAACCTATTATCTATATCAGGAGACATATAGATCAGACCTTAAAGGCCGAATACCTAACGGTAGAGGACCCAATTGAGTTTTGGACAGTGCTGGAGGCACGGTATAAACATCAAATTGATGAAATATTACCACGTGCCAGTTATGAGTAGGAAAACCTCAGACTTTAGGACTATAAGTCTGTTGCTGAGTATAACTCTGCACTTCATAATATCACCTCACGCTGGAAGTTGTGTGATGAAGAAGTGACTGAGCATCGCATGTTGGAAAAGACATTTACCTCGTTTCACGAGAAAGATGCAATCCTCATACATCAGTATCGTGAACGCAACTTCACGAAGTTCTCTGATTTGATCTCTTGCCTCCTTAGTGTAGAGCAGAATAGAGATTTACTGCTTGCCACTCATAATTTACGTCCTGCTGGTACTGTCCCTATCCCTGAAGCCCACCATGTTTCTCCCCAGAAGTGGAAAAACAAGAAGAATGCTAGAAAGAACAAAGAGAAGGCTGTAATGAAGCCAGCACGAGGAGAAGCACCCCAGACCAACAACAACAACAAAGAAAAGAGAAACTTCATATGGAAGCGTAAGAACACTGATCAAGTGTCAATTCCTAAGAAGAACTGGGAGGATAAATGCCATAAATGGCATGACTGGACATTGGTCCAGAAACTGCCGCACTCCTTGTTACCTCCAGGAACTGTATCAGGCGAGCCAGAAGTCTCTGCATGAAACAAACTTGGCGGATGTTCAGCCGCCAACGAATATCACTACAAAAGACTTTGAGAATGACAACCTGCTCGATTGAGCCCTATCTTTATATCTATGCATTTAAAATTACATGTAGCTTCATCTTTAGTTTGATTTTGTACGAACTTTTATTTTAATGTCATTTTACATTTACTTAAATAAAATTTCGTTTTGATTATAGATGAAATATGAGTTCCTAGTGGACAGTGCCTCGACGCACACAATCCTTCGCGAACATTGCTATTTTAATAGCATAAATAAATATGACGGTCATGTTATCACAATTTCAGGACTGTCCAAAATAATCGAAGGATCTGGTGAAGCAATAATATTTCTCCAGAATAACACAAGACTTCAAATAAAGAATGCATTATTCTCTCCTAAATCAAATAGAAATCTCTTAAGTTTCAAGGAAATTCGCTTAAACAGATATCACTTAGAAACCAGAGATGAAAATAAAGTTGAATATATGTATGTAACTCGTCAAAAAGATGGCCAGAAGACCATCTACAAACGATTCAAGGGACTCCCGTCGGGTCTCTTTCAACCAATAGAAGCCAATATGACTGAGCACCAGGCGTGCCCATCATTGCCAAAGTTTTAACTCTGGCACAACAGACTTGGTCACCTTGGATTAGCTATGATGCGATGCATCATCACTGAATCCCGTGGACATAATTTGAAGAACCTGATGATTCTTCATAAGGGTGAATTTCCTTGACCCCCTTGTTTCAAGGGAAAACTAATAACGAGACCATCCCTCCTGAAAGTGGGATTAGAGTCTATTGGCTTCCTTGAGAGAATTCATGGTGACATTTGCGGGCCTATTCACCCCGCAAGTGGACCATTTCGGTACTTCATAGTACTGATTGATGCATCCACAAAATGGTCATATGTGTGCCTCTTGTCCACCCGCAACCTAGCTTTTCCAAAGCTATTGGTACAAATAATAAGGTTGCGGGCTCATTTCCCCGATAACCATATCAAGAAACTATGTCTTGATAATGCGGGCGAATTCACTTCACAAGTCTTCAAAGACTATTGCTGGGCAACGTGTATTGAAGTTGAACATCCAATAGCACATGTTCACACCCAGAACGGATTAGCAGAATCCCTTATAAAGAGACTCCAATGTATTGCATGTCCATTGCTTATGCAATCCCAGTTGCCGGTGGATGCTTGGAGGCATTGCTATTTTACATGCCGCATCACTCAATAGGATAAGGCCTTCTGGAGGTCATACATTATCCCCGATGCAACATGCATATGGCGCACCTCCTAATATCTCTCATTTGAGAGTGTTTGGTTGTGCGGTATATGTCCCAATAGCACCACCTCAGAGGACCAAAATGGGTCATCAACGTCGTCTAGGTATCTATATTGGGTTTGATTCACCCTCTATTATCAGATACCTGGAACCCCTCACAGGGGACGCATTTAAGGCACGTCTTGCTGACTGTGAATTCGATGAGAAATTTTTTCCAAAACTAGGCACACAGTCTAAGAAGCCTGAAGCTGCTGAGACCATTACTTGGGACCAGAAGTCTTTGCCCGTATATGATCCGCGTACTAATCTGTGTGAAGATGAGATCCTGAAGATCCTTCACATTCAGAATACAGTACATCTTTTGCCGGATAAGTTCACGGACAACCAGAAGATTGTCCGTTCACACGTCCCTGCGGCTAACACACCAGCTAGGATTAACATCCCTAAAGATGGATGCAATCCACCAGCAGCAGAATTGGCTGTACCTCAATTGAAAAGAGGACGCCCACCAGGTTCAAAAGATAAAGTTCCTCGAAAGAGGAAGATTCCTGGAGATAATAAGATTATCCCTCCACATGATGCTGAGCTCAGACCAGCTACTTCTCCCCTCCTTATTTCCCATGCAGAGGAAACAATAGGAGAAACATCATTAAATTTTGTACGTACTAAAGAGGTACTGGACAGATATAGCACAGTTGTCGACGACGATTTTACGTTCGCTATTGCCACTCACGTTGCTGAATACGACGATGACGTCGAACCACGATCTCTAGTGGAATGTAAATGCAGAGATGATTGGCCAAAGTGGGATGCGGCACTAAGAGTAGAGCTGGACTCACTCTTGAATCGTAAAGTCTTTGGACCAGTAGTCCAAACACCAGTAGGTGTTAAACCTGTGGAATATAAGTGGGTTTTCATAAGAAAAAGAAATGAAGAAAATTTGATCGTTCGCTACTACGCACGCCTTGTAGCCCAGGGGGTTTCCCAAAGACCGTGGATTGATTATGAAGATACATATTCCCCGGTCATGGATGCGAACACATTCCGAATTTTAATAAGCATAACTTCTCTGGAAAGCCTAGAAATGTAGCTCATGGACGTTGTGACTACATATCTATATGCCGATATAGATAAAAAGATCTATATGAGACTTCCTGATGGGTTTAATCTACCCCCAGAGATGAAAGAGATACCCTGAGATGTATTATCTGTAAGGCTGCATAGATCAGTATATGGCCTAAAGCAATCAGACAAAATGTGGTATAACAGACTTAGTGATTTCCTTGCACAGCATGGATTCACAAATAATGAAGTCTGTTCGTGTATCTTTATCAAAAGAACGGAAACAGGATTCGTCATCATAGCAGTATATGTTGATGACTTAAATCTCATAGGATCTCCTACAGAGATCAATGAGATATCTGAAAGCCTTAAGCATACTTTTGAAATGAAAGACCTAGGCAAAACAAAGTATTGTCTTGGCTTACAGATTGAACACCTACGAGGTGGAATCCTATTACACCAATCAAATTATACAAAGAAACTTCTACGCAAGTTTCATATGGATAAATGTCATCCTTTAAGTACTCCAATGGTCGTACAATCATTAGATGTACATAAGGACCCCTTCCGGCCACTGGAAGAGGGGAAGGAGATACTGGGTCCTGAATTACCCTACCTCAGTGCCATTGGAGCACTTCTATATCAGGCTAATTGTACGCGTCCCGATATAGCGTTTACAGTTAATGTCCTAACCAGACACAGTGCAGCGCCTACAAAGCACCACTGGAACGGAGTAAAGCATCTTCTGCGATACCTCCAGGGTTCAATAGATCTGGGACTTTACTACCAGAGAGGTGCATCCCCCCAATTACTTGGTTATGCCGATGCAGGTTATCTTTCAGATCTGCACACGGCAAAATCACAGACAGGTTTTGTGTTTACCTATGGAGGTACTGCTATCTCCTGGAGATCGGTAAAGCAAACCACAACCACAACATCATCCAATCATTCAGAGCTCATTGCAATCTATGAAGCAAGCAGAGTGTTATTGGCTACGCTCTGTCGTCCACCACATTCTTCACTCCACTGGCCTGAAGACTGGTGATTTGGAGCCTACTGTCCTGTTTGAAGACAACACCGCGTGCATTGCTCAATTTCAAATGGGCTACATCAAGGACGACAGGACGGAGCACATATCTCCCAAGTTTTTCTGTATGCACGAGCTAAAAGAGGACAAGCAGATCGAAGTTCAGCAGATCCAGTCCTGCAACAACTTAGCTGATCTTTTTACTAAATCTTTACCGAGATGTATTTTTGTAAAACTTGTAAAAGGAATCGGTATGAGACAGCTGAAAGACCAACAAGCCTGAAGCTTGTATGGATGAGGGGGAGTAACTTGTGTGTTGCACTCTTTTTCATTAAGCTGTTGGTTTTCCCACTGGGTTTTCCACAGCTAAGGTTTTAACGAGGCAAACACGATTACTCAGGATCTAGAAGTATCCACCCCCTTTTAGCTTTATACGCTAAGACCAACGTAATGGATGGATAAGGGGGAGTGTTGTGAGTGGGGGAGGCTTTTGGCCTCCCCACCACTTATCTCTCCATTACTCCCCCTCTTATTGGAGTAATGGGGACCTTTGATTTCTATGTATCTCTTCACATACCCTTTGAAATTATAAATATAGAACCATGGTTATTTGCCATGGTGACTCTTCCCTCTATATTTTCCAACATAACGACAGTATATCATCAGTTACAATTTTTATACATATAGAAAATATCTATTTTGAATGGGGTTGCTGACTAGGTTAAAAGGACGGTTAGAAATACGTGTGGATTGAATCTTTAGTAATTAGGAAAAAAGGTTACGAAAATTTTGAGTGGGAAACCCCTAAAATCTTTTTTTGGGGGGGCTTTTGAGGGAGAACCCTAAAATTTTGAGAAAACTAAATCTAGAAGGAATTAAATTTTGGGTAAACTAAAATTTGTCAAATAAATATGCGGAATGCATAACAAACCATAAGCAAGATAATATAGAGAAACTAATTTTGGTGAAGTTAATTTTTTTGGTCAGAGATTTATAATAGATGCAAAAACAACTTGATTTGATGAATTCAATAACTAATCATATTTCCCCCAAAGCATTTTTAAACCTAGGCTTGTAACAGTTCACTGATGAAAAATAGTGAGGCTTAAAAGCAAGTCTCAACTGTAGGAAAAGTTGGTAGAATACCGTGGCTATACGATGAAAACCAGAGAAACAGAATACTAGCAGATGTAATTGAAAGCGCTGTGGCATGGGATGACCACTGCCTTGAAAGCAATTACGGCGCGACCTCGATGGTAATCGCTTTTGCCGGTTGCTCCCCAAGGTTAACACAGCAGCCCCTGGACGTGTCCACTCGTGGCCAGTGACTTAAAGTTTGCACAGTACAGTTTTCCCAGGAGTGAGAGAAGAAAATTTGGAGCCAGAAACATTCTTTCTATGTAGTCTTCATTTTTATACGTGAAGAATGAAGAAGGTAAATATATCAATACAAAATTCAAACGGCCAAATATTAATGTGAATTATAATGAGGAATTGAATGCTGCGTATTAAAGCGATACTTTAATCGCGTATTAAAGAGAATTGAATGCTGTGTATTAAAGCAAAGCTTTAATCGCATATAAAAGAGGAATTGATTGCTGCGTATTAAAGTAAAACTTTAATCGCATATTAAAGAGAATTTGAATGAGACATCAATAGGCTAGCTCCAAAAAAGGAAAGACACGACGTCCAAAAAAGGAAAGATGCACGCGTCACGACAGGGCAGGCGGGCGGACGACGCACGCACGTCACGGCCGGCCAACGGGCAGACGAAGGCGGCGATGAGCGCACGTGTGTGGTGGACCCGTGACCATGTAGGTCATCTCCCCTTCACAAAAGTGTCGTACCCCTTGGGACACAGCCCAAGTCTCTACAACTCCCCTAATAAACTCCTCCAAGGCAACTTGCCCAAGCAATGTGGGACTAAAAATAATAGTGGGAATGAAACAAAGGCTTTTGAGAGCCTAATATTTCCAACAATCCCCCACTAATGGCTCGAGAAAAGAAACAAAGAAATCCTGGGTAAAGAAAGGATATGTACTTAAGTATCAATGTCTTTCGATTAAATTGATACGTAGTGAAATGAGGCAACAACTTACATACTAATGAGTGAATTTCTCTTGAACTCATTAGAGTTCGGTTGAGACCCCCACAACACGTATTGAACCTTGAGTATGTGCAAACTCTGCGATACAAATCAAGCGCTTTAAGGCCATGCACACACCTTGGGTCTCATGAGTGCTCTAGAAAGATTGCCCTTGTCTTTCATAGAATGCGGCCAAACTTTCACACCCACGTAGGTGGTCCATTAAGTGCTTCTCTATAGCACCATCACAAAGGATATGGAACCATTAAGAGCATATTGCTCAACCTCTCAACAAATAATGAGTCCATCAAATGCTTCTCTATAGCACCACCAAAACTGGTTATAGACTTATCTCAAAGTGAATCCATCAAGTGCTTCTCTATAGCACCACCAAAACTTGGTTATGGATTTAAAAATACTACCACATGTCATAGGGATGGAAGTGTAGTGCGTGTTAAGAATCATATGGCTTCGTTAGACCACACTGGGGATCAACCATATTATTTTAATTCATGGGCTTTAGCCACATCCCCCTCGACGAGTCAAGAACCACTTTCCTTGGCAACCCCTTGGTTAGTGGATCTGCAAGATTTCTTTCGGACCTCACATATTCCAAAGAAATTACTACATTTTTAGGAGTTGTTTAACCACTCCGTGTCTGATGCGTATGTGTCTTTTCTTCCCGTTATAGACACAGTTTTTAGCAACTCCAATGGCTGCTTGAGAATCACAAAGAAGGAAAACTTCCACAGATTTCCCCCCACAATGGCATGTCTGCTAACAAGTTCCGTAGCCATTCAGCTTCTTGCCCTGCCAACTCAAGAGCAATGAATTCAGATTCCATGGTGGATCATGTTGTACATGTC
Organism: Scilla litardierei; assembly: GCA_030789695.1. Taxonomy (NCBI): domain Eukaryota; kingdom Viridiplantae; phylum Streptophyta; class Magnoliopsida; order Asparagales; family Asparagaceae; genus Scilla; species Scilla litardierei. The sequence goes on from CM061142.1 coordinate 107,089,254, forward strand.
GGTTTGGAATACTTCCATGATATAGCGCCTCCACCCAAAGTAAAAAACAAAACCACTAGTTGGACTAATTTCATCATTATCTGAAACCTAGTTTTCATCACAAAATCATTCTAAAACAGCAAGAAATCTGCTAAAATGCAAACACTAACCAATTGTTCCTTTTAGGTATTTTAGCAAACGATGAAGAGGGTTCCAATGGTCATTACTAGGGTTATGTGTATAACGACTTAGCCTACTAACTGCATAGGCTATATCAGGTCTAGTGCCTCACCATAAGTTTTTGGGTCTCTTTCTATCATAAAGGCAGACACAAGCTCATCACTAAACAGATCTATACATGCATTTTCTGATAGAAAAGCAGTAATAATGGCAAGTAGATCTACTTAGGCCAAACACCCTCACACTCTAAGAAAATTTAGGTTGGGAATATATCATTTCCACATCTCATAAAGTGTCTTGTCTTAGTTTCTTATGGGTACACGGTTAAGAACATGACAAACTAAAAGAATATCTTCCCACCCACATGTCATCAGACATCCCTAAACGCAAAGCATATCATTAATTATTTCATTCAAAGTTTTGTCCTTACGTACAACTATACCATTTTGTTGCAGTAAGAAATGGGCACCAAACTAATCACAAATAACATCTAATAAACATGTTACATCAAATTATATATAGCACATGCAAAACAAAGAGGCCATTAAGAAGCGATTTTGAATGATACACATCATTCCTATCAACCAAACTCATTCGCCGGCACTAAACATCAAACACCATAACTACAGTCACATCTAAAGGACATCATATTCAGGCAAACATATTAATGGCAAAACATAATTCTTGTGCATCAAATAAAAGTGAATGATTATTAAAAGCTGGGTTCAAAAGTAAACTATGATACATACCATTACGGAATTTTAAACATCGTCACATTTTTCTTGAAATCTCAAACATTGTAACAGCAGCTCACTGAAGATCCAATCCCAAAGTGTAATTAGTGAATATTCAAAGATAACATCCCTAAACCACGACACTTCCCAAAACAAATGGCATGTTCAGAAAATGCGAAATAACTTGAGCCTCGTTTGGGAACATGGTTTAGACTTTAGATACCCATAGCCATATCTATCATTTAAGGGTAGGCATAAGGGTTGCAACCCCCTTACCTTCAAAAATGGATGTAGAGAAAACCTCATGTCTGAATGAATTTTCAGTACCTTCACTTTTAGGCAGGAAAAATTGGGGGGTTTTAACCGTTCACAGACACAACTCCCTCTAAAGTTAACTGGAGGTAAGTTACCTCCAAAATTTGGAGGTATGATTACTTACCTCCATCCCAGGAGGGGCCTTAACTACAGACATAAACAACTGGAAGAACTAAAACATGGGTAAGGCCTTTTACAACTAGTGAGCCTTCTATAAAACTCCAACAGAATAAAATTAATAAATAAATAAACTCAAACAGCCTAACCATCGAATACATAATACCTACAAGACGTAATCAGGATTCAGTAATCACCAAACATTATTCTTGAAGGAATAACCTACTAATTTAGCAAATATCATAATCATCTTCCACAAAATCTCATTCACCTTAACTAAAAACAACACCACAGACAAGATGGAAAAAAATCTTATATGATTTTTGCAAACCCACCATAATCCAGAACAAACTGAACCCATTCTGGAAAATACCCAAGAGCTTCCACTATCCAAATTCCACAGCCATGCACAATATGTCAAATAAAAGAAATGCATCCATCCTACAACTACAGTTTGAAGGATACCCATCAAAATACAATTTGCAGGATACCTATCATTTTCAATTTACCAAATTTCTCCACACACAAAAATTATGCAATATTACCCACAAACTATATGATGAATTAAGGGCTGCAAGTCTATTATAGCTAAAACGTTTCATGTTTAGTCTTAAAACAATATAACCCATCCCAAAGCTTTTTGGAAGAAAAACCCATCAACAATATTTATACATATAAACCAGATTTAATTTAAGAATCACGGACGATGCACCCTCCCTTAGAATTGAGACCATATTATTTTTAAAATGTAAATGATGACATACATCAGATACTTTCAGTGAAAATGAAATTTATGGGGGCATAAAAAAATATATCAAGTCGCAAACTTCTACTCATCGATTGCAACGGTAGCCATAGTATAATACCGGAATAATTGCTTTCAAATTGTAGGAAAAGTTGGTAGAATATCGTGGCTATACGATGAAGACCAGAAAAATAGAATACTAGCAGATGTAATTGAAAGCGATGTGGCGTGGGATGACCACTGCCTTGAAAGCAATTACGGCGCGACCTCGATGGTAATCGCTGTTGCCGGTTGCTCCCCAAGGTTAACACAGCAGCCCCTGGACGCGTCCACTCGTGGCCAGTGACTTGGAGTTTGCACAATACAGTTTTCCCAGGAGTGAGAGAAGAAAATTTGGAGCCAGAAACATTCTTTCTACGTAGTCTTCATTTTTATACGTGAAGAATGAAGAAGGTAAATATATCAATACAAAATTCAAACGACCAAATATTAATGTGAATTAAAATGAGGAATTGAATGCTGCGTATTAAAGAGATACTTTAATCGCGTATTAAAGAGAATTGAATGATGCGTATTAAAGCAAAGCTTTAATCGCATATAAAAGAGGAATTGAATGCTGCGTATTAAAGCAAAGCTTTAATCGCATATTAAAGAGAATTTGAATGAGACATCAATGGGCTAGCTCCATAAAAGGAAAGACACGACGTCCAAAAAAGGAAAGACGCACGCGTCACGACACGGCAGGCGGACAAACGGCGCACACACGTCACGGCCGGCCGACGGGCCGACGACGGCGGCGATGCGCGCACGTGTGTGGTGGACCCATGACCATGTAGGTCATCTCCCCTTCACAAAAGTGTCGTACCCCTTGGGGCACAGCCCAAGTCTCTATAACTCCCCTAATAAACTCCTCCAAGGCAACTTGCCCAAGCTATGTGGGACTAAAAAGGATAGTGGGAATGAAACAAAAGCTTTTGAAAACCTATTATTTCCAACATCAACTAGAATCACAAATCATTCCTACAGAATCATTTAACATATATCTTCTGCCTAATGTGAATAATTTGACCAATTTGTTTTAGTCTTTAATATCATGAACATGTGTTCGTATTTCACTTGGGACCTCATGCGCGTTAAAGACACCAGGAGTCTTACTGACTTTGCATTCTCTAACTTTATGCATCTATGCAACATCGTTATCCATTTGGCGTAATTAATGCTTTATAAGAACAAATGTTACATACATATTTTGATCGCAAGTAGTAACGTGCAAGATACAGAAATTATGAGAGGACAAGATACTAAATGACTATAATATTGATGATGATAACAGTTTGTAAGTTATCATTAATGTAAAAAGATTGTAGTGCAATTAAGTTGTTGAGATTTTCGCTTCAACAAATAATCACTTCTAAAGATTGTTGGATCTGAAGCAAAATTTTACTGAAAACTAGGATGAAATTTGAAAACCAATTTGATCTCAATTCAAATTAGTCATTAATCAAATTTGTGATAGAAAATTAATCAAAACATAACAACATTGAATTACAAGTTTTTTCCTGTGAGAGGAATCCGTATAATTGTTGAAATTATAGAGTATGTTTGGTAATTTCATGTCGTTGTCGGTTGACCTCTACAGCTAGGATCCCTGCCTCGGAGGTCATCTTCAATTCTAGTGCATGCAAATTAAATGGACAGCTCCAAATTGATCCAAACCTGATCTTGTGATTGATCACCAGCATATGCAATTTTTTGCGATTTTGTTGTGCCCATTCTATTTGGGCCTTGGTAATTATAATTAGTCTTATTGCGACCCACCGAAAGAGCAAGAAAATGAAATTGATAATTGTTAAGTAAATGGAACAAGCTATGAACTGTCAAACGGAACTATGTACACAGAGAGAGAGAGAGAGAGAGAGAGATTTTATTAACAAGCATTGAAGCTGGTCTCAATCAAACGCGTTGAGCTTGTCGGCAGTGGAGCTCCGGTGACGCTGAACCGGTCGCCTGATGGGAGCCACCCACAGTAATTGTTTGCTCTGATGTCTTCTCTCCCTTGTGGAATAATGTTTGCTCGAACATCACAATCCCAATTTTTTTTTTGGATTAAAGTCACAAATATGGCAAAAACATAGCCATCTGCACCTTCTTGCAAGTTTTTCAAATGTTTCTTCCAAGTCTTCTACTTGCCCTCTTGCAATCTCGCGGCTCATTTACATCCTCCAACGGGAAAAAAAACTCTTTGCTTGGAAGCCATTTGTGATGTCGAGAGTTAGAGGCCGGTCCTTGGTTGGATTGCAACCAAGCTGCATTAGCCTTTCTTGCTATAAAATTTATATTTCCTTTATTTGTTTAGAATCTTGGTAAATAAAAATGGTAAATAGAACTACAACATAAAAAATGCAACAAAAATGGCTATCGCCTAAACAAATTAGTTTATTTTATTTCTTCTGACTGGTAAATCCGCCAACAATGAGTAGGACGCTGACGAGAACGCTTTCGGTGACGTGCTGCTCCGTCAGCAGAATACTGGGACTCGAGGAAGGACGGTCCATGGTCAGTAAGAGATAGATCCAGGCTATTGGGTTGAAGCCCGACCTAACTCTGAGCTATCTTCGTAGGTAGGTCTGCAGCACAATAGACCGTCGGGGGGGGGGGGGGGGGGGGGGTTTGGATCTGGGTTCCGATCCAAATCCCCTCTGATGCTTAAGTCAGTGAATGATTAAGAAGAGGTTCTGTGGAACTATGTCCGACATGTTGGGAGGTCGTTCGCTAGTTCTCGGGCCGAGCTATGGAAGAAATGTAATTTAGGTGGATCAATGGAGGAAATGTAACTTAGAGTATCTGAATACCAGAGTGTAGGACCTCTGAGATCCGTCCCCTCTCCCATTGCCTCAAGGAGTTCTTATATGCGGGGTGTTGCATGGTAACATCTGGACTAATAAAGTTGCTTTATTGTTGACATTGATGATGAGGCATTAATGAGGGGGTTGGTTGGAATAGCGGTCATCGTTGATGAAGAAAACAGTCGTCATGAATGTAAGCCATAATTGTTGAATCAGTAGCCATGAAGGCATGCCATAATTATTGTAACAATATCACACATCCCCCGAGCTCAATCGATACAAAGGTTGAGGCCCGGTGATGTGTCATGCATGAGAAAGAAGTGACCCTGGTTGTATAGTTAGGATGGCTCGCGAGGGGAGTAGCCTCCAGACATACAGCCTAGATAGATTTAGTTCAGCATGCGAGGGGAGTGGCTCCTCGACTTATAGCCAATACCGGTCAACGTCAGTAGGCGAGGGGAGTGGCCCTCGACTTATAGCCGAGATAGGTATAATCCGACAAGCGATGGGAGTGGTCCCTCGACCTATAGCAGATACTGAGCTACGTCAGTAGGCGAGAGGAGTCGCCCCTCGACTTATAGCTGAGATAGATGTAGTTCGATAGGCGAGGGGAGTGACCCCTCGACTTATAGCTGATACCGAGCTACGTCGGTAGGTGAGGGCATTGGCCCCTCAACTTATAGTCGAGATAGATGTAGTTCGACAGGCTAGGAGCATGGCCCCTCGACTTATATCTGATACCGAGCTACGTTGGTACGCAATGGGAGTGGCCCCTCGACTTATCGCCGAGATAGGTATAGTCTGACATGCGAGGGGAGTAGCCCTTGACTTATAGCCGAGACAGATGTAGTTCGGTAGGCGAGGGGAGTTTCCCCTTTACTTATAGTAGATACCAGGCTATGTTAGCAAGCGAGGGGAGTGGCTCCTCGACTTATAGCCGAGATAGATGTAGTTTGGTAGGCGAGGGTGCCCCTAGCCGATACCGAGCTATGTCGATAGGTGATACGTTAGCAGGCGAGGGGGCGGCCCCTCGACTTATAACCAAGATAAAGGTAGTTCAGCATGCGAATGGAGCGCCCCCCGACTTATAGCCCATACTGATCTACGTCGACAGGCGAGGAGAGTGGCCCCTCGACTTATAGTCGAGATATGTATAGTCTGGTAGGCGATGGGAGTAGCCCATTGACTTATAGATGAGATAGATGTAGTTTGACAGGCGAGGGGAGTGGCCCCTCGACTTATAACGGATACTGAGATATGTCCATAGGCAAGGAGAGTGGCCCCTTGACTTATAGCCGAGATAGTTGTAGTTCGGCAGGCGAGGGAATTGACCCCTCGACTTATGGTCATGATAGTTGTAGTTTGGCAAGCGAGGGGAGTGGCCCCTTGACTTATAGCCAAGATAAATGTAGTTCGACAGGTAGGGAAGTGGCCCCTCGATTTATAGCTGAGATAGATGTAGTTCGGTAGCCGAGGTGGTGGCACCTTGACTTATAGCATATACCAAGCTACGTCGGCAGGTGATACGTCGGCAGGTGAGAGGGGTGCCCCTAGAATTGTAGCCAAGATATATATATAGTTCGACAGGAAAAGGGAGTGGCCCCTCGACTTATAGCCGATATAGAGGTTGTTCTACATGTAAGGGGAGTGTCCACTCGACTTATAGCAGATATCAAGCTATGTCGACAAGAGAGGAGAGTGGCCCCACGACTTATAGCCGAGATAAGTATAGTCCAGCAGGTGAAGAGAGTGGCCCCTTGACTTATAGCCGAGATAGATGTAGTTCAGTAGGCAAGGGGAGTGGCCCATTAACTTATAGCTGATACCGAGCTACGTCGGTAGGCGAGGGGAGTGACCCCTTGACTTATAGTCGAGATAGGTATAGTCTGGCAGGTGAGAGGAGTGCCCTTCGAATTATAGCCAATATAGATGTAGTTCAACAGGTGAGGGGAGTGGCTCCTCTACTTATAGTCGATATCAAGCTACGTTGGTAGGAGAGGGGAGTGGCCCCTCGACTTATTAACGAGATTGGTACAGTCTGGCAGGTGAGGGGAGTGCCCTTTGACTTATAGCCGAGATAGATGTAGTTCATTAATTAAGGGGAGTGGCCCCTCGACTTATAGCCGATACCCAGCTACGTTGCCAGGCGAGGGGGTCCCTCAACTTCTAGCCGTGATAGGTGTAATCCGACTGGTGAGGGGAGTGGCCCCTTGACTTATAGCTGAGATAGATGTAGTTTAGCAGGCGAGGGGAGTGGCCCCTCGACTTATGGCTGGTAACGAGCTATGTTTGTAATTGAAGGGTGGCCCCTCAACTTATAGCCGAGATAGTGTTGAGTATTGACTCCCCGGATTTGGTTTTGATGATGAACAAACAAAAATATCGTGAACTAACTCTTTGTGAGCGCAGTTATGGAGATCGTCGCCAAATTACTTCGTACATCAATAGCGACGTCTCAAGACTTCTCAAAGCGCGTGATCGTGTGCCTGAAGCTTCGTTGAAGCTCTAGGAGCATTATTGAAGTCAAGAGATTCAAATTGAAGCTTTGAAGATGGTTCGTCAAGTTTATTTTATAGTCTTCTAGCTTCTTTTCGTAGAATGTTAAGCCTTGAGTAGTTCTTACATTATAATCTTTATAACGCTCATATCTTAGAGCTAGGATTATCGTAGAAGCCCATAGAAACTTTCCCGAAGCTTCGCGCTTTATTTCGCGGCTTCTAGTGCATCTTAGTTGGTTCAAGAAGAAGAACCAATCGACTAGATTATCATCTAGTCGGTCAGTAATCCTTCTTGAACCGACTAGATTGCCTTGCTCAATTCAGCCTAGACACTGTTGACCAATTAGTCGGTCCAAGAAGGTTCACCGACCGACTAGTTGTCAAACTAGTCGGTTTGGAATCCTTCTTAGACCGACTAGTTATGCCTTCATTTTCACAGCCTGAGCTACTGTTTATCGTTAGTCGGTCAAAGAACAACCGTCGACCGACTAGTTGTGAAACTAGTCGGTTGGAATTTGTTCTTAAACCGACTAGTTCTCTTTGAATTCAGCCTTTCGTATTTCAACTCTTAGTCGGTCAAAGAACACTCACCGACCGACTAGTTGTCAAACTAGTCAGTTGGCAAGTCTTCTAAGACCGACTAGTTCTTACTGCTTGAATTCACTTTATTGGTTGTCAACCATTTAGTCGGTCCAAGAAGAATCACCGACCGACTAGTTGCAAAACTAATCGGTCAGTGATCCTTCTTTGATCGATTAGGCTGCTTCAGAAATAGATCCGTTGGAGTATTAATTGCACGATTTTTCCCTCTCTCTTCTCTAACTCCTATATAATCTTGAGATGCTTCTTCATAGCATTCAAGGCTGCATTATTGAGTTTTAGAGAATCAAAGAGTAAGCATTCAACTCCATTTCTAAAGCTTCCTCATTCTCACAAGAATCTCTCCCTCAACTCCTTGAGCCCTAATTCCTCAAGAGAGATTCTCTTCATTGTGAGCCTCTCAAGCCAAGAGCTTGATTCAAAGTCACCAATCTCTCCCTAGCCACCTATTGCTGGTTATCTTGGTGTAGCTAGGGTTTGGTGTCATCTTCTTCCTCAAAACCCTCCTTGCCCTAAAATCAGTAAGTTTTACTCAAGGCATAGGTTTTGTGGTAAGTGTTTATATTTCATATTTACATTGATATTGCAAGTTTTTCTCTCGGTTTGTGAGAGTTGTTTGTGATCCCGGTTTGTGGAAGTCACATTTTCATTTGTGTATAATTTGATCTTGTAGAGGTTTTCTACAAGAATTTCATAGTGCAAATTTGAGTTAGAGGTTTCTAACTCAAGTATCCGGAGGGGATCCGGTTGTTTGGGATGTAGGATCACCTGGAACAAGTCGGGGAGACTTGGGTGGATCCGAACCCGTTAAATCGTTTGTTTGCATTGTCTTTTATTGTTGTCAATATTTTCATTCCGCATTGTTGGTTGAGTTTGCAAGATAATTAGGAATTATACTCTTGATTATTTTAAATTACTATTCACCCCCCCTCCAGTACTTGTGCAGTAGCTATCAGGGCATTACATTTGGTATCAGAGCCAAGTTCATAGCTATGTCTACCAACAACAACAAGATCGTTCGTCCACCTTTCGACTACAACACTTTCAAGAACCGTGAAGGAGCTTCTTCAGTGATGGAAGGACACTCCTCAACTAGGCCTCTTCACTTCAACGATGCCAATTATGGGTACTGGAAATGCCGGATGGAAACCTTCCTCCGGAGCACTTCACTATGGAGAGCCACGTTGACGGAGTATGTCGAGCCCGATGAAGAAGACTTCACGAAGTGGACTACCGCGGAGGTCACCGCGGAAGTGAACAATGCCAAGGCAATGAATGCCTTACAATGCGCGTTGGAGCCCGAAGACTTCACCAAGATATGCACATGTAAGAGTGCATATCAAATTTGGAACCAACTCCTCATCTTGCACGAAGGAACAAGTAGGGTAAAAGACTCCAAACTCGTTGTTGTTAATAAAGAATTCGAGTTATTTCACATGGAACAGGGTGAAAGTATGAAGGAGTACTATGCTCGCTTCGTGGATATATCTAACGAATTGGAAGCTCTTGGGAAGAACTATACCCAAAAGGAGAAAGTCGCAAAGATCATTGACGGACTTCCTTCGACTTAGGAAAAGCGTACCTACGCTATCGAAGAAGGTAACGACATGAATAAATATAATGTCGTTCAACTAATGAGTACCTTGATGTCTCATGAGGTACGCAAGGATAGCAAGATCAAGATGAAGGACAAGATGAAGGCGTACTTGAAGCAAGAAGAGCCAAAGAAAAAGGTGATTGCGTTCAAGGCCGCTCCATCTACATCTACTGATGATGAAGAATCAGAAGACGAGTTGGACATGGAATCTCTTGCTCTCATGGCAAAGAAGTTCAACCGATTCTACCGAAAAGGTAACTTCAAGAACAAATCTAAATTTAGTTCTACTAACGCCTCTGCTCCTTTGTGTTTTAAATGCAACACGCCAGGACACATCAAAGCGGATTGTCCTCAAAACAAACAAAAGGAGAAATGGAAGGCGCCAAAGTTCGACAAGTCTCGGAAGTACAAGAAAGGGTACAAGAAAGGGCTTGTCGGCACATTCACCGACTCCAAAGAGGACTCCTCAAGTGGAGAGTCGGACGATGAACAAGTGGAGCAAGCACACATGTGCTTCATGGCTAGAGAGGAACATGATCAAGAGTCCTCCTCCGATGAAAGCGAGGATGAAGGCGATGAGGTAACGATGGATGACCTTAGATTAGCTAACGAACAACTTTGGTCTAAGTTTTCTAAATTAGTAAATAGATATATTAAGACTAAAGATGAGCTAACTAGTCTCCAAACCTCACCTAAGCCTATCATCGTCAACAACGACACCGTTGTTGATGGTTTGAGAAATGAGATTGTAAATCTCAAATCTCAACTTAAGCATGTTCATATTGAGAATTCGGATGAACGCAAGATGGCGGATTTGACGTCTCAAAACTCAACTTTGAGTATTGAGAATAAGAATCTCAAGTCACGTGTTTGTGTACTCACATCGCAAGTGTCCACCTTGGATGCTTCTATACTTTCTCTCACCGAGAAGTATGAGTCCACATTAGGCCGAATTAACAAATTCAATAAAGGTAAGGACCATTTGGATAATATCCTAAATGACTTACTTCTGGCCAATCATCGCATTGGCTTGGGGTATAAGATGGGAAATTCATTCAAATCTTCCACTACCTTTGTTAGGCCAACTTTCGATGCCTCAATGAGTGGGAGCAAACACCCCATTGGTAGTTCATCTACCAATGGTGCTTCCACTTCGTACACACCCCATCTTGGAAAGAAACCCACTTTGGGTGGACCTCCAAATAAGGGTCATGCTTTTATGTACACCAATAACATGCCACGTAGGAACACACCTCCTACTCCACATGTTCACACGTATGATGATTTTTATGCTCCACGTCCACGAGCACGTGCACACCAAGTGAGACACCCTCACGCACGTGTTCCTCCACATGCGTATGTTCATCCATATCACTATCATATGAATGATTACCATCATGCATCATATCATATGTCGCCACCACCATTTCATCATGTGCCATATGCTTATCCACGACATGCATCACGTAGAAATCAACAACGTATGCATGCTCCCAATAGGATTAGGGCTCCCAAAATATTCACTATTTGGGGCCCGAAGAACACTAACATGCATGAAAACAAGCATACATGAATTCCTATTTTATGAATGTCGTGCACAATGATGATTATGTTGGGAAGTCTAAGTCCAATTGGACTTGGCTTCCAAAGGTCTAATCTTTTAGGACCCAATGACCTTGGGTACCATGGAATGATATTTTCATCTTTAGGTACTCAAGAAAAAGAAATGGAGCAACAAATCCAAATTTAGCTCCATGAATAATTGGATACTCAATAGCGGGTGTTCAAAACACATGACGGGTGAAGCTCAATTCTCTCCAGAGTGGTGCCTATTGCGAATGGGAACCGAGTAGTCTTTGGAGGCAACGAGAGCGGAACCATCATTGGTGTTGGTAAAGTTGGTAACCCATCTAAACCTCTAATAAGTGATGTTTACCTTGTTAAAGGATTAAATCACAATCTTATTCCAATAAGCCAACTTTGTGACAAAGGTGACAAAGTTAGCTTTGCAAAAGGAATGCGTCATATTTTTAGTAAAGATAATGATAATTTGTTATTTTCTGGCACACGCCATAAGGATATTTATATCCTAGATATTCCCAAGTCACATGAACAATGTCTCATTGCCAACACAAGTGAACAACACTTATGGCATCGATGTTTTGGTCATGTGAACTTTGGAACACTTTTTAAGCTATCCAAGTTAAATTCTATTAAAGGATTTCCTAAGCTTACTTTCCAAAAGAAAAGCTTTTGTGACTCGTGTCAACGAGGCAAACTTCCAAAGTCGTCATTTAAACCTAAGAAAAGCATTTCATCTAAGCGGCCTCTAGAGCTTTTACATCTAGATCTTTTTGGGCCAACTAGAGTTGCTTCATTAGGGAATGCTCGATATGGACTTGTCATCGTTGATGACTTTTCTAGATTTACTTGGGTATTTTCTTTAAGTAATAAAAATGATTCTTTTGAAAACTTCACAATATTTGTTAAGAAAGTACAAAATCTCATTGGAACCACCATTGTCACTATTCGTAGTGATCATGGAGGGGAATTTGAGAATGAGTCTTTCTCAAATTTTTGTGATGAAGTTGGTATTACACACACCTTTTCTTTCCCTCACGCACCTCCTCAAAATGGTGTTGTTGAGAGAAAGAATAGGACGCTAGTGGAATGTGCTCGCACGATGCTTGATGATAGCCAACTTGGCCATCAATTTTGGGCGGAAGCGGTACATACCGCTTGCTATGTGTTTAATCGAATACTCTTGAGGCCCGACACCAAACAAACTTGTTATGAATTGTTGTTTGGTAGATTGCCTCAAGTTAAACATTTTCGTGTTTTCGGTGCAAAATGTTTTATTAAAAACACGTATGGGAGTTTGGACAAATTTGATCCATGATCCGATGAGGGGATATTTGTTGGATATTCCTCACGTAGCAAAGCCTACCGGATATACAACAAAAGAACCTCAACGATCAAGGAATCACTTCATGTTTCATTCAATGAAAATTTTGTCCCTCCTAGAATTACCAATGATGATGACTCCATGGAAGTTTTAGGGTTTGCAAGAGATTAGACCCTACCCTAGGTTGGCTATAGACCGGCAATAGCGCGAGAGCGTGAGCTTGGTTCCACATTTAGTTGCAACTAGTTCACCCAATTTCCAAGTCTAGCAATTGTGAACCCTACGAGTCACAATGATGAGATACGGCGAGTAGAGGGGATTCCATATCCCTAGGCATCTTTATTAATTTGTTATTTCTTTTATACATTTGAACGACTGTGACCGCATATTTGCGAACATTTCCCGACTTTTCCTATAGCCAAGTGACCGAAGAAGACACTGTTATTAGGCCTCCCTGTGTTCGATACCCGCTCGCCGCTACACCGAGCGCTTGCGGTAAGACTATGATCGTCGTCGCTCCGGGACATGTATCCGGGGCGCGATCAAGTTTTTGGAGCCGTTGCCGGGGACGTGTATCCGGGGCGCGATCAAGTTTTTGGCGCCGTTGCCGGGGAGGCAATAGTGTTTGATTCTTATAACCTAGCTATTTCTTTCTTTTTGTTTTATCATTTTTTATTTCTGTTTCACCCTTCCGTTGTGCTAACTATTTCTTTGAAACTCTGTTTCCCCTTGCATGTACACGAGATCCTCGGCGAACCCCGAAGAGATACTATACGATCCGGAGATCGAGCGTACATTGAGGAGGATCCGAGCGGAGAGGAGACCCGTTACGGAAGGAAATTTTATGACCCATCCTGAGACCCCCGAAGAATTGGCGGCGCAAATGGCGAGGATTATTTCCATAAGAGATAGGCTTCAGCCTAAGACTTCTTCCACGACCTCGTCCATAGCCATGCCGGAGTTGGCGGCCGACAAAAATTTTGAGTTGAAGACCGGATTGGTGGTCCTTCTGCAACAAGATCCTTTTCATGGGAACTCCCATGAAAACCCTCATTACCACATCCAGCTCTTCCTATCAAAGTGTGCCACCTTCCAAATGACAGGCGTCTCCGTGGATGCTATCAGACTGCGCCTCTTCCCTTTCACACTTAAGGACAAGGCATTATATTGGTTGAGGACGCAAGCTGAAGGAATCTTCACCACTTGGGATGAGTTGGCGAGTGCCTTCGTTGACAAATTTTACCCGCCCTCCAAGACGGTGAAGATAAGAAGTGCTCTCATGTCCTTCAAGCAAGGACCACAAGAGACTCTCTATAAAGCATGGGAGCGCTTCAAGGACTTGCAACATCAATGCCCCCATCATAGCATTGAGGATTGGGAGCTTGTCCATAGCTTTTACAATGGACTCCAACCGGGGACGAAGCAGATTATTGATGCCACGGCAAATGGAGCCATTTTGTCGAAGACTCCCGATGAAGCTACAGCCTTGCTCGAGGAGATGGCCTCGAACAACCAACAATGGGGGGACGAGCGAGGACATTCTTCATCCTCCTTGAAGCCCACAAGTATCTATGAGGCCAAGGCCGTGGCAGAGCTTTCTAGCAAGTTTGATTCTCTCCACAAGGTTGTGGAGAGATTGGAGAAATTCATTACGGAGCCTCAAGGAGCCCCTCCTACATCCACGTCGACAAATCATATGAGCGATTGGCAAGACCAATCCCAATCAATATATGTGGGAGGAGAACAAAGAGAAGGAGCTTTGGAGCAAGTTCAATACGTCTCGGGGAATTCTGGATATTGGGCCAATCCGGCCGCTAGAAACCATCCCGGTTTCTCATATGCTAATAATGATGGAGCATTGAACCCCCCCGCAACACCAACCTCCTCAAGCTCGGGCTCCACCACCACCACAACCGAATTATCCACAAAGGGGGCCACCGCAACAAAACTTCCCGCCAAGGCAACAAGTGGGACCTTATAGGCCACTCGGGTACAATCAAGGGTGGAATAATCCCAACCCACCGCAAGCTCAACCACGTCCGGATTTTGAAGCTAAGGTGGATGAGTTTATGGCGGAACAAAGAAAGATTAACGCCACTTTGAAGGCGGGACAAGATTCTCTCGACACCGTCGTCGCTCAAATTGGGGAGTGTAGGATCCAGCCAAAACAGAGTTAGGATCGATAAATGAAGTTGAGACTTACGCTTGCGTATGCAGCACGGTAGTCTACGAACTTCGCCTTCGGATTCTCCACGACGGATCGAGTCTTCTCACGAACGGAGTAAGGCTACTAAATCCACAATCTAAATCTCTACTTTTAGATTAAGAACTTGGATAAAGGGAGAGGAAGTATTTCGGCAGAGCTTCGCTAGAATGAAGATGCGTGCATGAATGCCATGCAAAAGTGTAAGGAAAATGGCTAACCCTTGGGTCTTATTTATAGCCCCCAAGGTAGTTATTTTAGGAGCAATTGTTCCTTTGGAACAATTTAACTAAGGTGTACCATCGTACATGGCATATTATAAGCTTAAGTTGTACCATATGCATGGTACAATATAAGCTTAAGATATTACCCCTTTATTAGCCATATGTCGCATGCACTTATGCACATATAATGCGACTTTCCCATCAATCTAGAGATCCTCTCCGAAAGGGAACATATTCCTTTTACGCACGACTTCGTGTACGCGACGTTCGAGGTCCGTATTCCCTCGTACATCCCCCACAAGGGTGTACTAACGTCTTCCATATCCAACATCTCCCACTCACACTTGAGGGGATTGTAAGAGAACGTCTTTCTCTTAGTTCTTTCATCTATCATACCGAGAAATAGACCGTGCGACCGTCATACGCGTAGAGTCTGTTGTTGTGCACTTGTTAGAGATACACAATGACCTCGAAGGTGCAAAGTTGAGTAGTTCAACGCATGCTTTACCCTAGATTATTTCTTCACATTTCTTATACTTTATATTCAACAATTGAATCCCATCTGGATTACAATTGGCTGGCCAGCTTTGAATCATTAAAGTCCAAATGCGAATATGAAATCAATCTTCCTCTTCTTGCGAACCTTCTGATCTTGACTTGATTCGCTTTTCTAACGTGCCCCGCCGAGCCGAATTATCATAGCCCATTAGCAACATGCTAAGATAGCGATCATCTCGTCAAATCTAAAGGAACCAATTGGAGTTCTTGAGGGTAAGAGTTAAGACCCATATGGCCTTTGAGTCTCACATAATAGCAAACACTATTGCTACTAACTCAGTGGTCGAAATGCATACGTGGTATGAACACGTATTACAACATCACTCCTTTCCTAGGGAGAGTATGTCTTAATGATGTTGTACGGATGAAAGATCAGACACCACAGTGCCTATCTTTTGAGTCCCCTTACTACCCATGAAATATTCCCGGACTCTCATCCTGCATAAGACAGATAGGATTTAAAAAAAATCCAATGAGATCTTTATATCCTTGTGATACAGATCTCAGATCTTTTGTAAGCATCCATATGATGCAGATCTTTCATTCGACTATCTTGTTAAAGTCATGACTCTAAATCATTCGTCTAATGATTTTGACTTTAAACTAGTCTCATCTCTATCTTATCCATCTGATAAGATAAGGCGGTTGCTCATGTGAAAGAGCCAACCTTAATTTGTCCGACATACACACAATTCAGCTGAGATTTCAAAAAATGTACACAAACATTTCTTAAGAAATTCATATGCAATGTTGGAAAAAGAACTTATTCTTTTATTAATTTTGATCATTTACAGACATGGGAATTTACATTGGTACAACTCAGCTCTTACGCAATCCTTGAGATCATAAGTGTTTGTAAAACACATCTCTGGGGATCGCCTTCGTAAGCGGATCCGCTATCATCTCATGCGTAGATATGTACCTTATGTCTACCTTCTTGGTCTTATCATAGTCTTTTGCAAATTTGTAGCGGATATCTATGTGTTTGGTCTTACAATGGAATTTTGGATCTTTGACATAGGCTATAGATGCTTGACTGTCGCTGTGTATAGGTACAGCACCTGAGTCACTTGCATTAATTAGCCTGTCTAAGAACTTCCTAAGCCAAACAGCCTCTTGAACTGCCATGCTAAATGCTACAAACTCGGCTTCCATGGTTGAAAGTGCGATGCAGGATTGTTTCTTGCTACTCCAGGATATTGCACCAGATCCGAGTAGAAAAACATATCCTGAGGTCGATCGTTGCCCATCGAGATCACCCGCCCAATCAGCATCAGTGTAGCCTTTGAGCCTCAAGGCATCTCCTTGATAGCATAAAGCAAAGTCTGCAGTTCCTTTGAGATACCGCATTATCCTCTTAACCGCTTTCCAGTGTACTTGCCCTGGGTTGGATTGGTAACGACTTACCATTCCAACGACAAAACAGATGTCCAGTCTTGTACACATCATAGCGTACATTAGACTACCAACTGCACTGGAATATGGAACTTTTCCCATAATCTCCTTCTCTTTTTGGTTCTTCGGACATGATTTCAGACATAAATTGTCGCACTTGCTTATTGGAGTATCAATGGACTTGCAGTCCTGCATATTAAAACGTTCTAGAACCTTCTTTATATAAGTCTCCTGTGAAAGAGAAAGAATTTTCTTCGAACGATTCCTTGAAATCTTAACTCCAAGGATATATGCGGCTTCTCCCATGTCTTTCATCTCAAAAACTGATGAAAGCCAAGCCTTGATATCCATCACAAAGCCCTTGTCATTTCCGGCTATTAAGATGTCATCTACATATAGAGACATTATAACATACTTGTTCTTATTCCTCTTGATATATACACAGTTATCTTCATCAAGCATGGAAAATCCATTTGATAAGACAACCTCTTGAAATCGTATATACCATGGCCTCGAGGATTGTTTAAGACCATATATGGATTTAAGAAGTTTACAAACCTTATGTTCGTTTCCTTCTTTTACAAACCCTGTTGGTTGTTCCATATAGATCTCCTCGTCCAATTCTCCATTGAGAAAGGCAGTCTTTACATCCATTTGATGTAATTCGAGGTCTAAGCAAGCTACCATTGCCAGAATCAGGCGAATTGAGGTAAAACGAACAACAGGTGAGAAGGTCTCTTCGTAGTCTATCCCTTCCTGTTGCGTAAAACCTTTCGCGACAAGGCGAGCTTTATATCTGTCAATAGAGCCATCAGCCTTATGCTTGATCTTGAGAACCCATTTGTTCCCAATAGCTCTACGTCCTCTGGGTAAGTCAACTAAGTCCCAGACTTGGTTAACTTTCATGGATTCTAACTCCTCTTGCATCGCTTCCATCCATTTGTCTTTAGCAGGGCAAGATACGGCCTGTTTGAAAGTAGCAGGCTCGTCATCTTCTTGTAGTAAAGTCATAAAGGTTTGCGGAAATTCATCCTCAAATCTTAGAGGAGCCAACCTTGTACGACTACTACGTCGTATTTGAGATTCTTCAAGTCCTTGTTGACTTGAATTTAGATCAATTCTAATATCACTCCCACTTGGAATGTCGTTAGAATTGCTCCCACTTGGATCATTATTCCCGTATGGAATAGGATAATCGTCATTCGTATAATCCATTGGTGAAGGTTGAAACGTATTTTCATTTTCACCAAGAATTCTCCCACTCGAATGAGGTAATCCTTCTTGATCATAAATCTCAAATAGAGATAAGTCCTGACTTATCTCGCCCTGTCTTGGAAACTCGTTTTCCAAGAAAGTGACATCCCTCGACTCAAACTCAATTAGCCCACCATTGTCTTCCTGACTAACAAAAACATAACCTTTTGGAGTTTTCTGCGTATCGTATAAAGATACATTTCCTTCCCCTTGGCCCAAGTTTGCCATACTTATAGGAGGAAATATGTGCGTAGGATGCACAACCCCAAGGTTTCAAAATGTTTAAGTCAGGAGACCTTTGGTTCCACAACTCATAAGGAGTGGAGCTAACTGATTTCGAGGGTGCGCGGTTTAAAATGAAAGTGGCCGTCAATAATGCATCACCCCAAAAGGTGATTGGCAAGTTAGCTTGCGCCATCATTGAACGGACCATTTCCATTAAAGTCCTATTTCTCCTTTCTGCAACACCGTTTTGTTGAGGAGTATAAGGCATAGTTACCTGATGTACTATGCCTTTTTCATCACAAAGTTCCTTAAAACTTATTGATTGATATTCACCGCCCCTATCGGTTCGCAAGACCTTAATCTTGCGATCTAATTGATTCTCCACTAAACTCATATAGTTTTTAAAGCAAGCCAAAGCTTCACTTTTGTGGGATATCAAATAGATATGTCCGAATCGGGTGAAATCATCAATAAAAGTGATGAAATAGGACTTTCCGCGTCTTGTCTTGACATTCATCGGACCACATATGTCCGAATGGATAAGCTGTAATGGAACCTCGGCCCTTGTGCCGGTTCCAAACGGCTTGCGACAAGATTTCCCCACAAGGCAATGTTCGCAGGTCGACATTTCAACCTTTGAAACATTGGATAGAAGGCCACGTTTGGCAAGTCTATCCATACGCGTTGGTCCAATATGACCAAGCCTTGCGTGCCAACAATTCACATCAGACTCATAAGTCTTAGAATTTGCAATAAGGAAATTTTCATTACATGAGGAATCATACATTGTACTCATTACAATAAATTCTTTAAATACAAACCCAGTACCAATAAGAGTATTATTACAACTTAAGTCCACATTACAATCATGAAAAAACCAGTTATAGCCAAGACCCATTAATACAACCACAGAAATTATATTCCTTCGAATATCTGGAGCGAAGAGGACATCATGAAGTAGGAGAGTGCGGCCGTTGTCCAAGACTAGCTTGCAAGTCCCAACGCCTTTCACTTCAACACGTGTGTTGTTTCCTACATAGATCCACTTCGTTCCTTGGGGTATTCGGTGATACTCCACGAAGGACCGTCTGTCCCTTGCTATGTGGTCGGTGGCACCTGAATCAATTATCCAAAACGGATTAGATTCCACAAGAAATATCGAACTAGAAACACATATGTAACTAGTATATTTACAAGTTACCTCGTCCCCTCCACTCGTACACGAACGAGCATAGTGACCGAGCTTGTTGCACTTGAAGCACTTGATCCTCTTCAAGTCTTTCTTCTTGTGCCATTTCTTGTGCCCACCTTTATGTTTAGGTTTCTTGGTAGACTCAGGTTGCTTATTACGTTCATTAGTGAACTTCGAACGATCTTTCCGTTTCTTTCTCCCGTGTGAGGAACTAGCAACCATGTGCACTTCTGCACTTGGCTTGGCAGCCGCAAGCCGCTCTTCCTCTAATTCGAGGTGCTTGGAAACATCGCTGAAGGTCTTGATGCTCTCATTGTGAGTGAGATGCATCTTCATTTGATCCCACCCATTTGGTAGGGAACGTATGACTGCTTGGATTTGTTGCTCATCAGTGAGCACATGACCTGCGTCCTTTAACTCCGAGATAAGGTTCGCCATATGTCGCAGATGTTTCCCCATGGAATGATCTGGACATTTCTTATATGTATCGAACCTTATAGTTAAGGCGCGAAGTTTGGACACCGATGTGCCACCGAACTTCTCCTCTAGCTTGGACCATATGTTCATGGCTAGGTCATGTTCTCGGAAGATGCGCATTACGTCATCAGCCATACTGCTTAATAACGTAATGCGCGCTATCTTGTTCTTCCGAGACCAAGCATCAAAAGCTTCCTTGTCTCGTCGGTGTTGGGCCGTAGTGCCCAACTCGGGTTCAATCATAACGTTCTTTAGAGTTTCAAGCACTTCTTGCTCCTCTAGAACGTATTGTATCTTGATGGACCAGAGGTTGTAATTATCGCCGTTGAGTTTTTCACCTCTGTTTAACTCAGCGACGATATTCTTTGAAGCGGAAGACATTTTACTTTTAAAATGCTGCAAAAGACATAAAAACCAAAGGTTTGATCAAAAAATTGCATTGAAAAATTCTTAAAATACAATTCCCATTAGAAGTGATATTAGAATATCCCATTTGGATAGTTCTAATTTTAACTCCCACTTGGAATGATATTTATAATTTGATAAGTTACTTTCGAAAAATATTGAAGATGTTACTCTAGAATCGGAAAGGTCACTATGTTTCCAATCACCATCTAGAGTAACTTTCAATACTTCTCCCTCACTTTATCAAATGTTAGTACTCTTATAGTACTTTGCAGCGGAAAAGTGTTTTTGAAAACTTACTTTTCAAAACGTATGAAAACGTATTTTTTTAAAAAAATGAATATTTCATCTTAGTACCCTTATGATACTTAGTGAAACATTCGGCACTTCCTGACCATTTGTCGGGAATGAGCCGTAGCCGTGCCAAGGTCGGATCCTCCTTTTTGGGATCTTTCTGCAAACTATCGTCGCTGGCTCCCGTATGGATCCAGGCGTTTCTCCCCGTAAGAGAGAATTTTGATGCAGACGACTGTCGTTTGGCCCCGTATGGGCTAGTTGGCACGTTCATGTTCAACCAAGGCCTTTTGCCGAATTGGTCGACCAAAACACCCAAATTGGTCGACCAAAATTTGGTCTTCTTCACTTCCGGCCAGTGCCCCTGCCATGGCCGGCCAGGGACGGCCTGCGGCAGCCCTGGCCACTGCCAGGGCCGGCCTGGCCACTGGCCTGGCCTCGGCCAGAGGCCGGCCTGGCCTGGCCTAGGCCAGAGGCCCCTGGCCGGGGCCAGGGCGCTGCCCTGGCCTCTGCCAGGGCAGCAAGGCCCTGGCCGGGGCCGGGGCCCCTGCCCTGGCCTCGGCCAGGGAGGCCAGGCCCTGGCCTGGCCGCGGCCAGGGCCTTCTGGCCCTGGCCCGGCCATGGCATTTTTGCCTTGACAGGCCATGGCCCTTTGGCCATGGCCGGTTTCCCCTTTCATGGGTGGCCGCACACCCCCGCCGGAGGGGGTTGCCGCGGTGGTTATTGGCCGTAGCCAACCCCCTCCGCATGGGGAGGGGGGTGCATGGCCTTCATAACCCATTTGGCCATGGTGCACATGCACAAAAAAATTCATCTTCCCCGATGGGAATAACCACCACCTTCTTCTCCGGTGAAGCACCCGTTCGTCGAGGAAGTAGTTGTCCTCCAATGGCCATGTGCCAAAAAATGAACCCACTTCAAAAATTCGTAAACTACGCGCTCCACATGAAGAGAGCGCCCATTCCCTATGAATGGAGACTCAGCATCCATGAAGAGAGCGAGTTTGACGATATGAACGGTCGGTTCTTCCCGTCACGGAGAGTTCCTGCCATATCCGTAATGACAGAAGACCCTAACGTGAAAAGAACAACCGCTGCGTTCTCTCCGTCACGAAGCGTTCCTACCATATCCGTAATGGTAGGATACCCATCCGTGAAAAAGACAACGACTCGTTCATAGTTTCTCCGGGGCGAACCTGTATGGCTCCGATACCAATGAAGGATCCTGCCAAAACAGAGTTAGGATCGATAAATGAAGTTGAGACTTACGCTTGTGTATGCAGCACGGTAGTCTACGAACTTCGCCTTCGGATTCGCCACGACGGATCGAGTCTTCTCACGAACGGAGTAAGGCTACTAAATCCACAATCTAAATCTCTACTTTTAGATTAAGAACTTGGATAAAGGGAGAGGAAGTATTTCGGCAGAGCTTCGCTAGAATGAAGATGCATGCATGAATGCCATGCAAAAGTGTAAGGAAAATGGCTAACCCTTGGGTCTTATTTATAGCCCCCAAGGTAGTTATTTTAGGAGCAATTGTTCCTTTGGAACAATTTAACTAAGGTGTACCATCGTACATGGAATATTATAAGCTTAAGTTGTACCATATGCATGGTACAATATAAGCTTAAGATATTACCCCTTTATTAGCCATATGTCGCATGCACTTATGCACATATAATGCGACTTTCCCATCAATCTAGAGATCCTCTCCGAAAGGGAACATATTCCCTTTGCGCACGACTTCGTGTACGCGACGTTCGAGGTCCGTATTCCCTCGTACATCCCCCACAAGGGTGTACTAACGTCTTCCATATCCAACAGGGAGCAACTTGCGTTGCTCAATAAAAACAATCAACAATTGCCGGCTCAACCCGAGCCGAATCCACGGGGCAACACCGGCCATATCAATGCGGTCGTTGTGGTTACTACAAGAGGAGGGAAGGATACAACTCCCCCCATGACTCAAGTCAAGAAGCCCGTGGTGGAGAATCTAGAAGAAAGCGAGCCGGTAATTGAAGTGGCAAGGGAGAAGGAGCTGCAAGAAGGAGAAAAATCTAGAATGGATGAGCTTGTCGATGAGCACCGGTTTATGCCACCGGTGCCCTTCCCTCAACGGCTAGCTAGAGCCAAGATGGAGAAACGGCTAGCCAAGCTTCTCGAATATTTGAGAGGGGTGAGCCTCAATATCCCCTTCCTCGACGCTTTAGTGGAAATCCCATCTTACGCCAAGTTCTTAAAGGACTTGATTGCGGGAAGGAAGAGGAAGGAGAAGATAATGCTCACGGAGGAAGGGACTTGGTTCACAAAGAGGGAAAAGGAGCCCGCCAAGCTTAAAGATCCAGGGAGTTTCCGAATTCATTGCACTCTAGGTGGCGTCCCCCTACAAAAAGCATTGGTAGATTTGGGGGCTAGTGTTATCCTCATGCCTCTCTCCATATTCCGGAAGTTGAACACCGGCACGGATTTAAAGCCTACCGACATGCGGATTCAACTAGCGGATGGAAGGATTACAAGACCGGTTGGGATCGCAGAGGACATCCCACTCCAAGTTCCG
Source organism: Scilla litardierei (assembly GCA_030789695.1). Lineage (NCBI taxonomy): Eukaryota > Viridiplantae > Streptophyta > Magnoliopsida > Asparagales > Asparagaceae > Scilla > Scilla litardierei. The sequence goes on from CM061142.1 coordinate 107,112,553, forward strand.
GGAGGCATATGTTTGCCATGCGATTTCGTGATAATGGACATCAAGGAGGAGGGCGATACATCACTCATACTCAGACGCCCATTCCTCGCCACCGCCGGTGTCATCGTCGATGTGCAGGAGGGGACCCTTACCTTGAACGTCGGCAACATCGAAGTGGAGCTTCATATACCGAAGGAAATGAAGCACATGCCGTGTCACAAGGAGCTTGATTACATGGACCTCCTTGATGAGGTCATTGAAGAGGCGATACCCCACTCCATCGGCGCACCCCACGAAGATAGCTTCGAAGGAGGCCTAGATTTGGCCGAGGAAGAGAAGATGGAGCACTCCCCCGATATCTCCTTGGTGATTGATGATGGCGACGCTGATGTCACAAGAATACGGGAGCTCTGCAAGCTCTCGAAGTTGAGGACTCCGAAGAAAGCTCCACCGATACGACGATCGGTGTCACCGGCAAAGAGGAAGACCGGAGCAAGCTCTAGCTTGGGGGAGCCACCCCCCAACATTTCCCATGACGAAGGGGCGCTGAGGAAGACCTCACACCACCATGATCCAAATCCGAGTGGTCTTCCAAGCAAGTTCGACGGGTGCATCTCGTATGCACCCAACATCAAGTGTTAATTGAAAATCAAAAGGGGTCGAGCTCAAGACCTTAAACGAGCGCTTTTCGGGAGGCAACCCGACGGTTATCGAATTTTTTTTTTGTTTTTATTTTTGTTTTAGACTTTATTAGTGTCTTTGAGTCGTTTGCCCGAAAAATTTTGACAACGGGTCCTATTTTCTTTGACAGGAGAGGAGAACGGGATATCTATCATATGGAGGATGTGTCACGCCCCGCTTTCCAAAAATGTGGAGGCGAGACGTGAGAAGGTCCGCACAGACGTGGAGCTGTGAAGCCACATGCCTGATAAGCGTCATGAAATCGTTATATCTGCAGGTCCTTGCAATGCGATACGAAACAAAGATAATAATAAAGGAAAAGAGACAAAAGACAATCTCAGAATATCCATCACATTAAATTCCAACATCACAGAAAATGCCACCAGGCTAAAAGAGAAGAATCTAAGGGCCCAAACATGGCCAACAAAAGTACAAAGTACAAACAAAGGTGCCACGCACCGACAACTAACAGGAATCCTAAAACAAAAGGAAACTGTATGATCCTAAGAAAGATCACAGGTATTCTCAATCTCCTCTTCAACCAACAGAATCGGGCACGAACTCCTCGAACTCGTCACCCTCAACAACAAACTCAGGCTCGGTAACTAACATGCGACACCCAAAGAGAAAGGGGCACATGGCAGCAAGTCTAAAAAGACTTGGGCAAGGAAACTGAAAGGAAAGCAAACTAGCAGTTCTAAAAGCATGCATGACATGGCAGTTTTAGTATGAGTGCACAAGTAAGACGTGGTGTAACAATAAGTGCAAGGGAAACAATTATCATGGCATGACAGGAGTAGCCAAGCTACTAACATCCTCAATCCTTTCACTAGTCACGTTTTCAAGTTATTGTAGATGTTTACGCCTTACAGTTGAACTGTTTGACGTTCACATTGAGTGGACGCTTAACACTAGTCAAGCTTCAAGTTGTTTGTAGATGTTTACGCCTTACAGTTGAACTGTTTGACGTTCACACTGAGTGGCCGCTTAACACTACCCCAGAACCCAGAGTTTACGCCTTACCACTGCAGTTGCTGATCGGGCAGACTCCCAGTTGATTGGCCGCTTAACTCTTACCCCAATACCCACATGTGGATGAACTAGGGTCCCTGCACACGAGCTCAGTAAATGAGCCAGGGTTGCCCCGCACAGGAGCTCGCATTCTAGTTCACGATTCATAAGTATTTGGCGTAGGGTGCACCTAGCTGGAAACAAGTAGATCGGGCATTGGCTATCAACCAACACATGGCCCGCTTCTGGAACACGAGCCAGGAAACACAAGTATTGTAGCGTGTGCTACGAATGCGACATTCAACATGGATGGTATGGCTTGCAGTAAGGCGTACAAATAAGGAATTAAACATGGCAGTTTAATATGCATGAACAACAAGTTAAAAGGGTTGGATCTAGCTTCGTTGTCAAGCTAGATCAATTGAGGTGACGGATCTAGTTTCGTTGTCAAACTAGATCAATTGGCGTCTAGGCGGCTATCATTTCACCGTCTAGTCTCTTTTACGCTACAACAAGCAAATGGCCTAATACATGGCCTAAACCCTAAGTGGCAAGTTTCACTTGCCTCACGCCAAGGAAGATGATCAACGAGGCACGCCACAAAAGTTATCTACGGAGAGGAAATCGCTGCCATAGAGAAACAATCATCAAACAACATCCAACCTAGTTTATTATTAGGGTTTCAATAAAATCACAAGGAGAGTTATGAGAAAACCAAAGGATCGAACCCTACCGTATAGAAGCGGAAGATCGATGCCGAGCAAGCACGGCAACGGAAGAACGATCCGGGGAAACCTAGGGTTCAGATTTGGAATGGGGAGAAAATATGGAGAAATGGGGTTTTGGGGATTTTTGGGGGTTTTCCGGTGACCTAGAGGTGGTGGCCGGCCAAAATGGAGAGGGGGAAGGGCTCTTGATGAAGGAGGAAGGCTAGGGGAAAATGGAGAAGGATTTGGGGAAGAAGGAGGCTCAGGAGAAATGAAAGAAGAAAAGAAAACGTTTGGGTGGTTTAAATAGGAAGAGCTGACGGCTGCCCAGAAATTAGGGTTTCGACACTGATTAGTCGGTCAAAGAAGAGTTACTGACCGACTAGTTTAGCAACTAGTCGGTCCGTCGACCAACTGTGACCGACTAGAATCAAACAGCGAAAGAAGGGGAAAATCTGGGAAGTGAATTAGTCGGTCTGTGAAGGCCCGTCGACCGACTAGTTTGGAATCTAGTCGGTCGGTGAGTGTTCATGAACCGACTAACGAGGAACAGTAGCTTAGGTAAAATTAATCAAAGGAACTAGTCGGTCTGAGATCAATTTCTGACCGACTAGTTTCACATCTAGTCGGTCGGTGGTTGTTCTTAGACCGACTAAGAGTAAACAGTAACTCCTGTATAGTAGATTTAAAGAACTAGTCGGTTGGAGAAGAGTTCCTGACCGACTAGATTGAATTCTAGTCGGTTGGTCCGCCTTCTCGAACCAACTAAGATGCACTAAAAGTTCCGATTCGAATCGCGGAGCTTCGGGAAGATTCCTATGGCTACTAAGATCACTCTAACTCTAAGATATGAGCGATTTGAAGCTCGTCACGAATGACTTACTCCAAAATCGACGATCGAAGGAAGAAGCCAGAAAATCACGACGAAACGATCGAAAGTGAAAGCTACGGCGACGAAAACCACACATCCAAGGAGAAAATCCACCAAGCATATATTTTAATATAGATAATCCAATTACACGAAAACCAGTCGTTACATCCTACCCACCTTAGAATAAAGTCCGTCCTCGGACTTTCTAACATATCTAGTCGCCCTATTAACTATCCCAAAACATTTCACGTCATACTTTAAACCAAAGGTAGTCATTACATGTGCTTATATATATATACGCACTAGATAGTCAAACATTATTACTACTAACACGTTTTCATTCACGCACGTTATGCTCTTATACCTATCACAGTCATTCGTACTCATACATGTATTTCAATCATTTATATACCTCCATTATATAGCTACTACTTACCTAGCACACACAATAGTTCAGATTTTCACAAAAGATTTGTCTCACACTTAGCAAATACAACCATCGCTCTACGTGTAGATAGCTACCTATGCAACAAGCAACCATGTGTATATTACTCCCTAATATTTCCTAGTATACATCCAATACCAAACACATCGACACATGTAGTCGCACCACGCCATTATTCAAACAAGTCTTACTATATCTAATACACATTCACCATTACTATAACTTCACAAATATAGTCATTCAAAGTGCATGTAAATATTTCATCATATCTTCACATCACATACGGCCCTATAACTATACTCACGACACGCCCAACATATCATAGTCACCAAAACTTATAACTAGGCACATACTTACCCGTGCATGGTGCACACCCATACACGCTAACATTTCATCCATGTATACCAATCATACAATTTCAAACTCAGTACATTGACACGCTTAGTTTAGCTAACACACATACGTTCACACGGGCAAGTCCTTAGTAAATATCTATACCACAAGACCAACACCTATAGCTATATACTGGTTAGTGACCCACAATCATGTGCGTAACACAACCGGAAAAAAACAATCCAAACATTATACATACATCATCCATCACTATACACCAACCACATACAAATACACCAACGTACATAGAGTATACCCACTCAAGCTTGAGTGGGACTCAAAATCATAGCAGAATAATTCCATATACATAACATAGCATCCATACATTTGCCAATACTATCTAATGCATACACGTCTACCAACATAACCACATACATATCTAAATGTCAACACCCTTAATATCTAATCAGGTAATATCGCATATTTCAATCACTTCATATACCATGATATTATTACAAACATTAGCACACCTATAATTACAATATTCCCCCTAATAAATACAGTCATCGTATAGTCACATACATGTATCATATATTCATACCATATCCATCCATCTATAATTGGCACACTAATACACTTACTTCATCCATTAGTTAAGATATGCAATAGCCGGGTATACCTCATGGCATACACGCACACAACATCCATAAAAGCAAGCAATACCAATCAAAATTATATTTCTACTACCACAGGTATATCATCTATATAATCACGCAGCAAAAACATAACTACTTACGTCTAAGCGCAATACGTAACTACGTACGAGCACACACTCACGCGTACAACACATAGGTCACATAATAGGCCTACCCACTTTAACTATACGTACACCTATAATTATCACACCCAGCATACATATAGTTTCACCAATCATATTATTTCAACCATCATAAGTATCTCCAACTACATACACTCTATTCAGACATTCCAATACAGAATCTTATATGCATAGACGCCCCTAGAGTGGTATAGCTATCCTCGCACATATCCATAAATATTAACACACTTACAATTTCATAACATCATGAATAACTCTGAGTATGTATATATCACACAATAGGCAAACATTATCATGCTATAGGGGGTACACTCTTCAAGCCTACATACTCAACTTAGGTACATGCGCTACGACAACATCACCAAAAGTCTAAGGACCCACTACTAAACTGGCGCGACGTAAATAACGGCAAACACTAGTGGGATAACTAAGCAGAAGGAAGGAAACCAAGATTAGATGGCGTAACGAAACAAGATCGTAAAAATGGGTTCAGGTAGGGCGAGGACAAGGAGGTAAATAGATCAAGTGGAACGGAGATATAATTGTGGATGTTTAGGCGGGGAAGAAAGTCGTAAACATTACTCTCATAAGTTTTCGGAAATGGTACGTGAATAGCGAAAGTCAAAAACACTAAAAGTATAAAACGGTCATATTTTGAAAAGTTGGAGTTCTCCTCCGCATAAACGATATTTGAAGATCGATAAAATAAGTTGTTCGAAATAAGTTTGAGTTGAATACACATAATAAGAGGAAATGATTTATTGGCTTAACGGAAATCATTATGAAAGGAAGTAAAGCGTTCATACGAACATTAAGGACGTAGTTTTAGAAAATATTATACGGCAGTGATTTAACAATGTTGGCAAAAGTTTCGAAACGAAATTAAATTAACAAAAGAATTTTAAACTCGTGCTAAATACTTTCAAAGTCTTTAAGCCAGGAAACAGCTTAAATAATCAATATTGAAACCACCTTTTTGTGTAATCAGGATTCGCCAAAAGAAATCGTTTTACACAAAGCTCTTAACATACGGGCTAATGAGCCTAGCACGGATATATAAAAATATTTGAAATTCAATTTAGGTTAGAAATCATTCTAAAAGCATGTATGGTGAACAGAAAACTTAGTAGTAGGTTTATCAAAACTCGTAATAAGCTTTTAAAACCAAATTATGGAAGGTCCAGGTCAGAAAATGGTTACGAAACCGTAATTTTCCAAAAATTGTAATAGAGAAAATGTTGAACATATCTTTGATTTGTTGAAAGCTAAAATCATGTGTGACTCGGAAGGTATATTAAGGGAGCGTGATGAATCATTTGAATGGCATAAATAAGAAAGGAAAAGCTCATAAATCGAATTGGGAAAAATAGAAATACGCTCAGAACTAAATTGATATATGAAAAGGGATGAGATATTTAAATAGGTATGAAAGTAAGGGCTGGAAAAACACTATAAACAGTAATCAAATCTCGTCAAAACTTTCGAAATTCAAAAAAATAAATAAATTTAAGTCAAAGAAGGGTATGAGGTATAAGTATACACATTTTAAAGTTCCGAACAAATGTAAACTTAGGAAAAAGGAAGTCGAAAGGATACCTTCAGAAAAGTCAAGATTTGCAACGGAGAGGTTCGAAAATAATTTACGGCAGTAGCTTAATACAATACTTCGGCAGAAATGGAATCCGATCAACTATAGTGTGAAAATTTAGGCCCATGCTAAGTGCTTACAAGTTTTAAAACTGAAGAGAAATTTCAAATAAATAACATTTAAAATACTTTTTAGAGGGACCCGGATTTGCCAAACAACTGATTTATACAAGACCTTAAAGTACGAGTACAATGAACCTAGTACTGATATACGAAAATAATTGAAGTTCTATTTATCTTGGAAGAGATTTTAAAGTGTGTATGCTATGCGATTAAAATGGATCTCATAGTTAGAAAAATGGTATGTCGAATTTTTCAAAATAGTAATAGAGTCCTTAAACCGAAATGCGAAATTATAGATTAGAAAATGGTTACGAGATAGCAATTATAATTACAACCATTAGACTCCGAAATCTACAAGGAATTAACTCAATCGAAAAGTGAGAAATTTAAGTATATACGTAGCGGGTTTAAAATAAAATTTAAACTTAGCAAAAACTTTAATAAGGGAAATCGAAAAATAACTTTAAAAGAAATTAAGCCTTGCGAATGGGGACATTCGAAGGATCAACGATTATTGAAACGTGGTGGTCATGGGAATCGAGGCAAGGGATTTGGTCGGATGATCAAAACATAAATACGCCTAGGTTATGACTTAGGAAAATCTACGGAAACTCCTACGGCCAACCAACTAAAGATTATGGAACTAAGCGCTAAGACTCCCTAAGGGCTAGACAGCGATGAAATGAGTTCAGCTTGGTCCGAAATCGATGAACCCAAGCGAGAGACCAAAGAATTCTAGAAGTCTATCCTAGTCAAAGCTAGACAGGAGCCACTAAGGTAACTCCTACGACGACCAAATCAACTCCTAGCGGGGAGTCTAACTAACAATCAGGGACCTCTAACTAGCAAGCACGGACGTCTAACTAAGTCTTCCTACCACCTAGTGACATAGGAAAACTACTAGACTCAAGGCTATAGACTCGGATGTTGCAATTCATTTAATGGACATTCCATAGTTATTATCGTTGTTCTGATAATTCGCAATTGCAAGACGACATGCATGGGCCACCAACAAAACCTGTCACGCCCCGCTTCCCAAAAATGTGGAGGCGAGACGTGAGAAGGTCCGCACAGACGTGGAGTTGTGAAGCCACACGCCTGATAAGCGTCATGAAATCGTTATATCTGCAGGTCCTTGCAACGCGATACGAAACAAAGATAATAATAAAGGAAAAGAGACAAAAGACAATCTCAGAATATCCATCACATTAAATTCCAACATCACAGAAAAAGCCACCAGGCTAAAAGAGAAAAGAATCTAAGGGCCCAAACATGGCCAACAAAAGTACAAAGTACAAACAAAGGTGCCACGCACCGACAACTAACAGGAATCCTAAAACAAAAGGAAACTGTATGATCCTAAGAAAGATCACCGGTATTCTCAAGCTCCTCTTCAACCAACAGAATCGGGCACGAACTCCTCGAACTCGTCGCCCTCAACAACAAACTCAGGCTCGGCAACTAACATGCGACACCCAAAGAGAAAGGGGCATATGTCAGCAAGTCTAAAAAGACTTGGGCAAGGAAACTGAAAGGAAAGCAAACTAGCAGTTCTAAAAGCATGCATGACATGGCAGTTTTAGTATGAGTGCACAAGTAAGACGTGGTGTAACAATAAGTGCAAGGGAAACAATTATCATGGCATGACAGGAGTAGCCAGGCTACTAACATCCTCAATCCTTTCACTAGTCACGTTTTCAAGTTATTGTAGATGTTTACGCCTTACAGTTAAACTGTTTGACGTTCACATTGAGTGGACGCTTAACACTAGTCTCGCTTCAAGTTGTTTGTAGATGTTTACGCCTTACAGTTGAACTGTTTGACGTTCACACTGAGTGGCCGCTTAACACTACCCCAGAACCCAGAGTTTACGCCTTACCACTGCATTTGCTGATCGGGCAGACTCCCAGTTGATTGGACGCTTAACTCTTACCCCAATCCCCACATGTGGACGAGCCAGGGTCACTGCACACGAGCTCAGTAAATGAGCTAGGGTTGCCCCGCACAGGAGCTCGCATTCTAGTTCACGATTCATAAGTATTTGGCGTAGGGTGCACCTAGCCGGAAACAAGTAGATCGGGCATTGGCTATCAACCAACACATGGCCCGCTTCTGGAACACGAGCCAGAATTGTAGCGTGTGCTACGAATGTGACATTCAACATGGATGGCATGGCTTGCAGTAAGGCGTACAAATAAGGAATTAAACATGGCAGTTTAATATGCATGAACAACAAGTTAAAAGGGTTGGATCTAGCTTCGTTGTCAAGCTAGATCAATTGAGGTGACGGATCTAGTTTCGTTGTCAAACTAGATCAATTGGCGTCTAGGCGGCTATCATTTCACCGTCTAGTCTCTTTTACGCTACAACAAGCAATTGGCCTAAAACATGGCCTAAACCCTAAGTGGCAAGTTTCACTTGCCTCACGCCAAGGAAGATGATCAACGAGGCACGCCACAAAAGTTATCTACGGAGAGGAAATCGCTGCCACGGAGAAACAATCATCAAACAACATCCAACCTAGTTTATTATTAGGGTTTCAATAAAATCACAAGGAGAGTTATGAGAAAACCAAAGGATCTAACCCTACCGTATAGAAGCGGAAGATCGATGCCGAGCAAGCACGGCAACGGAAGAACGATCCGGGGAAACCTAGGGTTCAGATCTGGAATGGGGAGAATATCTGGAGAAATGGGGTTTTGGGGATTTTTGGGGGTTTTCCGGTGACCTAGAGGTGGTGGCCGGCCAAAATGGAGAGGGGGAAGGGCTCTTGATGAAGGAGGAAGGCTAGGGGAAAAATGGAGAAGGATTTGGGGAAGAAGGAGGCTCAGGAGAAATGAAAGAAGAAAAGAAAACGTTTGGGGGGTTTAAATAGGAAGAGCTGGCGGCTGCCCAGAAATTAGGGTTTCGACACTGATTAGTCGGTCAAAGAAGAGTTACTGACCGACTAGTTTAGCAACTAGTCGGTCGGTCGACCAACTGTGACCGACTAGAATCAAACAGTGAAAGAAGGGGAAAATCTGGGAAGTGAATTAGTCGGTCTGTGATGGCCCGTCGACCGACTAGTTTGGAATCTAGTCGGTCGGTGAGTGTTCATGAACTGACTAACGAGGAACAGTGGCTTAGGTAAAATTAATCAAAGGAACTAGTCGGTCTGAGAGCAAGTTCTGACCGACTAGTTTCACATCTAGTCGGTCGGTGGTTGTTCTTAGACCGACTAAGAGTAAACAGTAACTCCTGTACAGTAGATTTAAAGAACTAGTCGGTTGGAGAAGAGTTCCTGACCGACTAGATTGAATTCTAGTCGGTTGGTCCGCCTTCTCGAACCAACTAAGATGCACTAAAAGTGCCGATTCAAATCGTGGAGCTTCGGGAAGATTCCTATGGCTTCTAAGATCACTCTAACTCTAAGATATGAGCGATTTGAAGCTCGTCACGAATGACTTACTCCGAAATCGACGATCGAAGGAAGAAGCTAGAAAAACACGACGAAACGATCGAAAGTGAAAGCTACGGCGACGAAAACCACACATCCAAGGAGAAAATCCACCAAGCATATATTTTAATATAGATAATCCAATTACACGAAAACCAGTCGTTACAGGATGACTAAGGCGAAGAAGAGCGCTGCAGAAACGCGCTCGAGGCTTAGGAGGAGGAAGAAATCAACTGGAGAAAGAAAAACAGAGATTAGAGCCAAAACGAAGCATCACGGCAGAAAACAGGCCTCACTCGGCCGAGTACCATATCCACTGGGCCGAGCAACCAACGTCGTCCGCCCGAGTGGCGCACCAACGAGGGAAGTCTGCTGCACCCAACTCTCTGTTCTTTTTTCGATTTCAGTATAAATTGCCACTCGGCCAAGTATATATCTTCACTCGGTCGAGTGAAACTGATACGCTCCTAGGGCGAGAATTGCCGAGTAGCTTGTGCCACTCGGCCGAATGGACTTTTTCCACTTGGCCGAGGGTGGCAAAGCCACTCGGCCGAGTCGTATGAGGGGAGGAGTTTTTAAAAATATTTTTCGTTACGATCACTCGGCCGAGTCATAACCTCGTCACTCGGCCGAGTCATAACCTCTCCTATATAAGGCGCAGCGGTCGGCGCGGAATTTAAAACGCCAAAATCTCCCCAAATCGACCGAACCCCGTGCGACCGCTGCTCCCTCGCCCGCTGCGACCTCTCACTCGTCCGACCGCCGCGCTCGCCGGTCTGATCGCTGAGCCACCACTGGCCGACATCGACCGCCGACCACCCTCACCGCCGGCGACTCCCTCGCCGCCTGTCGACCTCCGGTAACCCCAATTTCGCCCCATTTCGCCAATTTCTCATATTTTTCGACGATCCGTGCACCTATCGAGCCCCTACCTCAAATTAATTTCATTATCTATCTATTATACCCCTAACCCCCCATGTATTTCTAATTTTACATGCTGATATCACTGTTTGATGTGTAGGCTATCTTGGGGAGCTTAGGGGAGCTTAGGGGAGCTTCCGGGCGCGCTTTTGGCTTAGTGGAGGCGGCGTCTTCGCACGCATCCGCTGTTTTGCTCTCGTGGTGTGTTCAGGTACCTTCGTTCCATTATTTTTGATACGCCGCATTTTATATTCGTTGGGTGATCACTCGGGGCACACATGCCGCCCCGTACACGGCCACGCACTAGGAGAGCTTCCGCCAAGCGGAAGCGGCCGGATGAGCCCGGCCCCTCCCACGAGATGGAGGACTCTCCTCCGCCTACACCACCTCACCCCACACAACCACAGCCCGCCGATCCAGTCCACCACAGCCACTTCCAGCCGAGCCCATCCACCCACAGCCACCACCGGCTCCTATCGTCGGGCCGCTGGGTATTACGTTCCGAGACGACGCACATCGCGTCGCTTTTGAGCGTATCGCCCAGCGCTCGATAGTGCCCTCCAGGTTCGCACACCTTACTGACCTAGACTGCCTGGGGGTACTCGAGGGGATGCTTACGTTGTACGACAACGTGGGTTGGCGAGATTTTCTTTCTGTGTCGGCGGACACCTACGTCCATCCGACACTCGAGGTGCTCAGCTCAATCTCCCGGACCGCTGAGGGATGCTCCTTTAGACTTATGGATCGAGAGTGTCAGATCACTCTCGATATGCTTAGGGCATTCTTTTAGTGGCCCGATGTCCCCACACCCGACCGAGCCTACGCCCCCACACACATCCCTCCCCCATCCTTCGATTCACATGCCTTTTGGGCCCGGATCACAGGTTTACCTCAGACCTTTGACCCTAGTAGGGCCAAGGCCTCGGCCATAGTCCACCCCTGCCTCCGTATAGCACAGTGCCTTATGGCGACCACCTTTCTGGCGAGGTACGAGCCTGGGACGATGTCGACGCCTGAGCTCTATATGCTCTACGCGATGACTCGCCCCAGAGTTCTTGATAGGGATGGTGTCACGATGGTCCCCGCCGTTGAGATTGACGTCGCTAGCTGGTTTTTGGACCGCATCATCGTATCGGTGGGCGCTCACTCCCCGATATGTTGCGGCGGCCTGATCACCCTGCTAGCTCTGATGACCGGCGAGGACCTACCGGCCGACCTGCGTCGACCTTCGGGCCCTACTTCACTCTCGATAGACGTCATGGCCCGGATGAAGATGCTTCGTCCGCACGGCCAGCGGCACTGGGTATGGTTGCACGGTCCGTTCGGTGCTGACTACATGATCCTTTCGAGCCCCGCTCGGACACACATAGGACCAACACACGAGGATTGTCTTTCGATGATGGATCTCCTGATCCCCGCCACCTACGTGCTAGAGGCCGAGGGAGATGAGCCTGCACCACCTGCACACCCTGCACCGCCAGCTGACCCTGTGTTCCCTCAGCCTGAGCCTGCACTTTCTGCCGCTCCCGACACTTCTGTCCCCACTTCTGCCAATGTCGAGAGTACACTTGCTGAGCCTACGCTCACCACGTCTACCACTACCCCCACCACTACTGAGCCCCTGTCGGTTGAGCCCCTCACCTCTCTGCTACCCGAGCGTCCACCCACCATACTTGAGAGTGGCGAGCCTTCCTTCACTTCCGTCGTGGAGACCCTATCCACTTTGATCTCCGCTGGGGTTTCACCTTTTGGACCCCACACTTCCTCCCCAGCGGTTGACCTTTCTGTCTCCACTGCAGCCGTCCTATCTGAGAGTGTCGTGACGTCTGTTCCCACGTCTGTGTCACTGACCTCTCTTGCCACCTCGTCACCGATTTTGTCTTCCACTCCCACTGCTGCTGCTTCCACCTCACACCAGCCTGCGTCCCAGCCTCGCACTGAGGCTGGGCATCCACTAGTGAGCATAGCACCCTTACCACCCATGCCTGTTGTCCCGATCACCTACACTGCCCGTATTAGACAACCCCGACCTGCTCAGCCTAGACCTGTCCGTCCCTCCGCTCCACCACCCCCTGACGCCTTAGTTCAGAGCGTTCGCGCTCTAGAGGGGGCGATGAGTGGACTGCGGGGCAATTTTAGGGCTCTTTCTTCCACAGTCACCGCCATGCAGCACCGCCTCGAGCTACTTCCCGGCATTCACTTTTGCCTGATCCAGATCCTCGAGCGACTGCCACGACCACCACCCACCCAGCAGACTGTTCCACGCCCACCACCACCACGACCACCACCCACCCAGCAACTGTCACCCATCCTCCTCCACCCCCACCTCCGCCTCAGGACAGAGATGGCGCAGCACCACCAGCTTAGGCACACCCTTGATGCCATCGATATTTTTTGTCGTTATGCTGCCCATTCTCTGCTTGGTCCTGAGGACTTTTTGCCCCCCCCCCCCCCCCCCCGCACTATTTTTGTCCACATTTTGATCATATCCTTCTATATCCTTTTCGAGAGTGAGGGAGAGTATTTTTGGTGACACACACATATCCAGATCACTCTTATCCTTGCATGCATCACATTCACATCATATTTTTCATTTTGTTGTTTTTATTTCTTTTTCTCATGCATGCCTACCCACCCCCCTTCTATTACATGTCTCTCGATGTGCCGTACTTCGCACATTGAGGACACTGTGCACTTTAGCTTGGGGGAGTGAGTTCTCACACTTTTTGCTTTTGTCACCTTTATCTTTAGTTTTTTCACGTTTTTCCACTTTTTCACCCATTTTTTCATCACTTTTTCATTTTTTTACCATGCATCACGTTTTTCTTATTTTTCTTGTGTGTTGCATTGTAAATAGTTTTATTTTCGTTTATCTTTATTTCTTTCATCTTTTGCTAGAGATGACTTTTCTGTGATGATGATGACGTGGTGTTAGCTTTTCTCTATATGCATGCTATACTTGTCATGTCATAGCTTCTTATTTCTGATATCATATGCTATGTTCTGCTTTACATTTAGAAATAGTAACCCACTCTCTTTTGCTGTATGAAAATGGATGAAATTCTATTATTAGCTGATGTCTGATGATTCATATGTATGCTATCGTAGAAAACACACCAAGATTCATGCATTGATGCTTATATCTGGAGTACTGATTTCCTTTCTCACATCACTTCTATTTGCATGATTTGTACGCTTCACTTCGGGTTGATTGAAATGTTTGCTAGCTTTGATAAATCTGGATTAGTTTACTTTTTGAGATTAAACTGGGTAGATTATATTACCCTGCTGAAGTTGTCATGCACGTCCTATAGAGTGAACTGAGAGATACATTTATTTCTTTCTCCACATATCTTGAACATTATTTCTCTATTTTAAATTCATTGGTGAATCTCCCCTTTAGCGATTCTATCATTGGCATTCCCCTGTTATTAAAATCACATGCTCCAAATTCCCCAAAACCCAAAGAAAAAAAATACTTGTATATCCTTCTCTTTGATTTGGGATCATTGTGTATATAATTTATTGAAAAAAAAGAGAAAAAGAGAAAAAGAAAAAAAAAGAGATTTGAGAATAAGTGAAGGAAAGAGAAAAGAAGTTCGAAAACGATCCCATCTTGTTGAATATTGGACTCCCCGGATTTGGTTTTGATGATGAGCAAACATAAATAATTCATGAACTAACAATTTGTGAGCGCAGTATTGGAGATCGTCGCCAATTTCACGAGAATATTCAAAGCGACATCTCAACACTTCCAAAAGCTCGTATTCAAGCCTAAAGCTTCGTTGAAGCTCCTGCAACGCTTTGGAAGTTATGAAGATTCAATCGAAGCTCTCAAAGACCGTTTATTAAGGTTTTATTTATTGTCTTTTAGTTTCGATTGATAGAATGTTAAGCCTTGAGTATATCTTACGTTTCTATCTTCATTACGCTCATTTCGTAGCTCTAGGATCCTTGCACAAGTTCATTCTAACTTCCTCGAAGCGTCGCGCTTCGATTCGGACTTTGTTGTGCATGTTAGTTGGTACAAGAACAAGTACTGACCGACTAGATGGTGATCTAGTCGGTCGGCAACTGTTCTTGGACCGACTAGTTTGATTCCTTAATTTCTTGGACTTTACTGTTTACAGTTAGTCGGTCTACGTTGACTCACCGACCGACTAGTTTGTGAACTAGTCGGTCAGTGATGCTTCTTTGACCGACTAGTTGTGACTTACTGTTCACTCTAAATTTCTCCTAAGCTACTGTTTACCGTTAGTCGGTCTAAGAACGTTTGATGACCGACTAGTTGACAATCTAGTCGGTCAACTTTTGTTCTTGGACCGACTAAGTCAACTTGCCTTCAGACTAAGTTATTTTGCCTCTTAGTCGGTCTACGTTCATTGGATGACCGACTAGTTGTGAAACTAGTCGGTCAGACAGTCTTCTTGGACCGACTAGATTTCTAGGTCTGAAATTCTCTTTCTTCTCAGATCTACTCTTAGTCGGTCCACGTTGTTTGGCTGACCGACTAGTTGATGAACTAGTCGGTCAGTGAGTGTTCTTTGACCGACTAATTCTCACAGATGTCTTTCCGTTGGAGATTGACCTAACTTGTTTTTATGGGTCCCTATAAATACGAACCTAGGTCATTTCTATCTTAAATAGAGCTGCCATTAAGAGATTCATTGAGTTCTAAAGAGATAGACATTCTCCCTCAAATCTAAAGCTCTCTTCCTCACAAGAAACCCATTCTCTCTCATTTCTAGATCTAGAGAGAAGCTTGTTCTTGGTGAGCTCTTCAAGCTATTGCTTGATTCAAGTTTCCAAATCAACCCTAGGCACCCATTGCTGGTCATTTCCTTGGTGCTAGGTTTTGGTAACTTCATCTTCCTCAAATCCTTCATTTCACCATTTGGGTAAGAAAAACTCAAGGTATAGGATTTTGTGGTAAGATTTGTTTATTTCAATATAACTCATTTATATTGCTTGTGATTCTCTCGGTTGTGAGAGAAGGTTGTGATCCCGGGTTGTGGGATTCACGTTTGCTATTGCATGTATGATTTGATCTTGTGAAGGTTTTTCACAAGATATTCATAGTGGAAATCTTGAGTTAGGGTTTCTAACTCAAGTATCCGGAAGGGATCCGGGTGGTTGGGACGTAGGATCACCGGGAACAAGTCGGGGAGACTTGGGTGGATCCGAACCCATTAACATCGTTTGTTAGCTTTGTTAATTTCGTTGTCGTCATTCAATTTAAGCTTCCGCAAATTGATTTGGTAGTTGATTGCAATTTAATTTGGAATTATACTCCTTATTATTTTAAAGTACTATTCACCCCCCCTCTAGTACTTGTGCAGTAGCTGGTAGGGCATTACATTTGGTATCAGAGCCAGATACTCAGCTATGTCTGCCAACGACAACAAGACCGTGCCTCCACCTTCCAACTACGACACCTTCAGGAACCGTGAAGGAGCGTCATCGGTGATGGAAGGACATTCCTCTACAAGGCCTCCATTCTTCAACGGTACCAACTACGGGTACTGGAAATGTCGGATGGAAACCTTTCTCCGAAGTGCATCTTTATGGAGGACTACAATGAAGGAGTACATCGAGCCCGAAGAAGAAGATTTTGAGAAATGGACTACCGCGGAGGTCGCCGCGGAGGTAAGCAATGCCAAGGCAATGAACGCCTTGCAATGCGCATTAAAGCCCGAGGACTTCAATAAGATATGCACATGTAAGAGTGCATATCAAATTTGGAACTCTCTCCTCATACTACATGAAGGGACGAGTCGGGTAAGAGACTCTAAACTCGTAGTCGTAACCAAAGATTACGAAATGTTTCATATGCAACAGGGCGAGAAGATGAAAGAATATTACGCTCGCTTCGTTGACATAATAAACGAGTTAGAGGCCCTCGGCAAGATCTACACTCAAAAGGAGAAGTGCTTAAAGCTTATTGAAGGACTTCCCTCTTCTTGGGAAAAACGTACCTTCGCCATCGAGGAAGGTAATGACATGAACAAATATACCGTAGTTCAACTAATTGGTACTTTGATGTCATACGAGGTACGCAAAGATAGCAAGATGAAGCTACAAGAAAAGATGAAGTCATATTTGAACCTAGATGCGCCTAAGAAAAAGGCGATTGCATTCAAGGCGGCTTCATCCACATCTTCCGATGATGAAGACTCGGAAAACGAGTTGGACTTGGAGTCCATGGCACTCATGGCCAAGAAGTTCAACCGTTTCTTCCGGAAAGGTAACTTCAAGACCAAAGGTAAATTTGGTTCTTCTAACGCCTCTTCCTCTCCTTTGTGTTTCAAGTGCAATAAGCCAGGACACATGAAAGCGGAGTGTCCTCTCAACAAACAAAAGGAGAAGTGGAAGGCGCCAAAATTCGATAAGTCCAAGAAATACAAAAAGGGGTACAAGAAAGGACTTGTCAGAGCAACATTCACCGACTCCGAGGATTCCTCAAGCGGAGAGTCGGATGATGAGAAAGTGGAGCAAGCACATATGTGCTTCATGGCAAGAGAGGAGAACGATCAAGGATCCTCCTCTTTCGATGATAGTAATGACGAAAGCGATGAGGTAACGATGGATGATCTTAGAAATGCTAACTCTCAACTTTGGTCAAAATACACTAAGTTAGTAAATAGATATACTAAGGTAAAAGATGACCTAGCTAGCATTCAAACATCGCCTAAGAATATCATCACCAACAACGACACCGTTGTTGAAGAGTTAAGAAATGAGATTGTGAATCTCAAATCTAAACTCGAACATGTTAGCATTGAGGATGCGGAAGAACATAAGATAGCGGATTTAACTTCTCAAAACTCAACTTTGAGTATTGAGAACGAGAATCTTAAATCTCGTGTTTATGTGCTCACATCGCAAGTATCCACTTTAGATACTTCAATGCGTTCTCTCAAAGAGAATTATGAGAACACATTAGGCCGAATCAATAGATTCAATAAAGGTAAGGACCATTTGGATAAAATCCTAAGTGACTTACTTCCGGCCAATCACCACATTGGTTTGGGGTATACGATGGGATGTCCATCCAAAGCGGCCACTACCTTTGTTAGGCCAACTTCCGGTGACTCTACGAGTGGTAGCAAACACTCTATTGGTAGTTCATCTACCAATGGTGCTTCCACCTCGTCCACACCCTCTTTCGGAAAGAAACCCACTATGGGTGGACCTCCAAAGAAGGGCCATGCTTATATGTACACAAATACCATGCCACGTAGGAACACACGTCCTACTCCACCATCTCACACATATGATGATTTTTATGCAACACATTCTCGGGCACGTGCACACCATGTGAGACACCCTCACGCACGTGTTCCCACACATGCATATGCTCACCCACCGCATCATATGAATAATTCTCGTCGTGCACCATTCCATCATGTCCCGTATGCCTATCCACAACATGCATCACGTAGAAATCAACGTCGCATGCATGCACCCAATAGGATGATGGCTCCCAAAATATTCACTATTTGGAGCCCAAAGGACACAAGCATGGACGAAAAACAAATGTACATGAATGCTTATTTTTCGGATGTTGTGCATAGTAAGAATTATGTGGGGAAGTCTAAGTCCACTTGGACTTGGCTTCCAAAGGTCTAATCCCTTGGACCCAATGACCTTGGGTACCATGATATGAAAGTGTCTATCTTTAGGTACTCAAGGAAAAGAAAAAGGGAAGGAGCAACAAATTTAAATTTAGCTCCAAAGGGAATTGGATACTCGATAGCGGGTGTTCAAAACACATGACGGGTGACGCTCGATTGCTCTCCGGAGTGGTTCCCATTGCGAATGGAAACCGCGTCGTATTTGGAGGCAACGAGAGCGGAACCATCATAGGTGTTGGTAAAGTCGGTAACCCCTCTAAACCCCTAATTAGTGATGTTTATCTTGTTAGTGGTTTAAATCATAATCTTATTTCAATAAGTCAACTCTGTGACAAAGGTTACAAAGTTAGCTTTGCGAAAGGATTGTGTCATATTTTAAGAAAGGATAATGAAAAATTATTATTTTCCGGAACTCGTCGTAAAGACATTTATATTTTGGATCTTCCTAAGTCATATGAACAATGTCTCGTTGCCAACACAAGTGAACAACACTTATGGCATCGACGATTTGGACATGTGAACTTTGGAACACTATATAAGCTTTCAAAATTGAATTCTATTAAAGGTTTTCCGAAGCTTGTTTTTGAAAAGAAAAGTTTTTGTGATTGTTGTCAACGTGGCAAGCTTCCTAAATCTTCATTTAAACCTAAGAAAAGCATCTCTACTAAACGGCCACTAGAGCTATTACATCTAGATTTATTTGGGCCAACTAGAGTAGCTTCCTTAGGAAATGCAAGGTATGGACTTGTCATCGTAGATGACTATTCAAGATTTACTTGGGTATTTTCATTGTGTAATAAAAATGAAGCTTTTGAAAACTTCACAATTTTTGTTAAGAAAGTACAAAATCTCTTAGGAACCACCATTGTCACTATTCGTAGTGATCATGGAGGTGAATTTGAGAATGAGTCTTTTGAGACATTTTGTGATGAAGTTGGTATTACTCACACCTTCTCTTTCCCTCGTGCACCTCCTCAAAATGGTGTAGTTGAGAGAAAGAATAGGACGCTAGTGGAGTGTGCTCGCACTATGCTTGATGATAGCCAACTTGGCCATCAATTTTGGGCGGAAGCGGTACACACCGCTTGCTATGTGTTTAATAGAATACTTTTGAGGCCCGGCACTAAACAAACTTGTAATGAATTGTTGTTTGGTAGGTTGCCTCAAGTTAAACATTTTCGTGTTTTTGGTTCGAAATGCTTTATTAAGAACACATATGGTAGTTTGGACAAATTCGATCCAAGATCCGATGAAGGGATTTTTGTTGGATATTCTACGCGTAGCAAAGCCTACCGGATATTCAACAAACGAACCTCAACGATCGAGGAATCGCTTCATGTCTCATTTAATGAAGGATTTGTTCCAACTAGAATTTCAAATGATAATGATTCTATGGATGTTTTATGTGATTCGTTTGATAATTCTAAGTCTAATGATTCTATTGATTCTATTGAGACTAACCCAACTAATGAAGTTGTTGAGAATGTTCCTAGTGATCAAGGTATTCCCAAACGGCTTCATTCGGTTCGTGACCATCCCCATGAGCAAGTCATTGGCAATTTCTATGATAGTGTCAAGACGAGATCGCAAGTTCACCACTTCGCAAATTGTGCCTTTGCCTCATCGATAGAGCCAAAGAATATTAATGAAGCATGCGAAGATAGCGCTTGGATCTTAGCCATGGAGGAGGAGCTCATTCAATTCGAGAGGAATGAAGTTTGGGAGCTTGTTCCATTGCCATCGAAGAACCACACCGTCATAGGGACAAAGTGGATCTTCAAGAACAAAACCAACGAAAACCAAGTCGTCGTCCGGAACAAAGCTCGGTTAGTAGCTCAAGGCTATCGTCAAGAGGAAGGTATCGATTTCGAAGAATCTTTCGCTCCGGTAGCTAGATTAGAATCAATTAGATTACTTTTGTCTTTTGCATGCCATAAGAATTTTAAATTATTTCAAATGGATGTTAAAAGTGCATTTTTAAACGGAGATGTCGTTGAGGAAGTTTACGTTTCTCAACCTCCGGGCTTCATAAATGAAAAATTTCCAAATCACGTTTTTAAACTAAAGAAAGCTCTTTATGGTTTGAGACAAGCTCCTCGAGCTTGGTATGATCGCCTAAAGAATTTTCTTTTGGATTTGAATTTTAAAATGGGCGAAGCCGATTCAACACTTTTTATTAAGCATGCGAATAATGATATTTTATTAGTTCAAATTTATGTTGATGATATCATTTTCGGTGCTACTAACTTCACTCTTTGCGAAGAGTTTTCTAATGTGATGAAGGAACAATTTGAGATGAGCCACATGGGCGAACTCAAATATTTCTTAGGTCTCCAAATTCGCCAAATGAACGAAGCAATCTTCATCCACCAAACGAAGTATACGGTGGAGTTGCTAAAGCGATTTGGCATGGAGAATGCCTCCGGGAAAAAGACTCCAATGAGCACGACTACGCATCTTGACAAGGATACGGGCGGTAAGGATGTAGACATTCGTCTATATCGAGGTATGATAGGTAGTTTGCTTTATCTTACCGCAAGTAGGCCCGATATTATGTTTGCCGTATGCATATGTGCTCGTTATCAGTCTCAACCTAAGGATTCTCACTTAGTAGCGGTAAAGCGTATTTTTCGCTATCTAAGTTACACTTTAGATTTTGGATTACTTTATCCGAAATCTAGCACATATGAGTTAGTCTCATATAGTGACGCTGATTATGCGGGATGCAAATCCGACAGGAAAAGTACTAGTGGCACTTGCCATTTTCTAGGAAATTCTCTTGTCTCTTGGTTTTCCAAGAAGCAAAATTCGGTATCACTTTCAACCACCGAGGCGGAATATATTGCCGCCGGTGCCGCTTGTGCCCAGGTTCTTTGGATGAGACACACATTGAAGGATTTTGGTATTCATTGTGATACTAGCCCTATCATGGTGGATAACCAAAGTGCTATTTGTCTTTCAAAGAATCCGGTGCACCATTCCCGATCGAAACACATAGATGTCCGACACCATTTCTTAGATGATCATGTTGCTAAAAAGGACATCATTTTAGTGTACGTTGAAACCCAAAAGCAAATCGACGATATTTTCACGAAACCCCTAAAGGAGGACTCCTTTGTGCGGTTGCGTCGAGAATTGGGGATTATGGGTGAATCCGAGATATAGGATTCATATTTCAATTCAATCATCTTGCATGCTAATATATTTCGCGATATTTCATTCATGCTAGATTAATTGAATTTTTGGGAATTTTATGTGATTTATTTGAATTTATGATCGAATTCGTATTTCAATGTCGTACTTAAGATTTCGACGTTTTATGGGGTAATTTAGATGACTAATGAGTGAGTTAGGATGTTTCATCCAAGTGGTTTGTGAAGAGAAATCAAATTTCAATTTTTGGACTCTTCTAGTCGGTTTCAGTTCACTTGTCAACCGACTAGATGCTCATCTAGTCGGTCAGCAAATGAACTCAGACCGACTAGATCAAGCAAATATCCATCTCCTATCATTTTCTTTCGTTAGTCGGTTATAGTACACTTTTCGACCGACTAGATTGAAAACTAGTCGGTCAGTAAGTATACTGCGACCGACTAAATCTAGCCCTAAAAATCACTCTGAGCTACTGTTTCGACTTAGTCAGTTCAAGCTCATTGACCGACCGACTAGATCGTAATCTAGTCGGTCAGTGCTTGAACTGTGACCGACTAAGTGTGTTAGGGCAGTTGAGTCTTTTCGCATCCCGACCGACTTATACTCATTCTTCATCCGACTAATCTCTCTATTAGTCGGTCTTCTCTCCAGCTCACACTCGAAAACCCCAAACCCCCATCAAGCCCCTTCGCATTCTCGTCGTCTCCGGCCATTTCTCCGGCCATCGCCGCCGTCCGCCGCCGTCGACTCCACCTCCTAGGTATCTCCCTCCCTCTCCTAGGTCGATTTCTTGCCCTAGGGTTCGATTTCTCCTCCTAGGTATTCTAGGGTTTGGTTTATTTTCGAATTTCTTGATCTCTAGGGTTGTTAGCTTGTGATCTCTAGGTTGCTTGTGATTTTCTTCGATTGTTTGTGCTCGTAGTGCTATGGCTAAGACTCGAATTCCTATCGCCTCTTCCGGGGCCTCTCCTATGACCGTAGAACAACCTTCGGACCCTAGGAATCCCCCGAAGCCTAAGCGTCGTGCCAAGTCAACCCAAGGATCTCCATCTTCGCCTCCTCCTAAGAAGCCTAGGACTGCCACAGTTAAACCCCGCAAATCCAAGACCAAAAAGCCTATTCTTCACACTCCGGCTACTCCTCCCGATTCCGACACTGATTTTATTCATGAGGATGAGCCTACTAGGGAACCTACCCCACCTCCGAAGACCCGTAAGGCCAAGGGTAAAGCTCCTATGCCAGTTGGCGGTGTAGACATATCGTTGTGCCGCGATGACCCTCAGTGTCTCGCAGCATATGACGTGCGTTTATATTTCATATATTTGCGCACGTTTTCTTCCGTGTTTCCCCGTGTTTTTCCGCCGTCTTTTATTCGTTTTCTTGTATTTTCTCGTTTTCCTTCACTTTTCCTTGTTTGCCCATGTTTACAGGAGATTGACCGTGTAGGGGACGTTTAATGACGATATCCCAAGTCCCCGGAGCAACGGGAGGAGTCACGCGTGATCCAGGGGGTCAAACGTCAAAGAATTCATCTTTCAGCCCCTCACCCGGTCGGTTGGCCATCTCCAACCGATCGGGTGATGCACGCGTGCACCAACCGGTCGCTACCGCAGCTCACAAAGAAGTCACTCGACCGGTTCACAGACCGGTTCTGCGGGCGGCTATTCTCTGTTTTCTCGAGCAGAATTCCAACCGATCGGGTGACTCTCACCCGATCGGTTCATCTGTAGCTGATGTTGAAGAGCTGAAGACACGGGCGTCCAACCGATCGCTTCACCCGACGGCTCCAAGATCCAACCGGTCACTCAAGAACTCACCCGACCGGTTCATTCTGACCGGGTGAAGCGCCGCCGTTTTCTGTTTACTATTTGTAACAGATCACCCGATCGGTTGACTTGTCAACCGATCGGGTGACGCTTTTCCTGCGGGTTTGGACCCGAACCACTAGGGTTTCGAAGTGGGGCTATAAATACACGAGGCTGGCCGACTGAAGAGATCTCTTCTCAGTTTTTTAGGGCTTTTGCCCCCCTTCTCTTGGGAGTTCTAGGTTAGTTTTAGATTAGGTATTTTGTTCAATAAGTCTTGTATGGGATCAACGATTCACTCAAGATAAGTATTTCTTTCTCTTGTTCTCCATTTTTGTATTGTATTTCTTTTGCTTCATGATGAATGTTTGTGTGTGTTTTGTGTTGTTTGTTTATATGTTTTTCATCATGGAGTAGTATTGATGAACCCTAATACGGGTTAGGGTAGGATTGTTGCTTGGGAATTTACATTAGACTTGGTTGCATGGCACGTGTTCGATGAAATGTGTCAATGGGGATTTCTAGCAATCTGGGTCCAATTCGTACGGCAACACACTAGATGTGTTGGGGATTGGGGTCCGGTGCTTGTCCTGTCAAGATCCGCTTCGATGTATTGCTAGAAATCGCATTTGACCTATTTGGCCATTAGGGTTACGCGGGGGTGTTTCATTGTCATCGGCAGGAAAAAGACCGCCTTTGACCGTCGGGCCGAGGGGGAATAAACTTGGCGGTTGACTCCCTAGCCATAGCTCACGCCCCCAGCGTAGACATCGAGTCCTCGCGCGCGGGAGCGGCTTGGACGAAGTGTTGGGAGATATCATTGTGGCCTTAATGCTCCCGGTTGCGGAAGGTGTTTATGGACACGGGAGTGCCCACCGTCCGGAACCGGGTAGGCCTAGCGTGCTTGGCACCGACCGGAATATCGGGCCATGGACGCTAGGTACCACCTTTTGGGGCAATGTCTCACCCTGGATCAAGTCAAATGCCAAGTGTCATGAGTGCTCTAGCCCGTGTTAGCGGGGATTCATTTTGTGTCGTTTTCATTTCTTTCTTTTATTTCTACACTTCACCCATATTATCCGCGTAGCTAGCACGCGACCTAGGCGAGGCTAGTAGCCACTCAAGCCATCCACCTCCCTGTGTTCGATATACCCGCACCCTACACTAACCGTGCACTTGCGGTAAAACGACACCGCGCCCATACCGTAAACGGGGCGCCGGTCAAGTTTTTGGCGCCGTTGCCGGGTAGGCGTTTGGTTTGATATTAGCTTAGCTTGGGTTCGTTAGTCTACGCATAAAAACACAAAAATTTCTTTTTCTTTTTTTTATATAAAAAAAAATATATTCAATAACCAAGAAATTTTTCCCCCACCATTATATTATCTTTTTGTTATTCTCTTGTACTATTGACGCTCCTCTCTAGTTTTCTTATTTTTGTTGTCCAGGTATCTTTGATATGGCCATGTGGAGATCAGATTACGATGCTCAGATGAGAGGCTACAATCCCTATTCATTTTTGGTTTGTGAGGCTTGTGGGATGGCGGGGCACATGTATTATGATTGCCTTGAGGGCCTCCCCCCACTCCAAGGCCAAACATTTTCCCACAACCTTAGCCCAAACACCTCCCATCTATTTCCTCAACCTTATACCCCTCCACAAATACAAGAAGAATCAAGCCTCGTGTCTCTCCTTGAAAGTGCCATGTTTAACCAAGGGCAAATATTACAAAACTTGATGGTACCAATCACCGAGCCGGCACCGAGGAGAGGGGATGAAGGAGAGGATATACCCACTTTCATGGTTCAGACCACCATGCCATCGGCCACCATAGACACATCTCAAGCCGATACCCCATTTTTTCATCACTACCACTTGGATGACGAAGCATTTTTTGATGATGATAGTGAGGATGGGGAGATGTCTCTAGGATCTGTGGGAGAGACTTGTCATCTTTATTTGGATACCCCATATGAGTCCTATGAGAGCACCGAGGAGGCCACAGAGCTTATGCATACCGGCGAGGGGGATGTGCGTGAGGACGACGACACCACGACCACATACGAGGGGTCCGCTCCACATCCACCTCCACAACCATGAGAATGTCATTCAGGACATCGGGAAGATGGTGGAGCATGAGCATATCGTCGAGGAGGATGTGCATGAGGGCTTGGATACGATGGTCCACTCTATAGAGCCCGAGTCACATCTACCTTTACCGTCGCTCTCCACTTCTTCTGCGGCTGAGCATCTACTTGAGCATATTGCCCCTATTCAGGGAGATTTTCATACTCACTCTCACTCCACTTTTGAGTCTCGCTTTTCACTTCCTATTTCTTTAGACTCGTATATATTGGACATACCATATCTCTCGCAGGACACAGGATCTACTTCCCCTGAGGTATGCTACGGTGTGTCACCACCTGGAGAGCCACTTCCCATGGAGAGGGAGGATTTGGTCGTCGCTAGTATAGAGGATAGAGACCCATTCTCAGGGAGTATTCGCCACACTTTCACTATTTTTCAATCTTATTTTGACGATTATCTCTGGGATACTTTTATTTTGGGGAAAGATTTTTTGCCATGGACTAATGCACCTCGTCCTTTGCAGGTCGCAGGTGGACACCTACGAGGGATGCTTGGAGGTGCATTGCTTGGGTCCATTGGCACACGTGGCACAGCGCTTCTGGCGGAGCCACAGAAGGAGCAGTTAGAGCAGCTACCTGCCCCACTCCAGATCTTGGATCCGCCTATGCTCAGGTGTATCTAAATCCAGTAGTGTAAAAATTTACCGCTTTCTAGTTTAGATTTGAATAATCTCGTCTCCTCTCATTAGCGAGGGGAGCGTATCTAGGATTTGCTTTTGCATCTTAATAACCCATCATGTCGTGCCCTTCTATCATTTCACCCCACATCCTCTTCAGAGGAGAACGAGCAGACTGTCTCTCCTGCATTCTGATTTCTTTCTTTTCCGTTCTTCCCCTTGCATATTTCTGCATCACATTGATCATACCATTTTGCTAGCATTGTCATGTTCAGCTTGGGGGAAATCGATTTGTGTGCATGTTTTCGTGTGTCTTATTTTTTAGTTTCGCTCATGTGTTTTTCGTGTTTTTCATTTTTTGTGTCGGTGCACAACTCCCCCCCATTTTCATTGCCCTCCCGTATTCACTACTATTGCATTGAGGGCAATGCAAGTTTTAGCTTGGGGGAGTCGCACTTCGTGCGTCTTTTGTCTCTTTTTCTTCGTTATTTGAGTCGTTTTTCTCCGTGTTTTTCTTTTTCTTTTTCTTTTCTTCTTTTTATCTCTTTCTCCTAGAGATGAACCCTTTGATGAATTGCCACGAAAATCACACGCACACTTAGCATGGCCTAGATAATCACACTCACTAACTCTTGGAAGCCGAATCCCATTGCATTTCACGCTTCGTGGGTCCACTTTGCTTTTATGTGAGTCGTGTGTCGTATCTAGCTTATAGTGTGCTTCTACTTTGTGATGTTGATTTATATACCTACCCTTGGTTGACCCCTAGATTATCATGCTTCGATGTTGAATATGCGGTATTTGCTTCTAATGTCTGCTTCTATATGCATGCTATATATATCGTATACTTCATTTCGCATGTGTCGGGATTCCACAATTAAGGACTAGGATAACCCATTTAGCCCATGCTCTAATTAGCTAGAATAGTTTCCTTTGCCCAAGTGTTTAGATCCCGATTTCTTTTTTGTTTTACTTGGTGCAAATCCCCTCGTCGTGTACCGTTCTCCCACTTGGGAGAGTACACATGTATATATCCCAATATCCAAAAATAAAAAAAAGGGAGAAAAGAAAAGAAAAACCCAAAGAAAAAAGAAAAAAAAAATATATGTATAGCCAAAAAAAATCCAAAAAAATACAAATACCCAAAACCCAAAAATTCCCGTGTGAATATTTTCCTACTTGTCGAGAATAAAGGGAAGGCGAGAATTTGCACCGAGTGTTCTCCACATCATCTCAACCTCCGTCGTTATCGAAAACGCTTGGCTTAGGAGCTATTTAGCTTGTATCTAAGCTATAGAGGCGTGATTTCCTTGACCCTAGTTGTGGAGTCCCTGACACATGATATGTTTCGATTCTCTCTCTATTCTCATGCATGCTTGAACTATATATTCACCGCTTTATTCAATTCGAATCGATATTTGGGTCATACCTTGGATTTGTGTATATCGAGTTTTATTGCACAATGTAGATAGTGACACCGTTTGCTATCACACGACCACGCTCACTTGCGCTTCACCGCGTGGGCCCACGACACTTGTTTGGACTCACATTCCTTGGTTTAGTGTTGTGTTTTGTCGTATGCTTGCTTCGTGTGGTGTGTTTGATTTTGTTGGCCCTTACGGGCGATCTAGGATATAGAATTCTCTTTTTCTCTCCTTCTCTCTATTTTCTCCCTCCGAGCTCCTACTCTCACTCGTCTTCCTCGAGGACGAGGAAGAGTTCAGCTTGGTGGATTTTGACGTGCGTTTATATTTCATATATTTGCGCACGTTTTCTTCCGTGTTTCCCCGTGTTTTTCCGCCGTCTTTTATTCGTTTTCTTGTATTTTCTCGTTTTCCTTCACTTTTCCTTGTTTGCCCATGTTTGCAGGAGATTGACCGTGTAGGGGACGTTTAATGACGATATCCCAAGTCCCCGGAGCAACGGGAGGAGTCACGCGTGATCCAGGGGGTCAAACGTCAAAGAATTCATCTTTCAGCCCCTCACCCGGTCGGTTGGCCATCTCCAACCGATCGGGTGATGCACGCGTGCACCAACCGGTCGCTACCGCAGCTCACAAAGAAGTCACCCGACCGGTTCACAGACCGGTTCTGCGGGCGGCTGTTCTCTGTTTTCTCGAGCAGAATTCCAACCGATCGGGTGACTCTCACCCGATCGGTTCATCTGTAGCTGATGTTGAAGAGCTGAAGACACGGGCGTCCAACCGATCGCTTCACCCGACGGCTCCAAGATCCAACCGGTCACTCAAGAACTCACCCGACCGGTTCATTCTGACCGGGTGAAGCGCCGCCGTTTTCTGTTTACTATTTGTAACAGATCACCCGATCGGTTGACTTGTCAACCGATCGGGTGACGCTTTTCCTGCGGGTTTGGACCCGAACCACTAGGGTTTCGAAGTGGGGCTATAAATACACGAGGCTGGTCGACTGAAGAGATCTCTTCTCAGTTTTTTAGGGCTTTTGCCCCCCTTCTCTTGGGAGTTCTAGGTTAGTTTTAGATTAGGTATTTTGTTCAATAAGTCTTGTATGGGATCAACGATTCACTCAAGATAAGTATTTCTTTCTCTTGTTCTCCATTTTTGTATTGTATTTCTTTTGCTTCATGATGAATGTTTGTGTGTGTTTTGTGTTGTTTGTTTATATGTTTTTCATCATGGAGTAGTATTGATGAACCCTAATACGGGTTAGGGTAGGATTGTTGCTTGGGAATTTACATTAGACTTGGTTGCATGGCACGTGTTCGATGAAATGTGTCAATGGGGATTTCTAGCAATCTGGGTACAATTCGTACGGCAACACACTAGATGTGTTGGGGATTGGGGTCCGGTGCTTGTCCTGTCAAGATCCGCTTCGATGTATTGCTAGAAATCGCATTTGACCTATTTGGCCATTAGGGTTACGCGGGGGTGTTTCATTGTCATCGGCGGGAAAAAGACCGCCTTTGACCGTCGGGCCGAGGGGGAATAAACTTGGCGGTTGACTCCCTAGCCATAGCTCACGCCCCCAGCGTAGACATCGAGTCCTCGCGTGCGGGAGCGGCTTGGACGAAGTGTTGGGAGATATCATTGTGGCCTTAATGCTCCCGGTTGCGGAAGGTGTTTATGGACACGGGAGTGCCCACCGTCCGGAACCAGGTAGGCCTAGCGTGCTTGGCACAGACCGGAATATCGGGCCATGGACGCTAGGTACCACCTTTTGGGGCAATGTCTCACCCTGGATCAAGTCAAATGCCAAGTGTCATGAGTGCTCTAGCCCGTGTTAGCGGGGATTCATTTTGTGTCGTTTTCATTTCTTTCTTTTATTTCTACACTTCACCCATATTATCCGCGTAGCTAGCACGCGACCTAGGCAAGGCTAGTAGCCACTCAAGCCATCCACCTCCCTGTGTTCGATATACCCGCACCCTACACTAACCGTGCACTTGCGGTAAAACGACACCGCGCCCATACCGTAAACGGGGCGCCGGTCAGCGTACAACCGTATAGAGCACTGTCCACTGTTGTTAGAGCATTACATTCAGTTCTCTGATTTTCTCGGCCTTGCTGATCTTCTCTCTTATAGTGGCCTTCTAGACTATCTCCGATACGACCCCAAGGCCAATCCCAAACCGTACCCTCGCCTCGTGAAATTGTTCTATGCCAATCGTGTTCGAGGCCAGTACGATGCCAGCCACTCCATTGAGACGACTGTCTTGGGAACTCCTATAGTTCTCACGGCAGAAATCTTGGGGGAGATCCTTGGTTGTGCGTCGTGTGGTCTCCTCCCCTCGGACATTTCCGTAGACGACATTTCTTCCTTGGATCAGTCTATTCTTTCTGAGATTTTCCAGGTTATCCCCTCCGCATTCATTGGTGTTCCATCGAAATCTTTTAAGCCGAATGCGTGGGTTCTTAACCTGATTTTGAAGTCGTGTCTCCTCCCTAAGTATGGATCCTCTTCACTCCCATCCCAGCCGTTCTTGAAACTCATATACGTTCTTTTCTTGGGGTGCGAGATTAATTGGGCTCGCGTGATACTCGATAAGATTGATTCTTTCGAGTGTATACGCAAGACCAATAAGTCTGCGCACATTCCATACCCCTGCTTGTTGACTCTCGTATTCCGTCATTTCCGAGTCCCCCTCCCTCCTGACGATGAGCGTCCTTTGGGTACGCCTCTGAACGCGACTGCCGTGAAGAAATCTCTAGCGGCTCTTCGTCACGTGCAGAGGTCTACCGCATCTGCATCTCAGTCTACTCCGTCAGCTGCTGCAGCCCCCTCTCGTCCTGCTACATTGGACGATGTCGTACGCCTACTTCGTCAGCACGACTCCCGTTTGGCTCGTACTGAGGAGGTAGTCTGCCGTATGGCGCGTATGATGGGGATTGATCTTCCTCCGTCTGTGTCTGAGGCCGAGGAGATGGACGATGAGGAGCTTGACGAGCTTGTCACTTCTCTTGCCCGTGGCGATGAGGCCACTGCTGCTGCTGCTGCTGGTACTTCCACTTCTGCTCCTGGAGTTGCCACCTCTTCCGATGTTCCAGAGCCATCTGCTGCAGCTCTTCAGCCTTCTGAGCCTGCTGCTGACCCAGTTTCCGAGCCTGCTCATGTATCTGCTGCTGCTGCTTCTGTCGAGACTCATGCTGCTGTTGAGCCTGTTGCTGAGATCTCCACTCCTGCCCCGACGATTCCATCTGTTGAGACACCTCTTCTCCCTGCAGAGCCTGAGTCCACTCCGTCGACTGGACCCACGGACGCTGCAGATCCAGCCTCCTCCTCGTGATCGTCTGTTCCGAGGCCTCTCCACTGCATTCTGGATGATATATTTTTAGTGAGAGTGTTTTGGGTTAGGATGGGGTTGAGAAATGCTTTGATGTATTTTTTTTTGTGCTTTCTGGTTGTCGGTGTTGGATTTTATAATATGACGATGTTGATGATGATGATGTACTTTTTGTTGTTTATATAGATGATGTGTCTCACTTCATATGATGTACCTCATATATTCGATGTGATATCTTTTTGGATGTACTCATGTTGTCTATATATATATATATATGTTCTTCATCGTTCACTTTGTCTTTTATTCGTCGTGCAAATTTTAATATTCGTTGAATATATTTGAAATGTGATTTCGTCGCTCGACGCATAAAAACTTGGTTAAATAGATTTAAATTCTATAATTGTATAGAATTTTTTTCCATGCACAAATTTAACCAAGAATATTGAATATTGAAGAGTATGTTTCTTTATTCAAGAAATGAATAACCATTTGGTATTTTTGATGATTTTGATTATCGTTGATTTTTATTGATAATGGAAAATTTGGCACACCTTGTTTTGATTTCCACAATTATCCCTTGGTGTCAAGTTGGTCCATTATCTTTGTCTACGACTCCCGATGTTGGATTTTACATTTCCTAATTGTTGTCGTTGTATGCCCCCCATTTTTGGGATAATGCCAAAGGGGGAGAGATAATGATAATAAATAGCGCAAATGAAAATTTAACTCAATATCCAAGAATCTAGTTTGATATGTTAGATTCAGGGGGAGTTAAGATATATATAAGGATTTTCAAAATCCGATATTTCAAAAATCAATTCACTTTATTTATCTTACTCGTCTGCTTGATGCAATTCATTTATATTCAATTTGGAATTAACGTGTCATCAATGCAGGGGGAGTAAGTATTTTTCATTTGAATTACTATTTTTGATTATTATTTATGTTGGTTTGTCATCACCAAAAAGGGGGAGAATGTTGAATATTGGACTCCCCGGATTTGGTTTTGATGATGAGCAAACATAAATAATTCATGAACTAACAATTTGTGAGCGCAGTATTGGAGATCGTCGCCAATTTCACGAGAATATTCAAAGCGACATCTCAACACTTCCAAAAGCTCGTATTCAAGCCTAAAGCTTCGTTGAAGCTCCTGCAACGCTTTGGAAGTTATGAAGATTCAATCGAAGCTCTCAAAGACCGTTTATTAAGGTTTTATTTATTGTCTTTTAGTTTCGATTGATAGAATGTTAAGCCTTGAGTATATCTTACGTTTCTATCTTCATTACGCTCATTTCGTAGCTCTAGGATCCTTGCACAAGTTCATTCTAACTTCCTCGAAGCGTCGCGCTTCGATTCGGACTTTGTTGTGCATGTTAGTTGGTACAAGAACAAGTACTGACCGACTAGATGGTGATCTAGTCGGTCGGCAACTTTTCTTGGACCGACTAGTTTGATTCCTTAATTTCTTGGACTTTACTGTTTACAGTTAGTCGGTCTACGTTGACTCACCGACCGACTAGTTTGTGAACTAGTCGGTCAGTGATGCTTCTTTGACCGACTAGTTGTGACTTACTGTTCACTCTAAATTTCTCCTAAGCTACTGTTTACCGTTAGTCGGTCTAAGAACGTTTGATGACCGACTAGTTGACAATCTAGTCGGTCAACTTTTGTTCTTGGACCGACTAAGTCAACTTGCCTTCAGACTAAGTTATTTTGCCTCTTAGTCGGTCTACGTTCATTGGATGACCGACTAGTTGTGAAACTAGTCGGTCAGACAGTCTTCTTGGACCGACTAGATTTCTAGGTCTGAAATTCTCTTTCTTCTCAGATCTACTCTTAGTCGGTCCACGTTGTTTGGCTGACCGACTAGTTGATGAACTAGTCGGTCAGTGAGTGTTCCTTGACCGACTAATTCTCACAGATTTCTTTCCGTTGGAGATTGACCTAACTTGTTTTTATGGGTCCCTATAAATACGAACCTAGGTCATTTCTATCTTAAATAGAGCTGCCATTAAGAGATTCATTGAGTTCTAAAGAGATAGCCATTCTCCCTCAAATCTAAAGCTCTCTTCCTCACAAGAAACCCATTCTCTCTCATTTCTAGATCTAGAGAGAAGCTTGTTCTTGGTGAGCTCTTCAAGCTATTGCTTGATTCAAGTTTCCAAATCAACCCTAGGCACCCATTGCTGGTCATTTCCTTGGTGCTAGGTTTTGGTAACTTCATCTTCCTCAAATCCTTCATTTCACCATTTGGGTAAGAAAAACTCAAGGTATATGATTTTGTGGTAAGATTTGTTTATTTCAATATAACTCATTTATATTGCTTGTGATTCTCTCGGTTGTGAGAGAAGGTTGTGATCCCGGGTTGTGGGATTCACGTTTGCTATTGCATGTATGATTTGATCTTGTGAAGGTTTTTCACAAGATATTCATAGTGGAAATCTTGAGTTAGGGTTTCTAACTCAAGTATCCGGAAGGGATCCGGGTGGTTGGGACGTAGGATCACCGGGAACAAGTCGGGGAGACTTGGGTGGATCCGAACCCATTAACATCGTTTGTTAGCTTTGTTAATTTCGTTGTCGTCATTCAATTTAAGCTTCCGCAAATTGATTTGGTAGTTGATTGCAATTTAATTTGGAATTATACTCCTTATTATTTTAAAGTACTATTCACCCCCCCCCCCCCCTCTAGTACTTGTGCAGTAGCTGGTAGGGCATTACACATCTCATATCCTTTCTCTATTTCTTCTCTCTTTTGCTTTTATTTTTGTTTTTTTTACTTTTGGAGCTTCATAAGAAATGGGGATGTAAATATCGTTTTATATATGCCACCACGCTTATAGATAAGCTTGGGGGAGAGAATCCAATGATGTGTGAGAGAGTGACTACTTGACGGTGCATGACAACCTAGGCTAAGTAATATTTTATACTCGGTGAGATTGCTAAAGTTTTACGAAGTCCAGAAATCTAAGCTTAGCATTCATTTCATGACAACCACACCTTTTCTATTCTTACTACTCTATCGTGTGATATCTCTTATACTCCTTATAGAAAGCATTCAATTGAAAAGTGTGTGATCTACGATATTGTATACCGCTTTAAATGCTTCAGACGATGTTAATCTTGGGATTATTCCATTTTTCATGCTATATTGATATTCTTGGGTTTTCTATTTCAAATGCACCATTATACTATGATATCAAAATAAAAGTCTTTGACATGTGTTTTATATTCGATGCATGCTATATGAGTAAGCAAAACCCACGTCCTGAGAAAATGATCTAGCCACTTCCCTCTTCGTTTTCTATTTCGTTTTTCATTTTTCGTTTTCCGCTTTCCGCCTTTCCGTCGTTTTCTTTATCTTTATCCACCGGGTTCTCTTTTTACTTATCTTCCTCGAGGACGAGTAAGAGATAAGCTTGGGGGATTTTGATCGCTCCGTATTTTACACCTTTTTTCCGCATGTTTGCATGCCATTTAGATCGCTCAAATCGTGTTTTTCACGTTTATTCGACAATATTGCGATGCTTTTCACGATTTGGTGTTTTTGTCGTATTTCAGGCGATTTGGAGCGATTTGGAGTGATCATGAGATACACCCACTCCGGAGTGTCACCGACAACTCTCTTGAGGGGTATTTTGCGATTGGAGAGGAGTGGAAGAGGAAAGAACGTCGTAGGAGCGACGAGGAGGCGAAGATATGAAGTTTGGACATTTTTAGCATGCCACTCGGCCGAGTGAAGGAGTCACTCGGCCGACCATAGGAAGCCCGCTCGGCCGGCCAGATCGGACACGCAACAGAGCCAATATCAGCGTGCACTTGGCCGAGCATCGCCATGCCACTCGGCCGAGCACCGAGTCACCCCTCGCCCGAGTGGAGCCAAGACAACGGCAACAAAAGATGTCGAACTCTCTGTTTTTCGTCTGTACAAGCCCGATGACTGACTCGGCCGAGTGGAGAAAGACGGTCCGCCCGAGTGACAACCGACGTCCGCCCGAGTGACAACCGACGTCCGCCCGAGTGACCTCCGAGGAGACGACCCCCGAGACCCCCAACTCTCTGTTTCTGTACAGGGTTCGTCACTCGGACGAGTGACATTTATCACTCGGCCGAGTGAGCCGCGCTGCCTGAAGCGTAAACTGCGGATTTGAGGCTGCGCAGGGGCATTTTCGTCAGGGTTTTTTGGGCGATTTTGGGGGGTATTTAACCCCAGTTTTTAACCTAGTTTAGGGGGCCTTTTTCAGAACTTTTGCAGCCTTTTTAGATTAACTTTTGAGGGATTAGATTGAGCTTTTAGAGAGGAGAGAAAAGTGA
This sequence comes from Scilla litardierei, assembly GCA_030789695.1. Classification (NCBI taxonomy): domain Eukaryota; kingdom Viridiplantae; phylum Streptophyta; class Magnoliopsida; order Asparagales; family Asparagaceae; genus Scilla; species Scilla litardierei. The sequence continues at coordinate 107,147,913 of CM061142.1, forward strand.
GATTTTGTTGGATGCTATCTTGTTCTTCATTGGTTTGTCTCTCTTTCTCTCAAAAACTCCATTTTTATTGATTTGTTGAATATTGCTATGAATTCCATTCATTTTACTTATGAATTTCTATTGCATTCTATTATGAATTGTGAGTAGTTCATCGTCTTAGGGCGTAGGGATGAACCCTACGAGCCCAATTTCGAATTTGTGATGAATTGGTGAAACTATTGCTAGGATTGATTAAGGTTAGTTTGGGATTGCTATAATACGAATAGCTAGGGATTCATACCGATTGGGATTTGCAAGAGATTGGATCCCAATTCGATAGGAAGCCCTAGATATTCGAATTGGGTTGCAATTGAATTTCTCCGGAATCGGTTTGCAAGAGATTGGACCGAAACTAGGGTTTTCGATTGCAACTCTATACCGATACCCGTTTGCAAGAGATTGGATGGGTATGAACTATCCCAACCTAGGTCGTAGCTTGAGTTTGCACGAGAGTGGGCTCGAGATACGATTGAACGATGATGTTGTTCTTCACGCTAGTTTGCCTAGGTTAGGGTTTGCAAGAGATTGGACCCTACCCTAGGTTGGCTATAGACCGGCAATAGCGCGAGAGCGTGAGCTTGGTTCCACATTTAGTTGCAACTAGTTCACCCAATTTCCAAGTCTAGCAATTGTGAACCCTACGAGTCACAATGATGAGATACGGCGAGTAGAGTAGGCGTCTTTATTAATTTGTTATTTCTTTTATACATTTGAACGACTGTGACCGCATATTTGCGAACATTTCCCGACTTTTCCTATAGCCAGGTGACCGAAGAAGACACTGTTATTAGGCCGCCCTGTGTTCGATACCCGCTCGCCGCTACACCGTGCGCTTACGGTAAGACTACGATCGTCGCCGCTCCGGGACGTGTATCCGGGGCGCGATCAAATATCAATCGACAAGTTTTAAGGAACTTTGTGATGAAAAAGGCATAGTTCATCAGGTAACTATGCCTTATACTCCGCAACAAAATGGTGTTGCAGAAAGGAGAAATAGGACTTTAATGGAAATGGTCCGTTCAATGATGGCGCAAGCTAACTTGCTAATCACCTTTTGGGGTGATGCATTATTGACGGTCGCTTTCATATTAAACCGCGTACCCTCGAAATCAGTTAGCTCCACTCCTTATGAGTTGTGGAACCAAAGGTCTCCTGACTTAAACATTTTAAAACCTCGGGGATGTGCATCCTACGCACATATTTCCTCCCATAAGTATGGCAAACTTGGGCCACGGGGAAGGAAATGTATCTTTATACGATACGCAGAAAACTCCAAAGGTTATGTTTTCATTGGTCAGGAAGACAATGGAGGTCTAATTGAATTTGAGTCGAGGGATGTCACTTTCTTGGAAAACGAGTTTCCAAGACAGGGCGAGATAAGTCAGGACTTATCTCTATTTGAGATTAATGATCAAGAAGGATTACCTCATTCGAGTGGGAGAATTCTTGGTGAAGACGAAAATACGTTTCAAACTTCACCAATGGATGATACGAATGATGCGAATCCTATTCCATACGGGAATATTGATCCAAGTGGGAGCATTTCTAACGACATTCCAAGTGGGAGTGATATTAGAATTGATCTAAATTCGAGTCAACAAGGACTTGAAGAATCTCAAATACGACGTAGTAGTCATACAAGGTTGGCTCCTCTAAGATTTGAGGATGAATTTTCGCAAACTTTTATGACTTTATTACAAGATGATGACGAGCCTGCTACTTTCAAACAGGCCGTATCATGCCCTGCGAAAGACAAATGGATGGAAGCGATGAAGGAGGAGTTGGAATCCATGAAAGTTAACCAAGTCTGGGACTTAGTTGACTTACCCAGAGGACGTAGAGCTATTGGGAACAAATGGGTTCTCAAGATCAAGCATAAGGCTGATGGCTCTATTGACAGATATAAAGCTCGCCTTGTCGCGAAAGGTTTTATGCAACAGGAAGGGATAGACTACGAAGAGACCTTCTCACCTGTTGTCCGTTTTACCTCGATTCGCCTGATTCTGGCTATAGTAGCTTGCTTAGACCTCGAATTACATCAGATGGATGTAAAGACTGCCTTTCTCAATGGAGAATTGGACGAGGAGATCTATATGGAACAACCAATAGGGTTTGTAAAAGAAGGAAACGAACATAAGGTTTGTAAACTTCGTAAGTCCATATATGGTCTTAAACAATCCTCGAGGCAATGGTATATACGATTTCAAGAAGTTGTCTTATCAAATGGTTTTTTCATGCTTGATGAAGATAATTGCGTATATATTAAGAGGATTAAGAGCAAGTATGTTATTATGTCTCTATACGTAGATGACATTTTAATAGCCGGAAATGACAAGGGCTTTGTGATGGATATCAAGGCTTGGCTTTCATCAGTTTTTGAGATGAAAGACATGGGAGAAGCCGCATATATCCTTGGAGTTAAGATTTCAAGGAATTGTTCGAAGAAACTTCTTTCTCTTTCACAAGAGACTTATATAAAGAAGGTTCTAGAACGTTTTAATATGCAGGACTGCAAGTCCAGTGATACTCCAATAAGCAAATACGATAATTTATGTCTGAAATCATGTCCAAAGAACCAAAAGGAAAAGGAAATTATGGAAAAAGTTCCATATTCCAGTGCAGTTGGTAGTCTTATGTACGCTATGATGTGTACAAGACCGGACATCTGTTTTGCCGTTGGAATGGTAAGTCGTTACCAATCCAATCCAGGGCAAGTACACTGGAAAGCGGTTAAGAGGATAATGTGGTATCTTAAAGGAACTGCAGACTATGCTTTATGCTATCAAGGAGATGCCTTGAGACTCGAAGGCTACACTGATGCTGATTGGGCGGGTGATCTCGATGAGCGACGATCGACCTCAGGATTTGTTTTTCTACCGGATCTGGCGCAATATCCTGGAGTAGCAAGAAACAATCCTGCATCGCACTTTCAACTATGGAAGCCGAGTTTGTAGCATTTAGCATGGCAGTCTAAGAGGCTGTTTTGCTTAGGAAATTCTTTGACAGGCTAACTGATGCAAGTGACTCAGGTGCTGTACCAATACACAGTGACATTCAAGCATCTATAGCCTATGTCAAAGATCCAAAATTCCATTGTAAGACCAAACACATTGATATCCGCTACAAATTTGCAAAAGACTATGATATGACCAAGAAGGTAGACATAAGGTACATATCTACACATGAGATCGTAGCGGATCCGCTTACGAAGGCGATCCCCAGAGATGTGTTTTACAAACACTTATCATCTCAAGGATTGCGTAAGAGCTGAGTTGTACCAATGTAAATTCCCATGTCTGTAAAAGATCAAATTTAATAAAAGAATAAGTTCTTTTTTCAACATTTCATATAAGTTTCTAGGAAATGTTTGTGTACATTTTTTAATCTCAGCTGGTTTTTTGTATGTCGGACAGATTGAGGTTGGCTCTCTCACATGAGCAACCGCCTTTATTTTATCAGACGGGTAAAATAAAGATGAGACCTGTTTAAAGTCAAAATCATCAGACGGATGATTTAGAGTCATGACTTAAACAAAATGGTCGTATGAAAGATATGCATCATATGGATGCTTACAAAAGATCTAAAAGGATTCTTAAATCCTATCTGTCTTATGCGGGATGTGGGTCCAGAAAATTATTTGAGTAGTAAAAGGGACTCAAAATCAGACATTGTGGTGTCTGATCATCATCCTTACAACATCATTAAGACATACGCTCCCTGGGAAAGGAGTGATGTTGTAATACGTATTCATACTACGTATGCATTTGACCATTGGGTTAGAATAGTAATTGTGTTTACTATTATGTGAGACCCAAAGACCACATGGGTCTTAACTCATTACCCTTATAGACTCTAATTGGTTCCTTTAGATTTGATTGGGTGATTGCTATCTTAGCATGTTGCTTATGGACTATGGTCAATTCGGTCCGGCGGGGCATGTTAGAAAAGAAAGTCAAGTCAAGATCGAAAGGATCGCAAGAAGAGGAAGATTAATTTCATATTCACATTTGGACTTTAAAGATTCAAAGCTGGCCAGCCAATTGTAATCCAGATGGGATTCAATTATTTAATATAAAGTATAAGAAATGTGAAGAAATAATCTAGGGTAAAGCATGCGTTGATCTACTCAACTTTGCACCTCGAGGGGTGTTGTGTATCTCTAACAAGTGCACAACAGTGGACTCTATGCGCATGACGGTCACACGGCCTATTTCTCAGTATGACAAACAGAAGAGTTAAAGGAAAAGATGTTTCCTTACAATCCCCTCAAGTGTGAGTGGGAGATGTTGGATATGGACGACATGAACACACCTATGAGGGGATGTATGAGGGTATACGGACCTCAGATGTCGCGTGCACGAAAGCGTGCACGAAGGGAACCTTTTCTCGTGTGAAAAGGACCACTCGATAAGTGGAAAAAGCCACTTTATAAGTGCATAAAGGCACTTGATAAGTGAATGAAGAAGAGGATAAGTAAATGTGCTAATATAGGCTAATAAGCTTATATTTAGTTATTTCCTACAATAACTACCCCTAAAGCCTATAAATAGGACCCAAGGGTAAGGCATTTACACCAATCTAAACATGCCATAAGTTTGCATAAGGCAACTTGTGTTCTTCTTCTCCCTTCCATTAAAATCCTCTTCTAAATAGAGATTTAGGCGGTGAAACGCTGCTTCGATCCTCCGTGACGAAGTACCGACCATTGTGGCGAATCCGAGGGTGAAGTTCAGAGACTACGGTGCCGCATACGCAAGCGTAAGTCTATGTTATTCGATCCTAACGTCGTCGTTTTGACAGGATCCTACAGGGGGGGCCTATAGATCCCCCCGGTCGGGGGGTCTACAGATCCCCCCCAACGGGGGGCCTTCGGTTCGCCGCCCCTCCGGGGGGGGCCTTCGATTCGCCACCCCCCAGGCAGGGGGACCTCTCTCTGGTGCCGGCCAACAACCCCCCTTTGTGGGGGGGGCCTTCTCTGTGCCGTGCGCCCCACCCCCAGACGGGGTGGGGGCTTTGAATCTCCCTACCCCCGTTCGGACAACCCACCAGACCGGGGGCTTCGAAAGGGTGCCCCCTCCCTGTCAGAGATATGGGGCTCGGTCTGATGATGGTGGCTGCACCTCCTACCCTCTCTTCTTAATCCCCTAACCCTAGGGTAAAGGGGAGGAGAGGCAAGGGCCTCCTCTGAGGGGCCAGAAGCCCAGTTATTAACACAATTGATACTAAACAAAATGTGTATTTTTGGGTGAACGGACCTCCAGCCCTCAGCCAGCCCGCGGGCCTATGGCCTGCAGGCCAATTTAATTTACACTCAGACAATTTCAATTAAATCTAGAAAAATATCATAAAATACCAGATTATTACTGGAAATTCTGAAAAATCTAGATAATTTGTTGTGTTACATTAATATTCTTTTTGGGATGTTATTTGTTTTTTGGTCCATAAAATATCAATACCGTCAATATCTGCATAATTTGGATTAATTAGTTTTTATTATTTAATAATTATGAAAGGTCCTGAGATCGCTCTGTCGTTAGTTATCTAGCATAAAGGTGCATGATATGTCTCCACGTGGCCCAAGTAATTATTAAATATTTTATATTTCTCCAATAAAACTGTGTGCGATGTTGATGTTGATATGCCTGTGATGTTGCGCAATATTTTATGCCTGTGTTTGAATTATAAATTGCATGGATGTTTAATAAATTAAGTTGTTGTTTTGGATCGGCCAATTTGTCACCTTTTTATATTCCTCGCATTTTCTTTTCCTTTTTGAGAGAAATTGTAGTGGGGATATAATTTGTATAAGGCCAAAGACCGAAGTTTCTTTCCTTGAAGACAGAGGCCAAATTGCAAATTTGCAGGGACCCCTATGGGTTTCCAAGTTGTAATTTTTTTCATTTTAGTCTTTTGTACTTCCTGGGCTGTATAATTTTGGACTTTGGACTTTATTATTTGGTGACTGGCCGATCCACGCAACTAATTTATTAACTTCACATGAATTTTTAATATGTTTTATTAATTCATGTCATTTTAAATGCATAGATAAATGGAAAATTTGGCTAGCGTCAATTCTGAGGGCCTTGACGCAACAGGAAAGAACTACCTGAGCTAGCGAGTGGACCTGAAGTTCCACTTGCGTTCAATGGCACTCCTTCACTCAATTCTGGCCCCCGTAGCGACCCAGACAACTGCTAGTAACGCCCCTGCAGTGGCCCAGCCAGCTGGCAGTTCTACTACCATTGTCTCCGATATGGATAAGGCGAAAGCATTATCTATATCAGGAGACACATATATCGGACCTTAAAGGCCGAATACTTAACGGTAGAAGACCCTCTTCAATTGTGGACAGCGCTGGAGGCACGTTTTAGGCATCAAAATCATGTCATACTGCCATTTGCAGTTATGAGTGGGAAAATCTCCGTCTTCAAGACTATAAGTCAGTTGCTGAATACAACTCAGCACTTCTGTAACGCCCCACTTCCCAAAAGACACCGGAAGCGAGAGCGTTACGCGGTCCGCTTGAACTGGAGCGGTGAAGCTCGAGTTCAATAAGCGTTTGTGATAAAAACACAGATGAGGTTCTTGCAATTGCTAATCAGAACAATCAGAAACACTTCAAAAAATAAAGCCACATCCAGAATTTAAGGTTCGTACACGAAATTAAATAAGCCACAGCTGGGCTAAAGTAGCCACAAGAAAATGGGATGTACACGAAAAACAACTACAACGTCTGAAAAGGAAACTAGGAAAGCAGTAAAGTGCGGGGGTCCACTAATACTCTGCTGGAAGAGGCACAGCGTCAGGTGCGAACTCCTGACTCTGCAAGTCTGGCGTCTCGTACGGGTCCTCCGGGTACTCAAACGCTGAATCTGACATACATCCACAAACAATGAAGGTATGTCAGCTAGGGGTCTGCAAGAAAAGTTAGCATCCCAAGACAAGATATATGACAGATATAATTTTAAGAGGCATTTAAATATTTTAAAGAAACGACTTGCAGCAATTTAACATTTAACAATTTATAGAAGCAGAAACGAACATCCCTAACATGCAGTTCTAGACTGTTGCAAGATTAAACTAAAGATTTCTTTGAGTTCATTAGCATGTCGATTTCCAAGATGACCAAGTTAGTGTTGCAATTTCCATGTCAAAAGTTCACATCTAATCTAGGGTTCTCGCCTTTAGGTCGTGATGAGAAGGTCGTTCTTCTCCCGGGGGCTTACCGTGATTGACGCTAACCCACCGCGTGCGGGTGGTGCTCTTGAGGAGAGTACCCTTCATACGCCCAGTGGCCGCTCAACCCTAACCCAACCCAAAAGTTTTGCCGGAACACGAGCCGGCCTAGTCGACTCACACGACATCACGATATCACGATACAGCCTTCGAGGCGCACGATTTTCACGATGTCCATATTTGTTAGGCATGTCAAGACTCTCAGAAAGTTATTGTTAACGATATTATAACATTATGGTGACAGTTCTACAAGGCAAAAGTGGGTTGAACAACTTTTACCGCAGTTTAAATTAATGACGAACACGCCCTTTTTGTTGAACTTGCTACAGAATTTATTCTTTTCTCTTATTGTTTAAAATCGGAATATATCGTATGATATACCGTTGGATCCCAAATTTCGTCCTGGTCATTATGGTGTCATTTTCTCACGTCATTTCATGCCTAATTTTTAAGTTATTCAGCAATACGTGAAAGCAGCGTAAAAGTGCCGAAACTTTGAAAAATCATATCAAATCATATACTTGCATGTTTTTGACGTTCTTGGTGTCGTTGGAAACGTCTTGACGAATACTACGCTACGGAGAAGACGATTCACTGTTTTGGCAAAACATAAAATCAGAATAGGCGTTTTTCGATCAGAACATATTTGCAACAAACTCCTACGACGTCTAATCACTCGGTTTTATTAAGTTCTCTACTGTACGGTGTGGGTTAAGAGTTTTTCGGGGTAGATCTACTGACCTGAAGTGTAGCGAGGGATCGGATGACGACAATGGCAACAGCGACACGTACGGTTCTGAAACTTCGACGTCCAAGGTTCAAACTCGTTGCGGCAGCGAGTAAACGACGGACAACAGCTGTCAGCGAGCTCCGAGGGCTGTCGACATTGGATCTGAACGGTGGGACTAGTGTACGGGTTGTCGGAGGAGATCTGGTCGAGGGTGGTCGCTGCGGTTGCGGGTGGCCGGTGTTTGGGAGTTCACGTGGAGCAGGTGGTCGCGCGAGTTGATGCGTGGAGGTTGCGGAGTGCTGCGTTGGGAGAAGAGGGGCTGGCGCTGGCGTTGCGATTGGAGGAGGCAGGATGCAGCTTGGGAGGCCGTCGGGTCTGCTCTTGGGGGGCGAGAGCAGCTGGGTGCGGGGAGGAGGCCGTGGTGGAGGTGGTTGGTCGGTGATGGAAGCCGCGCGAGTTGAGGGGATGGCCGCTGGGGGTTGCCGTGAGGCTGGACGTTGCTTCGAGTGGAGGGAAAGAGGCCGCGACGAGGAGGAACTCGGAAAAATGCTGGCGACGGTTTTGTTTTGCATTGCGTGATGGGGAAGCGCTAGGGCGGCTGTGTATCGTAGTAGAGGTAGCCCTAGTTTGTATTAATAGGAGGTGGGGGCATGAGCACGTGAGCTAGGTTTTGGTTTCAAAATTTTCTTATTATAATCGTGTAGAGTTCATATAGGTTTGCTGTGCATAGGCTTAGGGTGCGGTTGCTGCTATTTTGTGTGAATGGGTTGCAAAGGACAGCATGTGGAAGAGTTTAATAGCTTTAGGTTTTATTTAAAAATAAAAGTGTGTGTGTGTTTGCAGGTGGTGTGCGTGAGTGCCAAGTGTTTCGGCCCCATGGGTCTAAGGCTAGGGTTTTGTTTTAGGGAAATAATTTGAAAACAATTACTGGTTTGAAATGTTAATGGGGTCTTAATTAGTAGGTTATACTAGGGAATAATAATTTATTAAGAGATTTAAATGGGTCCAAATAAGGCAATCCTCATTTGACTATTAAAAAGATTTGAAATTCAAATTTTAAATTCGAAAGTTGAAATTAATAAGAGATACTCAAAAAGAATAATAATAATAATGATGATGAAATTAACTAAGTGGCTTAATATAAAGATAAAAATAATTAACATGAAAAAGGTTGACACATGCACGGGGACGGATACGCCTAGCTACGGATACAGACAAAAAAATATACGGGAGAAATACAGACAATATCATCGATAAAGACCGGTCGTTACATCCTACCCCCCGTAAAGAAAATTCCGCCCTCGGAATTCCTAACAATCACATATCAGGGAACAGATGTGGGTAGCGCTCTCTCATCTCATCTTCTCTCTCCCAAGTAGACTCTCCCGGTGAGCCTTGTCGCCACATCACTCTAACAAGATCGATTGTCTTGTTCCGGAGTGTCTTCTGACGTCTGTCGAGGATCTGCACTGGCTACTGGTCATATGTCAGATCTGGACGGACGGTGATCTCAGAGTAGTCCACAGCGTGAGATGGATCGCTGATGTACCGGCGAAGCTGAGACACATGGAAGACATCATGAACACCCTCCAAAGATGGTGGCAAGGCTAAGCGGTAAGCTACCTCGCCAACTCTCTCCAGAACATTGAAGGGTCCGATGTATCTCGGGCTGAGCTTACCACGTTTCCCAAAGCGAATCACTCCTCGATTTGGGGAAATCTTCAGAAACACATGGTCTCCCGGCTGAAACTTCAGAGGACGCCGTTTAGCATCGGCCCAATGCGTATAACGGTCCTGAGCAATCCGAAGCTTGTCCCTGATATCTCGAACAACGTCCACTGCTTTGACAATCAACTCCGGTCCCAATAACTCTCTATCTCCAATGTCGTCCCAGCTCAGGGGCAAACGACACTTCCTCCCATAGAGAGCAGTGAATGGCGCCATGCCAATGCTCGCCTGATAACTGTTGTTGTAGGAGAACTCCACCAGGTGTAGATGATCCTCCCATGAACCCTTGAAATCTAGCATGCAAGCTCTCAACATGTCCTCCAGAATCTGAATGGTCCGCTCTGACTGGCCATCCGTCTGCGGGTGGTACGCAGTGCTGAACTTCAGACTGGTACCAAGATTGGTCTGCAGACTCTTCCAGAACTGAGATGTGAACCTCGTATCACGGTCGGATACGATGCTCACGGGGACTCCATGCAAGTGCACGATCTCCTACACAACATATTTCACATCACTATTGGTGCTAGGAAGAAAATACAAGGGGATGAGTCGGATCATTACCTCCATATATTTCCTAGCCAGTATCTCCGTGGATTGTCCTACTCTGAACAGTATGAAATGCGTAGACTTGGTCAGTTGATCGATAATGACCCAGATTGCGTCATTCTGTTTGGTGCTCCGAGGTAAGCCAGTCACGAAATCCATTGTGATGTGCTGCCATTTCCACTCCGGGATAGGCATGGGTTGTAGTAGTCCGGCGGTGCGATGATGCTCAGCCTTCACCTGCTGACACACCAGGCATTTGGCAACACTCTGTGCCACACTTCTCTTCATCCCGTGGCACCAGAAATTCTGACGAAGATCCTTGTACATCTTCGTACCTCCAGGATGAATGGAATAAGGCAAACTGTGAGCCTCATTCATCAACTCTTCTCTGATATCTCCTGCAGGCACGCAGATCCTACTGTCATACCTCAAAGATCCATCCTCGTGAATCAGAAAATCTGTCCGGTGTCCGTCTTCGACTTGCTCTCTGATCTTCATCAACTTAGCATCACCAGCTTGAGCATTCTTGATCTGATCAACAATCGTCGACTGAATCTGTATGTTTATCAGCGACGAAGTGACTCCTGGAAGAACAGCTTCAACATCCATCTCTCACAGATCCTGCTGTAATCTCCACTAAGCTGTGAGAATCATCACCTCAGGCAGTCGGCTCAAAGCGTCCGGTACGACATTCACCTTCCCTGGGTGATACTGAAGGTCGATGTCGTAATCTGCCATCAACTCCAACCATATGCGTTGTCTCATATTCAGCTCCTTCTAAGTAAATATGTATTTCAAACTTTTGTGATCAATGAATATCTTCACTTTCTCACTCAGTAAGAAATGACGCCAAATCTTCAGTGCAAATATGACAGCGGCGAGTTCCAAATCGTGGGTCGGATAGTTTTTCTTATGGACCTTCAACTGTCGCGAAGCATATGCGACTACATGGTTGTGCTGGTACAGAACACAACCAAGTCCCTTGCCAGATACATCGTAGAAAATCTCAAAGCCTCCGCTTCTGTCTGGAATAGCTAAGACCGGTGCAGTAGTCAGTCTCTCCTTCAAAGTGGAAAAAGCATGCTCACAAGATTCTGACCAGCTGAACTTGATATCCTTCCGCGTCAATCTCGTCATCGGCTCAGAGATCCTCGAGAAATCCTTAATAAATTTGCGGTAGTAGCCAGCCAATCCGAGGAAACTCCTGATGTCCGAAGCCGATCGCGGTGTAGGCCATTCACTGACTGCTCTGACCTTCTCCGGATCCACTGAGATGCCGGCTCCTGATACTACATGTCCAAGGAACGCAACTCTGTCCAGCCAGAATTCGCATTTGCTATACTTGGCATAGAGTCAATGATGACGGAGCGTCTCCAATACCAATCTCAAGTGCTCTGCATGCTCTTCCTCGCTCCTCGAGTACATCAAGATGTCATCTATAAAGATCACCACGAACTTCTCGAGGAAGTCGTAAAAGATGAGGTTCATGAGATTCATGAACACAGCAGGAGCGTTGGTCACACCGAACGGCATGACAACGAACTCAAAGTCCACATACTTGGTCCAGAAAGCTGTCTTGGGAACGTCATCCTTCTTGACTCTGACTTGATGGTATCCGCTCCGAAGATCCAACTTCGAAAACACCTTCGATCCACCAAGCTGATCGAAGATATCATCAATACGGGGCAGCGGGTACTTGTTCTTCACAGTGATCTGATTCAACTCCCGGTAGTCGATACACATCCTCCTCGATCCATCTTTCTTCTTCACCAGCAAGACGGGTGCACCCCAGGGAGACACGCTGGGATGAATAAAACCCTTCTGCAGTAGCTCGTCCAACTGCTTCCTCAGCTCCTCTAGCTCAGCTGGAGCCATACGGTACGGTGCCTTAGAAATCGGTTGAGCTCCTGGCATTAGATCAATGCCGAACTCCAATGCTCGATTAGGTGGCAAACCGGAAATGTCCTCGGGGAAGACATCCTCGAAGTCTCGCACTACAGCTGGCTTCTCCGGCTCTGCTATCATAGATGCAACTGTCAATCTGTACGGCTGGGCCCGAAACTTGACAGGTCCAGGCGAACGTCCTCCACTGACGAACTCGAACACTGGGTGGTCAGGAATTTCAAACACCACCTTCTTCCGGTGACAGTCGATCGTGGCATAAAAATCTCCTAACCAATCAATGCCGAGGATTGCATCGAAATTGGATAGGTCGTGGATGATGAAATCAGCATACAATTTGTGTCCACTAACCACCAATGGGCAAGGTCGACAATCAAGTGCAACCTTCACTACACCATTCCCAGTCGTGATGCTCCAACACTTGGGAAGTGTGTAGGTGGGTATCGAGTGTTTGACTACGAACTTCCGTGACAGGATGCACATGGAAGCTCCAGAGTCGAACAGGGTCAAGGCTGGGTGAGAAGAAACTAGGATAACACCTTAGGGTAACATGCAACTAGATCAAACAAGGAAACTAACTAATCAAACATAAATGCAGAAAAGGAAAGACTAGTTTAAAGATTACCTGCAATCACGTCGTCAGCAGCCTCAGCCTCAACGGCTGTCATAGTAAAAGCTCGACGCTTTGGCGGGTTGGCCTGCTGAAAGGCTCGCTCCTGCGGTATCAGAGGTGGTCCTCGCTGTCCAGGTGCAGGCACTGGTCTCTGAGCGGGTCCAGGTGCAGGTGATGTCCGCTGAACAGGTCCAGGTGCTCCAGCAGGCATAGGTCGAGAACCTCGGGGGCAGTCCCTCGCAACATGGGCAGGCGATCCACAAACCAAACACTGATTCAGCATCCTCCTGCAGTCCTTCTTCACATGGCCAAGCTTGCCACAGAAATGGCAAGTCAGCTCAGCTCGGTTGGGAACAGGTGCAGTTGGCCTCTTGAACTGGGTGGTCTGGACTGGACGTACACCAGGCCTAGGTGCACTCCTCAGCATCTCCATCGGGCGCTTGCCCACCTGACGTGCCTTCCTCAGATTGGCGATCTGCTCCAGATTCTTTGCAGCTACTAGAATGTCCTTACGAGTGGAAAAAGTATTCCCGGACAGCACACTCTAGATGTCCAGATCCAAGCCCTGTAGGAAACGATGTGCGCAGTCCTCAGGTTCTTTCACCATAGCAGGAGCATATCGACTCAGCATAGTGAACTCCGCCTCATACTCGTCAACAGTCATAGTACCCTGCTCCAGTTTGATGATGCGACTCTCCATCATTCGATTCGTAGACTTGGGAAAATACTGGGCGTCAAACCTCTTACAGAAGGTATCCCATGAAATCGGCTTGGTCAGCCTGGCCTCCTCCGCAGTCCACCAGCTGCGGGCATTATCTGTCAACTGCTTCCTGGAAAGCTCCACCCATTCATCTTTATTGATTCGGGAAAGGCCCAAATCATCCTCGGTACTCTAACGCCACTCTTCGGCCGCTAGCGGGCCCTCTCATCCGGAAAAGCTCTTCAGACGCTTCTCTCGGAACTGCTTGGCTCCCGGGGCTGGTGCAACTGGTGCGGCTGGCGTAGCTGGCGCAGCCTGGCGTCCCTGCTGGACTAGGTGATGTTGAACCTCCAGCATATCTCTCATAACGTCGAGCATCTGGCAGATGTCATCCTCTCCGCCTCCGGCAGCTCCGGCTCCGGCTCCGGCTCCGTGTCGGGTGATGCGTCTTCCGGCCATCCTGCAAAAGAGAAAAAAAGCCCGAGTTAATCCAGTGTATACGATTACTCTAGATGTTTGGCTAATGATAAGCGTTCTCATTATTCTGAATTTCGCAGTTGCAAGGGGACCTGCATGGGCCACCACTAAAACCTGTAACGCCCCGCTTCCCAAAAGACACCGGAAGCGAGAGCGTTAAGCGGTCTGCTTGAACTGGAGCGGTGAAGCTCGAGTTTAATAAGCGTCTGTGATAAAAACACAGATGAGGTTCTTGCAATTGCTAATCAGAACAATCAGAAACACATCAAAAAATAAAGCCACATCCAGAATTTAAGGTTCGTACACGAAATTAAACAAGCCACGGCTAGGCTAAAGTAGCCACAAGAAAATGGGACGTACACGAAAAACAACTACAACGTCTGAAAAGGAAACTAGGAAAGCAGTAAAGTGCGGGGGTCCACTAATACTCTGCTGGAAGAGGCACAGCGTCAGGTGCGAACTCCTGACTCTCCAAGTCTGGCGTCTCGTACGGGTCCTCCGGGTACTCAAGCGCTGAATCTGACATACATCCACAAACAATGAATGTATGTCAGCTAGGGGTCTGCAAGAAAAAGTTAGCATCCCAAGACAAGATATATGACAGATATAATTTTAAGAGGCATTTAAATATTTTAAAGAAACGACTTGCAGCAATTTAACATTTAACAATTTATAGAAGCAGAAACGAACATCCCTAACATGCAGTTCTAGACTGTTGCAAGATTAAAGTAAAGATTTCTCTGAGTTCATTAGCATATCGATTTCCAAGATGACCAAGTTAGCGTTGCAATTTCCATGTCAAAAGTTCACATCTAATCTAGGGTTCTCGCCTTTAGGTCGTGATGAGAAAGTTGTTCCTCTCACGGGGGCTTACCGTGATTGATGCTATCCCACCGCGTCTGGGTGGTGCTCTTGAGGAGAGTACCCTTCATACGACCAGTGACCGCTCAACCCTAACCCCACCCAAAAGTTTTGCCGGAACATGAGCCGGCCTAGTCGACTCACACGACATCACAATATCACGATACCGCCTTCGAGGCCGCACGATTTTCACGATGTCCATATTTGTTAGGCATGTCAAGACTCTCAGAAAGTTATTGTTAACGATATTATAACATTATGGTGACAGTTCTACAAGGCAAAAGTGGGTTGAACAACTTTTACCGCAGTTTAAATTAATGACGAACACGCCCTTTTTGTTGAACTTGTTACAGAATTTATTCTTTTCTCTTATTGTTTAAAATCGGAATATTGTTGGATATGGATGACGTTTGTACACCCTTGTAGGGGATGTACGAGGGAACACGGCCCTCGAACGTCGCACACACAAAGTCGTGTGCAAAGGGAATCTGTTCCCTTGCGGAGAGGATCTCTAGACTAATGGGAAAGTCGCATTATATGTGCATAAGTGCATGCGACATATGGCTAATAAAGGGGTAATATCTTAAGCTTATGTTGTACCATGCATATGGTACAACTTAAGCTTATAATGTGCCATGTACGATGGTACACCTTAGTTAAATTGTTCCAAAGGAACAATTACTCCTAAAATAACTACCTTGGGGGGCTATAAATAAGACCCAAGGGTTAGCCGTTTCCTTACATTTTTGCATGGCATTCTTGCCTTGCATTTCATTCTAGCGAAGCTCTGCAGAAATCCTTCCTCTCTCTTTATCCAAGTTCTTAATCTAAAAGTAGAGATTTAGATTGTGGATTTAGTAGCCTTACTCCGTTCGTGAGAAGACTCGATCCGTCGTGGCGAATCCGAAGGCGAAGTTCCGGGACTACCGTGCCGCATACGCAAGCGTAAGTCTCAACTTCATTTATCGATCCTAACTCTGTTTTGACAGGTTCCAACATTGGTATCAGAGCCATACGGATTCGCTCCGGTCAGAACCGTCGCCCCGTCAAAACTATGAACGAGTCGTTGTCTTTTTCACGAATGGGTATCCTACCATTACGGATATGGTAGGAACGCTTCGTGACGGAGAGAACGCAGCGGTTGTTCTTTTCAAGTTAGGGTCTTCTGTCATTACGGATATGGCAGGAACTCTCCGTGACGGGAAGAACCGACCGTTCATATCGTCAAACTCGCTCTCTTCATGGATGCTGAGTCTCCATTCATAGGGAATGGGCGCTCTCTTCATGTGGAGCGTGTAGTTTACGAATTTTTGAAGTGGGTTAATTTTTTGGCACACGGCCATTGGAGGATAACTACTTCCTCGACGAACGGGTGCTTCACCAGAGAAGAAGGTGGTAGTTATTTCCATCGGGGAAGATGAATTTTGGTGCATGTGCACCATGGCCAAATGGGCTATGAAGGCCATGCACCCCCCCCCCCCATGCGGAGGGGGTTGGCTACGGCCAATAACCACCACGGCAACCCCCTCCAGCGGGGGCATGCGGCCACCCCATGAAAGGGGGGAGACCGGCCATGGCCAAAGGGCCATGGCCGGTCAAGGCCAATAAGCCATGGCCGGGCCATGGCCAGCTGGCCGCGGCCATGGCCAGAGAGCCCTGGCCGCGGCCTGGCCAGGCCAGGCCAGGGCCGGCCCTGGCCGCGGCCTGGGCAGGGGCCCTGGCCCCGGCCAGGGCCTGGCCGCCCTGGCAGAGGCCAGGGCAGCGCCCTGGCCTCAGGCCAGGGCCTGGCCGCCCTGGCCGAGGCCAGGGCAGGGGCCCTGGCCCCGGCCAGCGGCCTCAGGCCGAGGCCTGGCAGGCCTCTGGCCTAGGCCAGGCCAGGCAGATGCCTAGCCGGCCTCTGGCCGAGGCCAGGCCTGCCTCTGGCCAAGGCCAGGCCAGTGGCCTTGCCGGCCCTGGCAGTGGCCAGGGCTGCCGCAGGCCGGCCCTGGCCGGCCAGGGCAGAGGCCCTTGGCCGGCCCTTGGCCGGCCCTTGGCCGGCCCTTGGCCGGCCCTTGGCCAGGGCAGGGGCCCTGGCCGGGAGTGATGTAGACCAATTTTTGGTCGACCAATTTGTGTGTTTTGGTCGACCAATCTGGCATAAGGTCTTGGTCGATCACGAACTTGCTGACTAGCCCATACGGGGTGTCAAAAGGCCTTGGTCAAACACGAATGTGCCGACTAGCCCATACGGGGCTAACATATTATAAAGTTTTTTCTTGGGCTCTACTCCTTGAAGATTAGCCATAGTGCTCTACTTCATGCGAGATTAGCCATGTCATTGTGCTCTACTCTACGGAGATTAGCCAATGTACTTATGACGTTGTGCTCTACTCTACGGAGATTAGCCAATGTATTTCAAATTTTTTGAAAAAGATGTTTTCAAATAGGTTATGTCCCGTCCTTAATCGGGATAGCGCAATTTAGAATTCCAAGTCCTACCACGATCCGGCCATGGTTATCTAACCCATGGGTGTGTAGAACAGGTCTCGTGGCTTGGCAATTGTTGCGCTAAAATTCTTTGCGCAAACTCTCACCTATTCCATTTTGAAAGATATGTTTTTCAAAAGTATTTTTTCTGCTGCTGGTACCATACGGGTATCATTTCTGATTTCTTTTTACATGAGATAAGTAAGAGGGATACTTTGAAAGTTACTTCTAGATGGTAGTTGGGAATGTAGTGAACTTCTTGATTCTAGAGTAACAGTTCAGCGCATCCAAGGAACTTATCAAGTGTTTAAAGAATCGAATCTTTATGCATAGAATTTTGATCGTGTTTTTCATTTTCTTTGCAGTTTTTTGATTCGAATATGTCTACCGCTTCTAAGAACATTGTCGCCGAGCTCAACAAAGGTGAGAAGCTCAACGGCGACAATTATAAACTTTGGTCAATAAAAATCCAATATGTTTTGGAGGAGCAAGATGTGCTTGAAACACTCCAAAACATAATGGAAGAACCTGAGTTGGGCAATACGGCCCAACACAAGAGGGACCGGGAAGCTTATGAGACTTGGACTCGAAAGAACAAAATAGCACGATTACGTTATTGTCCGCAATGGACAATGACATAATGCGTCTATTTCGGGAATTCAACCTAGCCAAAGACATATGGTCTGGGCTAGAAATAAAGTTTGGTGGAACTTCGGTCACCAAACTCCACTCCTTAAATATTCAATTTGATTCGTACAAAATGCGGCGAGATCACTCTATGAAAAAGCATCTCCGCCACATGGCGAATCTTATAGCTGAATTGAAGGATGCGGGTCTTACGCTGTCTGACGAACAGCAGATCCAAGCAGTCATTCGTTCACTCCCAGATAGCTGGGATAACATGAAAATGCACCTCACTCATAATGAATGCATTAAAACTTTAAGCGATGTATCCAAACACCTCGAACTCGAGGAAGAGCGGATTCAAGCCGCAAAACCTAGTGCCGAGGTGCACATGGCCGCTAGTTCCTCATATGGAGGAAAGAAACGGAAGGATAAACGCTTAAGGTTTATGAACGAACGAAAGCAAGAACCGGAAACCTCAAAGAAGACTAAGAACAAAAAGTGGCAAAAGAATATGCACTCAAAGAAGAAAAACTTGAAGAAGATCAAGTGCTTTAAGTGCAACAAGTACGGTCACTTCGCCCGTACGTGTACGGATGGAAGTGATAAGGTAACTTGTAGGGCTAGTTACATATGTGTTTCTAGTTCCATGTTTCTTGCTGAATCTAACTATTTTTGGTTGATTGATTCAGGGGCCACAGACCACGTAGCGAAGGACAGAAGGTTCTTCGTAGAGTATCGAAGGATAACTCAAGGAACAAAGTGGATATACGTCGGCAACAATACTCGTGTTGAAGTCAAGGGCGTCGGAACATGCAAGCTAGTTCTCGACAAAGGCCGGACTCTATTATTGCATGACGTACTCTTTGCTCCAGATATTAGAAGGAATATCGTATCTGTGGTCATGTTAATGTCTTTAGGTAATGAATGGAGGTTCTATGAACAAAATGTTGACCTTGTTTGTAATAGTTCTTTAGTTGGGTCGGGTAATGTTTGTAATGGATTGATTGTTTTAAACACTATGTGTGATGATTCTTCTTCTATTATTGAAAGTTTCCATTTGACAAATGCTCCTAATTCTGAATATGAGATCATTTGTTGGCATGCAAGACTTGGTCACATTGGACCAACTAGAATGGATAGACTTGCCAAAAGTGGCTTGCTATCTAATGTTTCAAAAGTTGAAATGTCAACTTGCGAACATTGTCTTGTAGGGAAAACTTGTCGCAAGCCGTTTGGGACTGGCACAAGGGCCGAAGTTCCATTACAACTTATCCATTCGGACATTTGCGGTCCAATCAATGTTAAGACAAGACGCGGGAAGTCCTATTTCATCACCTTCATTGATGACTTCACCCGTTTCGGTCACATTTATTTGATTTCCCACAAACATGAAGTTTTATCTTGCTTTAAAAACTATATGAGTTTAGTGAAAAATCAACTAGATCGTAAGATAAAGGTCTTGTGAACCGATCGGGGTGGAGAATATCAATCAACGAGTTTTAAGGAACTCTGTGATGAAAAAGGCATAGTTCATCAAATAACTATGCCTTATACTCCGCAACAAAACGGTGTTGTGGAAAGAAGAAATAGGACATTGATGGAAATGATCCGATCAATGATGTCTCAGGCAAATTTGCCTATCACCTTTGGGGGTGATGCATTATTAACGGCAGCATTCATCTTAAACCGTGTACCCTCGAAGTCGGTAAGTTCTACTCCTTATGAGTTGTGGAACAATAGAACTCCAGACTTAAACATTCTAAAACCTTGGGGTTGTGCCTCTTATGCACATTTATCCTCTCACAAATATGGCAAACTTAGGCCACGTGGGAGGAAGTGTATCTTCATCCGATACGTTGAAAACTCCAAAGGATATGTTTTTGTCGGTCAAGAGGACAATGGGGGTCTAATAGAATTCGAATCGAGGAATGTTGTCTTCTTGGAAAATGAGTTTCCAAGACAGGGTGAGATAAGTCAAGACTTATCCTTGTTTGAGACTTGGGATCAAGAAGGATCGGAACGTTCGAGTGGGAGAATTCTTGGTGAAGAGGAAAATGACCCTCATACTTCACCTATGGATGATACGAACGATACCAATCCTATTCCGAGTGGGAGTGATGTTATTCCAAGTGGGAGTGATGTCATTCCAAGTGGGAGTGATCAAACTCAAGCAAGACGTAGTAATCGAACGAGGCTAACACCTCTGAGATTTGAGGATGAATTTCCTCAAACATTCATGACATTACTACAAGATGATGACGAACCTGCAAATTTCAAACAGGTCGTCACATGCCCTGCTAAAAGATAAATGGATAGCGGCGATGGAAGAAGAACTTGAATCCATGAAAACAAACCAAGTCTGGGACTTGGTTGATTTACCTAAAGGGACGTAGAGCCATTGGGAACAAGTGGGTTCTCAAAATCAAGCATAAGGCTGGTGGCTCCATCGAGAAATATAAAGCTCGCCTTGTTGCGAAAGGTTTCACGCAACAGGAAGGAATAGACTACGAAGAGACTTTCTCTCCTGCCGTGCGTTTTACCTCCAATAAGCAAAGGCGAGGGTCTATGTTTGGAAATGTGTCCAAAAGATCCAAAAGAAAAAAAAATCTATGGAAAAGGTTCCATACTCCAGTGTTGTCGGGAGTCTGATGTACGCCATGATGTGTACTAGACCTGACATTTGCTATGCTGTTGGTATGGTAAGCCGTTACCAATCCAATCCAGGACAGGCACACTGGAAAGCGGTGAAGAGGATATTAAGGTACCTCAAAGGGACTGCGGACTATGCGTTATGCTATCAAGGCAATACATTGAGACTCGAAGGCTATACCAATGCTGATTGGGCAGGTGATCTCGACGAGCGAAGATCTACCTCAGGCTTTGTTTTCTTGCTCAGGAATGGTGTAATATCCTGGAGCAGCAAGAAGCAAACCTGCATCGCCCTATCAACCATGGAAGCCAAATTTGTAGCATTCAGCATGGCGGTCCAAGAAGCTGTTTGGCTTAGGAAATTCTTAGACAGGCTGACGGATGCCACTGACTCGAGCACTGTTCCTATATACAGTGATAGTCAAGCTTCGATTGCCTATGTCAAAGATCCTAAATTTCATTGTAAGACCAAACACATTGATATTCGATTCAAAGTTTGCGAAGGACTATGACAAACGGAAGGAAGTAGACATAGGATACATATCCACGCATAAGATGATAGCGGATCCCCTTACTAAGGCGATCCCCAGAGATGTGTTCTTCAAACACTTATCATCTATGGGAATGCGTAGGAGCTGAGCTGTATCATGTAATATTTCCCATGTCTATAGAAGATCAAAGTTTAAGTATTGCATACAAGTTTCTTACAAATGATTTTATATACATTTGTGTTTAAGTCTCAGCTATATTATTGTGTGTATGTCGGACAGATTAAGGTTGGCTCTCTCACATGAGCAACCGCCTTATCTTATCAGATGGATAAGATAGAGATGAGACTAGTTTAAAGTCAAAACATTAGACAAATGATTTAGAGTCATGACTTAAACAAGATAGTCGAATGAAAGATCTGCATCATATGGATGCTTACAAAAGATCTGAGATCTGTATCACAAGGATATTTAAAAGAGATCTCATAGGATTTTTTAAATCCTATCTGTCTTATGCCGGATGAGAGTCCGGGAATATTTCATGAGAAGTAAGGGGACTCAAAAGATAGGCACTGTGGTGTCTGATCTTTCATTCGTACAACATCATTAAGACATACTCTCCCTGGGAAAGGAGTGATGTTGTAATACGTGTTCATACCACGTATGCATTACGACCACTGAGTTAGTAGCAATAGTGTTTGCTATTATGTGAGACTCAAAGGCCATATGGGTCTTAACTCTTACCCTCAAGGACTCCAATTGGTTCCTTTAGATTTGACGAGATGATCGCTATCTTAGCGTGTTGCTAATGGGCTATGATAATTCGGCTCGGCGGGGCACGTTAGAAAAACAAATCAAGTCAAGATCAGAAGGTTCGCAAGAAGAGGAAGATTGATTTCATATTCGCATTTGGACTTTAATGATTCAAAGCTGGCCAGCCAATTGTGATCCAGATGGGATTCAATTGTTGAATATAAAGTATAAGAAATGTGAAGAAATAATCTAGGGTAAAGCATGCGTTGAACTACTCAACTTTGCACCTTCGAGGTCGTTGTGTATCTCTAACAAGTGCACAACAACAGACTCTACGCGCATGATGGTCGCACGGTCTATTTCTCGGTATGATAGATGAAAGAACTAAGAGAAAGACGTTCTCTTACAATCCCCTCAAGTGTGAGTGGGAGATGTTGGATATGGATGACGTTTGTACACCCTTGTAGGGGTTGTACGAGGGAACACGGACCTCGAACGTCGCACACACAAAGTCGTGTGCAAAGGGAATCTGTTCCCTTGCGGAGAGGATCTCTAGATTAATGGGAAAGTCGCATTATATGTGCATAAGTGCATGCGACATATGGCTAATAAAGGGGTAATATCTTAAGCTTATGTTGTACCATGCATATGGTACAACTTAAGCTTATAATGTGCCATGTATGATGGTACACCTTAGTTAAATTGTTCCAAAGGAACAATTACTCCTAAAATAACTACCTTGGGGGCTATAAATAAGACCCAAGGGTTAGCCATTTCCTTACATTTTTGCATGGCATTCTTGCCTTGCATTTCATTCTAGCGAAGCTCTGCAGAAATCCTTCCTCTCTCTTTATCCAAGTTCTTAATCTAAAAGTAGAGATTTAGATTGTGGATTTAGTAGCCTTACTCCGTTCGTGAGAAGACTCGATCCGTCGTGGCGAATCCGAAGGCGAAGTTCCGGGACTACCGTGCCGCATACGCAAGCGTAAGTCTCAACTTCATTTATCGATCCTAACTCTGTTTTGACAGGTTCCAACAAATATATCATATGATATACCGTTGGATCCCAAATTTCGTCCTGGTCATTATGGTGTCATTTTCTCACGTCATTTCACGCCTAATTTTTAAGTTATTCAGCAATACGTGAAAGCGACGTAAAAGTGGCGAAACTTCGAAAAATCATATCAAATCATATACTTGCCTGTTTTTGACGTTCTTGGTGTCGTTGGAAACGTCTTGAGGAATAATACGCTACGGAGAAGACGATTCGCTGTTTTGGCAAAACGTAAAATCAGAATAGGCGTTTTTCGATCAGAACAGATTTGCAACAAACTCCTACGACGTCTAATCACCCGGTTTTATTAAGTTCTCTACTTTACGGTGTGGGTTAAGAGTTTTTAGGGGTAGATCTACTAACCTGAAGTGTAGCGAGGGTTCAGATGACGACAATGGTAACGGCGACGCATACGGTTCTGAAACTTCGACGTCCAAGGTTCGAACTCGTCGCGGCAGCGAGTAAACGACGGACAACGGCTGTCAGCGAGCTCCGGGGGCTGTCGACGTTGGATCTGAACGGTGGGACTAGTGTACGGGCTGTCGGAGGAGATCTAGGCGAGGGTGGTCGCTGCGGTTGCGGGTGGCCGGTGTTTGGGAGTTCACAGGGAGCAGGTGGCCACGCGAGTTAATGCGTGGAGGCTGGGGAGTGCTGTGTGGGGAGAAGAGGGGCTGGCGCTGGCGTTGCGAGCAGAGGAGGCAGGATGCGGCTTGGGAAGCCGTCGGGTCTGCTCTTGGGGGGGCGAGAGCAGCTAGGTGCGGGGAGGAGGCTGCGGTGGAGGTGGCTGGGCGGTGATGGAAGCCGCGCGAGTTGAGGGGATGGCTGTTGGGGGTTGCCGTGAGGCTGGGCGTTGCGTCGAGTGGAGGGAAAGAGGCCGCGACGAGGAGGAACTCGGAAAAATGCTGGCGGCGGTTTTGTTTTGCATTGCGTGATGGGGAAGAGCTAGGGCGGCTGTGTATCGTAGTAGAGGTAGCCCTAGTTTGTATTAATAGGAGGTGGGGGCATGAGCACGTGAGCTAGGTTTTGGTTTCAAAATTTTCTTATTATAATCGTGTAGAGTTCATATAGGTTTGCTGTGCATAGGCTTAGGGTGCGGTTGCTGCTATTTTGTGTGAATGGGTTGCAAAGGACAGCATGGGGAAGAGTTTAATAGCTTTAGGTTTTATTTAAAAATAAAAGTGTGTGTGTGTGTGTTTGCAAGTGGTGTGCGTGAGTGCCAAGTGTTTCGGCCCCATGGGTCTAAGGCTAGGGTTTTGTTTTAGGGAAATAATTTGAAAACAATTACTGGTTTGAAATGTTAATGGGGTCTTAATTAGTAGGTTATACTAGGGAATAATAATTTATTAAGAGATTTAAATGGGTCAAAATAAGGAAATCCTCATTTGACTATTAAAAAGATTTGAAATTCAAATTTTAAATTCGAAAGTTGAAATTAATAAGAGATACTCAAAAAGAATAATAATAATAATAATGAAATTAACTAAGTGGCTTAATATACAGATAGAAATAATTAACATGAAAAAGGTTGACACGTGCACGGGGACGGATACGCCTAGCTACGGATACAGACAAAAAAATATACGGGAGAAATACAGACAATATCATCGATAAAGACCGGTCGTTACAACTTCATAATATCACCTCATGCCTGAAGTTGTGTGGTGAATAAGTCTCGGAGCATCGTGTTGGGGTTTTGGCGGACCCTCAGAGCTCGGGCCTGTGTCCGTCCAAAGTCGGACGGACCACAGGGGCTTAAAACGCAGCGGGAAAATAAAACAAAACTTTTAAGCTAGCTAAATAATTTAGCTAGGCTCTGAGGGAACCAGAACCTAGCCCGATCTATGCCAACTTGGGGTGGATCTGACCACCCCAAGAGGGATCTACTCTAAAGCGACAGAATTAAATCTACGCTAATATTACTTAACCACATACCCGGAATCTTGGCCCTAGAGCAGACAAGATGTACCGCACCGTCTTCTGAAGCTCCTCGTAGCCGAGCTGCCTTTACTCGATCCGCCTGAGCCGCCTCGTACCCTCGAACCGATCCGCCCGAGCCGACTTTTGCTTCCGAGCCGATCACATGCAGGAGAAAGTTTCACTTGAGAAGAACACGCGTCTTAGACATCCGGATCTAAATCCAAACCCCCTTCGTAGTCTTGCTAGGACTACTTCGGAGAATAGAAAGAGAGAGAGAGAGAGAGAGAGAGAGAGAATAGTTTAGTCACCGATCGAGCTTGGTCTAAAAGTCTGGAGCTACTCGATCGATGACTTGGTGTGTGTTTCAACGAAGAGAGTGCACCCCTATTTATATAGGGAGTCGGCACTCACTCTTTCGTTGTGAGCAATGTGGGACTTTTGCAAATGAGAGGAAAAATCAATTAAGCCAATTTAGCTTAATTTGTAGTTTAAGTGAGCTTTTCATAATGCAAACTTTAACTAATTAATTCTCTTTGCTCATTAAACTTTAGACACCAAACAAGCTATCAATCCGAAGGGCTTCGAATGGTGAACGCGTAGGAACCGACGGCGACGAATTTCGACTTCGTTTGACCCTTTAAACAATTGCCTAAAGTCGGGAAAAAATCAACTTTTCGTAGCCGTCATTTGGGGTTTCAAAAAACCCTAAAATTAACTTAAGTTACGGGTGCACCTGTTAAGCTTAGCGGGCGCACCCGCCCAAGACAACAGAGGCTGGTCGCCCGCCCGCTGTCGCAGCGGGCGCTGGCCCGCTGTGCAGCGGGCCGCGCCGGCTGTGCAGCAGGTGTGAGCCTGCTGCGACCAGCGGGCCGCGCCCGTTTTGCCTCTGGGTATGGGCTTGTTAGCCCAATGGGTCTAACCCACCTTGCCTTGAACTGTTTTCGCGTTTCTGGGCTCGTTTGAGCTCCGATTTGGACGCGGTTTGAACCTGTGTTTAGACCGGGACGATCCCATCAGCCAGGTAACCCTTTCCAATATATTTGTTCCTACTAAATTTGTCGTAACCAATTTACGACACGTTTAATCATTGTTTGCATCAGATGCGACATTTGTCCCTATTGCTATAACGACTAATTTTCACAACAAGCTTTGTGAATATTAACTATTCAATATCATCAAATGAATTTCTCTCAATTAATCTTCCTATTACTAAGACACGAACACTACTCGGTGTGAGACCCTACAGCCTGACCTTACTACAGGTTGGGGCTCGGAACCCCTAGAAGACGATCACCACGAGCAGTAGATGTCATCCCTGTTTCAGAATCATCATAACGTGATCGACCCCTTTGACAAAAGAATCATTGGGTTTACATTGGATGTGTCAGTGATGAACTCTGTTAGCTATAGTCCCTTCGTCAAGACTATGTTCATGTTGGCCTAGGGTATGGTTTACTGTCAACCCTATTAGACAACATTGGTCAGTATACGGCGGTCTTTGCTGTATACACGTTGTACTTCTTACAACGTACCCCGGCCGAGGATTAACACAAAAGATCGTACTGAGCCTGTAACACTAACTTCCCTTTAACGGAAGTGACGAATCACATCTTAGTCATCTACTCAACTCGAGAGCTTCAGGTGCGACTCAACCTAAGATCTTTCAGCAGGCCTAGCCTCGAAGCTAGATCATAGGGCTAAGCTACACCTTTCACTCACAGGTTTGTACAAATGACTTCAGGTCTTAAGGACCAGCTTACCTATCATCACCCTAGAGTTATTAAAGACAGTTTAGTTAAAGTCAACCATTTAATAACTCTAATTTGGTCGTTCAATGAACTCATTCTCCAATGAGCACCTGTGTCTTGTCTCCGACTTCACCAAGTCGAATGACTATGAGATCATCATTATCCTAAGGTAAGACTAAGACATGATGGTCTATCCGATGTGTCGATATCCAGTTCTCGACACATCTATGACCACGAACCGTTTAAGACTTACGTTTCTATTCGGTCGCTTACTTACTCATAATCGAGATCTTATCTAGATACGTAAGGACCTAACTATAAGTCTATGGATATTATCTAAGTATATTAATACGAACGATTTTATACTTAGGATAATAGGTACCATATACAGTATGAACAAGACGTATACTTTAGGATAAATTGCCTTATGGGCATATATCCTCCTACATCTCCCACTTGCACTTAGGCTATTTATCTCGATATCTCATAACATTACAGCATATCAGTCATTTTGACATTTATATGACAAACCTAAGAGTGGTTTTACTAACGAGTATCTACAACAAATTTTAATTGATTAATTAATACATCCTTGATCACACAGGGTTGATCCTTTGGAAAAATGATCTGGATCAATTTTTCCTATCTTTGTATAGCTAATAATTAGCTTATACAATCTAGATGTGGGGTCTAACATTTCTATAAGTCAGTCTCAGCTCATTCCACTTATCATGTGTCAATATGTCGAGTACATACGTGACACCCTAAGTCTCTATATATACGATTAAATCAAAACGATTTTGATTCAATATTTTATATAGATGATTCATTTAAGATGGAAATCCTTTTTACTTAGTCCGAAAGACCGGAACCAAGTATACGAGCTAGCTCCCACTGACTTTAAGAATTACCCGGTTAAGTGCTTCGATATCATATCTAAATCATATTTAGATTTACATATACAGACATAACCATTTAATAAGTGCTTTAGATGTAATGTACTAGTGTCAGGTTCGGTTTGACGAATGAGTCGAGCCAAGATCGGTTTAAGGAATCTTGGCATTTGACTCACTCAATCAAACGTCCTACACTGTACTTTTCCCTCAACCACATTTAATATTAACTCTTTAATAACTAAATGCAGTTTATTAAGAATTAATCCTAATATGCGTATAATTGTGATCGCACACAATTTATACGCCCCTAGAACCTATACTTAACTACCGATCGACTATAACATTAAGTCAGCTCCAAAAACAACATTTTTCGAAGCTTCGCATCATAATTCAAGAATTTTCGTAACCATCTCAGAAAGCCACAATCACAAAAAATTTAAGCCAATCAAATTTCAACTCAATAGAAAAAACGCAATTTCCGAGACATTCATTCAAAAACAACGGATTCATAAAGATGAACCATAATCTGTTTATCAAATAAACTTTGAGTGTAGAACACTCAATCATTGTTTAAACCTTTAAGAAATGATACATTTTATTCAACTAAAATTTAGTATCATCTCCTTCTTGATCATGTCTCTTGAAGTCTTTGAACGGCCCTAGCAGCAACGATTGCTCAGATTGTCGACCGTCCTCCGCACTTCTCCCAATCTTCGCTTCATTTTAGCCACTTGTATGCATTACACAGATGTATTTTAGTATCTCATACTATATGATTGGAAATAATTACAATTTATTGAATTTAATTTGTACCAGAGGTAGAGGCATCAGTATGCCCCTTCTTCTTCTCTGCAAGATAGATCTTACAGTTCCTCTTCCAGTGGCCAATCTTATGGCAATGGAAGCACTCAGATTTTTGACGGGGCCCCTTTGGCCTTTTTCTTCCCTTTCTTCGCCTTTGCAGGTTGCGGGACCTGCCTCTTCTTACCATTGCCTTTCAGCTGGTCGGAGAAGCAGAGCCAACAACCAATGCAGTCGGTTTCTTCTCAATCTCCTCAAACTGCCTAAGCATATTGAGGAGACCAGGAAGATCTGTTTCAAGACTGTTCATTATAAAACCAGTTATGAAAGGCTTAAACTCAGGAGTTAAAGACTTCTGGATAATGTCCACGGACATCTCATTGTCCAGGACAAATCCTAACTGGGCGGTGTCCTCTACATACCCGATCATCTTGATAACATGATCTTGTACGGGCCCTGCCTCCATCTTTGTACCCCAGAGGTTGCTGGTGGCTTCGAACTTGGCAGCTCGAGATCGCTTGGTGTATAACTCTTGTGCATTCAGAAGCATACTTTGAACATCCATATGTTCATGTTTCCTCTGCAGCTCATTACTCATCGACGCCAGAGTAAGGCACCTGGCCTTCTCTGCGTCCCTCTGGTATAGCTTATAGGCTTCCTTTTCTTCGAAGGTCGAATCTTCATCGGGCTTCTCCGGAGCGTCCTCGAATAGTACGTATCCGATCCCTGCTAGGGAAAGGACCAACTTAATGTTCCTAAGCCAGTCTTTGTAGTTCGTTCCATCGAGCACGTTCTTCTCTACCATATATCTAAGACCCGAATCCATTCTGCATTTTTTAGATACTTTAGTCAGTATATGTTCGTAGTATAGTTTTAATGGTTTTTAATAAAACTATATTCTCCCACTAAATTTATTAAAGCCATAATAATAAACAATTTATTATAAAATAACATTTGTGAGAGAGGGATCCGATTACCCTGAGTCTGACAACCTTGAGTGTGTCTCAACAAGTTGTCCGACTCTGCAGTCGGTAGACAAACTCGTCGTCAATCATATTAAATATGATTCCCGATCGAATTTTACCCCTAGTCATTTGTGATCATGAGTGTGCTCAACCGGATCACAATGGCTAGCCTAGTAGGACCCTTGTTTTCGTGTCTAGCCGGACTTGCCCCGCCGCTCGGTGTATGCATGACACGTACTACATTCTTGGTTAGACTTACGCTGATGCTCGAAGGATGAGACAACGGTTTCAGTCAGGTCAAGATGTCAATCAAGAAATCGGTTTCTATAAGATTGACATGTCACGGCTTGAGTGTAGCTCAACAACCGTAACACATTTTTTACAGTTGCCAACTCCTAAGACAAGGAGGGCTACGATTTATCTTGAACAAGATTATTATCGTATTAGACTTAGGTATAGTCGATGGACTTATACAGTCATGAATCGACTCCTTGCGGTCCAGCGGACGCGGCCAGGGAATTGACTAAGCCAGGACCACTTAGTACCTAGTCTAGCTAGGTTGGTCCAGTAAACTTAGCCAAGCACATTGACCGACATCATGATCCATTGAAGGAGTTTTCATCAATTTTATGTTCGTCCAAACAACTAAATGGCTTTTAATTAAGAAAACTAGTTAATCCGTATCAACTAGTGGATCCTAAAATTCGAAATTTTATGGATTGGTTGAACGATTTTTATTAAGTCATTATCAACTATAAGGTTCATTCGTTCAACGTGCTACCCCAATCTAATCAGGATTTTATAAAACAATTACAACATGTTTCAACATTAGTCTTTTATGAAAATCATCAATTAAACGATTTAATGAAATGATTGACAATCAAAGGGACTACCCTAATCTGGTATTAGGTTTTGATGTTGTTTTGTTTTATCAAACATAGCAGGTCACTAGCTTATTAAAATTTCATCTCATAAAATTTTAAAAATTTAATGGCTAACCTAATAAGGTTCATGAATGCATCATTCAACATGTCCATTAAAAGAAAATGAAACAACAAATTTATCCGCATAAATAAAAGTTTCATTTAGTGACATATAATGAGTATTTGCAAGTTTAAAATTATCTACATAATAAATAACACGCAAATCTAAAATTTAACAATTAAATTTAAAGATCAAAATTTAAAGCTTCAAAACATTTTATCACATAAAACTAGGTATTATAAAATTATCAAATAATTTTAAAACATAGGCTTTAAAATTTTAATCAATCATTTCTAAAATTAAAATATCGCATAAATAATTTAGAAACATATATGTAATTTAAAATAAACTAATTTATCTTTTCATCTTATGAAAATAAAAATATTTCTATAATATACATATCCACTAAAGCAATTTTAAAACACGTTTAAAATCATTAGAAATTGATTTAAAAGCTTTCAAATAAATTTTTAAAATTTCTAATCTTTATGTAACTTAAGAAAATTAAATTTCAAAAATAAAATTGTCACGCCCTGCTTCCCAAAAGATTGGGCAGCGAGACATGGCCAGCCTGCATGGACTAGAGCCGTTGAGGCTCCGGGTCCAATAAGCGTCTATGGAAAGCTATGATGCGGAGGAGAAGGTCCGATCAAACGATTTAGCATGAAACAATAGAAATAGCAGTAATATAAGATATTATTCAAACGCAGAAGGTAACCAACAAAGAGTTTAACATAGAGACTAAAACTGTACGTACCAGAGGCAACTAAAGAGAAAAGAGTCTGTTGGGGTCCTCAGGTTGTGGCAGCTCGGTCAAGTCTGCGACATGTGCAAAACACATGTCAGCAACGAACTAATGAGGCCATAAGTTAATGAAGTTATACATTTCTAGCAGTTCTATATGGAATTTAAATGACAACCTACACAGGTAGTTCTAGAAAGCAGGAAATAAGTAATGGTTGTTCTAATCGATCTGCTAGGGGTGTCCATCTAGTCAGATCGTCTAAGAGTTGTTCATGTAGTTCTATCAATCTGCCAGGGGTGTCCATCTGGTCAGATTGTCCAAGTCTAGAAAAGGTCAAACGACTGGAATGCACCCCTGCGAAGCAAGCAGGAGTGCACAAACTGCGAAACAAAGGAAAAGCCTAAGGACTCAAGCTGTGTAGGCGGAGGGGAGCTACCCCCCAGGCCCAGCGAGCCTCTGTCGTCCAACCCCACCCGCGAGTCGTTTGTGTTATGGACACGAGCCAACAAACGCTCCATCTAGACACGAGATAAGACAAGGATCATGAAGGATACCACGTATCATACCGGGACGCACCAGTCACGAGTGAGCCAAAGCTGGGGTTCACCAGTCATCAGTGGTCACCCCCGTCATCGATCCAAAACAAAACATTAATCATGAATGATATTACGTATCATACCGGGACGCACCAGTCACGAGTGAGCCAAAGCTGGGGTTCACCAGTCATCAGTGGTCACCCCCGTCATCGATTAACTATCCGTAAGCAAGACATTCCTGGACAAGCCAGCGAACGCTCCACAAAGTCCATAAGTGAGCCGTCTCTGGGCTAGCCAACAGACGCTCCACAAGAGTAGTGCCAACCTCCGTATAGGAGAGGCCCACGCATGTGATCTTCTACGAAGATCCACACAATTATAATATCCGGTTTATTAATTAGCATGTGAGGTTTAAGTTGCATCTTAAAAGTGGGTTCGAGCAGAAAGTAACATGTGATCATTTTCAGGTATTTTGCAGAAATAAATCTAGCAGTTCTAACATCAAATCTAGAAAAGCATAAAAGCAGTAACTAAAGTCTCATTCCTTGCCTGAAAGATTCCGGCAAGGAAGTAGTCCAGCAGGGTCTGGGTCAGCCAATGGATCTACGGAACCTGTACGAAAATCCTATCATCACAATCATGCATTCTAACATCCACAGGCAACAACATAAGATAAGCCGAATTAACTGGGCCCGCTTTGGGTCACCAGACCTGTGGTATGCTGCTTAGCCCGATCGATCATTCCATCTATCCTATGTGCACAGCAGAGTAAGTCCATTGATCGATTGAGGCGATACTTTAATGAGTTTGTTCTATGTGAGTTACTTCGAGCAAGTTGGCCCTAATTACTAGAGCAACAAAGGCTTTGAGAATCGTTACCTAGCTAGATGCGAAAGCTCCACGTCGATGACGATTCTGACACAACGCCGCGTCACCCGACGGTAGGTCAAGGGTGGAAGGCCTGGAGCACAGATTCCTATCAGCGATCCGTCAGCTCCACGTTGTCACAATCAGCGACCGAGGGTACCCAGAGGTGATCGTCAATGACAGAAGTCACCGGATCGCCCTCGGGAAGCGTGAAATGGTCGATCGACGCCCGGATCTGCGACGAAACTTCAAACGACGTTCGTAGACGCTATTCTTGGTGTCGAATCGAAGAGTAGGCCGACCGAGGGTTCACGGCACCGATGGATCTCCAAGGTGAGGTCCCAGTCGCCGGAAAACGGCGAAAGAACCCCAAACCTAGGGTTTGGAGCGTGGAGAAACGGAGAAGAAGATCGGGGCCGTGGCAGAGGCTCTGGTTGCTTGCAGCTGGAGGAGGGGGCCGAGGGGAGTTCAACGGAGGTGGAGGCCGGCGGAGACGATGGCTGCATCACTGGAAAACGGCGACGCAAGCTTCTCCGGCTAGGGTTAGGGCTTGGAGGCCACGGGACGATTTGTCGGCGACCTGGTCCACGGCGGCGAGGGTGGTCGGTCCTGGAGGAGAGGGGGGTCGGTGCCGAGGTGGTGGACGTGGTGGTCAGCGGTGGGAGCGGTCGGAGCGGCGGCGCGAGGCGTGGAAAGGTGTCGGG
Source organism: Scilla litardierei (assembly GCA_030789695.1). Taxonomy (NCBI): domain Eukaryota; kingdom Viridiplantae; phylum Streptophyta; class Magnoliopsida; order Asparagales; family Asparagaceae; genus Scilla; species Scilla litardierei. The sequence goes on from CM061142.1 coordinate 107,180,945, forward strand.
GCTGCTGGCGTTGGTGTTCGGGCTTGGGGAAGACGAAGCAGGCCACGGCAATGGCGGGGAGGCCTTGCAGTCGCGAGAGGAGGGCCAGACGAGGCCATGGGGTTTGGGTTTGGCGGCTGCCGTGGTCTAGAGAGGGAGAGAGAGATGAGGGTTTAAGTATCCCTAGGGTTAGGGTTTCTGCGCAAATCCCTAAGCTAGGGCCGGCAGCTGGGCCTTGGGCCGCGTGCACAAGTTGTAGGGCTGATGTAGGGGGCTTAGGGCGCGTGGTCGGGGCTTCGGTTAGATGCTATAGGCTTAAGACTCTTCTACAAGGCTAAAACTAGGGTTTGCATGTGCGTTACGTGCACGTGCATAGAGGCATGGGTCGGGGCATGCACGGAGCTCCGAGACACCCAAGTGCACATGCGTGCGGGGTTGGTTGTGTCCGGTTACGCTGATACAGTGGAAAACGCCGTATCGGATCGATACGCGTGATACTGCCGAGGTACGCGTTCTGTTCGCGCATGCGGGGCCTCACTGGTCTACGGGGGTCGCCTATGGGTTCCTGGCACAAGTACGGTCATGTACGTGTGGTTCGTCCCAGAATCGCACATCGATTTGCGTGTATATAGCGTGTCGTTCAAACGGTCGGTGCATAAAGCAATTCCAGTGTGAACGAGGTGTTGGCTTGGGTTGACACGTGTTCCCAAGTCGGACACGAGTCGCGAAGGCTATCTATAGGTTCAAGCAAGGTTCTAGGGTCCTACTGCGTGCACAGACGACATCTGCTATGCACACAGACCAAATCACTTTACGCATAGACCTAATTGCTGTGCACACACAAAATTCAAATTAGCCCAAAAACAGGCCGTTACAAAAATATTTCTTTGAAGTTACATAAACATTAAATGCTCGGAAAAATATTATATATCTCCTAAAAAAATTTATAAAGCATTTAAATATTGGAGACCAATTTAAAATTTATCGCATAAAATTAAATCGAAAAAAAAATTTCGTGTTGCAAAAACAATTTTTTAAAACACATAACAATTTTTTTAAACTAATTTTAACATAAAGCTAAAATAGTTCGTATGTTAAAATTAAACAATTTAAAGATTTAAAAATGTCGCTATAAAAGATTTATAGCATAACCATGGCTCTGATACCACTGTTGGGGTTTTGGCGGACCCTCAGAGCTCGGGTCTGTGTCCGTCCTAAGTCGGACGGACCACAGGGGCTTAAAACGCAGCGGAAAAACAAAACAAAACTTTTAAGCTAGCTAAACAATTTAGCTAGGCTCTGAGGGAGCCAGAACCTAGCCCGATCTATGCCAACTTGGGGTGGATCTGACCACCCCAAGAGGGATCTACTCTAAAGAGACAGAATTAAATCTACACTAATATTACTTAACCACATACCCGGAATCTTGGCCCTGGAGCAGGCAAGATGTACCGCACCGTCTTCTGAAGCTCCTCGAAGCCGAGCCGCCTTGACTCGATCCGCCTGAGCCGCCTCGCACCCTCGAACCGATCCGCCCGATCCGACTTTCGCCTCCGAGCCGATCACACGCGGTAGAAAGTTCCACTTGAGAAGAACCCGCGTCTTAGACGTCCGGATCTAAATCCAAACCCCCCTCGTAGTCTTGCTAGGACTACTCCGGAGAATAGGGAGAGAGAGAGAGAGAGAGAGAGAGAAGTTTAGTCGTCGATCGAGCTTGCTCTAAAAGTTTTGAGTTACTCGATCGATGACTTGGTGTGTGTTTCAACGAAGAGAGTGCACCCCTATTTATATAGGAAGTCGGCACTCACTCTTTCGTTATGAGCAATGTGGGACTTTTGCAAATGAGAGGAAAAATCAATTAAGCCAATTTAGCTTAATTTGTAGTTTAAGTGAGCTTTTCATAAATGTAAACTTTAACTAATTAATTCTCTTTGCTCATTAAACTTTAGACACCAAACAAGCTATCAATCTGAAGGGCTTCGAATGGTGAACGCGTAGGAACCGACGGCGACGAATTTCGACTTCGTTTGACCCTTCAAACAATTGCCCAAAGTCGGGCAAAAATCAACTTTTCGTAGCCGTCATTTGGGGTTTCAAAAAACCCTAAAATTAACTTAAGTTGCGGGCGTGCCCGCTAAGCTTAGCGGGCGCGCCCACCCAAGACAACAGAGGCGGGCCGCCCGCCCGCTGGGCAGCGGGCGTGCGCCCGCTGCCGCAGCGGGCCGCGCCGGCTGTGCAGCGGGTGTGAGCCCGCTGCGGCCAGTGGGCCACGCCCATTTTGCCTCTGGGTATGGGCTTGTTAGCCCAGTGGGTCTAACCCACCTTACCTTGAACTGTTTTCGCGTTTCTGGGCTCGTTTGAGCTCCGATTTGGACGCGGTTTGAACCTGTGTTTAGACCGGGATGATCCCGTCAGCCAGGTAACCCTTTCCAATATATTTGTTCCTACTAAATTTGTCGTAACTAATTTACGACACGTTTAATCATTGTTTGCATCAGATGCGACATTTGTCCCTATTGCTATAACGACTAATTTTCACAACAAGCTTTGTGAATATTAACTATTCAATATCATCAAATGAATTTCTCTCAATTAATCTTCCTATTACTAAGACATGAACACTACTCAGTGTGAGACCCTAAAGCCTGACCTTACTACAGGTTGGGGCTCGGAACCCCTAGACGACGATCACCACGAGCAGTAGCTGTCGTCCCTGTTTCAGAATCATCATAACGTGATCGACCCCTTTGACAAAAGCATCATTGGGTTTACATTGGATGTGTCAGTGATGAACTCCGTTAGCTATAGTCCCTTCGTCAAGACTGTGTTCCTGTTGGCCTAGGGTATGGTTTACTGTCAACCCTATTAGACAACATTGGTCAGTATACGGCGGTCTTTACTGTATACACGTTGTACTTCTTACAACGTACCCCGGCCGAGGATTAATACAAAAGATCGTACTGAGCCTGTAACACTAACTTCCCTTTAACGGAAGTGACGAATCACATCTTAGTCATCTACTCACCTCGAGAGCTTCAAGTGCGACTCAACCTAAGATCTTTCAGCAGGCCTAGCCTCGAATCTAGATCATAGGTCTAAGCTACACCGTTCACTCACAGGTTTGTACAAATGACTTCAGATCTTAAGTACCAGCTTACCTATCATCACCCTAGAGTTATTAAAGACAGTTTAGTTAAAGTCAACCATTTAATAACTCTAATTTGGTCGTTCAGTGAACTCATTCTCCAATAAGCACCTGTGTCTTGTCTCCGACTTCACCAAGTCGAATGACTATGAGATCATCATTACCCTAAGGTAAGACTAAGACACGGTGATCTATCCGATGTGTCAATATCCAATTCTCGACACATCTATGACCACGAACCGTTTAAGACTTACGTTTCTATTCGGTCGCTTACTTACTCATAATCGAGATCTTATCTAGATACATAAGGACCTAACTATAAGTCTATGGATATTATCTAAGTATATTAATACCAACGATTTTATACTTAGGATAATAGGTACCATATACAGTATGAACAAGACGTATACTTTAGGATAAATTGCCTTATGGGCATATATCCTCCTACACATCGCATATTGGAAAATACATTTATCTTGTTCCACGAGAAAGATGCAATCTTCATGCAACAGTACCGTGAACGCAACTTCACGAAGTTCTCTAATTTGCTCTCTTGCCTCTTAGGGCAGAGCAGAATAGAGACTTACTACTTGCCACTCATAATCTGCGCCCTGCTGGTGCTTCCCCTCTCCTTGAAGCCCACCATGTTTCTCCCCAGAAGTGGAAAAAGAAGAAGAAGGCTAGAAATAACAAAGGGAAAGCTGCAATGAAGCCAGCAAGAGTACCACCCCAGAACAACAAAGAGAAGAAAAACTTCACATGGAAGCGTAAGAACACTTATCAAGTGCTAATTCCAAAGAAGAACTGGGAGGACAAATGCCATAGATGTGGCATAACTGGACATTGGTCCAGAAACTGTCGCACTCCTCGCCACCTCCAAGACTTGTATCAGGTGAGCCTGAAGACTCCCCCTAAAACAAACCTGGCGGATATTCAAGCTCCGACCAAGTTCACTGCACAAGACTTCAAAAATGATGATCTGCTCGATTGAGCCTTATCTTCTGTTTTTCTATGCATTTAAAATAAATGTAGCTTCATCTATAGTTTTCTTTGAATGAACTTTAATCTGAATGTCAATTTTCATAACTCGAATAAATTTTCACTTTGTTAATATAGATGAAGCGTGAGTGCCGAGTGGACAGTGCTTCGACGCACACCATCGTTCGCGATCGATGCGATTTTTATAGCTTAACAAATATGACGGTCATGTTATCACAATTTCAGGACTGTCCAATATAATCGAAGGATCTGGTGAAGCAATCATATTTCTCCCAAATAACACAAGACTCAAAATACAAAATGCATTTTTCTCTCCAAAATCCAATTGGAATCTCATATGTTTCAAGGATATTCATTTTAACGGGTATCACTTAGAAACTAGAGATAAAGAAAACATTGAATATATATATATATATGTGACTCGTCAAAAAGATGGCCAGAAGACCATCTACGAACGATTTAAGGGACTCACGTTGGGTCTCTACCACACATATATTCACCCTATAGAAGCCAATATGACTAAGCACCAGAAGTGCCTTTCATTGCCAGAATTTCAAATCTGGCACAATAGACTTGGTCACCATGGATCAGCTATGATGCGCCGCATCATCACTGAATCCCGTGGACATAATTTGAAGAACCAGAGGATTCTTCAAAAGGGTGAGTTTCCTTGTCCCCCTTGTTTTAAGGGAAAACTAATAACGAGACCATCCCTCCTGAAAGTGGGATTAGAGTCTACAGGCTTCCTAGAGAGAATTCATGGAGACATTTGAAGGCCTATTCACCCTGCAAGTGGCCCATTTCGGTACTTCATGGTACTGATTGATGCATCCACAAAATGGTCTTATGTGTGCCTATTGTCCACCCGCAACCTAGCTTTCCCAAATCTGTTGGCACAAATAATTAGGGTTGCATGCTCATTTTCCCTATAACCATATCAGGAAATTACGTCTTGATAATGCGGGCGAATTCACTTCTCAAGTCTTTGACAACTATTGCCGGGCAACGGGTATCGAAGTTGAATATCCTGTAGAACATGTTCACACACAGAATGGATTAGCAGAGTCTCCAATAAAGAGACTCCAATGGATTGCACGCCCATTGCTCATGGATGCTTGGGGCATGCTATACTGCATGCCGCATCGCTTATAATGATAAGGTCCTCTGGTGGCCATATTTTATCTACGATGCAGCTAGCATATGGTGCACCTCCAGATATCACTCATTTGAGAGTGTTTGGTTGTGCAGTATATGCCCTAATAGCACCACCTCAAAGGACCAAAATGGGTCTGTAAGGACCCTGTCTATGGGGAAAACACTAGAAGGGGGTTTGAATATGTTTATGCAAATTTAAAAGGAAATTACGCCAAATAAAATGCAATCCAACAAATAGTGCGGAATAGAAAAACAAACCAAAGAGAAACACAAGCAAACGCAGATATGTTCCAAGGGTTCGGATTACCCAAGTCAACTCCCGACTTGTTCCCGGTAATCATACGTCCTTACCACCCGGATACCACCGGATACTCAAGTTAGAACCCTAACTTGAGGTTTCCTTAAAACCCACTTGTAGCAACCCTACAAGTGCAATCGAATACAATCGATGTCCTTGACTCCGACAACCAGGGAGCAAGCAAAACCCACTCTCACAACCGTGAGCACAATTCAAATAAAGAAGTTATGAAATCTGAAAGCAACACTTACAATCACATATGCCTTGAAGTAGAACTTGAAGGAGAAGAGTGATGTGTGTTGAAGAACTCTCTTAGAAGAGAGGAGAAAAGCCCTTTCTCTTGACTGCACCAATTGCCTAGAAGATCAATCTTTGGTTCTAGGTTGGAGAGCAAGAGAACAAGATTTGAAAATACTTAGGGCTTTGGATTTGAAAGCTTTGATCTTTGGAAATGAAAGCTTGAAGGATTTTGCAATGAATGAGTAACCTTCCAATGAAACGGTAGAAGCTCTATTTATAGCTTTCTCAAATACACAAAACAGTTTAGGCAAAAACCCAATCGAAATCCGTGAGAAAAATCTCAACGGATATAATCTGAACTCGCGACAGTCGACTGTTGAACAATCCACAGTCTACTGTTGCACAGTCAGCAAGGGTAGGTGAGAATTCATAACGGTAACTTACCATGTGGACAATCGACTGATGAAGCAAATACAGTCGTCTGTTAAACCAACAGGCGACTGTGATTACTTCGATAGGCGACTGGCCGAGAGAATAGTAAGTTAGACAAATACTAGAAATCCCACAAGATACAGGACAGACGACTGATGCAAGGACCACAGTCGACTGTTAATTAGAACAGGCGACTGTATAACCTTAAACAGACGACTGTCACAATCATAATAAATTTCCAAAGAGCTGAATCAAAGAATTGATTTACAGACAGGCGACTGTCGCAGTATAGACAGTCGACTGATCTAATAGACAGTCAACTGTATATACAGCATAAGTCGACTGGCCGTAGAAGTGAGATCAAAACATAGTTTGGGCAAGGAGAGACAGGCGACTGATTTACAACACACAGTCGACTGTCACAAGGACAGGCACATGTGAATCGTTCAACAGTAGCCTGTGCGAAATAATCAGAGAAGGCCCAAAACTGCATTGTAATAGTCTGTGCATAACAGGCGACTGTAGAACAAAACACAGTCGACTGTTTTTGAGACAGGCGACTGTAAAGTGTTCAGCAGTCGGCTGTTATGAACAATCCTAGCACAAACAAAATAGAATTGAATTGGGATCAAAGGACAAAGGTCAAGAGATGTCCTATGACCGAATGAAGATGTGTATGAGTGTGCCATCAAAGTTCTACTTCTAAACTACATACTAGAAGAGATAAAAGAAAAATTACATTGACGAATAATCTCTTCTTTCCATCGTATGAGCTTGAAGTCTTTACGGAGCTTCAATCATCAATCTACGATCATCCAATTCATATCATTTGTCTTCAATCACGTTTGAGAGTCATCCATTGCTAGTTGATCTTCATAATAAGCTTAGGCAATGGATTAACTGCAAAATAGGAGATTAGTCACAAGTATTTATGTTTGCTCATCATTAACACCAAGTAGGGAGAAGTCCAATACTCAACATTCTCCCCCTTTTTGATGATGACAAACGAACATAAACAAAAAGATAAATAATTGTGCGTAATGAAAACTTACTCCCCCTACATAGATGCCAATCAAGTTAGTCAACAAATATTAGAGCATCTACATAGCAATTGAAGCAAATGAGTGAGATATGAATGAATTTAATTCAAGAAATCTAGGAAATAAAATCCCTATTCATTGTAATCTTACTCCCCCTGAATCTAAGGCAACGAAAATCTTAGATTCAAGCGTTAGAACATACTTAGCACATCCATTATGAATCTTGTATGTTTATTTCTCTCCCCCTATGGCATTATCCAAAAAGGTGGGAGCAAATAACAACAACAATAATAGTGCTAAATACGAACTAACAACAATCAAGGAGTATAAAGATATATCGAATCAAAAAAAACTCATAAAATCTCATCATATACACATGTGAGTAATGGAATTGAAATCCAACATTAACATTTTAGATATTCGAAATGAAAATAATTTTCACAAATTCATCACATCAACGAAAGAGCATGAATTAACCAATATCAAATCTGTATATTGTCTCAAAAGCACTTCAAGGAGAGTGAAGCATACATAGAGACAACATATCATACATCACACAGAAGTTAAACAATATAGCATAATGTGACACAAGAGAGGGGTGCAACATCATATATATAGATATAAAGCAGCTGAGTACATCAACGGATGGTCATCTACATGGCCATCCCAAAAAGATACATCATGATCAACAAAAAAATACATCATCATGACGACATCAAAGTACAACATCATACATATATAAAAGTCACAGACATCATCATCCATCATACAAAGACAAAATATATATCATCACTCAAAATCACATCACTCAAACATCTATCTAAGGGTGAGCGTCTCCAGGGGCTGTAGATGAGGGAGCAGGCTCTGTAGCAGCAGGAGTATCCTCTGGAGGAGGGTCAGAAGGAGCAACAGAAGCAGCAGCAGCAACATCCTGTGAAGAAGCAACACCAGGAGGCTCAACAACACCAGAAGGCTGAGGAGGCACAAGAGGCTGAGGAAGATACTGTCTCAAATCCTCAGGGAATGGAATTCCCTGATGGAGGAGCGAGAGGGACAGCAGCCTGTAGATGCCAGAGACCATCGCCAAAAGAGTATCCTGAGATGGTGGAGTAGATGAAGAAGGCAAATCAGTTGGAGGCACAGTGGATGAGGATGGAGCTGAAGAAGTCTTCCTCTTCTTCGAAGCAGTCAACAGAGCCGAAGACGATTTCGACTTTGCAGAAGCGTCGAGGAGAGGACCAAAGGGCATGGGCTCGTAACGAGTCAAGTCAATATGAAAGTGACAGAAGACACAAGTCAAAAGACCACCATAAGGAATGTGAGACGAGGAGGACGTGAACTCAGCCTTGTCCATCCTATCAAGGAGGACACCGACCCAGTTCACAGGCATGCCAGAGAAAATAGCATACATACACTTTAGTATATCCTGAGACGGCTGGTCAGACGATCCATATCTCGGCAGGATGTTGGACTTCACCACTAGATGAACAGCCCAACCTCGTACAGAGAACATAGATGATCTGACACCCGAATCAAGAGCTAAAGGTACCTCTCGAAACATATCCCGGAGAACAGACTGGTCAAGATCGTCAATCTCAGAGATGCAGATATCAGTGGGAAGGGAACCGACAGAAGGAATCCTAAGAATAGTCCCTAAGAGAGAGGGAGTGATCTGAATGTGGGTTCCCTGAACGACAGTATCGAGAATCCCTGTAAACGAATACTCACCGCGAACGCGGTTCGCATAGAAGAGCTTCACCAGAAATGGGTAGGCTCTGGGGGACTCGCTCTGAGAGAATCGAAAAAGATCGGCCAGGTGAGTAGCGGAAAGAATGTCAGATAGTCTCTCAGCAGTGAAGGCGGGGAAAGCAATGTACCGCTCCCTAAGTAGGTTGATCCCTAGGAGAGAGTGAAACTTTGCCAGACAAAGATCGTCTCGGCAAACGAGAACCAGGGGATCAGAGGGGGGTACAGCAGGAGTCTCTTCAGACGAACTGGATACAGAAGGAGACACATGAGGGTTCTCAGCAGCAGGCTCACTGATGTGAACACCAGTAGGCTTGTGCTGACGATGAATCAAGGGCTGAGCATCGCTAGACGAAGCAGAAGGAGAATAACCCGATGAAGATGAATGCACGGGTGACTGGGCATGCTTGGTTCGTGCTTTATATGGTTTCTTTCTCTTAGCAATGAGTTTCTTGGGTGCCCTAGAACGTTTAAGGACATCGATCTTCTCTTTTCCCTTAGTTTTAGGTGCCATGGAAACAAGAGAAGGAGAAACTTAAAGCAAAGAAAACGAAACGACAAAGAGCACGAGAAAAGCAAACCAAGAGGAAGCAATGACGATCGCGGAGAAGGAGATCGAATGCAACGTCAGAACACGAGCGACGACGATAAATAGGAGCAGTTCGACAGTTAAGGAGGAGAGATCGACCGTTTTCGGAGAAGAAAACGAGCGGGAAGTTGAACAGTCGAAGCGGAGGAGAGAGAAAGTCGACGTGGGGAGTGGTCGCGAAAACTGAATATAAAAAATTGGGGAAATCAATCTGAGTCGTTGGATCAAGGAATCGACGGCTCGGATCAAATCACATGAACCGACACAGCAAGAGACAGTCGACTGATGAACAAAAGTCAGTCGACTGGATGAAGTGATAAAATTAAAGCTCAGAAAGATGGGCAGTCGACTGACAAGTAATATACAGTCGCCTGTCCACTGGACAGTCGACGGACATATACTCAACAGTCGACTGGCCGAGAAGTAATACAGTTCACAAGAAGAACATAGAACATTGTAAAATTTGACAGAGAGTACAGTCGCCTGATGACTAAAATGCAGTCACCTGTTAAGTTAACAGACGACTGTAAAACAGTCATCAGTCGGTTGTGCGAAAGATACAAATTCTCAGACTGAGGAAATAGAGTAGGGCAGTCGACTGTCGAAGGAAAGACAGTCGTCTTTCCTGGTCCAAAAGAGCACAGTGAGATAGAATTTCAGAGAATAAGAACACTCACCCTAGGACCTATACTCTAATCACAAATACATCGTAAAATCATTATGAGAACAATAAATCCATTGAAACACAAATTACTCCAATCAATTTCGAAAACTCATGAAATCAAATAATTCACAATTGCCTTTCTTAATCTCATAAAACAATAAAGCACATGAAGAAAGACAATCAAAAATATGAGCTCAATAAGGAGTTATAGCATGAAAATTGAGCTTCTAGATTTCAGATTCACCCATAATTTCCAATTCTCCACGCAACCTCACAAATGAATCTTCTTTAAGAGGTTTAGTGAAGATATCGGCAATTTGTTTTTGGGTTTGAATGTACTCTAAGATGATGTCCTTCTTAGCTACATGATCATTTATAAAATGGTGTCTCACGTCTATGTGTTTGGTACGGGAGTGGTGTACCGGATTCTTGGAGAGACAAATAGCACTTTGATTATCAACCATGATAGAGCAAGTATCACAATTGACACCATAGTCACTAAGAGTGTGTCTCATCCAAAGAACTTGTGCACATGCAAGACCCGCGGCAATATTTTCCGCTTCAGTCGTGGACAATGACACCGAATTCTGTTTCTTAGAGAACCAAGAAACTAAGGAATTTCCTAAGAAATGGCATGTGCCACTAGTACTTTTCCTGTCGGACTTGCATCCGATAAAGTCGGCATCACTATATGATATTAACTCATATGTGCTAGACTTAGGGTAAAGTAACCCATAATCTAGGGATTGATTGAGATAACGAAATATTCGTTTAACCGCAATCAAGTGTGATTCCTTAGGTCTTGCTTGATATCTAGCACAAATACATACGGAAAACATGATATCGAGCCTACTAGCGGTTAAGTAAAGTAAGCTACCGATCATACCTCGATATAGACGAACGTCTACATCTTTTCCGCTTTCATCCTTGTGTAGATGAGTAGTAGTACTCATGGGAGTCCTTTTGTTCGAAGACGATTCCATCCCGAATCGCTTAATAAGCTCCCCTGTGTACTTTGTCTGATGTATGAAGGTGCCATTCTCCATTTGTCGAATTTGCAATCCAAGGAAGTAGGTGATCTCTCCCATGTGGCTCATCTCAAACTCATCCTTCATAGACTTGGAAAATTCTTGACAAAGATTAAAGTTAGTAGAACCGAAAATAATATCATCTACATAAACTTGAATCAAAAGAATGTCATTTTCATAATCTTTAATGAAGAGTGTAGAATCAACTTCTCCCATTTTAAAACCTAAATTCAAAAGAAAGGTCTTAAGACGATCATACCAAGCTCTAGGAGCTTGTCTCAATCCATACAACGCTTTCTTAAGTTTGAAAACATGGTTTGGAAATTTCTCATGAATAAAACCGGGAGGTTAAGAAACATAGACTTCTTCATTGACAAACCCATTTAAAAATGCACTTTTAACATCCATTTGAAATAATTTAAAATTCTTATGGGATGCAAAAGATAAAACCAACCTAATAGCTTCTAATCTAGCTACGGGGGCAAAGGATTCTTCGAAATCAATACATTCCTCTTACCGGTAGCCTTGAGCTACTAACCTTGCTTTGTTCTGTGTGATTACCTCGTTTTCATCCGTCTTGTTCTTGAAGATCCATTTGGTCCCAATAACTTGGTGACCACTTGGAAGAGGTACAAGTTCTCAAACTTCGTTTCTCTCGAATTGCGCTAGTTCTTCTTCCATTGCCACTATCCAAGAGCTATCCTCACAAGCTTCTTGAATGTTCTTTGGCTCAATGGTAGAGACGAATGCACAATGGGAGAATTCTTCAATTCTTGATCTCGTTCGAACACCAACAACAATATCTCCAATCATTTGGTTATGGGGATGGTTGTGAACGGTCGGATAAGCTTTGGGTAAACCTGGATCACTAGGAACAACTTCAACAACTTCGTTAGAAGTATTAGCCTCAACAATAGGATCATTAATCTTAACATTATTAAGAGAATCACAAAGAATATCTACATTATCATCATCAACATGAGGAAAGTCAAAATCTTCATAAAAAGATACGTGAAGTGATTCCTCAATCGTTGAAGAAGTTTTGTTGCATATCCGGTAGGCTTTGCTACGTGTGGAATATCCAACAAAAATTCCTTCATCGGATCTTGGCTCAAATTTGTCTAAATTACCAAAGGTGTTCTTTATAAAACATTTTGAACCAAAGACACGAAAATATTTCACTTGAGGCTTTTTATCATAAAACAACTCAAAACAAGTTTTGTTTGTTCATGGTCTCACTAGGATCCTATTGAGCACATAACATGCCGTGTGCACTGCTTCTGCCCAAAATTGTAGTCCTAAATGACTATCATGGAGCATAGTGCGAGCACACTCAATAAGAGTCTTATTCTTTCTTTCTACAACACCATTTTGTGGTGGTGCACGAGGAAAGGAAAAGTTATGAGTTATCCCGGAGTCATCACAAAACTTAGTAAAAGCCTCATTCTCAAATTCTCCTCCATGATCACTACGAATAGTGATAATGGTGGATCCTAAAAGATTCTGAATCTTCTTTGCAAATTTGGTAAACTCTTCATGAGCTTCATTCTTATTAGTTAAGAATGAAACCCAAGTAAATCTTGAAAAGTCGTCAACGACAACTAGTCCATAATGAGCATTACCTAAAGAAGCGGTTCTAGTTGGCCCAAATAAATCTAGATGTAGAAGTTCTAGGGGCCTCTTAGAAGTAATCCCTTCTTTAAGCTTAAATGAAGATTTACTTAGTTTACCTCTTTGACATGAATCACAAAAGTTTTTCTTATTAAAAACAATCTTAGGAAAACCTTTGACTAGATCATGCTTAGCCAACTTATATAAGTGCTTGAAGTGAACATGACCAAAGCGGCGATGCCATAATAGTTGTTCACTTGTGTTAGCAACTAAGCAATGTTCTACAGTTTTAGGCAAGCTTAAATAATAAATATTTTTACGCCTAATACCGGAAAATAAAACATTTGAATCACAATCGACAATAGTACACAATTCTTCTCCAAAGTTAACCTTGTAACCTTTGTCACAAAGTTGACTAATGGAAATGAGATTGTGACATAAACTACTAACAAGATAAACATTAGTAATTAGGGGTTTGGAAGGATTACCAACGATACCTACTCCAATGATGGTTCCCTTTTGATTACCTCCAAAAGTGACCGTTGCACCATCCTTGATGCTAATCACTTCGGAGAGCAATGAGAGATCTCCTGTCATGTGTTTGGAGCAACCACTATCAAGAATCCATCCTTTCCCTTTAGAGCTAATAAGACTTTTATTGCTCGTCTTCTTTCTCTTGGGTACCTATATAATATACCATAAGCTTATGGTACCCAATGTTTGTTGGGTCCAAGGGGATTAGCCCTTTGGAAGACAAGTCCAAGTGGACTTCCGCTTCCCAACATAGTTACTATTTCTAATTACATCATGAAAGTAGGAATCAACATAAGCATTCCTAACATTTAGACTAGTGTTCTTAGGACCCCAAATAGTGTACATCTTGGGAGTCCTATTCCTAGTTGCATGCATATGTGTTGGATTTCTATGTGGTGCATGCTTCTTAGGAGCATTATTTCTAGAATAGAGATGTGGTGGAGGATATGCATTGTACATTCTAGGATGATATGTATTCTTGGGAACATGCATATTATATGAAGCATATTGATCATGCATAACATGTGGAGAATTAGCATACATGAAATAATGATGTGTATGAGCATATGGGTGTGTGGGAGCACGTACATGAGTATTTCTCATGTGTGGTTGTGTACGTGTCCGTGGGTGCGGAGCATAAAATGTGTCATGATTATCCACTTGTGAAGTAGGATGTTTCCTACGTGGATGAGTATTAGTGTACATATAAGCATGGCCTTGCTTTTAGTTTCCACCCTTAGTGGGTTTCTTACCAAAAGGAAGAGAAGGTGAAGTGGTGACATTCTTGGTAGGATTGCTACATATAGTGTCTTTGACACCACTTGTGGATGCACCGGAGGAAGGCCTCACAAAATCTATAGTGACACCACTATAGGAGGTGCGAGCATTAGATGCATTCGCTTTTACAAATCCAAGGCCAACACGATGTGTGGCAGGAAATTGGTTTGCAAGCAAATCATCCAATTTTCCTTTTCCCTTATTGAATCTCACAATACGGGAGGACATGAGCTCATATTTCTCCTTTAAAGAAGAAATGTTGGTATTCAAGGTGGACACCCGTGCTTTGAGCTCGTGCACTTGGGTTTTAAGAGAATCATTCTCTAACCCCAATTGTGTGTGACGTGTAACTAGATCACTATTATCCATGGGATGTGTTTGATCTAGTTGAGATTTGAGGGAATTCACCTCATCTCTCAGTGACATTTTGAGAAGCTAAGTTTGCTTTCTCAAGGGTTAAAGTATCAACAATGGTGTCATTGATGATAATGCATGGAATGGATGACTTGCTAACTTTTGATTTCTTTAAGCTAGAGTATCTAAGCATTAAAGATTGGTATTTAGCAAATAGTTCTTCATTAGCTATACGAAGTTCATCCATTGTTACCTCGGTGTTATCCGTATCGGAATCACTCTCATCCGAGAGTGGGTCTTCAAGTGCCATGAAGCACATGTGGGCGCTCTCACCCTTCTCATCATCGGAATCGCTTGATGAGTCATCACTTGAGTCATCAAAGGTACCGACGAGTCCTTTCTTCTTGTCTTTCTTGTTCTTGTTGGACTTGTGGTACTTTGGTGCCTTCCACTTTTCTTTGTTGTTTAGCATTGGGCAATCCCTCTTGATGTGCCCTGGCTTATTACACTTATAACAAAGAGAGGAAGTAGCAATAGTAGACTCAAAACGTTTGTTGGAGGGAAATTTACCTTTGCGGAAGAAGCGTTGGAATTTCTTCGCCATTTGGGCCATTTCACCCAAATCCATCTCGTTCTCGGATTCATCACTTTCGGAGGATGACGAATTGGCGTTGAATGCCAAAGCTTTCTTCTTGGCCTCCGAGGGATTCATCATGGCTCGAATCTTCAATCGGTTATCCCGTCTTACTTCGTAAGACATAAGAGTCCTGATGAGATTCACCACGGTGTAGTTCTTCAAGTCATTGACCTCCTCAATGGCGATTGCTCGTCTTTCCCATTTGGAGGTCATCCCCATGATGATCTTCCTTACCTTTTCAGGTTCGGTGTAGATTTGGACAAGGGCTTCCAATTCGTTTGTGATGTCGGTAAAGCGTCTGTACATCGACGCAATGCTCTCATTTTCCTGCATGTGAAATAAGTCGAAGTTTTGCACGGCAACATATAACTTTGAAAGCTTTACCTTATTCGTTCCCTCGTGGGTAACGATGAGATGGTTCCAAATTTGATATGCACTCTTACATGTGTATATCTTATTGAACTCATCGGGTCCAATGCACAATGAAGAGCGTTCATTGCTTTAGCGTTGTTGACTTCGGCGGACTTCTCGGAAGTCGTCCATTTTTTGAAATCCTCTTCGGTGGGCACGACGTACTCCTTGTGGAGAGTTCTCCAAAGAGAAGCACTCCTAAGGAATGTCTCCATCCTACACTTCCAATAACCAAAGTTAGTACCATTGAAACGTGGAGGACGTACCGTAGATTGACCTTCAAAAAGTGTGGACGCTCCATCACGGTCGTGATTGTTGTACGAAGCCGGCGGAGGAATGTTGCTATTATTGGATGCCATAGATGAAACCTTGCGCTCTGATACCAATTGTAAGGACCCTGTCTATGGGGAAAACACTAGAAGGGGGGGTTGAATAGTGTTTATGCAAATTTAAAAGGAAATTAAGCCAAATAAAATGCAATCCAACAAATAGTGCTGAATAGAAAAACAACCCAAAGAGAAACACAAGCAAACGCAGATATGTTTCAAGGGTTCGGATTACCCAAGTCAACTCCCGACTTGTTCCCGGTAATCATACGTCCCTACCACCCGGATACCACCGGATACTCAAGTTAGAACCCTAACTTGAGGTTTCCTTAAAACCCACTTGTAGCAACCCTACAAGTGCAATCGAATACAATCGATGTCCTTGACTCCGACAACCAGGGAGCAAGCAAAACCCACTCTCACAACCGAGAGCACAATTCAAATAAAGAAGTTATGAAATCTGAAAGCAACACTTACAATCACCTATGCCTTGAAGTAGAACTTGAAGGAGAAGAGTGATGTGTGTTGAAGAACTCTCTTGGAAGAGAGGAGAAAGGCCCTTTCTCTTGACTGCACCAATTGCCTAGAAGATCAATCTTTGGTTCTAGGTTGGAGAGCAAGAGAACAAGATTTGGAAATACTTAGGGCTTTGGATTTGAAAGCTTTGATCTTTGGAAATGAAAGCTTGAAGGATTTTGTAATGAATGAGTAACCTTCCAATGAAACAGTAGAAGCTCTATTTATAGCTTTCTCAAATCCACAAAACATTTTAGGCAAAAACCCAATCGAAATCCGTGAGAAAAATCTCAACGGATATAATATGAACTCGCGACAGTCGACTGTTGAACAATCCACAGTCGACGGTTGCACAGTCAGCAAGGGTAGGTGAGAATTCATAACTGTAACTTACCACGTGGACAGTCGACTGATGAAGCAAAGACAGTCGTTGTAATTTTAGCCTGTAAGGATCAATACACTAGAGGGGGGGTGAATAGTGTATATTTAAAAAATGTCGCAAATAAAATGTTAGTAATATTTGCAAAGATGGCACAGAAATAAAATGACAAGTATTGAATTTAAATCAATCGCAAACACAGAGATTTATCCTGGTTCGGATCCTTGTGATCCTACTCCAGTCCTCTACCCCGTAGAGATTTTCAATCCACTATAATCACTTGCCCCGCAAGCACGAACTTACAAAAATGGCGACACTCCCCGTGTCCCAAACTTTGTACAATCTCTAACAGAGATTCAAACCTGTAAAATAATGAAATAGAAAAACACATATAGCCTTGTTATAAATTTCAGAGAATTAATTCAAGTATGGTGTTTTAGAAGAAGAACTTCAAGATGTAAAAGATATGTAATGAAGAGCAACACTTGAAGTTCTCTGGTTCATAAAAGAAGAGAGAGATCAATCGATTTCTTCTTGCAATTATGAACACAAACAACTTTCCAAAATGATGTTGAAAAATCCAAGTTCTTCCGTTCTTAAATGAAGAAGGAAATCTAATGATTTCTTCTTACAAATAAGAAAAGAACAACTAATGGCCTAAAGCTTTAGAAAAGAGAAGACTTGATTCCAACAAATAAGAGAGTAAAGAAGAGGAAAGTGTGTGTAAGAAAAGAGAGGGTCTACCCCTTTATTTATAGTGTTTAGGGACGGTTGGGGACTGTAGTTAATGTTGGAAAACGGGCAGGAACCGTCCCTGAAAATTTGTGATCAAAACGGCTAGTTTTGAAATTGGTCGACCAAAAGGACAAATTGGTCGACCAAAATTTAGAGAGGGAATTTCGACCGTTGGAAGACATTTCTAGAATCTACACGGTTAGGGGAGTTTGCATATGCAATCCCATAACCAAATTCGAAGGTTTAAAATTGGTCGACCAAAATGGGGTTATTGGTTGCCAATTTTCAAAGTTGCGAATTTTCGAAACTGGGAAGTGTAGATCTCTGAGGAATGGAACCTAGATGACTAAGATATATTATCACAAGGATTTGTGACTCTAATAAAGTAAATTTTACATTGATTACATAAAGCCGTAGATAAGACTGCATCTGCAACTGAATCTGAGAAGCTTCTTTGCAGGAGATCCTTATCAAGTGATTATATATCCAAGTCGTGGATTAGGTGCCTTTGTCTTTCCAGCTTCATGAATGGTATATCTGATTGAGTATGCATGAAGATATCTGATTGTGTGGAACTCAGCATTGATATGTATTTGCATACATAGAGTTAGTAGCACTGAATGTGTTTGTCATATCAAAACCATATGGGAATAGAATTATGGAATTATGAAATTCCAACATTCTCCCCCTTTTTGATGATGACAAATATGAAAAAATATATATAGTTAAAATTGAACATATCAGATATACTCCCCCTGAATATGTGGAGGTTGTGAATACTACCCCTGAGTAGATTAAATATATTCTCCCCCTTTGGAATCCTCAAAAAGAGGCAAATTAGAGTTAGTCGAAAAATAAGTGAAAAATTAACAAATGATTGTCATCTGGGTGAAGACATGTGTAGGCCGAATATGGAAGGTATAGGCCGAAAAATGAACAGCCCATTATAATAATTTAAAAAAATTGAAGCATATGTAGATGGTGATTAACAGAATCAGGAAATCAGGATAGGAAGTAGAATATCCATGGGGGAAAGAACAATCGAAATAATGCATGGCCGAAAGAATCATGGCCCCAATAGTAATTTATGACATGCAAGTACATAATAATATATCTGGCACATAGGCTTATGCAAAATCCAGTAATACAAGCAAAGGGTCAGTAAAAGTTAGTAAGCGCTGCAGGGCCAAAAAATAAATTTTTGCAGCCGGCCCAATGTCATATACAGCAATTGATGGATGTCTTATTATCAAATGGCCATATAACGACTGTAGCTAAAAAATATCTACTCCCACTAATGAGGCTTGTTGAAGAAGCAACCGGTGATTTATATTAAAAAAACTCTACAGCACACACTTGAAATGAAGTGTGTGGCATTAATGATTAACTTCCCAAAAAAAATTTCTTCCCCCCTTCATCCTGGAGGAAAAATTAATTGTAAGCCAAAAAATAGTATGAAGACAGTAATATTTAATTGAGGCCTAAGTGAAATAAGGAAAAAAAATATTGTCATTGGTGGAAAAAAATGGGGTGTAGGCCGGATAAATGGTAGTGGCCAAAATATGCCATGAAAAATAATTAATGGACAGGGCATTAGAAAATATATAATAAGTCAGGCCTAAGGATTGAGTGGACAGGGCATTTAAATATATATAAGAAGTCAGGCCTAAGTATTGAGTGGACAGGGCAGTTGAAAAAAATGAATAGAATATAACTTGGAGAAAAATTACCGTGAGGGAGGAGGAAATTGTCAAAACAACCATGGAAAAGAACCAAGTAATTGTACAGAACTACTAGAAGAAAACAGAATATCACAAAAATACAATGTAGCCATGAGAATGAAGTGACTGAAAGAGGGGATAACAAGGACAGAACAAGTAAAACAACAGTGAATAGAGCCAACATAACTCACAGCACCAACAAAACAACCATTGACATAATATGCAATGAAGAGAAGAACAACATATCACATAGTCATACAAGAACTAAGGCTAAAGTACATACATGCCACATAGCCAAGTACCCAAAATATCACATAGTCGAGAACAACAGATATCCCAGAGACAACATACTAAACAGAACAACAGAACCAACAAAACCATAAAGTCCCCAAAGTGCCTAGCAACAACCCAAGAAACATCACCAGAAATATCACCAAATGCCTATGGAAAAGAGTACCTGAAGTACCCAAAACAACCATCCTATGCCAAGATAACCAACAGCATATGAAATCTAAGGCCTAGTGGATGGCTCAGGCCGCGAAGGAGAGACGTCGGAGTGAAGGGGGCCGAAAATCCGGGAGAAGCCAGGATCAGCGAAGTCCACATGGAGTTCCGGATGAAATGGCAAGTTCTCCATGTTGCGACAATGTTGGGTGGTCGGCGGCGATTTGGGAAGGGAGGAGGCCGGCGGGATTTTGGGAAGATGGGCGTGTTGGAAATTTTTGTGAATGAGAGTGTTGGAAAACGAGAAGTGAAGGCCTTGGGAGAAATGTTTGTGAATGAGAGTCCCTAGGCAGGATAAGAATTAAATAGAGAGAATAAAGTCAGTGAATGGAAGTTTGCAGAAGTCCAATCGGTAGTGTAGTTTAAGAAACGAATCCCACCAAAATTTGAAAACGAAAGGATGGGTTCAGTTTCTGAAACAGAAATAGAGGGAACGGATAAATAGAATAAGCGGGAAGATGAAGTAGTTACCGAAAATTAAAAAATAAAAAAAATTCGACAATTGGCGACCAATATTGGTGAATTGGTCGACCAATTTCAAAAATACCCAGAAAAATTTGAAAAAATTTGAGAAAAATTCTAAAAATAAAAATAAGAATGTTTCATAAGTCCGATTCACTAATAATCCCTAAATTCCTACGAAGCTTAATAAAAGTATCTTCTTTCAATGGTTTGGTTAAAATATCAGCTGTCTGATGTTCAGTAGCTATAAATTTAAGAACTATATCTCCTTTCTGAACATGATCATCTAGAAAATGATGACGTACATCAATATGTTTTGTACGAGAATGATGCACAGGATTTTTAGAAAGATTAATAGCACTAGTATTATCACACATAATAGGGCAAGTAGAGCAATCAATACCATAGTCTAAAATAGTTTGTTTCATCCATAAGATTTGAGCACATGCTAAACCGACGGCAATATATTCTGCCTCGGTTGTAGATAATGAAACAGAGGTTTGCTTTTTGCTAAACCAAGAAACTAAAGCATGACCTAAAAAGTGGCAAGTACCACTGGTACTTTTACGATCTGATTTGCAACCAGCAAAGTCTGCATCACTATAGGATAATAAATCAAAGGTGCTTTACTTGGGATAAAATAAACCAAAATCAGAAGTGTGCTTAACATATCTAATAATCCTTTTTACGGCAGTTAAGTGTGAAACTTTAGGATCTGCCTGAAAACGTGCACATAAACATACTGAAAACATAATGTCTGGTCTACTAGCAGTTATATAGAGTAGAGAGCCAATCATACCTCTGTAAAGACGTTGATCAACACTCTTACCATTTAAGTCTTTGTCGAGAGATGTAGATGTACTCATTGGAGTACGTTTTTCTGCAGAACTTTCTAAACCAAAACGCTTGATGAGTTCTTTAGAGTACTTGCTTTGGTGAATGAAGATTCCTTCCTTCAATTGTTTGATTTGAAGACCGAGGAAGTAATTGAGTTCACCCATGTGACTCATCTCAAATTCTTTCTGCATAATCATAGAAAAATCTTGACAAAGAGATTCAGTAGTAGAACCAAAAATAATATCATCAACGTATATTTGAATAATGATTATGTCAGATTTAATATTTTTAATAAAAAGAGTGGAATCTATTTTACCAATATTATAACCAGAATTTAAAAGATAGCTTTTAAGTCTTTCATACCAAGCACGAGGTGCTTGTTTGATACCATAAAGAGCTTTCTTTAATTTGAAAACATGATTTTCAAAATTTTCATGATGAAAACCAGGAGGTTGTTCAACATAAACTTCCTCCTTAAGAAATCCATTTAAAAAAGCACTTTTGACATCCATTTGAAAAAATTTAAAATCTCTAAAACATGCAAATGATAATAACATGCGAATGGACTCAAGACGAGCAACGGGTGCATAGGTTTCATCATAATCAATACCTTCTTCTTGATTATAACCTTGTGCAACCAATCGTGCCTTGTTTCTAATTACCTGACAATATTCATCCAATTTATTTTTGAATACCCACTTGGTACCAATAATTGAATGATCTGTTGGTCTGGGAACTAATTCCCAAACATCATTTCGTTGAAATTGATTGAGTTCTTCCTGCATAGCAATAATCCATGAACTGTCTTCACATGCATCTTTAATGTTATTTGGTTCAATGGATGAAAGGAAAGCACAATGCGCCATTTGTTCAATTTGACGACGAGTTCTAACTCCGTCTGTAATATCTCCAATGATTAATTCTGATGGATGATTTGGAACTTGTGCAAAAGCCATGGGAAGATCTGTATTATCTGAAATAGACTCAACGGAATGATTAGTAGCATCAATTTCATCAAGTTTGATATTATCTAAAGAATTAGATAAAGGTAATATATTTTCTTCATCATCAATAATTGGAGAATTAGATGAGGGATTCTCATCAAATGTGACATGTAGTGATTCTTCAACTGTTGAAGTTCTTTTGTTATATACTCTGTAGGCTTTGCTACGTGTTGAGTATCCAACAAAAATACCTTCATCAGATTTCGAATCAAATTTATCAAGTGTATCTTTAGTATTAAGAATAAAACATTTACATCCAAACACTTTAAAATATGATACACATGGAATGCGATCAAAGAATAATTCAAAACAAGTTTTATTAAGTAATGGCCTTATGAGAATTTTATTCATAATGTAACATGCAGTTGCGACAGCTTCAGCCCAAAAATATTTCGGTAAATTATTATCACAAAGCATTGTTCTTGCACATTCTTGTAAGGTTCTATTTTTCCTTTCAACTACTCCATTTTGAGGAGGAGCACGAGGAAAAGAAAAATTGTGAGTAATGCCATTTTCATTACAAAACTTGGTAAATGATTCATTTTCAAATTCTCCTCCATGATCACTACGAATAGTGACAATGTTAGAGGATTTGATTTTTTGTATCTTTTTACAAAATATTGAAAATTATTCAAATGCATCATTCTTGTTTTGTAAGAATATAACCCAAGTATATCTTGAATAATCATCAACAATGACAAATGCATATCTACTTCTATTTAAAGAAGCTACTCTAGAAGGACCAAACAAATCTAAATGTAAGAGTTCTAATGGTCTCTTTGTTGAGATAACATCCTTTGATTTAAAAGAAGATTTGTGCATTTTTCCTTGTTGACAAGCATCACAAAAATGTTTGTGTTTGAAAGAAATATTTGGCATTCCATTTACTAATTTGTGTTTTGAAATGTGTGCTAGATTTTTGAAATTAGTGTGTCCAAAACGTTTATGCCATAAAAGTGTATCATCAGATGTAATCATTAAACAATGATTATTTGTGGTAACAGACATGCATAAGATATAAATATTATTTTTACGCTTACCACGAAACAAAACAGATGGCATATCAAAATCATAAATAATGCAATCATTTTGTTCAAAAACTATTTTGTAATTTTTATCGCATAACTGACTAATGGAAAGTAAATTATGTTTCAAACCGTCAACCAGGTGAACATTCTCAATGATAGGCTGATTTGTATTGCAAACTGTTCCAGTGCCTATGATTTTGCCTTTCTTATTGTCACCAAAAGTAACTGTGCCTCCATCTTTATATATAATGGTTGAAAGTAAATTGACATTTCCTGTCATATGTTTTGAACATCCACTGTCCAAAATCCATCTTTCCTTTTTAGGTACCTGAAAGATAAAACATTAAGCATTGGTACCCTTTGTTTGAGGGTCCTTGGGATTAGATTTTTGGAAGCCAAACCCAAGTGGAATTTGGCTTTTTAATATAATCATTAGAATGAACTATAGCATGGATATAATGAGAAATATAATCATTTCTATCTTCTAAGCATGAATTCTTAGGAACCCATATACTAATTGTAGTAGGTTTCCTAAGAGATGATTTTGAAATGTTAATAACATTTCTTTGTAAAGAAGAAGCAGAAATGTTTACTTTCTTCGTGTAAATAAATGTGTGATTCTTCTTTTGAGGTTTAACAAAAGTAGTTTTTCCACAAGAGGAAGAAGTGCTACAAGACTTGGATGCATTCTTATGAGAATATCCCAAACCTTGTCTATGATTTGCTGGATATTGTATTTTTAGCAAATCATCGAGATTAGTCTTTCCTTTATTAAATTTATTAATATTGGAAGACATCTCGTCGTATTTCATCTTTAGTGATGAAACATTTTTATCCATTTCAGATATTTGTGTATGAAGTTCTAGATTCTTAGTTTTGAGAATATCATTCTCTTTACTAAGATCTAAAATTTGAGAAGATGAATTCTCAACATGTATAGAATTTGGTGTAGTGCTTTTAGAAGAAGATAATTCTTGATATTTAATAAGGAGATCGCCATTATTCTGTTTCAAAGATTTATGTTGACTATTTAATTTTTTGAAACGAGAATAGTGATCTTTCAATGCATCTAATAATTCTTCATTATTAAAAGCACTTACCTCATCTTCATTATCGTGTGCCATAAAGCACATATTAGCGCTTTCATCGTGGTCATCTTCATCATCTGAAGATTCATCCCAAGTTGCTGAAAATGCTTCCTTTCTTGTCAAACTTCCTTTCTCTTCTGGATTGATCGTTGTTATTGGAAGTTTTGAACTTTGCTTTCAGAAGTGGACAATCTTTCTTCATATGTCCTGGCCTATTACAATTGAAGCAAAGAGAAGAATCAGTATTTTTAGATTTATTAATATACTTACCTTTTTGAAAGAACTTTCTGAAGTTTTTGGCAAAAAATGTCATGTCATCATCTGAATCTTCATTATCCGATGTTGTGTTGAAGGCGAGTATTTTCTTCTTTTGATCTGATTCCTCTTTTGCATCTTGTAATGTGACTTCATGTGCCATTAAGTTACCAATTATATTTTCCACGGATAATGTGGAAAGATCATTGGCTTCCTCAATAGCAATGATCTTTGGACGCCATTCTGGGGAGAGTACCTTAAGAATCTTGCGTACCTGATCAAGAGAAGAGTAAACGTTTCCAAGAGCATTAAGAGAATTAATAATGTTAGTGAACCTGGTGTTCATTTCTCCAATCGTCTCTTTGTCTTGCATCTTGAATAATTCATACTTATGAACCAAAGAGGCAATCTTGGTTTCCTTCACTTTATTGGTTCCTTCATGAGTTACCTCGAGTATGTGCCAAATCTCCTTTGCACTTTTGGCCTGGGATACTCGATTAAACTCATGTTTATCCATTGCACAGAATAAAGCATTCATGGCCTTTGAGTTGTTAGTTTTTGCAGCTTTGTCGTTGGTGGTCCAATCAGTAACAGGAGTTGTTGGCTTTTCGTATCCTGACTCTACGATGTCCCAAATCTCATAATTCATACTTTGGAGATGAATCTCCATTCGTATTTTCCAATATGAGTAATTTGAACCATCAAATAGAGGAGGACGAGTTTGAGAGTGCCCTTCAGGATGCTGATTGTAGTTGTGTGGAACTGCGTTCATGTTTGAGGAACTTGCTGCCATCTTAACCTTGCTCTGATACCAAATGTAATTTTAGCCTGTAAGGATCAATACACTAGAGGGGGTGAATAGTGTATATTAAAAAAATGTCGCAAATAAAATGTTAGTAATATTTGCAAAGATGGCACAGAAATAAAATGACAAGTACTGAATTTAAATCAATCGCAAACACAGAGATTTATCCTGGTTCGGATCCTTGTGATCCTACTCCAGTCCTCTACCCTGTAGAGATTTTCAATCCACTATAATCACTTGCCCCGCAAGCACGAACTTACAAAAATGGCGACACTCCCCGTGTCCCAAACTTTGTACAATCTCTAACAGAGATTCAAACCTGTAAAATAATGAAATAGAAAAACACCTATAGCCTTGTTATAAATTTCAGAGAATGAATTCAAGGATTGTGTTTTAGAAGAAGAACTTCAAGATGTAAAAGATATGTAATGAAGAGCAACACTTGAAGTTCTCTGGTTCATAAAAGAAGAGAGATCAATCAATTTCTTCTTGCAATTATGAACACAAACAACTTTCCAAAATGATGTTGAAAAATCCAAGTTCTTCCGTTCTTAAATGAAGAAGGAAATCTAATGATTTCTTCTTACAAATAAGAAAAGAACAACTAATGGCCTAAAGCTTTAGAAAAGAGAAGACTTGATTCCAACAAATAAGAGAGTATAGAAGAGGAAAGTGTGTGTAAGAAAAGAGAGGGTCTACCCCTTTATTTATAGTGTTTAGGGATGGTTTGGGGACTGTAGTTAACGTTGGAAAACGGGCAGGAACCGTCCCTGAAAATTTGGGATCAAAACGGCTAGTTTTGAAATTGGTCGACCAAAAGGACAAATTGGTCGACCAAAATTTAGAGAGGGAATTTCGACCGTTGGAAGACATTTCTAGAATCTACACTGTTAGGGGAGTTTGCATATGCAATCCCATAACCAAATTCGAAGGTTTAAAATTGGTCGACCAAAATGGGGTTATTGGCTGCCAATTTTCAAAGTTGCGAATTTTCAAAATTGGGAAGTGTAGATCTCTGAGGAATGGAACCTAGATGACTAAGATATATTATCACAAGGCTTTGTGACTCTAATAAAGTAAATTTTACATTGATTACATAAAGCCGTAGATAAGACTGCATCTGCAACTGAATTTGAGAAGCTTCTTTGCAGGAGATCCTTATCAAGTGATTATATATCCAAGTCGTCGATTAGGTGCCTTTGTCTTTCCAGCTTCATGAATGATATATCTGATTGAGTATGCATGAAGATATCTGATTGTGTGGAACTCAGCATTGAGATGTATCTGCATACATAGAGTTAGTAGCACTGAATGTGTTTGTCATATCAAAACCATATGGGAATAGAAATATGGAATTATGAAATTCCAACAGTCGTCTGTTAAACCAACAGGCGATTGTGATTACTTCGATAGGCGACTAGCTGAGAGAATAGTAAGTTAGACAAATACTGGAAATCCCACAAGATACAGGACAGACGACTGATGCAAGGACCACAGTCGACTGTTAATCAGAACAGGCGACTGTATAACCTTAAACAGACGACTTTCACAATCATGATAAATTTCCAGAGAGCTGAATCAAAGAATTGATTTACAGACAGGTGACTGTTG
Source organism: Scilla litardierei (assembly GCA_030789695.1). NCBI lineage: Eukaryota > Viridiplantae > Streptophyta > Magnoliopsida > Asparagales > Asparagaceae > Scilla > Scilla litardierei. The sequence goes on from CM061142.1 coordinate 107,207,855, forward strand.
CAGTATAGACAGTCGACAGATCTAATAGACAGTCAACTGTATATACAGCATAAGTCGACTGGCCGTAGAAGTGAAATCAAAACAGAGTTTGGGCAAGGAGAGACAGGCGACTGATTTACAACACACAGTCGACTGTCACAAGGACAGGCGCCTCTGAATCGTTCAACAGTAGCCTGTGCGAAATAATCAGAGAAGGCCCAAAACTGCATTGTAATAGTCTGTGCATAACAGGCGACTGTAGAACAAAACACAGTCGACTGTTTTTGAGACAGGCGACTGTAAAGTGTTCAGCAGTCGGCTGTTATGAACAATCCTAGCACAAACAAAATAGAATTGAATTGGGATCAAAGGACAAAAGTCAAGAAATGTCCTATGACCGAATGAAGATGTGTGTGAGTGCTCCATCAAAGTTCTACTTCTAAGCTACATACTAGAAGAGATAAAAGAAAAATTACATTGACGAATAATCTCTTCTTTCCATCGTATGAGCTTGAAGTCTTTACGAAGCTTCAATCATCAATCTACGATCATCCAATTCATATCATTTACCTTCAATCACGTTTGAGAGTCATCCATTGCTAGTTGATCTTCATAATAAGCTTAGGCAATGGATTAACTGTAAAATAGGGGATTAGTCACAAGTATTTATGTTTGCTGATCATTAACACCAAGTAGGGAGAAGTCCAATACTCAACAGGGTCCTCAGCGTCGTCTGTGTATCTATATTGGGTTTGATTCACCCTCTATTATTAGATACCTGGAACCTCTCACGGGAGAAGCATTTAAAGCACGTCTTGATGACTGTGAATTCGATGAGAAAACTTTTCCAAAACTAGGCACGCTGTCTAAGAAGGCTGACGCTTCTGAGACCATTTCTTGGGACAAGAAGTCTTTTTATCTATAAGATCCGCGTACTAATCTGTGTGAAGATGAGATCCTGAAGATCCTTCACATTCAGAACACGGTACATTTACTGCCGGATAAATTTACGGACAACCAGAAGATTATTCGTTCACACGTCCCTGCTGCCAACACGCCAGCTAGGATTGACATCACCAAAGATAGATGCAATCCACCGGCAGCAGAATTGGATGTACCTCAATTGAAAAGAGGACGACCGCCAGGTTCAAAAAATAAAGTTCCTCGAAAGAGGAAGATTCATGGAGATATTACGATGATCCCTCCATATAATGCTGAGCTCAGACCAGTAACCTCTCCCCTCCTTAATTCCCCTGCAGAGGAAACTATAAGAGAGACATCATTAAATTACGAACGTACTGGAGAGGTACTGGACAGATATAGCACAGTCGTCGTCGTCGATTTTGTGTTCGCTATTGCCGTTTACGTCGCTGAATACGACGATGACGTCAAAACTCGATCTCTAGCAGAATGTAAACACAGAGTAGATTGGCCAAAATGGGACGAGGCAATAAGAGTAGAGCTGGACTCACTCTTGAAACGCAAAGTCTTTGGACCAGTAGTCCAAACACCTGTAGGTGTTAAACCTGTGGGATATAAGTGGGTCTTCATTAGAAAAAGAAATGAAGAAAATGTGAGCGTACGCTACAAGGCACGCCTTGTAGCGCTGGGATTTTCCCAACGGCCAGGGATTGATTATGAAGATACATATTCCCCGGTCATGGATGCGATCACTTTCCGATTCTTGCTTAGCCTAACATCTCTGGAAAGCCTAGAAATGCAGCTCATGGACGTTGTGACTACATATTTATATGGCAATATAGATAAAGAAATCTATATGAGACTTTCAGATGGGTTTAAATTACCCCCAGAGGTGAAAGAGAGACATCGGGATGTCTTCTCTGTAAGGCTTCAAAGATCAATATATGGTCTTAAGCAATCAGGAAAAATGTGGTATAACAGACTAAGTGTTTTCCTTGCACAGCAAGGATTCACAAACAATGAAGTCTGCCCATGTATCTTTATCAAAAGAACATGAACGGGATTTGTCATTGTCGCAGTATATGTGGACGACTTAAATCTCATAGGATCTCCTGCAGAGCTTAATGAGATATCTGAAAGCCTAAAGCATACCTTCGAAATGAAAGACATGGGCAAAACGAGGTAATGTCTTGGCTTACAGATTGAACACCTACGAGGTGGAATCCTGTTACACCAATCAAACTATACAATGAAACTTCTAAGCAAATTTCGAATGTGGAAAAATGTCATCCTTTAAGTATTCACATGGTCGTGAGATCACTGGATGTTCATAAGGACCCCTTCCGACTGCTGGAAGAGGGGGAGGAGTTATTGGGTCCTGAAGTACCCTACCTCAGTGCCATTGAGCACTTCTATATCTGGTAAACTGCATGTGTCCCGATATAGCATTCGCAGTTAATCTTCTTGCCAGACACAGTGCTGCGCCTACAAAGCGCCACTGGAACGGAGTCAAGCATCTTCTACGCTACCTCCAGGGTTCTATAGATCTGGGACTATACTACCAGAGAGGTGCCTCCTCCCAGTTACTTGGTTATGCTGATGCAGGTTACCTATCGGATCCCCATACAGCAAAATCACAGACTGGTTTTGTGTTTACCTACGGAGGAACTGCTATCTCATGGAGATCGGTAAAGCAAACCACAACATCATCATCATCCAATCACTCTGAACTCATTGCGATCCACGAAGCAAGCAAAGAGTGTTTTTGGCTTCGCTCCATCATCCAACACATCCTTGATACCACTGGTCTGAAGACTGGTGATCTTGAGCCCACTGTCTTGTTTGAAGACAACACTACATGCATTGCACAACTCAAAAAGGGCTACATCAAAGGCGACAGAACGAAACACATATCTCCCAAATTCTTCTGGACGCACGATCTACAAAAGAACGAGGAGGTCAAAGTTCAGCAGATCCAGTCCTACAACAACTTAGCTGATTTATTTACTAAGTCTTTACCAAGATGTATTTTTATAAAACTTGTAAAAGAAATCGGTATGAGACAGCTGAAAGACCTACAAGCCTGAAGCTTGTACGGATCAGGGGGAGTAACATGTGTGTTTCACTCTTTTCCTTAAGCTGGTGGTTTTTCCCACTGGGATTTCCACAGCTAAGGTTTTAACGATGCAAACACGATTACACTGGATCCAGAAGTATCCACCCTCTTAGCTTTATACGCTAAGACCAAAGTAATGGATGGATAAGGGGGAGTGTTATGAGTGAGGGAGGCCTTTGGCCTCCCCATCACTTATATCCCTCCATTAATCCCTCATTTAGTTAGGATAATGGTGACCTTTGGGATCCCATGCCCTTTGGTATTCTATATTGTTGAATAAATAGAGGACCATGGCCTTGTGCCATGGCTACTCTTTCTTTGAGTTCTAACAGAAGCCTACTAGTTTATTATTCATTGCAATCAACTGCTAGGTTAGATTTCAAATCGGCAATTGTTTCATCACTCTTCTTATGAAATAACTAAGATTAAATAATTTGCTGCATAAGAAATTATTAGATCTTAGGAATAACGTTCGACTAAATTAAATGCAATTGTTTGTGATTGTGTTGTTTAGCTTCATCAATCTCTATAAACCTTAATGCTACTGTTAAATTAAATCTTTGGCGATTATCTTGGGTTAATTAGTGGTTGGGGTTAGTTACTATTGGGCAAAAATAATAGCGATTATTGTGGGTTAATTAGTAGTTGGGGTTAGTTACTGTTGGGCAAAAATAATAGGGAACTGACGAACAACGGAAGCGAACCCCAGAAGCGGATAGCTACCCAACAATCGTTATGCCGTGATATTTTAGAGATACACTACAATAGCACAATATCCTACTGAAAACAAGCAATACGAAAAGTAAAAAAGCAGGAAAGAACAAATCAAGCGACACAGAGTTGACCCTTGTTCAGCCCGCTAACAGCGCCTACGTCCAGCTTCCCAATGACGGTTTCCACTATATGATCATAGAGAATTACACCGACTCCTTCAATGTTCTTCAACAAAAGAGAGCACCAATAACTCCAAGCTAGGAGTTTAAATTCTTCTCACAAAACCCAATGGAGATCTCAAATCTCACCAAAAGAGAAGAAAACAAAAGCCCTCAACAAAATTCCTCAACCTGAAAAGAGAGATAACAAGAAGAAGATTACAATGAATTTCACAAAAAAATCCCAAGAAATCACTCACCAAATCATGCCTCAAAGCTACAAGAGGTTTGAGGAAGAAGAAACTTGATGACAACACATGCTCTATTCAAAATAAACCCTAGAAGGGGTTTAAATAGTCCAATGGATCGTGTGGAATCTCAGTCGTCTGATTAGATTAGGTTTTAGATCAAAACCCTAACCTAAATCACGTATTTGGGCCGACTACAGGCGACACATCCGTTCTAAAAAGCGACACGGCCGTGTTGGGCCTGTAGAAAAATAATGCCGACTCTCTGTTTTTGTTGATATGGTTGTACTGCACTGCTGTTTCACAATCTATCTAGAACTTCACAGTCTCTGTAAAACAAGGCACGTCCATGCTGAACTTTGCACGGCTGTGTCAAGCCCAACCCACAAATTTAAAGCACATATCAACAAACTCTACTCTTCTTCAAATTTACTCCAACGAACCTTATTATCAAGGCTCTTCACGGCTCTACCCACATTTCAGACCTCTCTATCTGATCAAGGAAACACCAACTTGTCATCGGAAACTGCGCCCTTCAGCGCATCAACACTCCAAGAGATCTTTCAAGCCCAAACATCTCTTGAGCTCGAAGAACTGAACCATGCTCGCCACCCTACTTGTGGTATTATCTCTCTTTGAGGTTGACACAGCGACCTTATGCTCCATCATCGACTGAACTGACACCAAGCCTGTGTCTCCCAAAGTACTCGAAGTCGATACCTTGCCACACTCTATAGTAATCACCTAAGTTGATCCACCTCTACCCTCTGAGGAAGTACCGGGCACCGCCTTCCCCAAACATGAAGTGAGAGCAACATCTTCATTCGGCTTCGACGACATTAACGCACTGCCTTTGGATTTAACTCTCCAATTTGACTTCACCACAGCACCACCACAATCTCTGTAAGATCCTCTGCTCCCGATCGTCTCTGAGCCACTGGATCTGTGCACTTTAGATATCCCTTAGTTGAACCACGTCTCGCCCACCTTGAGCCATGCCACACACACCTCCTACATGAGAGATCGCCAATGTGCTCTAACTGCTCTACCTGAATACCCAACTCCCCCTTGTGCTCAGTAACGCATCCTCCTGAGGACTGTAACTCTACCCTGAAGCCACATGCTTCCTTGTAGACAATATGAGCCCACATGGAGCTGAACCACGATGGGATATAACCTGAACTCCATCACCTGAAGATCTCTCGCTGCACACCACAGTTATCCCCTAAGTAACCGACCTCGATTCTCTATCACGACTTCCCTATTAGTCCCAGACGCTCCTCCACTAGAGCTCTCTAGTGCACCAGACATCTGACTCAATATCGTCTGACCCTGAAACCTATAAAAATTGGCAATCTTTCTCGCTGCCATCACAAAACGACCTTCCCTGGACACTCGTAGTCTCTCTCTCTTGGGCACCACGCAACACCCCAAACCTATTAGGTCCCAAGCAAAATTAAATTCCGCTGCAAATCCGGTATATGCCTAACACCCGTAAGTGTTCGAATGGATCCAGCATACATCTTGAACCGAACTGTACCGACCCCAACCACTCTAGACATAGCTCCATTACCCATGTATATGTCTGGTCCATCTCTAGGACTATATGTCACAAAATGACTCTGCAGCGGTTTCATATGGGAATCACATCCTGAATCAAGAATCTATGAAGCCGGATTGTCTTTTAAAGAAGTCACAACCAATATTCTCCATTATCAGCATCATGCATGCACCTCCAAAAGCTGCTACTGGCTGAGCAGAATATATATGATGCTCTCCAGATTTAACTCGAAAAATTACCGCAAATGCACGGTGGCAATGCTTTGTAGTATAGAAAAATGTCGAACCCACAGGAAGGCAGATGCTTATATAGTCTTAGATCTCTTCAAAGTCTCAGAAAAATGCTAGTTTGGCGTACTCAGAAAGATTGTCACGAATGATTACTATTTCAATTAACAATAGAATAAAAACTAGGGCAATAGGAGTCACCACTAGGATCATCGGATGTCAATGCTAGATTATAATTTCTACGTTGAATTGGCTTTATTAGGGCAAGATTGTCGCATCTAAAATGTAGAACGCATAGCCAACTACCGTTGTACCACTCGTCTAACGTATCCCATGCTTAGCCCCACCACCGTGGATGGCCTTACACGCAATCTGTACATTACGAACGGCAATAATTCTCGATCTCTACTCACACCACCACCGTGGGTTAGAGCTTCGATCTGTGATTTGATGGCTCTCATTGATGCTACTACCGTAGGTCATCAATTAGTAATATAGGACGCCAGTGGAAACCATCAAAGTGTGTTTCACTACCGTGGATCACGAACTCTAATTGAATTCACTAACGTACCTGTTGAGTCATTGGGCCGGAGTTCAAGGCAACTCGGTCAACGGATGATTAAGGCCCAACAGGCCCACCAAAGAAGCCTGATGTCAACTCAGCCAAAGCCAGAATGGCTAGCCGACCATTGGGTCCCTCTCGCTCGAACATGGGATTAAAAGCGTACTCGAGAATCTCAGGGACGTGTGCAACATTTACTCCTATTAATGGGAAAAGATCGTGGCCCCATTATGGGTGACCGTTATCCCCCAACGTCTCCAAAGGGACCTTAAACGTCTATAAATAGGGGAAAGGGTCCCATCTTCAAGGTACGGGGTCTAAGACATAGAACTTTATCTTCTCACTTTTACCATTCTTATATTCGAGCTTGTGTCGTCAGTCTAGAGATGAAACTACGTGGGTCGATCTCAGCTACACCAAGCTCACTTTCTTCTTTATGTTCCATACTAACTTAAGCATCGGAGGGGATTTGGGTCGGAACCCAGATCCGACCCCCCTAACGAGTCCTTGTGGGGCAGATCAACGATCTCAATCTAGCATCGAATGTCGACGATGAGCTCTCCAACCTCGAACGATCGCTGCTACGGTCGCCCAAAGGTCGATCTAAGGTCGCAACACTTCCAACTATCATCATTCGACACCGGTTCCTCCAGCCGAGGGTCCCACTCCAGCTGCTGACGAGGCTCCAACTCAGCGCTTCGAGTCTACGTCAGCCTAACAACTGTATCGATCAATTTTTGCATTAACAGTTTGGCACCATCTGTGTGTCACGCCCCGCTCTTCCAAGTACGGAGAAACGTAGCTGACGAGGCCGCCGTAATATTCAGACTCAGGCGTCGAGCCCTCTTATCTAAATACTACTAGGCATTTTTTGTGGTTAACTTAATTAAATTGCAGGCCACTGCAACAACACTGAAATAGTACACATAGAAAAGTAAAGTGCTCCAAATAGAAATAAAACTCGCAGTACTGATATAAAAGTAACAACACAGAAGTTACATTACATTATACAAGTCCATAGACATACATCAGCTGTACAAGGGGTACAAATGTGGGGTACAACAAAAAGAAGAAACCCCCAACCCAAAAAGTACAAAAGGGTCCACACTCGGTACAACACACCCACTAGTCTAACCCCGGGAGTTCCGACTGGACAAGGTCGCCCGTAGGCTCTACCTCTATAGTACTAGCACCGGTCTCTGACTCCGGAACCCACGCGGTCTGCTCGGGTCTTGCACCTGAAAACCACAGGGTGGGACACGTCAAGGCGTGACCCAGTAGAAACTTCTAATACTCTAGTAGGACCCAGTTTTAGAACTGGTCTTCCTAACTAGCCGATTAACTACAGATGCCACATCAATCATAGGATTTATGCAGAAATTAAAGAACAGAACATAAGTGCTGGAAGTAAATAAAAGAAAACAGAACTGGAGTATAATTACTCTTTAAATTATTTAAAAATAATGCATTGTTTCTGATTTGGAAACCCGGTAAACTATAGGACGCTAAGGAGACTGACTTCACCCAAGGTGGGTGAATAGTGGTACCACCACTAGCGACATGGGCACTAGAGGGGCCTCTCGTAACTCCCTACCCAAACGGAGTAAGGTACGGGAGTGAGACTCATCTGGGTTTTTCAGTGGAAAACGGAGAAACCCATCAGTTACCCGACATGGTGCAATACGAGAACACCACAGGCCTCTCCAACCCTCTCAAACTCCCCCTTTCGGGAGTGACACATCGGGTGAGAATAATAATACTGTACGCTCCTTAACACCTAAAATTTACCCGTATTTCCTCCAAACCCACATCTGGAGTCTCACCCATTTTAGAATGGATCGAGCACCCCGGATGTCAACCTCTCTGCCTCACTCTCAGTTTTAGAACAAATTATCATTGTTTCATCTATGATTCATTAGCGGTCTCGACTGCCGCTTTCACTTCATCTTTACACATATTTCTCATCATCATCATCACATGGGGCATAACATATGGATAACTTGATAACTGAAATTAAACAGAACTTAAAATAACAACACATGGCATAATAGTGATATGACACTTGAATCTGTCTAAACTGTTACAGCAGAAAGAACGTCACTTTTAAGCTGTCTACAATCAGAATTAGCATTGATCCCTTCACGAAAGTTGTAGAAAATTTTCTTCTGATTTTCGTAGTGTCCTAGATTTTAATTTTTGGATTTTCTACTATTTTCTATGAATTTTCTAAGTATTGGTCATGTGTTAAGAAAAATTTCCAGCACATGATTTTTTCTTATCAAACTAATTTCTAACATGATTAGCATGGCATTTCAACATGACTAAAATAACATATTATTACTAATATAACTGAAAGTGATATAACTGAAAATTTCAACATAACATAATATTAACATGATAATTAATCTAACATATTTCTACATCAATTTGCAAAGTTTACACTTAACTTTGCATACAACAAGTTCAATCTTCATACTCTCAAAATAATTCACCCTAGTGGTGAAATTCCTACACAATTTAAAATTTAATACTAACTAGGATGTTAAAGTCTCCTACAGCTAGGGAACTACTCTTAGTATGCATGAAACCATACTTATTCTACCACATTGCAAAGAATTATAATATGAGAGTATTATAACATACTAAGCATAAAACAGGCTTGTAAATTTATTAAACTAACATATCCTAATTTTTTTTGACATGCAAGAGTCTAGCTAAGCATGAAAAGAATTACTACTACCTTCAAGAGCCTAATTAACATATCTTAATAACTCTTTTTTTGGCATACTAAGTTCATTTAACAAAAGTTCTAAAATGAATACTACTAAAATGTTAGAGCTCCTACCTTAATCAAGTCCTTCTCAAAGTTCATTGGCCCTTCTTCTCCTTGAAGAACTTGGGCCTCCTAGTCCTCCTTCTTCAAGCTCCCAATTTGGCCTCCAATGTTGGATTTTTGAAGAGTTTTTGGGTGAATTTGGAGTTAGAATGGTGAGGGGAGAGTATAGGGTTCTTAGTGGTGGAATGGGAGGAGCTTGGGGTGGTGTTTGGTGGAGGGGAGATGAAGTAAGAAATTAAAAGGGGGGAGAAGAGGCAATTCCGCCTGATTGGGGAAGGAGAGGGAGAGTGTGAGAGTGTAAGAAATTTTTTTTGATTTTGTGTTTTCTTTTGATTTTTGGTTTTCTCCCAATTAATCCCATCCATTCATTTAGTCAAAGTTAATGCCATGTGTTTTCTCTCCTTACATGCATGATGACACACATGCCATGATGTGTCATGGTTACAAATTTTCTAATTTGTATTTTGTGAAAAATGAAAATACATGATGAAATACACTATACCTCCCAAATACAAAGTATTTCATCCAAATACTCTTATTTACTAATACCAAATAATGAGTTTAAAATCTTTTAAAAATATTTCATACACCAAAATAATTAAAGGAAAATATGAGGATACTCCCAAAAATTATATGTACGCATTTACGCCAAAATACATATAAATACGCGTACATTAAAATTAGGGTTATTACATCCTACTCCCCTTAAAATAAATTCTCTCCTCGGAATTTCAAAATAAGGTAGAAAACTTTCTATACATCACATCATTATACATAACAAAATTACATCAAACAAACAGGTGAAGGTACTTCTCTCTCATCTCATCCTCGAGTTCCCAGGTAAACTCTCCTAGTGACTCTCGGTGCCACATAACCCTCACCAGATTGATTGACTTCTTCCTCAACATCTTCTGCCTTCGGTCTAGATGGCCACAGGCTGCTGATCATATGTCAAGTCTGGTCGTACTTCAATCTCCGAGAAGTCGACGACATGATCAGGATTTCCAACACACCTCCTGAGTTGTGATATGTGAAACACATTATGTACACCTTCAAGAGATGCTGGCATGGCAATCCTATAAGCCACCTCTCCAAGACGAGCTGGAACTTCAAAAGGTCCAATATATCTTGGGCTCAACTTCCCTCGCCTTCCATAATGGATCAGCCTTCGCGTTGGTGAGATCTTCAAAAACACCAGTTCACCTGGCTGAAATTCTAAGTGTCGTCTCTTCGCATCCGCCCAGTGCTTAACGGTCTTGGGCTATGTGAAGATTGTCCCTGACGACTCTCACTACATCCACGGTTTCAGCGATCATCTCTGGGCCCAACAATTCACGATCCCCAACATTATCCCAACTAAGAGGAGATCGGCACTTCCTCCCATACAGAGCTACAAATGTCGCCATGCCGATACTGGCTTGATAACTATTATTGTAAGCGAACTCTACCAGATGTAGGTGTTTATCCCTAGAGCCCTTGAAATCCAGCATGCACGCCCTCAACATATCTTCTAGGATCTGAATTGTCCTCGTCGACTGACCGTCTGTCTGTGGATGGTATGCAGTACTGAAATGCAGTTGAGTTCCTAAGCTAGCCTGCAGACTTCTCAAAAAGTGAGATGTGAATCTAGTGTCACGGTCGGAGACTATGCATACAGGTCTCCGTGAAGACTCATGATTTCCTGCAATCATAACTTAATCAGAACTAGACCAACAATAAATCAGACAGAGATATAAAGCATGGAATCTCACCTCCATATATCTCTTTGCCAGATGGTCTGTCGACTGGCCCACTCGAAAAGGAATGAAGTGAGCTGATTTGGTCAATCGGTCAACGATTACCCAAATAGCATTATTTCCTCGAGGAGTACGAGGTAAACCGGTCACGAAATCCATTGTCACATGCTGCCACTTCCACTCTGGAATCGAAAGAGGCTGCAATAGTCCGGTCGTTCTCTGGTGCTCGGCTTTGACTTGTTGACATGTTAAACATGAAGCTACACTCCTAGCCACACTGCGCTTCATGTCGTTCCACCAAAAATGTTGTCGCAGATCAGGGTACATTTTGGTGCCTCCGAGATGGATAGAATAAGGTGAGCTATGAGCTTCTCTCAACAGTTCATCCCGAATGTCACCTGATGGCACACAAATTCTGCTCCCAAAACGCAGAGACTCATCTTCATGAATATAGAAATCATTATGAAGCCCGGCCTCTGTCTGCTCTCGAATCTTCTTCAACTTCCCATCTCCAGACTGAGATGCCTTAATCCTTTCAACCAAATCAGATTGAACCTGTAAGTTCATCATCACTACTGAAGTACCAGGTAAGACAACTTCAATCTCCATTTGCCGAATATCACCCCAAAGTTCTCTCTGTGCCGTCAACATCATCACTGTTGGCATGCGACTAAGAGCATCAGGCACTACGTTGACTTTCCCAGGGTGATACTGAAGGTCCACATCATAATCAGCCATCAACTTGAGCCATCTGTGCTGCCTCATATTCAGCTCTTTCTGAGTGAACACATACTTCAAACTCTTGTGATCTGTGTATATCTTTACACGTTCACCCAGAAGAAAATGCATCAATAACTTTAATGCAAAAAACCACTGCAGCTAGCTCCAAGTCATGCGTAGGATAGTTCCTCTCATGTGTCTTCAACAATCTAGAAGCATAGGCTATTACCCTACCATGCTGATGGAGAACACATCCTAATCCTCTGCCTGACGCTTCACAGAAAATCTCATATCCACCAGAACGGTCTGGAATCGTCAGGGCTGGTGCAGTAATCAATCTATGCTTCAGTTCATCAAATGCTCGCTGACATTCCTCTGACCAATTGTAAGCAACATTCTGCTTGGTTAGATGAGTCATCAGTGCAGTGATCTTAGAGAAATCCTTGATGAACTTCCTGTAGTACCCAACCAATCCCAAGAAACTTCTGATCTTTGTGACTGACTTAGGAACTGGCCACTTCTCTACTGCAACAACCTTTTCTGGATCTACAGCTATCCCATCTCCAGATACAACATGTCCTAGAAAAGCAACCTTGGTCAGCCAAAACTGACAGTTGCTATACTTAGCATATAATTGGTGTTGCCTCAGAGTTTCCAAGACTATCTTCAGATGTTCAGCATGATCTTCCTCTGACCTTGAGTACACCAAAATATCATCAATGAAGACGACCACAAACTTATCCAAGTACTCATAGAATACTTGGTTCATCAACCTCATGAATGTGGCAGGTGCATTAGTAACACCGAATGGCAGCATTAAGAACTCATAATAACCATACCGAGTTCGAAATGCAGTCTTCGGAACATCTGATCCTCTAACCTTCACCTGGTGATACCCACTCCTCAAATCCAACTTCGAATATACACGTGATCCACCCAGCTGATCAAAAATGTCATAAATCCTAGGAAGAGGATACTTGTTCTTCACAGTAACCTTATTCAACTCCCGGTAATCGATGCGCATCCTTCGAGATCCGTCCTTCTTGTTCACAAAAAGCACGGGCGCACGCCATGGTGAAACACTCGGTTGAATTAGGCCACGCTCTGACAAATCTTTCAACTGACTACGAAGCTCTGCTAACTCTGGAGGAGCCATTCGGTATGGAGCCTTCGCAATCGGTTGAGTGCCTGGAATCAGATTAAAGGGGAACTCCAAAGATCTATCCGGAGGAAGTCCATAGATATCATCTGGGAAGACATCAGGAAAATCCCGGACTACCCTCGGTAATACAGATTCAGCTTCCATCTCCATCATAACTTCTACTGGGTTGGCCTTAAACTTCAGCGGTTCAAGGGAACTACTACCACTAATGAATTCAAATTCCGGTTGATCAGGAATCTGAAATACTATCTTTCTGAGTCTACAATCTATAGTAGCATAGAACATCACTAGCCAATCCATTCCAAACACTGCTTCGAAATGAGGTATCTCCATTACTAAGAAATCTGCATACAATCTACGCCGACAAAAGTGGGGTACAACAAAAAGAAGAAACCCCCAACCCAAAAAGTACAAAAGGGTCCACACTCGGTACAACACACCCACTAGTCTAACCCCTGGCGGTCCGACTGGACAAGGTCGCCCGTAGGCTCTACCTCTAGTGTACTAGCACCAGTCTCTGACTCCGAAACCCACACAGTCTGCTCGGGTCTCGCACCTGAAAACCACAGGGTGGGACACGTCAATGCGTGACCCAGTAGAAACTCCTAACACTCTAGTATGACCCAGTTTTAGAACTGGACTTCCTAACTAGCCGACTAACTACAGATGACACATCAATCACAGGATTTATGCAGAAATTAAAGAACAAAACATAAGTGCTGGAAGTAAATAAAAGAAAGCAGAACTGGAGTATAATTACTCTTTAAATTAATTAAAAATTACGCATTATTTCTGATTTGGAAACCCAAGTAAACTGTAGGACGCTAAGGAGACGGACTTCACTCATGGTAGGTGAAAAGTGGTACCACCACCAGCGACACGGATGCTGGAGGGGCCTCTCGTAACTCCCTACCCGAACAAAGCAAGATACGGGAGTGAGAGTCATCTCGGTTTTTCAGTGGAAAATGGAGAAAACCATCAGTTACCAGACATGGTGCAACACGAGTACACCACCGGCCTCTCCAACTCTCTCAAACTCCCCCTTTCGGGAGTGACACACCAGGTGAGAATAATAATACTGTCCGCTCCTTAACACCTAAAATCTACCCATATTTTCCCCAAACCCACATCTGGAGTCTCACCCATTTTAGAATGGATCGAGCACTCCGGATGTCAATACCTCTCTGCCTCACTCCCAGTTTTAAAACAAATTATCATTGTTTCATCTATGATTCATTAGCGGTCTCGACTGCCGCTTTCACTTCATCTTTACACATATTTCTCATCATCACCATCACTTGGGGCATAACATATGGATAACTTGATAACTGAAATTAAACAGAACTTAAAATAACAACACATGGCATAATAGTGATATGACACTTGAACCTGTCTAAACTGTTACAGCAGAAAGAACGTCACATTTAAGCTGTCTATAATCAGAATTAGCATCTGGTCCCTTCACGAAAGTTGTAGAAAATTTTCTTCTGATTTTCGTAGTATCCTAGATTGTAATTTTGGATTTTCTACTATTTTCTATGAATTTTCTAAGTCTTTGTCCTGTGTTAAGAAAAATTTTCAGCCCATGATTTTTTCTTATCAAACTAATTTCTAACATGATTAGCATGGCCTTTCAACATGACTACAATAACATATCATTACTAATATAACTGAAAGTGATATAACAGAAAATTTCAACATAACATAATATTAACATGATAATTAATCTAACATATTTCTACATCAATTTGCAAAGTTTACACTTAACTTTGCATACAACAAGTTCAATCTTCATACTCTCAAAATAATTCACCCTAGTGGTGAAATTCCTACACAATTTAAAATTTAATCCTAACTAGGATGTTACAGGCTCCTCCAACTAGGGAACTACTCTTAGTATACATGAAACCATACTTATTCTACCAAATTGCAAAGAATTATAATATGAGAGTATTATAACATACTAAGCATAAAATAGATTTACAACTTGTAAATTTCTTAAACTAACAGATCCTATTTATTTTTTCACATGCAAGAGTCTAGCTAAGCATGAAAAGAATTACTACTACCTTCAAGAGCCTAATTAACATATCTTAATAACTCTTTTTTTGGCATACTAAGTTCATTTAACAAAAGTTCTAAAATGAGTACTACTAAAATGTTAGAGCTCCTACCTTAATCAAGTCCTTCTCAAAGTTCATTGGCCCTTCTTCTCCTTGAAGAACTTGGGCCTCCTAGTCCTCCTTCTTCAAGCTCCCAATTTGGCCTTTAATGTTGGATTTTTGAAGAGTTTTGGGGTGAATTTGGAGTTAGAATGGTGAGGGGAGAGGATAGGGTTCTTGGTGGTGGAATGGGAGGAGCTTGGGGTGGTGTTTGGTGGAGGGGAGATGAAGCAAGAAATGAAAAAGGGTGGGAAGAAGCAAGTCGGCCTGAATGGGGAAGGAGAGGGGGAGTGTGAGAGTGTAAGAGATTTTTTTGATTTTGTGTTTTCTTTTGATTTTTGGTTTTCTCCCAATTAATCCCATCCATTCATTTAGTCAAAGGTAATGCAATGTGTTTTCTCTCCTTACATGCAAGATAACACACATGCCATGATGTGTCATGGTTACAAATTTTCTAATTTGTATTCTGTGAAAAATGAAAATACATGACGAAATACACTATACCTCCCAAATACAAAGTATTTCATCCAAATACTCTTATTTACTAATACCAAATAATGAGTTTAAAATCTTTTAAAAATATTTCCTACACCAAAATAATTAAAGGAAAATATGAGGATACTCCCAAAAATTATACGTACGCATTTACGCCAAAATACGTATAAATACGCGTACATTAAAATTAGAGTCATTACACTGTGGGAAGCGTTAACCAACTTGACATACCAAAGCAATCCAAAAGCTATGACAGCTGGACCCAGCAACGTTGGACCGGTCGAAGGTCCGAAGGAAAAGCCAATAGCAAACAACGTCTTGATAGAGGACGTCGCGGACTCCACGACGCCACCACCTCGACCAGTAGAGGAGACAAAGGAGCCTGGGGTGACCCGAAAGGAGTTCACCCAGTTCACTGAGCAGATCGATAAGAGCCTAGGCGCTCTGGCGACCTTAAACGCCAGAATATGGGGAGCCCATCCCCCGCAAATGAGCCACTGCCGCCTCTAAACCCGTACCTGACGCCGACGAGGGGGTCAGCATTCCTCCGAGATCTGGGGGACTCAAGAGCGGAGATTAACCTCCATGATTCGACCCCTCCGGCCCACCAATACAACAGGGCGGGAGTTGATAATCGAGCTTTCGTGCCCCAGGAACCCCCTACTCCAATTACCGGGCGGCCACCTGCAGCATCCTAGATCAGGTAATGTGCGGGGCTCCCCCAGATTATAACACACTAAACCCTGTAGGTGGATTCGCAAGAAGGGAGGAGATCCCGAATCGATCATCCAGAGCCAACTTCTCGCAACCTGGAGAGGGAGGATCCATGCTGATCCAAACCGCTATTCGAAAGACTCCCCTGAAGGAGAATATCCTCTCTGCTCCCTTTCTGCCCAAGTTCAAGCTCCATATTCTGCCAGCTTATGATTGTAGAGGCGACCCATGGTCGCATATTCATAAGTATTTGAATTTCATGCTACTCCACGGGGTCGATGAGCCATACCTTTGCAGAGCTTTCCATGTCACCCTGATCAAAAGGGCAGAAAGCTGGTACAAAGGGCTACCTCGCGGCTGCATCGGCTCATTCGACGAACTAGCGAAAATATTGTGCAAGCAATTTTCCACCGAACGACGACCCAAGAAGAAGTCATCCCACCTCTTCTCGCTCAAACAGAACGAGAATGAGTCAATCCGAGCCTTCGTCCAGAGATTCAACAACGAGAGGCTTGATGTAGAAGAGACGATGGGTGTGACCATCATAGCGGTGCTCACCCAGGCAGTCAAGAACAAGCACCTAAGGAGGGCCCTTCACCAATTCCCCCCCTAACACCATCGTAGAGATGCTCAACATAACAGATCAGTTCACTTCCTCCGAGAAGATGGAAGAGACAGCTGGGGCTAATGAGAAAATCACCCCCTCCCGCCGCGGAGACACGAGGCAAGAGAGACCAAACTCGGGAACCCCTCGCCAGGAGTCCCGAGACAAGAGGCATAGGGAGAGGAGCCCTCGAAGAAAGGAGCGTCCAACCTACGCTAAGCCGGTCGTTCCTAAGACCGAAGTACTCGCGTATGCCCCTCGAGAAGAGCTAATCCAAGAGGCTGTGAAGAAGGGCAAATACTATAAGAGGGACGACCTCAAATTCTGCAAATACCACAACGACTACGGGCACGACACATATGACTGTTGGACTCTCAAAAAGGAGATCGACGCCCTAGTCAAACAAGGACACCCCAAAGGCCCAGCCGGTAATCCACCCAACAAGGAATGATCCTCGAAACATAAGGGCAAGATGACGGGATCACTGATCGCGTCCGAGTGTACACCCGAAAACGACTTGTAGTCTTACCGCAAGCGCACGGTGTAGCGGCGAGCAGGTATCGAACTCAGGGAGGACAAATGACCGTGTCTTTTTTCTAATCACCTAGCTATCAAAAGAATCAAGAATAGTGTGTGTAATAGTCACAATCGTTCAATTATCAAGAGAAATATCAATATAATAAAGCGTCTAGGGAAAGGAAATCCCCACTACGGACCGTATCTCATCCTTGTGATTCATAAGTTTCATTGTTGCTAAGCTTGAATATAGGTGAACTAGTCGCAACTTAATGTAGAACCAAGCTCACGCTCTCGCACTGTTGCCGGTCTATAGCAAACCTAGGATATGGCACACTCTCGTGCAAACCCTAGCATAAGCCGCTAGCGTGAAGAATGACATCATTGTTCAATCGTATCTTGAGCCCACTCTCGTGCAAACTCGAGCTACGGTCTAGGTTGTGATAGTTCCTATCCGTCCAATCTCTTGCAAACGGATATTAGTATAGATTCACAATTAAAAATCCTAACTTTGGTCCAATCTCTTGCAAACCAAATCTAGATAAATCCAATTGTCAATCTAAATCGATTATCTAGGTCTTCCTATCAATTGGGATCCAATCTCTTGCAACTCCTAATCGATATGAATTCCTAGCTACCCGTAATAAATTGATCAAAACCTAACCTTAATCAATTCTAGCAACAAATCTATGAATTCATCACAATTTAGAGATAGGGTCCATAGGGTTCATCCATATGCCCTAGGACGACAGCACTACTCACTAATCATCATGCAAATCTCAGAAAAATCAATTATGATCAAGGCACAATTCATTGTAAAAGAGACGCTATGCATAAAAATTGAATTTTTAATAGAAATAGACAAACCAATGTAATTGTCGACGATCTCCAGCTGAGATTTCACAAAGAGTAGCCCTCAAAATCCTAAAGGAAAGTCTAAAAATTAATGTTCTAAAAAAACTCTCAAAACTAGGGTAAAAACAGGGCTTAAATACCCTATAAAATCGTCCAAAAAATCATGCCCAAACTGCCCCTGCGGAGCCCAGAAATCGCAACCGTAACAGCAGGCGGAGAGGGTCACTCGACCGAGTGACCCTTGTGACTCAGCCGAGTGACAAACCCTGTAAAAATACAGTAACTTTGGATGTTTCAGGGTCTGTCTTTGGGGGGTGGCTCGGTCGAGTATACTTCTTCATTCGGCCGAGTAGCTTTGTCGTTCGGCCGAGTGAGGCTTCGCCAGGATCTCTGAAAATTCCAGTATCTCTGGCCTTTCTCTGGACGATTTCCCTGTACCACTCGGGCGAGTGAGATTTCTCACTCGGCCGAGTAGGCTCTCTTCATTCGGTCGAGTATACGCTGAAAACTCCGTGTGCGTATCCGTTCTGGTCGGCCGAGTGGGACTTCTTGTTCGGCCGAGTGGCTCTTTTACTCGGCCGAGTGATGTGCTGAAATGCCTGTTTCTTCTTCTTTTTGCCTCCTCATTGCTCCTATTGATTTCCTTCTTCTTCCGCTCATCCTCCATCGCTGATACACCCTCGAATGAGCCGTGGACGACACTCCTAAGCGCGTACAAATCCATTGATCTCAAATTCGCTCCAAATCGCTCCATATTTCCTGAAATACGACAAAAATAAGAAATAGTGAAAAGCATCGCAATATTGTCGAATAATCGTGAAAACGCGATATGAGCGACCAAAATGACATGCAAACATGCAGAAAAAAGGTATAAAATACGGAGTGATCAAAATCCCCCAAGCTTACCTCTTACTCGTCCTCGAGGAAGATAAGTAAAAGGCGAACCCGACGGGAATAAAAATGAAAAATGGAAGAAATAGAAAATAAAGGAAGGAAAGAAAGCAAAGAGAGAGGTGGTAGATCATTTTCTCAGGACGTGGGCTTTGCTTACTCATATAGCATACGGCGAATATAAAACACATGCCAAAGATTTTTATCTCGATATCATGAAATAAAAAAGCATTCAAAATAGAAAACCCGAGAATAGCAAAATAATATGAAATATGGAATCGTTCTAGAATTAACATCGTCTGAAGCATCTAATGCGGTATACATAATCATAGACCACACACTTTTCAATTGAATGCTCTCTATTTGGAGTATAAGAGATATCACACAATATGGATCAATAAGAATAGAAAGGTATGGTTTTCATGAAATGCATGCTAAGTATCAATTCCTGGATTTCGTAAAACTTTTAGTAATCTCACCGAGTATAGAAAATTACCTAGCTTAGGTTGTCATGCACAGTCAAGTAGTCACTCTCTCTCTCTCATCATTGGATCCTCTCCCCCAAGCTTATCTATAAGCGTGGTGACACAAGATAAATCAATAAGTATATTCCCCATTTTTGAAGCTCCAATAAAAATAAAGCAAAAGAGGGAAGAAAGAGAGAAAGGGTATGAGATGGGATCATATATAAGCTTCTTTTCTCTTTTCTTTTTCTTTTTCTCATTTTTTTATAACATATATACATATGTGATCCCAAATCAAAAGAATAGAAAGATATTCATATATTTTTTCTTTTTGATTTTGGGGGTATTGGAGCATGGAATTTCATATCGGGGGAAATGCCAATAATAGAATCGCTAAAGGGAGATTCACCAATGAATATAAGTATAGAAATAATGCTCAAGGTATGTGGAGAAAGAAATAAATGTAATACTCGGTTCACTCTATAGGACGTGCACGACAACTTTCAGCAGAGTAATGTAATCTACTCAGTTTAATCTCAGAAAGTAAATTAGTCCAGTTATACCAACCTA
The DNA here is from genome assembly GCA_030789695.1 of Scilla litardierei. NCBI lineage: Eukaryota > Viridiplantae > Streptophyta > Magnoliopsida > Asparagales > Asparagaceae > Scilla > Scilla litardierei. The sequence continues at coordinate 107,228,066 of CM061142.1, forward strand.
ACATACATTCATTCAACCTGAAAGTGAAGCGTACAATTTTCATGCAATAAGAAGTGATATAAGAAAGGCAAGCAGTACTCCAGATATAAGCAATCAATGCATGAAGCTTGGTGTGTTTTCTACGAAGAGTATACAGTAAAAATCATCAGACTCAGCTAATAAAAGAACTTCATCCATATTCATACATGGAAGTGCGGGTTACTATCTCAAATGCATAGCAAGATATAGCATATGATATCTGAAATAAAAACTATGGCATGACAAAGTAATATGCATATAGAGATAAGCTAGCACCACGTCATCATCATCACAGAAAATTCATCTCTAGCAAAAAGATGAAAGAAGTAAGGATGAAAAGGAAATAAAAACTACTATACATATGCAGCACACATAAAAAGTAAGAAAAACGTGATGCATGGTAAAAAAACGAAAAAGTGGGTGAAAAAGGTGTAAAAACGAAGAAAAGGCGGGAAAATAAAAATAAAAGGTGACAAAAAATAAAAAGTGTGAGAACTCACTCCCCCAAGCTAAAGTGCACAGTGTCCTCAATGTGCGAAGTGTGGCACACCGAGAGGCAAAAAGTGGGTGGGGTGGGTGAGGATGCATGCATGATGGAAAGAAAAAAATGGAAGAAAATGATATGAGAATGCAGGTGATGCATGCAGAGAAGAAAATAATGCAGACATGAGTGTCCCCAAAAAGTACTCCCTCTCTCCCAAAAATATATATACAGATATGACCAAAATGTGAACAAAACAGTGCGTGGAGGAGGGGTGCAAAATCAGCAGGCTCAAAGAATATCCAGCGTAACGACAGCAAAAAATGGAAGGCATCCAGTGTTTGCCTAAGGGGGTGGGGGTGCACCAGCACCGTCTTGCGGCGGAGGTGGTGGGCGAGGTGGCTGCTGGGTGGGTGTGTGTGGGAGAGGCAGACGCTGAAGAATCTGGTTCAGGCAAGCCTGAATACCAGGGAGCAATGCAACGCGGGTCTGGACAGCGCTAACAGTAGCGGAGAGAGCCCGAAGATCTGCTCTAAATCCACTCACCGCCCCCTCAAGAGCACGTAGGTGCTGAACTAAGGTGTCGGGGGAGGTGGAGAAGCGGGTCGAGTAGGGCGAACAGGCGAAGAGTGGGGCTGTCTCGCTCGGCTACTGTAAAGGATGGGTGATACAGTGGGGTGGGCAGGTGGTACTGTGCTCGCTAAGTATCGCTCAGCCTCTGTGTGAGGCTGAGACGCGGTAATGGTCGAAGAGGATGGAGCGACAGCAGAAACGGTAGTGGTGGCTAACGACGAGGCGGTCAGAGAGGTCAGTGACACCGACGTGGGGACAGACGTCACTACGCTCTCGGAAAATACAGCGGCGGTGGAGACGGTGAGGTCGACGACTGGGGAGGTCGTGAAGGGTCCAGAAAATGACTTCCCAGGAGTCGAGAACAGAAATTAAGACAGGGTCTCTACCGCGGAAGCAAAAGAAGGCTCGCCGCACTCAACTATCATGGGGGGACGCTCGGGGCTGGCAGCAGAAATGGGATCTATCGAAATGGGCACAGTGGTGGTGGTGGTGGTCTGGGTGGACTCAGCTGAAGTGCTCCCGACACCAGCAGAAGTGTGGACAAAGGTGTCGGGAGGAGCAGACGAAACAAGCGCGGGCTGAGGGATCACAGGGTCAAGTGGTGGAAGGAGGGGCTCCTGCTGAGTGCCCTCAGGCTCTAGCACGTACACGGCAGGGATGAGAAGATCCATCGGTGGAATCCAGTCCCCGCCCGTGGGTCCAACATGTGTCCGAGCAAGGCTCGGGAGAATCATGTAATCTACGCCGTGGGGACCATGCAGCCAAACCCAGTGACGCTGACCATAAGGACGAAGCATCCTCATCCGGGCCATGACATCTATCGAAAGTGAGGTGGGGCCCGGTGGTCTGCGAAAGTCAGCTGGGAGGTCCACTTTGCATAATAGGGCCAAGAGGGTAATCAGACCGCCACAGCAAATAGGCGTACGAGCGCCGACAGAAATGATAATGCGATCGATGTACCAACTGGCGATATCAATCTCTACAGCGGGGACCAGAACGTCAGCTCCATCAAAAACCCTAGAACGTGTCATCGCATAGAGCATGTAGAGCTCTGGCGTCGACAAAGTCCCGGGCTCGTACCTCACAAGAAAAGTAGTCGCCATAAGGCACTGTACAATGCGGAGGCACGGGTGGAGGACGGCAAAGGCCTTGGCCCTACTAGGGTCAAAGGCAAGTGGTGATCCTGTAATCCGAGTCCAGAAAGCATGGGTGTCAAACGACGGGGGTGGGATGTGCGTGGGAGCGTAAGCGTGGTCTGGGCCAGGGATAGCGGGCCACTGGAAGAATGCTCGGAGCATGTCAAGAGTGACCTGGAACTCTTGATCCATTAGGCGAAATGAGCATCCTCCAGCGGTCCGCTCGATAAAGCTAAGGACCTCGAGTGTCGGGCGGATATAAGTGTCCGCCGACACCGACAAGAAATCGCGCCACCCCACGTTGTCGTACAACTGGAGTAGTCCCTCTAGGACCCCTAGGCGCTCTAAGGCGGTGAGGTGCGCGAACCTAGTGGGTACGATCGAGCGATGGGAGATACGCTTGAATCTGGCATGCTGGGTGTCATCTCGGAACGTAATCCCCTTCGAATCGATCGTGGGGGCAGGCTGTGCAGGTGGTGGAATGGGATCGGCAGGAGACGGCTGTATAGGTGGTGGTGGGCTAGGTGGAGGGGAGTCCGCCCTAGCGGAAGAGGAGCCAGGATCACCTGACTTCTTCCGCTTGGAAGCGGGCTCCTGGGTGAGTGGCCTAAGGCGAGGCGGCATGAGTGCCACGAGTCGTGCCTACTCAAAATAATATTGCAACGTGCTATGCAATGAAACGAGTATACCTGAGCATGCCGCGAGTGCAAAATCTGATGTGTGCGAAGAACACCTCATCCGCGAGGCTCCCGGTGCGTCCAAAAGCTCCCCCGAGCTTCCCCAAGCTAACCTGAAATGCAAACAATAAAATCAGTGAGTGATAATCAATATACATGGGGGAGGTAGGGGATAACAGATATATATAGGAGTTGATTTGAGTTTGGGGCGTAATGGGCGTACGAGGTGGGATAAAGGAGGAGAAAATCGAAATTGGGGTGAAACGAGGGTGACCGGCGGCGGGGTAGGGCGGTGTCGGCGGCGTGCGTCGGTGGGGTGACGTCGGCGTGTGGCGGAGGTGCGTCGTCGACCGGCGTGAGACGGATCGGGCAAGGGGGGTTCGGTTCGGGCGAATGGGGAAGGAGAAGCAACGGGCTCGGGCGAAGTTTGGGGGAAATGGCGTTTCGAAATTTGCGCTGCCCGTTCAGCGATTATAAAGGATAGTTACGACTCGGCCGAGTGATAGGTTCATTCGGCCGAGTGGGACATGAATTAAAATTTCAAAATTATTTCCCATAATTTACGACTCGGCTAGGGGTGACAAACGGGTCGGATGGGTTCGGGTTCGGGTCGGGTCAGATTTGACCCGACCCGGATAGGGGTAAACCCTAACCCGACCCGGATTGAATCCGGGTCGGGTTCGGGTTAACCCGTCGGGTTCGGGTTAACCCGTCGGGTTAAGATTTAACGTATACACTACTGTTCCATTTTCGATATCCAGCTATTTCTTAAGAGCCACCGATAATTTATTAAGTGTTGCATAATTTTCAGTAGCCCGTCGCTTAAACCGCACTGATGACAGTAAGGAAGTATAATTAACGTTACCATTTTATTAACGAAAGTAATAAAATTAACAAAAAAGTTGTTATGTAAAGGAAATTGAATCCAAGACCTCTTAAAGAAGAGGACAACAGTTCAAATCGTATAATCACAACTCCTATTGTAACTGTGTATTGAAGTTATTATATACATTTTTATATATATAGAGAAAGTAAACCGGGTCGAATTCGGGTCATCCGGGTTGACATGCCAAACCCATACCCGACCCGAATTTTATCCGGGTCGGGTCGAGTCAACCTGTTTCCTACTTGACCCGGATTTGCCCCTACCCATACCCGGTTAAGGATGCCGGGTTCGGGTCGGGTCGGGTCGGGTCGGGCTCATTTTGCCACCCCTAGACTCGGCCGAGTGGCTTTCCCACTCGGCCGAATGGATGAGTTCCATTCGACCGAGTGACATAGCCACTCAGCAAGTATTAGAGCGTGCATGGTATCTGATTCACTCGGTCGAGTGACAAGTCACTCGCCCGAGTGGCAAATTATACTTTAAATCGCAAAAATTACAGAGAGTTGGTCAGAATGATCTTCCCTGATCTGTACTCCACTCGGCCGAATGGAGCCTTTGCTCGGCCGAGTGACATATGTTACTCGGCCGAGTGGCCTCCTGTTTTCTGCAACGGCTCTCTGTTTTCGCTCTATTCTCTGTTTTTCTTCCTCCAGTCAGTCCATGCCTTCTCCTTAAGCCTAAGCGCGTTCCTGAAGTGCTCTCCCTTGCCTTAGTCATCCTCCATATGAATGATCTCTCTTTCTCCATCTCATGTCATTAAAAACAAAGCCCGTTGTCACGATTTTTTTAGACACTAGACTCTAGACACGAAGAAAAATCTAGAATAAAAATTAAAATCAACTAAAAATGATATAAAACCATCGGGTTGCCTCCCGACAAGCGCTCATTTCAGGTCATGAGCTCGAACCCTTATGATTTACGTTTAGCGCGTGATATTGGACGCATGCGAGATACGCCCGTCAAATTTGCTGGGAAGGCCGCTTGGATTTATTTGTTGATGCTCATTGGCCTTCCTCGGTGTCCCCTCATCATGGGTAGTGTTGGGAGATAAGTCCCCCAAGCTTGAGCTAGTACCAATCTTCTTCTTCACCGGCGACACCGGCCTTTCATCCGGCGGAACTTTCTTCGAATTGTTGGCCGTTGAGAGCTTGCAAAGCTCCCTTATCCTTGCGACATCAGTGTCGTCTTTATCATCGGCCGTAGAGCTATCCGGAGGGTCCTCCAACTTTTCTTCAATGCTAGGAGTTTGGCCTTCTCCAAGGCCATCATCATGGAGAGCGCCAATAGAATGTGGAATGGCTTCGTCGATCACCTCGTCAAGGAGGTCCACATAGTCCAACTCCTCTTGATAGGGCATATGCTTCATGGCTTTGGGAATATGGAACTCAACCTCGATGTTCCCGACATTCAAGGATAATGTACCTTCTCTCACGTCGACTATAACGCCGGCGGTGGCTAAGAACGGGCGTCCAAGTATAAGTGAAGTGTCGCCCTCCTCCTTGATATCCATAATGACGAAGTCACAAGGCAAGCATATACATCCCGGCACTTGGAGCTGAATATTCTCGGCAATCCCTACTGGCCTAGTAACCCGACCATCCGCAAGTTGTATTCTCATGTCGGTTGGCTTAAAGTCGGTACCCGTATTTAATTTTCGGAACATGCTAAGGGGCATTAGGCTTACACTTGCTCCCAAGTCAACTAAGGCCTTTTGCAATGGGACTCCTCCAAGTGTGCATTGGATGCGAAAGCTTCCGGGATCCTTGAATTTCGCGGGCTCCTTTTCCCTTCGGGTGAACCAAGTCCCTTGTTCGGTAAGCATTATTTTCTCCTTCCTTTTCTTTCCCGATATTAAGTCCTTCAAGAACTTTGTATACGACGGGATCTCCACTATAGCATCCAAGAATGGTATGTTGAGGCTTACTCCCCTCAAGTATTCAAGGAACTTGGCGAGCCTCTTCTCTATTTTGGCTCTTGCTAACCGTGGTGGAAAGGGCACCAGGGGCATGTAGGTGCACTCCTCATTAGGCTTCTTCATTTCAGAATTTCCAACTTCTTGCGGCTCTTTCGTGCTCTCCTCTTCAATTGACGGCTCTTTTTCGTTCAAAATTTCTTCCACGTGCTCCTTGGTTTGGACCATGGCGGGAGTAGTATCCTTCCCGCCCCTAGTGGTAACCGCCACTACCGCATTTACGTGGCTGGTATTGCTCTGTGGATTGGGCTCTGGTTGAGCCGACAATTGTTGAGTGTGCTTGTTTAGCAACGCAAGTTGCTCTCCAAGTTGCGCAAGGACGGTATTTAGCGAATCTTGTTGTGCCGTCAACCTAGCATTGATTTTTCTTTGCTCCACCATGAATTCCTCCACCCTAGCTTCATGATCCGATCGTGGTTGAGCTTGCGGTGGGTTTGGAGCTCTCCAACTTTGGTTATATCCGGGCAGCCTATACGATCCCGCTTGTTGCTTCGGCGGGTAGCTTTGTTGCGGTGGCCCCCTCGGTTGGTATTGAGGTTGTGGAGGTGGGGGCCTAGCATGAGGTTGTTGCGGCGGCGGTGGGTTTAGAGCCCCTTCATTATTCGCATACAAAAATCCCAGATGATTCCTTGCGGCCAGGTTGGCCCAATAACCGGAGTTCCCCACAATATATTGCACTTGGTCCAAAGCTCCCTCTCCATTCTCTCCTCCTACGAACATAGCTTGAGATTGGTTTTGCTAATCACTCATATTGCTTACCGGCGTAGATGTGGAGGGAGCTCCATGTGGCTCGGTGATATACTTCTCCAATCTCTCCACTACCTTGTGGAGAGAGTCAAATTTATTCGAAAGCTCTGCTACGGCCTTGGTCTCATATATGCTCGTTGGCTTCAAGGTGGTAGAAGATTTCCCTCGCTCGTCGCCCCATTGTTGATTATTAGAGGCCATCTCCTCTAATAGGGCCGTAGCTTCATCCGGTGTTTTGGAAAGAATGGCTCCGTTGGCGGTTGCATCTATGATCTGCTTCGTGCCCGGTTGGAGTCCATTATAGAAACTATGAACTAGCTCACATGCCTCTATGCTGTGATGGGGGCACTGATGCTGTAGATCCTTGAAGCACTCCCATGCCTCGTATAGGGTCTCATGCGGTCCTTGCTTGAAGGATATGAGTGCGCTCCTAATCTTCATTGTCTTAGATGGAGGGTGAATTTATCAACAAAAGCACTAGCCAACTCATCCCAAGTAGTGAATATCCCTTCCGCCTGCGTCCTCAACCAATATAGAGCTTTGTCTCTGAGGGTGAAGGGGAAGAGTCTCAAACGGATAGCATCGACGGAAACACCCGGCATTTGAAAGGTGGCGCACTTGGACAAGAATAGTTGCATGTGATAATGTGGATTCTCATGGGAGTTCCCATGGAAGGGGTCTTGTTGCATTAAGACCACTAATCCCGTCTTGAGCTCAAAATTCTTATCCGTCGCCAACTCCGGCATAGTGATGGAAGAGGTAGTGGAAGAAGTCTTAGGTCGAAGCCTATCTCTGATAGATATGATCCTCGCCATGCGTGCCGCTAGTTCTTCTGGTGTCTCCGGGCGGTTCATACAAACGTCCTCTATGTTAAGTCTCTTCTCGGCTCTGAGCCTCCTTGCGGTACATTCGATCTCCAGATCAAATAATATATCCTCTGGATTCGCCGTCGATCTCGTGTACATGCATAGAAAAATAGAGCTTCGAGGGAATTGTTAGCACGATAGAGGAGTAAAATAAAAAATAAAATAAAATAAATAACTAAGTAAAGAAAATAAAACACTGTCGCCTCCCCGGCAACGGCGCCAAAAACTTGATCACGTCCGAGTGTACACCCGAAAAACGACTTGTAGTCTTACCGCAAGTGCACGATGTAGCGGCGAGCGGGTATCGAACTCAGGGAGGACAAATGTCCGTGTCTTTTTTCCAATCACCTAGATATCAAGAGAATCAAGAATAGTGTGTGTAATAGTCATAATCGTTCAATTATCAAGAGAAATATCAATATAATAAAGCGTCTAGGGAAAGGAAATCCCCACTACGGACCGTCTCTCATCCTTGTGATTCATAATTTTCATTGTTGCTAAGCTTGAATATAGGTGAACTAGTCGCAACTTAATGTAGAACCAAGCTCGCGCTCTCGCGTTGTTGCCGGTCTATAGCAAACCTAGGATATGGCACACTCTCGTGCAAACCCTAGCCTAAGCCGCTAGCATGAAGAACGACATCATTGTTCAATCGTATCTCGAGCCCACTCTCGTGCAAACTCGAGCTACGGTCTAGGTTGTGATAGTTCATATCCGTCCAATCTCTTGCAAACGGATATTGGTATAGATTCACAATTAAAAATCCTAGCTTTGGTCCAATCTCTTGCAAACCAAATCTAGATAAATCCAATTGTCAATCTAAATCGATTATCTAGGCCTTCCTATCAATTGGGATCCAATCTCTTGCAAATCCTAATCGATATGAATTCCTAGCTACCCGTAATAAATTGATCAAAACCTAACCTTAATCAATTCTAGTAACAAATCTACGAATTCATCACAATTTAGAGATATGGTCCATAGGGTTCATCCCTATGCCCTAGGACGACAGCACTACTTACTAATCATCATGCAAATCTCAGAAAAATCAATTATGATCAAGGCACAATTCATTGCAAAAGAGAAGCAATGCATAAAAACTGAATTTTTAATAGAAATAGACAAACCAATGTAATTGCCGACGATCTCCAGCTGAGATTTCACAAAGAGTAGCCGTCAAAATCCTTAAGGAAAATCTAAAAATTAATGTTCTAAAAAAACTCTCAAAACTAGGGTAAAAACAGGGCTTAAATACCCTCTAAAATCGTCCAAAAAATCATGCCCAAACTGCCCTTGCGGAGCCCAGAAATCGCAACCCTAACAGCAGGCGGAGAGGGTCACTTGGCCGAGTGACCCTTGTGACTCGGCCGAGTGACAAACCCTGTAAAAATACAGTAACTTCGGATGTTTCAGGGTCTGTCTTCGGGGGGTGGCTCGGCCAAGTATACTTCTTCATTCGGCCGAGTAGCTTTGTCGTTCGGCCGGGTGAGGCTTCGTCAGGATCTCTGACTATTCCAGTATCTCTGGCCTTTCTCTGGACGATTTCCATGTACCACTCGGGCGAGTGAGATTTCTCACTCGGCCGAGTAGGCTCTCTTTATTCGGTCGAGTATACGCTGAAAACTCCGTGTGCGTATCCGTTCTAGTCGGCTGAGTGGGACTTCTTGTTCGGCCGAGTGGCTCTTCTACTCGGCCGAGTGATGTGCTAAAATGCATGTTTCTTCTTCTTTTTGCCTCCTCGTCGCTCCTATTGATTTCCTTCTTCTTCCGCTCATCCTCCATCGCTGATAAACCCTCGAATGAGCCGTGGACGACACTCCTAAGCGCGTACAAATCCATTGATCTCAAATTCGTTCCAAATCGCTCCATATTTCCTGAAATACGACAAAAACAAGAAATAGTGAAAAGCATCGCAATATTATCGAATAATCGTTAAAAACACGATATGAGCGATCAAAATGACATGCAAACATGCAGAAAAAAGGTATAAAATATAGAGTGATCAATCAACTGTCACCAAGGTGGTCGACTACTAAACCACCCAAAACTCCTGGCGAATAAAGATGAACGACAACAGCTCCGACGTCGATCGGAAAACACATGTATGCCTTTCCCGTTTTTCTTTCTTCCGTCAATAAAGAATATGAAATATTCCAGAGAGAAAGTCCTACAAGAGAATCATGGACATGCGACTGTTGATGCATTTACAGTTGACTGGTCCTTGGACAGGTGACTGTAAATACAACATCAGTGGACTGGCCAGATCAAACTGAGAATGATCTTGGGCTGAAGATAGACAGGCGACTGATGAACAAATCAAAGTCGACTGTCACTTGGACATGCGCCTGTGAAATGTACAGCAGTTGCCTGATAGAGTTAAAGCTCAAAAAGTCCAAAAATCAACTGATTAAGTTTGTGCATAATAGGCGACTGTAGAACAAAACACAGGCGACTGTTTTTTAAGACAGGCGACTGTAAATTGTTCAGCAGTCGACTGTTGAAATCATGACATGCACATTCTTGATAGAAATGAATTGGAGTCTAAGGAAAGTTGATCTAATAATTTCCTAAGACTGAAATGAAGATGTGTGTGTGCTCCAACATAGTTCTACTTCTAAGCTACATACTAGTAGAGAAAAAGAAGATTACATTTGTAGAACTCTCTCTTCTATCCAACGTATGAGCTTGAAGTCTTCTAGGAGCATCAATCACCATCTTTGATCATCCAGTCCACTTCTTTTGCTTCCATTGATCTTTGAGTGTCATCCATTGCTAATTGATCTTCATGAAATGCTTAGGCAATGGATTATCTGCAAATAGGGGATTAGTCACAAGTATTTATGTTTGCTCATCATTAACACCAAGTAGGGAGAAGTCCAATACTCAACGCAGTGGACACGAGCACTGTACGCCGGGCCTCTCAACTCCTCCGTCCCTGGCAGGAGTGAGGCTTCCCATAGTAACACAAGCACCAAGTCCCTTCCTCTCCCGGTAAAGGCGAGTGGGAATAAATATCGCACATCAAATCTCTTTTCCCCCATCTTCTCAGTCCAGTCCCTTATGGTTAAGTAATACCCAATCTTCCACACCCCCATTCTATGATGTTCACCCGCCTTAGGGCAGATCGAGACATCCCAGTTGACATAACATGTGTCATAATCTTCAATAGACTTATGCAATTTCATAAATATAATACATGTCACAAGTATTTCCATGGCTATTTCCCAAGTTTCTTTAACTTCACATTCATTGGAACATTTCAACAAACACGTGGCAAGCGCCATAGAATTACATATTGTCACATCATCAAATTTAGTAACAAATAGCATAACTAAGCGTTCTTTCAAGTAGCACAACATCCATGCATAATGGAATGGAAAATTGACATCACCACAAGTTTCAACTTCATCCAAACAGTCCAGCTTGCTGGAACTTGCTGGAAACATCTACAACGATCAGCACATTTCATCCATTTTCCTTGTGAATTGTACAAAACTCTCTAACTGAAAGTTGACGATATAGTAGTCCTGGATTCACCTATAAAAGTTCATACAGAAATGTTTACTAGATGATTTATGGTGAATTGTTTGGTGCAACCTATTCAGACTGTTTTTCAGACAGATTTCAGGGTCTGTAATAACTGCCAATTTTGGGCATGTTGCAGTCAGAATTTTGAAAAACATACACTGTGATGAAGTTGTAGAAAAACTTGTTAACTTTACAACGAGACTAAGATCAGAAAATTCCATAGAGTATGCAGAGACTGAGCTCTATTTTTCTAAACCGCGTCCAGTCTAAATGACATTCAGACATGTTGTGTAGATTGAATTTTTACTCCTACTTATTGAACTCAACATATATCAAATTTTATATGAATCTGGGGTAGAATTTCAAGAGCTACAATTATATAATTTGTTCAGAAATTAATTCGACCCACAAAGCCAAGAAGGATTTCAAAATTTCAGAGGGGGTGATTTGCTAAGAAAACTAAGGGAAAACTTGATCTTTTTGATTTATTACACACTTATCACATGAATTCCAGAGCATGAGCAATCTAAATAACATTATAATACTATCATAATACCTAAATAAAATCCCTAACCAAGTTGGAATCCTACCTCAAGAATGCCCTTTTCTTCTTCTCTCCTCTTTCTCTTCCTTCCACCTTCTTTCTCCTTGAAGCAACCTCGGGTTTTCTAGGGGTTTTGAGTTAAAATTAGGGTTTTTTGAGCTTTGATGAAGAGGAAAATGGGAGTGTAATTCGGCCAGGTTCTAGAGGGAGAGAGAGAGGAGTAAATAAATAAAAATCTAAGTTTTTTGGCTTAAACTAGAAGCCTAATGGGGTTTGGCTTAAGGAGGAAGCTTTTCTTTACAAACACCCCCTATTGTTATACACACACACCTCTCAAAAGACCATTATACCCATCCACTTCGTAAGTATTTACAAAAATGCCACTAACATATCCCCTTTTACACTAAGCCCATTGCACATACCCTCTTTTCCATGAAATACCTTATCGCCACTCTCTCTCTCTCTACACATCCTCCGACTACGCGTCCTTAGAGGTTAGGTATCCGCTAATGCTAGTACCGTACATTGCAGATAGAGGGGTTACAGTAGTGAAGTCAAGTAGTAAAGATTTCAATCATATCAGGCATGCAACAAGAATGCGAATAAGAATATAAAAGTGGTGCTTCAGATATGCTAGTGATGCGTGAATCTTGGTGCATTTTCAATGAGGGCATACTAAACACTGCTCCATACATTCAGTTTCAATAAGTTCCATGCATTTACTTAGAGAAGTCATCAAAAGAAGTCTATTTTGCAAGCACTTATGAATAGCAAGATAATGAAATAACTCTAAGTAGCATGACATGGAATATAAGCATCGTGATGGCTACGAAAGCAATAAGAGATGTCATCATAAAGAACTCATCTAGCAATAGAAAGAAAAGAAAAAGTGGAATAAAATAAAACAAGTATGCACACAAACCAAAAGACGAGAAATATGATGCTAAAGAAAAGAAAATTGTGGTAGAAATGGGGGGAAAATAAAGCGAAAATGATGCAAAGTGAAAGAGAAAATAATAAATAAAAAATGATAGCGCTCATCCCCCAAGCTAAACACAGCAGTGTCCTCACTGCTGATAACACTCATGAAAGATAGTGAATGATGCTAGGGTGGGGTGGGTGGGTAATGAGAAATCCTAAAAAATAAGAAACATAAAAGGAAAAGAAGAAAAAATGTATGATTGCAAATGCATGGTCCTAATACCTAATATATGAACAAGCATGCAAATGATGTGATGATGCATATGCATATGGATGAAAATGGGTTCTCCCCCAAGCTATGCAGTGCTAGGCCCCGTGTGGACAGATGGGCACAAGAAAGAGTGAGAGGGGAGAACATGAACAAAAATGCAAATCAAGCATCGGCACCACCCTATAGAGGTAGTGATAGGTCCCGCTAATGCGGACCAGAAGATGGAGGGTCAACAGGTGGTGCAACAGTCTCGGTAGGTGGTGCTGGAGTGACTAGAGGTGCTGGTGCAAGGGTAGCAGGTGGTGCACCCCGTGCTCTCAGAATATCTAAAATCTCTTGAGTGTCCCGCCGCTGTGACTGGTGATGGGTAGTGACCGTCTGTCTAAAGGCGAGGAAGTCACGCCTCATCCCAGCAACCTCGGCCTCTATCGTTGTCAAGCATGCGTCGTTGTGGCAGGAGCTCGGTGGCTGACGTGCACCACTATGGGCACCTCTCTCTACCTGGACTCGTGCATGTGGTGCATGAGATCTAACTGCGAAATCAGGAGAGGGTGGCCTAGCTGGGATCTCGGTAGAAGATGGAATATGGACGGATGCGAGATCAAGTGCAGAGGTCGGAATGGGTAAATCAGCAGGCAGAATCGTCGTGGCGACAGACGTGTTGATAGATACCACGACGCTCTCAGTGAAAATGGCAGCTGTGGAGACAGAAGTGCTACCAGAAGTCTGTGTGGACAGTGTGACTATGGACTCAGGAATGGTATAAATAAGAGGAATGGAGTCCACAGGTGCAAAGACAGTGGTGGTAGGGACAGTGGAGTCGGCAGGCTCGGTGCCGATAGGCTCAATATAGGTAGTCTCTAGTGTAGGCTCATGAGCAATATATACAGAAATGCCCTTAGATACGGGCAGTGATGATGGTGGTGTAGTGATCTCGGGGCTAGAAGTGTGGACTACCCATGAACGCTCGACTAGAGTGGTAGAAGGTGTGGTAGTGGTGGGAGCACTGATAGAAGTGGGGACAGAGGTGCTCGCTAAAGGTGCAAAAGTGGTGGGGATGGCTGCTCTCTCATGGTCCTCCTCGGATCTAAGCTCCCAATCATCATCACCCTCCTTAACGGGTGGTCCTATGGGCTCCAGGACGTGAATGGGTGGTATAGGGAGTAACCAATCTAAGTGGACAGGCTCAATGCGTGTAAGGTCAGGGCGTGGGAGGACCATGTGATGCTCACATTGGGGGCCTAAGAGGTAGATCCAATGGCGCTCACCGTGGGGCATGATGATTGCATGCATGCAAGCACATCGGTAGTCAGTGTGGTGGGCCCAGTGACAACCAAGAGATTGGCAGGAAGGTCTAGGCCAAGCATGAGGGCAAAGAAAGTGAAGAAACAGCCACAACAAATCTCTGTGGCGGAGGTGGAAGTGGAAATCAGGCGGTTGCACAGCCAACGGGCCGTGTCTGATAGGAGGTGGGGTCCAAGTGTGCCATCGTTAGCACGTCGGACGGGTCCGGTCATCCCACTAAGGTAGACCAACTCAGTGTGTGAGATAGTGCCAAGCTCAGGCCTAGAAAAGATAGTCGTGGAGAGCTGGCGCTGAGCGAAGCGCAAACACGGGTGAATGATAGACGAGGACTTCGCCCTAGTAGGGCTGAAATGTGGGAGGCCAGCTATCTGACTCCAGAAACTCTCGGCACTAAAGGATGGGAGCTCTGTGTCGGGTGCAAAGGCCTGAGACGGATCTGGAATGGGTGGGAAGCTGTAGAAAGCTCAGATCATGGCGTAGGTGACGACGACGTCACGGTCCAAGAGTCTGAACCTAATGTCGTGGTTTGTCCATACAATGGAGCTCATCACCACGTAGGTGAGGCGAACATAGGTGGTGGTGGTCGTATGCAAGAAGTGCTCCCAACCTATGGCCCGGTAAAGGCGTTGGACACCCTTAAGCAACCCTAGACTCTGCAGAGCTGGGATGTCAGCGAATCTAGTGGAGACGATGGGGCGACGGGAAATGATCGTGAATCTCTCGCGGTGCACATCGTTCCCGAAGACAATGTCATATGTCTTCAAGGTCCCCTGGGGTGGCTGAGGTGGGGGTGCACATCATTTCTCGAAATCCTTAATAGCATAACTTAAGAAAAATGGCATGAAGACCATAATTGAGACTTCAAATAGACTTTCAAAAGTTATATGCTATACAAAGAAAAATAAAAGGAGGAAGCATATATACTGGAGCACCTAAAGTGCCCAGAAACGACAAAGTTTTTAAACTTTGGTAAGTCATATTTGGTCACCCCTGGATTAATGATGCAAGACATCATTAACCAATTCTATAAAACTGAAGAACCCGAAGATTCTTCAAAAGGGTGAAGCTTTCATTGTCCCATTCAAAAGGAAAAAATGATTACGAGATCATCTCCACTATGCGTGGACATTGACTCTCAAGACTTCCTCAAATATAATTGTTTATAAAATCTATTGATCGCTCCGGGATGTGACCCAAAAGAACGGTTGTAGTTTTACCGCAAGTGCACGGTGTAGCAGCGAGCGGGATATCGAACACAGGGAGGACGAATGACCGTGCTTGTTCCAATCAACCTGGCTATTTAAGAGAGAAATTTGCCTTTGGCGATCCTGTCACAATCGTCAGACAAAAAAGCGGAAATATCAAATCAAATAAAGAACGTCTAGGGAATGGGGAATCCCTGCTACTCACCGTATTTCATAAATGCGGTTTATCGGTATCAAAATTGCTTGAATGAGAATTTGGATGAACTAGTTGCTACTGAATGTAGAACCAAGCTCACGCTCTCGCGCTGTTGCCGGTCTATAGCTATCCTAGGTTTGGGTCCAATCTCTTGCAAACCCTAGCCTAGGAAAGCTAGCATTAGGATCAACATCATCGTCCAATCGCGCACCGAGCCCAATCTCTTGCAAACTCGGTCCACGACCTAGATTGGGATAGTTCCTACCCGTCCAATCTCTTGCAAACGAGTATCGGCATGGAATTGCAACCGGAAATCCTAGTATCGGTCCAATCTCTTGCAAACCGATACTTCGAAAATCCGATTCCAACCCAATTCGGATTTCTAGGGTTTCCTATCAAATTGGGATCCAATCTCTTGCAAATCCCAATTGATATGAATACCTAGCCATCCGTAGTAAATTGATCCCAATCTAATCCCTAATAACAATTCTAGCACAATTTCTACCAATTTATCACAAATATGAAAATGGGCTTGTAGGGTTCATCCCCACGCCCCAAGACGTGGCGACTACTCACAAATCATAGCAAGATCACAAAAATAATCGTTGAAATAGGCAATGGAATTCATCACAATATTGAGATAAGCAATAAAAATAGAATTTTTAAGGAAAAGAGATGCAAACCAATGGAGTTCTTCAATTAATCCAACAAAATTCCAATCTTTGTCTCCTCTCCAATCACAAGAATAAAGCTTTAAAAACTAATCTAAAAAGCTGCAAAAATCTAAGAGAGAGGCTCTCTAAACTAGGGTAAAAACAGGGTTTAAATAGCCCTCAAAATCGTCCAAAAACTATGACCAAAATACCCCTGCACAGCCTGTTTTCCGCAGTTTTCGCTACAGTCAGCGCATCGCACTCGGCCGAGTGACAAAAGTCGCTCGGCCGAGTGAAAACCCTGTAATTTTCCAGTAAGTTGGGGCTTTCAGGGGTCTCTACTTCGGGGGCGGCTCGGCCGAGTGAGTTGTCGTCACTCGGCCGATGGCTTCATAGTACTCGGGCGGACGGGATTAACCACTCGGCCGAGTGGGTCTTCTGAAGTTCAGGCAGCCGAAAACCAGTAACTTGGATGTTTTGGAAGGGCTTCGTCTGGGCGCCACTCGGGCGGACGTGATGTCGTCACTCGGCCGATGTGGTCTTCGGTGCTCGGCCGAGTGCACACATAAATCGTGTCTGTTCTGGTCGGCCGAGCAGTGTCTCGCTGGTCGGCCGAGTGGCTCCTCCACTCGGCCGAGTGGGACACAAAAAATGCCCAATCTGCTTATTTTGGCCTCCTCGTCGCTCCTGCGACGTCCGTTCTTCTTCCGCTCCTCTCCAACAGCAAAATACCCCTCGGGGAGGTCGTTGGTGACCGTCTAGAGTAAGCGCATCTCGAGATCACTCCAAATCGCGCCAAATCACCTGAAATGCAACAAAAACAACAAATCGTGAAAAGCATCGCAATATCGTCGATATATCGTGAAAAACATGATTTGGGCGGTCCAAATGGCATGCAAACATGCGGGAAAAAGGTGTAAAATAAGGAGTGATCAAAATCCCCCAAGCTTGCCTCTTACTCGTCCTCGAGGAAGATAAGTAAATGGCGAACCCGGTGGATTCGGAAAACGAAAATGACGAAAAAAATGAAAAAATTGAAAAACGGAGAAGAATGGAAGACGAAATGAAAATAAAGAAGCGAGAGAGAAGCGAAGAGGTAGGCTACTAGATCATTTTCTCAGGACGGGGGTTTCACTTACTCATATAGCATGCACCGAATGAAAAACTCATGTCAAAAGATTTTATTCTGATATCATGGTATAATAGTGCAAATAGAAACGGAAAACCCACGAACAACGATGTAATCATGAAAAACGGAATAATTCTAAAATTAACATTGTCTGAATCATTTAAAGCGGTATACAAATCACAGATCACACACTTTTCAATTGAATGCTTTCTATCAGGAGTATAAGAGTATCACACTATAGAATAGAGAGAATAGAAAAATATGGATTTCATGAAATGAACGCTAGGCTTAGATCTCTGGATTTCGTAAAGCTAGAAATAATCTCACCGAGTATAGAATATTACTTAGCCTAGGTTGTCGTGCAACGTCAAGTAGTCACTCTCTCACACATCAATGGATCCCCTCCCCCAAGCTTATCTATAAGCATGGTGGCATAAAAAAAATATTCACATCCCCATTTCTATATAGCTCCAAATGTAATAAGAAGAAAGAAGAAAGGAAGAAAGTGAGATGGGATCTTTTATTGAGGATTTTTCCTCTTTTCTCTCTTTTTTTTTCGAATATAGCATATATACACAACGATCCCAACTCAAAGAGAGATAATGATATACAAGAATATTCTTCTCTCTTGTATTATATTTTTTTTATTATTATTTGAATAAGAAAATTGGAGCTAGGAATTAATAGCGGGGGAAATGCCATAAAATAGAATCGCTAAGGGGAGATTCACCAATAATTATAAAAGTAGAGAAATGATGTTCAAGATTTGTGGAGAAAGAAATAGATATAACTCTCGGTTCACTCTATAAGACATGCACGACAACTTCAGCAGGGTAATTTAATCTACTCAGTCTCGATCACAAAAAAGCTAACTAATCCAGATTTATCATAGCTAACATCATTCAATCATCCTGAAGTGAAGTGTACAATTCATGCATATAGAAGTGATATAGGAAAAAGAATCAGTACTCCAGATATAAGCATTCAATGCGTGAATCTTGGTGTGTTTTCTGTGATAGCATACATATGAATATTCAGACTCAGCTAATAATAAAATTTCATCCATTTTCATGTGGCAAAAGTGTGGGTTGCTATCTCTAGATGCAAGGCAAGTCATAGCATATGATATCAGGAATAAAATCTAAGACATGACAAATAAAGCATGCATATAGAGTAAGATAAATCCAACGTCATCATCATCACAGAAAAGTCATC
The DNA here is from genome assembly GCA_030789695.1 of Scilla litardierei. NCBI lineage: Eukaryota > Viridiplantae > Streptophyta > Magnoliopsida > Asparagales > Asparagaceae > Scilla > Scilla litardierei. The sequence goes on from CM061142.1 coordinate 107,246,389, forward strand.
TCTAGCATGAGATGAGAAAAAAAAAGGAAATAAAGATAAAGGGAAAATAGAACTATTTACAATGCGGCACACAGAAAAAATAAGAAAAACGTGATGCATGGAAAAATAAAAGAAAAATGATAAAAGATAAGTGCAAATGCGAAAAATGGTGTGAAAAACTAAAAATAAAGGTGGCAAATCGAAAAAGAACGTGAGAACTCACTCCCCCAAGCTAAATGGCACAGTGTCCTCAATGTGCAAAGTGTGGCACACCGAGAGACAAGAAATGTGAGGGGCAGGTGAGGATGCATGCATGATGAAAATAAAAAGAAAAAATAAAGAAATGAAAATATGATGCGGACATGATGCATGCGCAGATAGGAGTGATACAGATATATAAGTGGCACCAAAAACTCTCCCTCTCTCCCAAAAAAGATATATAAAGATATGATCTAAAAGAGAATCCCAAAATAAGTGAGGGGAGGGGGGTGGACAAAAATGCAGAAGCGGGCAGCACAACGGGCAGCACAACGGCAAAAGGAATCGATGGCATCAAGGGTGCCTAAGAAGGTGGTGCTGCACCGTCTCCGTCCTGAGGCGGAGGTCATGTGGGTGGTGCTGGCTGGACAGGCTGCTGAGCGGGGGTGGGTGTGGGAGTGGAAGCAGGTCGGGTGTGTGTGGAAGTGTGGGTGGGAACCTGCTGGGTGGGTGGGGGTACGCGCGGGAGATGCTCCAGAACCTGGGTGAGACAGTAATGGATCTGCGGTATCAGCTCGAAGCGGCCAGCCATCGCAGAGACGGTGGCGGACAGAGTCCTAAGGTCGCCTCGGAGGCCACTCACCGCCCCCTCTAGAGCACGAATGCTCTGAAGTACAGTGTCAGGGGGAGGTGGTGCAGAGGGACGCACCGGGTGGGGCTGTGCAGGGCGTGGCTGGCGAACTCGGGTCGCGTAGGTGACTGGCTCAGCGGGGAAGGGAACAAAAGGTGCTGCGCCTGCGAATGCGGGCCTGGCCTCAGTGTGAGGCCGGGGCACCGGCTGGTGGGAAGTGGAGGCAGCAGCAGCGAAAGAAGAGTGCAAAAATGGCAGCGAGGTGGCCGGAGAGGTCAGTGGCACAGAAGTGTGGACAGACGCCACGACACTCTCGGAAAATACAGCAGGGGTGGAGACAGAGGTGACTACCGCTGGGGTGGAAGTGTGTGGACCAAAAGGCGCAACCCTAGCGGAGATAATGCTAGCCATGGTCTCCACGACCGCGGCAAACGAGGGCTCTCCACTCTCAACAAAGGTCGACGGGCGCTCGGGGAGTGCGGAGCAAAGAGGCTCGACGGACAGAGGGCCAGTGGTGGTGGTGGGAGTGGTGGTGACAGCCTCGGAAGTGGTGGAGATGGTGGAAGTGTGCTCAGCTGAGGTACTCTCGACACCGACAGAGGTGTCAGGAGCAGCAGAAACATCAGGTATGGGCTGAGGGGCCACAGGGTCAACAGGCTCGGCAGCAGGCTCGGCAGGGTGTGCAACAGGGTCTACAGGGGCAGCGTGGGCCTGCTCGGCCTCCTCGGCCTCGAGCACGTAAGCAGCAGGGATGAGAACATCCATCGCAGGGAGCCAGTCAACGTGGGCTGGTGCAATCTGAGTCCGAGCAGGGCTCGGGAGAATCATGTAATCGGCCCCGTAAGGGCCGTGCAACCAGACCCAATGACGCCCACCGCGCGGACGAAGCATCTTCATCCGGGCCATAACATCTATCGACAGAGAAGTGGGGCCCGGGACGCGTCGCAAGTCGTCGGGGAAGTCCTCGCCGGTCATAAGAGCAAGCAAGGTGATCAGGCCGCCGCAACATATCGGTGAGCGAGCGCCCACCGATACAATGATGCGGTCTAAAAACCAAGCCGCGACATCAATCACGACGGCGGGGACCAGCTCATAGCCATCCCTAGATAGAGCTCTGGGACGTGTCATCGCGTAGAGCATGTAGAGCTCTGGCGTAGACATCGTGCCCGGCTCATATCTGGCCAAGAAGGTCGTCGCCATAAGGCGCTGAGCAATGCGGAGGCAGGGATGGACAATGGCCGAGGCCTTGGCCCTACTAGGGTCAAAGGCAGCGTGAAGACCCGTAATCCGGGCCCAGAAGGCACCGGCGTCGAAGGAAGGTGGGGGGATATGGGTGGGGCCGTAACCGCGATCGGCACCGGGGACAGCGGGCCACGAGAAGAACGCTCTCATCATATCGAGAGTGACCTGGCACTCTCGATCCATGAACCGAAACGAGCATCCCTCGTCGGTCCGGGTGATCGAACTCAGAACCTCAAGTGTCGGGCGGGTAAACGTATCCGCCGACACCTGCAGAAAATCTCGCCAGCCCACGTTGTCGTACAACGTGAGCATCCCCTCTAGTACCCCCAGGCGTCCTAGGTCAGCGAGGTGTGCAAACCTGGAGGGTACGATCGAGCGCTGGGAGATACGGTCGAAGATGACGCGGTGTGGGTCGTCTCGGAACGTAATCCCGAGCGGCCCGACCAGTGGAGTCGGAGGTGGTGGCTGTGCAGCGGCAGGGAGAGGCTGTGCAGGCTGTGGGTGCACTGCAGGCTGTGTGGGGTGTGCGGGGCCTGCAGGCTGTGCTGGGTGAACGGCGTGTGTGGGAGACGGTGGAGGAGAGTCCTCCAACTCGTGGGAGGGGCTGGCATCATCCGACCGCTTCCGCTTGGCGGAAGCTCTCTTCGACCGCGGCCGTGTCCGGGGCGGCATATCGGCCCCGAGCGCGCCGAAAGTGTAAAAAGTGCGGTGTGTGTAAAAGAGTGGAAGGAGTATACCCAGACACGTCGCGAGTGCTCAGCAACGGAAGCGTGCGAAGTCAGCGCCTCCTTGAAGCTCAAATCAGTCCCGAGAAGCTCCCCTGGGCTCCCCTAAGCTCCCAAAAACAACCTGCGCGTGAAATGGAGATATCAGCGGGTAATAATCAAAACGTATGGGGCATTAGGGGTATAACAGATAGATATAGAAATTGATTTGGGTTTGGGGGTCGTTTAACACATGGATCCTCAAAATATACTCAAAAAGAGGAGAAAAAGGCAATAAAGGCGATACCGGAGGTGGTCGGAGCGGCTGCCGCCGCCGGCGACTCGGGCGAGTCACGGCGGGGGGTCGGTCGGCGATGGCTGGCCGAGCGGCGGCTCGACGACGGCGGTCGGGCGAGTTAGGGGTGCGAGCGGGCGAGGGAAGCTGAAAGGTCGGGGGCGCGATCGGTTTCAGCGTTTCGAAAAACGTGTCCCCCTCGACTGTAGTGCCCTGGGAAGCTACTGCACATGTACTAGAGGGGGGGTGAATAGTACTTTTAAATAATAAGGAGAGTTATTCCTAATTATCGTGCAATTAACAAACAACGTTGCGGAATAACTACAATCAAGAATTAATGCAAACGCAAACACAATGGTTTAATGGGTTCGGATCCACCCAAGTCTCCCCGACTTGTTCCCGGTGATCCTACGTCCCAACCACCCGGATCCCTTCCGGATACTTGAGTTAGAAACCCTAACTCAAGATTTCCAATATGAACACTTGCAAAAACCTCACAAGCGCAATCGACCTACAATCGATGACCGTGACTCCCACAACCCGGGATCACGCAAAACCTCTCACAACCGAGAGTATACAATTCTAATATAACTGAAATGAAATGCTTACCAACAAAATACCTATGCCTTGAGATTTCTTACCAAATTAGGGCAAAGAGGATTTTGATGGAGGAAGAGTCACCAAACCCTAGCTTCAAGAAGATGACCAGCAATGGAAGCCTAGGGATGAGATGGATGACCTAGAATCAAGCCCTTGGCTTGGAAGGCTCACAACCAATGAATCTCTCTTGAGGAATAAGAGTGAGGGAGAGATTCTTTGAGAATGGGAGAGCTTGAAGATGAGAGTTGAAAGCTTCTCTTTGAATCAATAGAACTCTGAAATAGCAGCCTTGGATCCTATGAAATAACCCCTTCAGGTATTTAAAGGATCAAGGGAAAAGGGAGAGCGCTTCACTATGGAGAGCCACCATGACGGAGTATGTCGAGCCTTCCGAAGAAGATTTCGCGAAGTGGACTCCCGCGGAGGTCGCCGCGGAAGTAGCCAATGCCAAGGCAATGAATGCCTTGAATTGTGCGTTGGAGCCCGAGGACTTCAACAAGATATGCACATGTAAGAGTGCATATCAAATATGGAACCAACTCCTCATATTGCATGAAGGATCGAGTACGGTAAAAGATTCTAAACTCGTCGTTGCTAATAAAGAATTTGAGTTGTTTCATATGGAGCAGGGCGAAACAATGAAGGAATATTACGCTCGCTTCGTGGATATATCAAACGACTTGGAAGCTCTTGGGAAGGTCTATACCCAAAAGGAGAAAGTCGCGAAGATTATCGACGGTCTTCCATCACATTGGGAAAAGCGTACCTACGCCATCGAGGAAGGTAACGACATGAATAAATATACCGTCACACAACTAATGGGTACATTGTTGTCTTACGAGGTACGCAAGGATAGTAAGATCCGAATGAAGGAAAAGATGAAAGCGTACTTGAAGCAAGATGAGCCAAAGAAAAAGACGATTGCCTTCAAGGCCGCTCCATCTACCGATGATGAAGAATCGGAAGATGATTTGGACATGGAATCCATTGCCCGTATGGCAAGGAAGTTCGATCGATTCCTCCGAGAAGGTATATCTTTGAATAAATCTAAAGTTAGTTCGACTAATGCTTCTACTCTCGTGTGTTATAAATGCAACAAGCCAGGACACATCAAACCGGATTGTCCTCTCTACAAACACAAGGAGAAAGGGAAAGCATCGAAGTACGACAAGTCGAGAAAGTACAAGAAAGGACTTGTTGGCACATTCACCGACTCCGAAGAGGATTCCTCACGTGGAGAGTCGGATGATGGAAGAGTGGAGAAAGCAAAACTTTGCTTCATGGCTAATGAGGCAAAAGTTCGAAAGTCCTCATTCGATGATAGCGAGGATGAAAGCGAGGATGGTAGCGATGATGGAAGCGGAGAACCTACTATTGATGAAATGAGGTTAGCTAACCAAGAAATTTGGTCTAAATTTACTAAATTAGTAGATAGATATAATAAGACCAAAGATGAACTTGTTAGCCTCCAAACCTCTCCTAAGTCTACCATCACCAACAATGACACCATTGTTGAGACACTCGCCAATGAGAAAGCAAGTTTGCTTACTCATAATGGCTTGTTGAGAAATGAGGTGAAGTCCCTCAAATCTCAGCTTGAGCATGTTCTTGTTGAGGATTCGGATGAACATGTGATAGCCGATTTGACGTCTCAAAACTCAACTTTGAGTATTGAGAATAAGAATCTCAAATCACGTGTTTATGTACTCACATCGCAAGTATCCACTTTGGATGCTTCTTTGCATTCCCTCAAAGAGAAGTATGAGTGCACGTTAGGCCGTATCAATGATTTCAATAAAGGTAAGGGCCATTTGGATAATATCCTAAATGACTTACTTCCGGCCAAACACCACATTGGCTTGGGGTATAAGATGGGAGACTCATCCAAATCGCCTACCACCTTTGTTAGGCCGACATCCGATGCCTCGACGAGTGGGAGCAAACACCCCATTGGTAGTTCTCCTACCAATAGTGCTTCCACTTCGTACACACCCCCGATTGGAAAGAAACCCACTTTGGGTAGACCTCCAAAGAGGGGTCATGCATTTTTGTACTCACATGCTATGCCACGTAGGAACACACATCCTACTCCACCGGTGCATGCTAATATTAATGATGATTTTTATGGTCCGCACCCACGAGCACGTGCTAACACTCATATGAGACACTCACATGCACGTAATCATGCTCATGCACATCCTAATGCATATGTTCAAACATCTCATCCACATGTGCATGCCTACTCTCATAATCATCCTCATGCATACACACCTCATGCTTATCCACGTATGTATGCTACACCACATCATGGATCTCATGCTCATCATAATGCTATTGCTAGAACTCATGCTCCTAGGCCACATGCACCACATAGAAATCAAACTTTTGTGCATGCAACCACTAGGAAGAGGATTCCCAAAATGTACACTATTTGGGGTCCCAAGAACACTAGCGATGATGCTATGAATGTTTATGTGAAATCATATATTAATGATGTTATTTTGAATGATGATTATGTTGGGAAGTCAAGTTCCTCTTGGACTTGGTTTCCGAAGGGTTAGTTCCTTTAACCTTTCAATGCTTGGTACCATGAGCTTATGATCATGTTATGGGTACCAAGGCATTTGTTTATAAATTTTATTTTGATTACATTAACTCATGGGTTACAATTATTTTAATTTCATATTTCAAATTTGTTGTCTAACCCATTGGATCCAAAAGGGTTTTTGGATACCAAAATGAAGTTGTCTAGGTTCAATCCACCGTGGGATACCAACCCTACCAACTCCTCGATTTGCGAAGACTTTCATTCAAACGGAGTTGATGGTGCTTAGGTAATGCACCAATGTAGGGGGAGCTTAATGTTGTAAGTATAATATTACATTTGGTATCCATAAGGGTTGAATGCATGCTTGGTTAGAATATATTTCTTTACATTGGTATCATTTTGTTTCTCCTAGCATGATAGAATTGTGAATGCCATAAATGCTTTGAAATTCTTATCTATTTTGGCATGATATGTTTTTAAAAATTATAATGATAATTTTCGTATTACTTTTATCACATTGTCGCTTCTCATCGCACACTTCACTTAGTTTTGATGTGCTTTTACTTTATGTTCATCTTCGATCGATATTGTATCATTTGATATTTTATGATGTGCACCACTCTTTTGATGGTTCATTCCTTTGTGCACATTTTATGTATGTCTCTGATATTGATTTCGTCGCTCGACGATTTATTTTGATTCAATAGCTTTAGTTGTATGAAAACATAGAATTGTTTTCCATGCACTAAAATAGCTATAAATGTTGATATTGGAGTATAAATTCATTTCATCAACAAGTGAATTTACATTTGATATTTTGATGATTTAAGTTTTCAATTTTCGACTATGGTCTCATTGACACGCTTTGATTTTATTCGAATTTTATTTTGGTGTCATATGAAACGTGGTCGTATTCTTAGACTCCCATGCTTAATGAATTATTTGGACATGATTTATTGTCATTGGCTTCCTCCCGCTCTTTTTGGATTATGCCAAAGGGGGAGAGATATAATAATGGCATAATAATGGCATGTGCTAAATGATAATTTACCATGAATCTAATTTGATATGTTAGATTCAGGGGGAGTTAAGATATAAAAATGGATTACAAATCCTAAATCTCAAATATTGGATTTGCATTTTTACTTTCCTCGTCTGCTTGATGTATGTGCTTATTATTTCATATGGAACTAATGTGTCATCAATGCAGGGGGAGTAAGTATATTTCATTTAGTTCATTATTTTTGATTATTATTTATGTTGGTTTGTCATCACCAAAAAGGGGTCGATGTTGAGTATTGGACTCCCCGGATTTGGTTTTGGATGATGAGCAAACATAAATATATCATGAACTAACAATTTGTGAGCGCAGTTATGGAGATCGTCGCCAAATTCACGAGAACATCCAAAGCGACGTCTCAAGACTTCTCAAAGCGCGTGATCGCATGCCTAAAGCTTCGTTGAAGCTTTTGTGCCTTCTTTGAAGTCAAGAATGAAGATTGAAGCTTTGAAGACGGATCGTTAAGGTTTATTTTATAGTCTTTTAGCTTCGATTTATAGAATGTTAAGCCTTGAGTAATTCTTACATTTATATCTTCATTACGCTCTTATCTTAGCTTTAGGATCTTGTACAAGTCCATTCTAACTTCCTCGAAGCATCGCGCTTCGATTCGGACTTGTTTGTGCATGTTAGTTGGTACAAGAAGAAGTACTGACCGACTAGATGGTAATCTAGTCGGTCGGTAACTGTTCTTGGACCGACTAGTTTGATTCCTTATTTTCTTGGACTTTACTGTTTACAGTTAGTCGGTCTACGTTGACTCACCGACCGACTAGTTTGTGAACTAGTCGGTCAGTGATGCTTCTTTGACCGACTAGTTGGACTTTACTGTTCATGCCAAATTTCTCCTTAGCTACTGTTTATCGTTAGTCGGTCTAAGAACATTTAGTGACCGACTAGTTGTTGATCTAGTCGGTCAACATTTGTTCTTGGACCGACTAAATCATTTGTATTCAGACTATTTGTTTTTGACTCTTAGTCGGTCTAAGTTTACTGACCGACCGACTAGTTGTGAAACTAGTCGGTCAGAAAGTCTTCTTGGACCGACTAGTTATCTAGGTCTGAAATCTTCATCTGTTCACTGTTCACCTCTTAGTCGGTTCATGTTGTTTCACCGACCGACTAGTTGATGAACTAGTCGGTCAGTGGTTGTTCTTTGACCGACTAGTCTGCTTCAGATTTAGATCCGTTGGAGTTTTGAAAGCGACGTTTCTCTCTCCCTTTTCCCTTGATCCTTTAAATACCTGAAGGGGTTATTTCATAGGATCCAAGGGAAAAGGGAGAGAGAAACGTCGCTTTCAAAACTCCAACGGATCTAAATCTGAAGCAGACTAGTCGGTCAAAGAACAACCACTGACCGACTAGTTCATCAACTAGTCGGTCGGTGAAACAACATGAACCGACTAAGAGGTGAACAGTGAACAGATGAAGATTTCAGACCTAGATAACTAGTCGGTCCAAGAAGACTTTCTGACCGACTAGTTTCACAACTAGTCGGTCGGTCAGTAAACTTAGACCGACTAAGAGTCAAAAACAAATAGTCTGAATACAAATGATTTAGTCGGTCCAAGAACAAATGTTGACCGACTAGATCAACAACTAGTCGGTCACTAAACGTTCTTAGACCGACTAACGATAAACAGTAGCTAAGGAGAAATTTGGCATGAACAGTAAAGTCCAACTAGTCGGTCAAAGAAGCATCACTGACCGACTAGTTCACAAACTAGTCGGTCGGTGAGTCAACGTAGACCGACTAACTGTAAACAGTAAAGTCCAAGAAAATAAGGAATCAAACTAGTCGGTCCAAGAACAGTTACCGACCGACTAGATTACCATCTAGTCGGTCAGTACTTCTTCTTGTACCAACTAACATGCACAAACAAGTCCGAATCGAAGCGCGATGCTTCGAGGAAGTTAGAATGGACTTGTACAAGATCCTAAAGCTAAGATAAGAGCGTAATGAAGATATAAATGTAAGAATTACTCAAGGCTTAACATTCTATAAATCGAAGCTAAAAGACTATAAAATAAACCTTAACGATCCGTCTTCAAAGCTTCAATCTTCATTCTTGACTTCAAAGAAGGCACAAAAGCTTCAACGAAGCTTTAGGCATGCGATCACGCGCTTTGAGAAGTCTTGAGACGTCGCTTTGGATGTTCTCGTGAATTTGGCGACGATCTCCATAACTGCGCTCACAAATTGTTAGTTCATGATATATTTATGTTTGCTCATCATCCAAAACCAAATCCGGGGAGTCCAATACTCAACATCGACCCCTTTATAGCAGAGGTTACGACTCGGCCGAGTGACTAGGTCACTCGGCCGAGTGGAATCAATGGAAATTCCTCCCCGCTTACGCATCGGCCGAGTGGCCTTGCCAGCCTCGGCCGAGTGGAGTAAGTCCATTCGGCCGAGTGGCTCAAGCTACTCGGCAAGACTCGCCCTAGGAGCGTATCTGTTTTACTCGGACCGAGTGGGAATATATACTCGGCCGAGTAGCAGTTATATTGAAATCAGGAAAATAAACAGAGAGTTGGGTACAGCAGACTTCCCTCGTTCGTGAGCGGCTCGGCCGGACGAACTTGTGTACTCGGTCGAGTGACTAGTATACTCGGCCGAGTGAGCCTTGTGTTCTGCTGTTTGTCTTCGTTTGGGCTCTAAACTCCGTCTTTCTTCCTCCAGTCGATTTCGTCTTCCTCCTAAGCGTCGAGCGCCTTCTTGGGGCGCTCCTCGTCGTCTCGTTCATCCTCCTCATGATGGATCTACCTATCTCCTCTCCTGTCAAGAAAAATAGGACCCGTTATCACAAAATTTTTGGGCGAACGACTCAAAACACTAAAAATTTCTAAAACGAAAATAAAGAAAAAGTGAAAATAAAGCAAAAACCGTCGGGTTGCCTCCCGACAAGCGCTCGTTTAAGGTCGTGAGCTCGACCCCCTATAATTTTCAATCAATGCGGGTTGTTTGGCGCATATGAGATGCACCCATCAAACTTTCCGGGGAGCGCGCTTGGATTTGGACGTGGCGGCGTGTTCTCCCTCGGTGGTCTCCCATCTCGAATAGTGTTTGGGGGAGGCTCTCCCAAGCTAGCATTTGCTCCGGTCAACGGCTTTACCGGTGACGCCGATCTCCGTACCGGAGGAGCTTTCCTTGGAGACTTAAATTTCGAGAGCTTACAGAGCTCTCGAATCCTTGCGACATCGGCGTCGCCTTCATCATCTTCAGCGGAGAGGTCGGGGGAATCATCTTTCTTCTCATCTTGGCCTAAATCCGGGCCTTCCTCAAAATCTTCATCGAAAAGAGCGCCAATTGAGTGGGGGATCGCCTCCTCTATCACCTCATCAAGGAGGTCCATGTAGTCAAGTTCCTCGTGGTAAGGCATGTGCTTCATAGCCTTAGGAATGTGGAGCTCCACCTCGATGTTGCCGACGTTTAAAGTTAGGGTACATTCGCGCACGTCAACAATTACTCCGGCGGTGGCGAGGAACGGGCGTTCAAGTATCAATGACGTATCTCCCTCCTCCTTAACGTCCATGATCACAAAGTCACATGGTAAGCATATTCCACCCGGGACTTGTAGCGGTATGTCTTCGGTGATCCCTACCGGCCTTGTTATTCGCCCGTCGGCCAATTGAATGCGCATGTCGGTATGTTTCAACTTTGTCCCGGTGTTTAGCTTTAAGAACATGGAGAGAGGCATGAGGCTCACACTAGCCCCTAGATCAACCAACGCCTTTTGAAGAGGGACGCCGCCCAAGGTGCAAGGAATCCGAAAACTCCCTGGATCTTTAAATTTGGCCGGCTCCTTTTCTCTCTTGGTAAACCAAGAGCCCTCCTCGGCTAGCATGATCTTCTCCTTCCTCTTTCTCCCCGAAATCAAGTCCTTCAAGAATTTAGCATATGTGGGGATCTCCACGATGGCGTCGAGGAAGGGAATGTTAAGGCTAACTCCTCTAAGATACTCGAGAAACTTCGCTAGCCTTTTCTCCATTTTCGCTCTAGCAAGCCTTTGGGGAAATGGGACCGGTGGCATGAAGCGCCTTTCCTCGATCAATTGTTCCGCTCTAGATTTCTCCTTGTCTTGTGGCTCCTTCTCCTTTTCAACTTCAACTATCGGCTCAATTGGCTCCAAGCTTTCCTCCACGGGCTCCTCGGTAGGAATCATGGCGGGGGTGGTGTCCTTCCCGCTTCTAGTAGTAACGGCAACTACGGCATTGATGTGACCGGTGTTGCCCCGTGGGTTTTGCTCGGGTTGCGCCGGCAATCGTTGAGTGTTCCGATTGAGCAACGCCAATTGCTCCGATATTTGAGCCACAACGGTATTAAGGGAGTCTTGCCCCGCCTTCAAGGTAGCATTTACCTTATTTTGCTTGACCATGAACGCCTCCACTCTAGCTTCGAAGTCGGATCGTTGTTGAGCTTGTGGAGGGTTTTGATTTTGATTCCTCCACCCTTGATTGTATCCGGGCGGCCTATATGGTGGAACTTGTTGCTTCGGTTGAAAATTTTGTTGAGTAGGCCCCCTTGGTGGATAGTTTTGTTGTTGGGGTAGTGGTGGTCGGGCTTGTTGAGGTGGTGGTTGTGGCGGGTTCAAAGCTCCTTCATTGTTGGCGTAAGAGAATCCGGGATGATTTCTTGCTGCCGGATTGGCCCAATATCCATGGTTCCCCGCAACATATTGTACTTGCTCCAAGGATCCTTCTCCTTGCTCTCCTCCCGAGTTCATGGCTTGAGATTGGTCTTGCCAATCATACATTTGGTTCGTCGGAGCGGAGGTAGAAGGGGCTCCTTGGGGCTCCGTGATAAACTTCTCCAATCTCTCCACTACCTTGTGGAGAGAATCAAACTTGCTCGTAAGCTCCGCTACGGCCTTCGCCTCGTAGATGCTAGTTGGCTTTAAGGAGGACGTGGAGTGTCCTCGCTCATCGCCCCATTGTTGATTATTTGAGGCCATCTCCTCAATTAGGGCCGTAGCTTCCTCGGGAGTCTTTGACAAGATAGCACCATTCGCCGCGGCATCAATAATTTGTTTGGTCCCCGGTTGGAGACCGTTGTAGAAGCTATGAACTAGCTCCCAATCTTCTATGCTGTGATGCGGGCATTGATGCTGCAAATCCTTAAAACGCTCCCAAGCTTCATAGAGCGTCTCCTGTGGTCCTTGCTTGAAGGACATGAGAGCGCTCCGGATCTTCACCGTCTTGGATGGCGGATAAAACTTGTCAATGAATGCACTCGCCAACTCGTCCCAAGTGGTGAAGACACCCTCAGCTTGCGTCCTCAACCAGTATAGTGCCTTGTCCTTTAGCGTGAAAGGGAAGAGACGCGGTCTGATGGCATCGATGGAGACCCCCGGCATCTGAAATGTGGCGCACTTCGACAAGAATAATTGGATGTGGTAGTGGGGGTTCTCATGGGCGTTCCCATGAAATGGGTCTTGTTGCATCAAAACCACCAATCCAGTCTTTAGCTCGAAGTTCTTGTCAGCCGCCAACTCCGGCACGGCAATGGATGAGGTAGTAGAAGATGTCTTAGGCCGAAGCCTATCTCGAATAGAAATTAGCCTCGCCATCCTTGCCGCCAATTGTTCAGGAGTTTCCGGGTTGGTCATAAACCGCCCTTCCGGATTTTGTCTCCTTTCCGCTCTAAGTCTCCGCGTGGTACGTTCGATCTCGGGATCAAATAAGATAGCTGCAGGGTCCGCCGTAGATCTCGTGTACATGCACAGGGGAAACAGAGTTTCAAAGAAATGATTAGTACCGTGGAAGGGTTAGGTAAGAAATAAGAAATAAAAATAATGATAATAATAATAATAAAAAGAAATAGCTAGGGTGAGAAAGAATCAAACGCAATCGCCTCCCCGGCAACGGCGCCAAAAACTTGATCGCTCCGGGATGTGACCCAAAAGAACGGTTGTAGTTTTACCGCAAGTGCACGGTGTAGCAGCGAGCGGGATATCGAACACAGGGAGGACGAATGACCGTGCTTGTTCCAATCAACCTGGCTATTTAAGAGAGAAATTTGCCTTTGGCGATCCTGTCACAATCGTCAGACAAAAAAAAGCGGAAATATCAAATCAAATAAAGAACGTCTAGGGAATGGGGAATCCCCGCTACTCACCGTATTTCATAAATGCGGTTTATCGGTATCAAAATTGCTTGAATGAGAATTTGGATGAACTAGTTGCAACTGAATGTAGAACCAAGCTCACGCTCTCGCGCTGTTGCCGGTCTATAGCTATCCTAGGTTTGGGTCCAATCTCTTGCAAACCCTAGCCTAGGAAAGCTAGCATTAGGATCAACATCATCGTCCAATCACGCACCGAGCCCAATCTCTTGCAAACTCGGTCCACGACCTAGATTGGGATAGTTCCTACCCGTCCAATCTCTTGCAAACGAGTATCGGCATGGAATTGCAACCGGAAATCCTAGTATCGGTCCAATCTCTTGCAAACCGATACTTCGAAAATCCGATTCCAACCCAATTCGGATTTCTAGGGTTTCCTATCAAATTGGGATCCAATCTCTTGCAAATCCCAATTGATATGAATACCTAGCCATCCGTAGTAAATTGATCCCAATCTAATCCCTAATAACAATTCTAGCACAATTTCTACCAATTTATCACAAATATGAAAATGGGCTTGTAGGGTTCATCCCCACGCCCCAAGACGTGGCGACTACTCACAAATCATAGCAAGATCACAAAAATAATCGTTGAAATAGGCAATGGAATTCATCACAATATTGAGATAAGCAATAAAAATAGAATTTTTAAGGAAAAGAGATGCAAACCAATGGAGTTCTTCAATTAATCCAACAAAATTCCAATCTTTGTCTCCTCTCCAATCACAAGAATAAAGCTTAAAAAACTAATCTAAAAAGCTGCAAAAATCTAAGAGAGAGGCTCTCTAAACTAGGGTAAAAACAGGGTTTAAATAGCCCTCAAAATCGTCCAAAAACTGTGACCAAAATACCCCTGCACAGCCTGTTTTCCGCAGTTTTCGCTACAGGCAGCGCATCGCACTCGGCCGAGTGACAAAAGTCGCTCGGCCGAGTGAAAACCCTGTAATTTTCCAGTAAGTCGGGGCTTTCAGGGGTCTCTACTTCGGGGGCGGCTCGGCCGAGTGAGTTTTCGTCACTCGGCCGATGGCTTCATAGTACTCGGGCGGACGGGATTAACCACTCGGCCGAGTGGGTCTTCTGAAGTTCAGGCAGCCGAAAAACAGTAAATTGGATGTTTTGGAAGGGCTTCGTCTGGGCGCCACTCGGGCGGACGTGATGTCGTCACTCGGCCGATGTGGTCTTCAGTGCTCGGCCGAGTGCACACATAAATCGTGTCTGTTCTGGTCGGCCGAGCAGTGTCTCGCTGGTCGGCCGAGTGGCTCCTCCACTCGGCCGAGTGGGACACAAAAAATGCTCAATCTGCTTATTTTGGCCTCCTCGTCGCTCCTGCGACGTCCGTTCTTCTTTCGCTCCTCTCCAACAGCAAAATACCCCTCGGGGAGGTCGTTGGTGACCGTCTAGAGTAAGCGCATCTCGAGATCACTCCAAATCGCGCCAAATCACCTGAAATGCGACAAAAACAACAAATCGTGAAAAGCATCGCAATATCGTCGATATATCGTGAAAAACATGATTTGGGCGGTCCAAATGGCATGCAAACATGAGGGAAAAAGGTGTAAAATAAGGAGTGATCATCTATCATAAAAGACCTTTATATCTATTAAAAGTTTTTGAAAGTGGACTTATCCACTCCCTACATAGGGAGGATGATGTACCTTAGAGTACTCATCCATATATCCTTTAAAAATGGTCATTATCAAACCTATTATCCAACCGCAGTCTAGCTTTTTCAAAGCAAATGGGACACATTACATTACTAAATGGCGGGAACATTGGATAACACTGGGAAATCAAACAGTATTTGCAACTGGAATAATGTCGAACACCGTGAAGTTTGTGTTCACACCCAAAAATGGGTTATATAAATAAATCATTAAAATGGTATAAATGAATTACTCGTCCGTTAAAAATCCAGTTGTTAGTGACTGCATGGGGACATGCAATTACACTGCATATCATCAAAATGCCTCCTTAGAACCTATTTATACGAGCCTGATCACCTCATATAAACAGTTTTCGAGAACCCCTAACGAGGAAGCGTTTAGAGCACATCTTACAAATTGTGCCATGATGTGTACACATCCCTATAGCACCACTATAAACCATCAAAATGCCGTCTTAGAACTATTTATCGGATGTAATTACCCCAGATAAATAGATTTCGAGCACGCCGAACAGGGGAAGCATTTAGAGCACATCTCATATATTGTGCCTTGATGTGTAATCATATAAAGAACTGATAGTGAAGATCTGATCCTGAAGATCCTTCACATTCAAATCTCTTTAAATTCCCAGTATTAGGTCCAACATGGTTATTACCATCATCCCTGAGCCTGAAGCTCAGTTGACCATTTCAAATAACATGATTCGTGATGAGATCCTGAAGATCCACACTTATGAAACTATTAAACAGTTCTAAAACAAATTTTTGACAAACCGAATATTGTCAAAATCGCACATCCCTGCTGTTAAAAATCCAACTAGGATTGACATACCAAAAATAATGGATGCAATCAACCAGCAGCAGAAATGGATGTTCCTAAATTAAAATAAAAGGACATATCACGAGGCTTCAAAAAGAAAAACTCCTGGAGACCTTTAAACAATATCACCACAGGAAAATGAGCACATCTCCATATCCTCTCCCTTTACAGAACCTCTAGAAGAGATGAATCTGGAATAAATTGAAATATTATTGAATAATGTACGTACATGGGGAGGTGTTTGGATAAAAACACACACTTGTCGACAATTACTCATATTTCATTTTGCCGTTTAAATGATAATTATAAATATCGTTCCACACTCCGTTTCCTGAAGCAAACGTAGAGATTGGCCAATACTGTGGAACCAGACAATAAGAAGTTAAGCTGGACTCACTTATGAAATGTGAAGTGTGTTGAGTATTGGACTCTCCGGATTTGGTTTTGGATGATGAGCAAACATAAATAAATCGTGAACTAACACTTTGTGAGCGCAGTTATGGAGATCGTCGCCAAATTCACGTGAACATCCAAAGCGATGTCTCAAGACTTCTCAAAGCAAGTATTCATATGCCTAAAGCTTCGTTGAAGCTTTTGGACAATCTTTGAAGACATGAAGATTCGATCGAAGCATTTGAAGACGGTTTGTCTAGATTTATATTTAGTCTTCTAGCTTTGTTATTTAGAATGTTAAGCCTTGAGTAGGTATTATCATTTAATCTTCATATCGCTCCTATCTTAGAGCTAGGATCTTAGTAGAAGTCCATTCAAACTTTCCCGAAGCATCGCGCTTCGATTCGGGACTTCTTGTGCATGTTAGTTGGTTCAAGAAGAAGAATCAACCGACTAGATGGTGATCTAGTCGGTCGGAAAAGCTTCTTGGACCGACTAGTTTGTCTCCCAAATTCTAAGCTCTTTACTGTTTACAGTTAGTCGGTCTTAGTTGACTCACCGACCGACTAGTTGGTGAACTAGTCGGTCAGTGATGCTTCTTAGACCGACTAGTTGAGCTTTACTGTACATGCCAATTTTTCACCTGAGTTACTGTTTATCGTTAGTCGGTCTAAGAACGTTTGGTGACCGACTAGTTGATGATCTAGTCGGTCAACATTTGTTCTTGGACCGACTAAATCAATTTGTATTCAGACTAATAGTTTTTGACTCTTAGTCGGTCCAAGTTAACTGACCGACCGACTAGTTGAGAAACTAGTCGGTCGAAAAGTCTTCTTGGACCGACTAGTTATCTAGGTCTGAAATTTCATCTGTTCATTGTTTATCCTTTAGTCGGTTCATGTTGTTTCACCGACCGACTAGTTGATGAACTAGTCGGTCAGTGGTTGTTCTTTGACCGACTAATTGCCCCAGATTTCCAACCGTTGGGAGATGACCTAGCTCGATTTTGTGGGACCCTATAAATACGAAGCTTGGTCATTTCTCTCAAGGTTAGAGCTGCTATTGAGAGACTTATTCAGATTGAAAGAGTTAGAGATTAAAAATCATTTCCAAAGCTCTCTTCCTCACAAGAAATCATTCTCTCCCTCATTTGAGATCTAGAATCCATCTTGAGAGAACCTTGTTCTTGTTGAGCCATCCAAGCTATTGCTTGATTCAAGTCTCCTACTCATTCCTAGGCACCCATTGCTGCTCATATTGGTAGTGCTAGGTCTTGGTGACTTATCCTTCCTCAAATCCCTCCTTGCCCTAATTTGGTAAGAATACTCAAGGTATAGGGTTTGTGGTAAGTTGTTGTTTATTTCATATAAACTCTTTTATTGCTATTGATTCTCTCGGTTGTGAGAGAAGGTTGTGATCCCGGGTTGTGGGATTCACTATTGCTATTGATTGTATGATTTGATCTTGTGAAGGTTTTTCACAAGGTATTCATAGTGGAAATCTTGGGTTAGGGTTTCTAACCTAAGTATCCGGAGGGGATCCGGGTGTTCTGGGACGTAGGATCACCGGGTACAAGTCGGGGAGACTTGGGTGGATCCGAACCCATCATATCAATTGTTTGCATTGATTATTTGTTGTTGTCATTTTTAGCGTTCGCATTTGTTGGTAGTAGTTTGCACGATAATTAGGAATTACTCCTTGTTATTTTTAAAGTACTATTCACCCCCCCTCTAGTTCTTGTGCAGTAGCTTTCAAGGTATTACATTTGGTATTAGAGCCGGATACTAAGCTATGTCTGCCAACGACAACAAGACCGTGCGTCCACCTTCGGATTATAGCACCTTCAAGAACCGTGAAGGAGCTTCTTCGGTAATGGAAGGACATTCCTCAACGAGGCCTCCATTCTTCAACGGTACCAACTACGGGTACTGGAAATGCCGGATGGAAACTTTCCTCCGGAGTGCTTCACTATGGAGGACCACAATGAAGGAGTATGTCGAGCCCGCCGAAGAAGATTTCGAGAAATGGACTCCCGCGGAGGTCGCCGCGGAGGTAAGCAATGCCAAGGCAATGAACGCCTTGCAATGCGCATTGGAGCCCGAGGACTTCAATAAGATATGCACATGTAAGAGTGCATATCAAATTTGGAACTCCCTCCTCATCTTACATGAAGGGACGAGTAGGGTAAGAGACTCTAAACTCGTTGTAGTTAATAAAGATTACGAGATGTTTCATATGCTACAGGGTGAGAAGATGAAGGAGTATTATGCTCGCTTCGTCGACATCATAAACGAGTTAGAGGCTCTCGGCAAATCCTACACCCAAAAGGAGAAATGTTCGAAGCATGTCGAAGGACTTCCTTCTAGTTGGGAAAAGCGTACCTTCGCCATCGAGGAAGGTAACGATATGAACAAGTATACCGTGGTTCAATTAATGGGTACTTTAATGTCATACGAGGTACGCAAGGATAGCAAGGTGAAGTTACAAGAGAAGATGAAGTCTTGCTTGAACCAAGACGTGCCTAAGAAAAAGGCGATTGCGTTCAAGGCGGCTCCATCCACCTCTACCGATGACGAGGACTCGGAAGACGAAATGGACATGGAATCCATTGCCCTCATGGAAAAGAAGTTCAATCGCTTCTTCCGAAAAGGTAACTTCAAAGGCAAATCTAAATTTACTTCTACTAACGCCTCTCCTCCTTTGTGCTTTAAATGCAATAAGCCAGGACACATCAAAGCGGATTGTCCACAAAGCAAGCAAAAGGAAAAGTGGAAGGCGCCGAAGTACGACAAATCGAAGAAGTATAAGAAAGGCTACAAGAAAGGATTTGTCGGTTTCACCGATTCCGAAGATGACTCTTCAAGCGGGGAGTCGGATGATGTGAAAGTGGAGCAAGCGCACGTATGTTTCACGGCTAACGAGGAAAATGTTCAAGAACCCACCTCCAATGATAGCGAGGATGAAAGCGATGAGGTAACTATGGATGACCTTAGACTAGCTAATGAGCAAATATGGAATAGATATGCTAAATTAGTTGAACGATATAATAAGACTAAAGATGAGCTAGTTAGCATCCAAACCTCACCTAAAACTATCATCACCAACAACGACACCGTTGTTGAAGGGTTGAAGAATGAGATTGTTAATCTCAAGACTCAACTTGAACATGTTAGCATTGAGGATCCGGAGGAACACAAGATAGCGGATTTGACTTCTCAAAACTCGACTTTGAGTATTGAGAATGAGAATCTTAAATCTCGTGTTTATGTGCTCATATCGCAAGTATCCACTTTGGTTGCTTCTATGCGTTCTCTCACCGAGAACTATGAGAACACATTAGGCCGAATTAATAAATTCAATAAAGGTAAGGACCATTTGGATAAAATCCTAAGTGATTTACTTCCGGCCAATCACCACATTGGCTTGGGGTATACGATGGGAACTTCATCCAAATCGGCCACTACTTTTGTTAGGCCAACTTCCGGTGCTTCGACGAGTGGTAGCAAACACTCTATTGGTAGTTCATCTACCAATGGTGCTTCCACCTCGTCCACACCCTCTTTCGGAAAGAAACCCACTTTGGGTGGACCTCCAAAGAAGGGCCATGCCTACATGTACACCAATACTATGCCACGTAGGAACACACGTCCTACTCCACCGGCTCACTCATATGATGATTTCTATGCTACACATTCACGGGAACGTGCACAACATGTGAGACACCCTCACGTACGTGTTCCCTCACATGCATATGTTCACCCACATCGTCATATGAATAATTATCCATATGCACAATTTCATCATGTTCCTTTTACCTATCCACGACATGCATCACGTAGAAATCAACAAAGCATGCATGCTCCCAATAGGATTAAGGCTCCCAAAATATTCTCAATTTGGAGCCCAAAGGACACAAGTATGGATGAAAAACAAATCTACATGAATGATTATTTTTTGAATGTAGTGGATAATAATAATTATATTGGGAAGTCTAAGTCCAATTGGACTTGGCTTCCAAAGGTCTAACCTTTGAGGACCCAATGACCTTGGGTACCATGAAATGATATAATCATCTTTAGGTACTCAAGAAAAACAAACGGAGCAACAAAGTTAAATTTGGCTCCAAGGATGGGTGGATACTCGATAGCGGGTGTTCAAAACACATGACGGGCGATGCTCAATTGCTTTCCGGAGTGGTGCCCATTGCTAATGGGAACCGGGTAATCTTTGTAGGCAACGAGAGCGGAACCATCGTCGGTGTTGGTAAAGTGGGTAACCCATCTAAACCCTTAATTAGTGATGTCTATCTTGTTAATGGTTTAAACCACAATCTTATTTCAATAAGCCAACTTTGTGACAAAGGTTACAAAGTTAGCTTTGCGAAAGGATTGTGTCACATTTTTAGTAATGTTAATAATGATTTATTATTTTCCGGCACACGCCATAAAGATATTTATATTTTGGATCTTCCTAAGTCATATGAACAATGTCTCGTTGCCAACACAAGTGAACAACACTTATGGCATCGACGCTTTGGTCATGTGAACTTTGGAACACTTTTTAAGCTTTCAAAATTAAATTCCATTAAAGGTTTTCCTAAGCTTGTATTTGAAAAGAAAAGTTTTTGTGACTCATGTCAACGAGACAAGCTTCCTAAATCTTCATTTAAACCTAAGAAAAGCATTTCTACTAAACGTCCTCTAGAGCTATTACATCTAGATTTATTTGGGCCAACTAGAGTGGCTTCTTTAGGAAATGATAGATATGGGCTTGTCATCGTAGATGATTTTTCGAGATTTACATGGGTATTTTTCTTATGTAATAAAATGAAGCTTTTGAAAACTTCACAACATTTGTGAAGAAAGTACAAAATCTCATCGGAACCACCATTGTCACTATTCGTAGTGATCATGGAGGTGAATTTGAGAATGAGTCTTTCTCAAATTTTTGTGATGATCTTGGAATTACACACACGTTTTCCTTCCCTCGCGCACCCCCTCAAAATGGTGTTGTTGAGAGAAAGAATAGAACGCTTGTGGATTGTGCTCGCACAATGCTCGATGATAGCCAACTTGGCCATCAATTTTGGGCGGAAGTGGTACACACCGCTTGCTATGTGTTTAATAGAATACTTTTGAGGCCCGGCACCAAACAAACTTGTTATGAATTGTTGTTTGGTAGATTGCCTCAAGTTAAACATTTTCGTGTTTTTGGTGCGAAATGTTTTATTAAAAACACTTATGAAAATTTGGACAAGTTTGATCCGAGATCGGATGAGTGGATATTTGTTGGGTATTCCTCACGTAGCAAAGTCTACCGGATATACAACAAAAGATCCTCGACGATCGAGGAATCACTACATGTCTCTTTTAATGAAAATTTTATTCCTTCTAGAATTTCAAATGATGATGATTCAATGGATGTTTTATGTGACTCTATTGATAATTCTAAGTCTATTGATTCTATTGATTCTATTGATACTAACCCGACTAATGAGGTTGTTGAGAATGTTCCTAGTGATCAGGGAATTTCCAAACGGCTTCATACGGTTCGTGACCATCCCCATGAGCAAGTCATTGGTAATATTCATGATAGAGTCAAGACGAGATCGCAAGTCCACCACTTCGCCAATTGTGCCTTTGCCTTCTCGATTGAGCCAAAGAATATAAATGAAGCGTGTGAAGATAGTGCTTGGATCCTTTCCATGGAGGAGGAACTCATTCAATTCGAGAGGAATGAGGTATGGGAGCTTGTTCCATTGCCTTCGAAGAACCACACCGTTATAGGAACGAAGTGGATCTTCAAGAACAAAACCGACGAGAACCAAGTCATCGTCCGGAACAAGGCTCGGTTAGTAGCTCAAGGCTATCGACAAGAGGAAGGTATCGATTTCGAAGAATCCTTCGCTCCGGGAGCTAGATTAGAATCTATTAGATTATTGTTATCTTTTGCATGCCATAAAAATTTCAAACTATTTCAAATGGATGTAAAAAGTGCATTTTTAAACGGAGATGTCGTTGAGGAAGTTTATGTTTCTCAACCTCCGGGCTTTATTAATGAAAAATTTCC
Source organism: Scilla litardierei (assembly GCA_030789695.1). Classification (NCBI taxonomy): domain Eukaryota; kingdom Viridiplantae; phylum Streptophyta; class Magnoliopsida; order Asparagales; family Asparagaceae; genus Scilla; species Scilla litardierei. Next base: position 107,268,714 of record CM061142.1, read on the forward strand.
AAATCATGTTTTTAAACTAAAGAAAGCACTTTACGGTTTGAGACAAGCTCCTCGAGCTTGGTATGATCGCCTAAAGAATTTTCTTTTGGATTTGAATTTTAAAATGGGAGAAGCCGATTCTACACTTTTTGTTAAGCATTCAAATAATGATATTCTTTTAGTTCAAATTTATGTTGATGATATCTTTTTCGGTGCTACTAACTTCGCTCTTTGCGAAGAGTTTTCTAATGTTATGAAGGAACAATTTGAGATGAGCCACATGGGTGAGCTCAAATATTTCTTAGGTCTCCAAATTCGTCAAATGAACAATGGAATCTTCATCCACCAAACGAAGTACACGGTGGAGTTGCTAAAGCGATTTGGAATGGAGAGTGCCTCCGGGAAAAAGACTCCAATGAGCACTACTACGCATCTTGATTAAGATACGGGCGGAAAAGATGCAGACATTCGTCTATATCGAGGTATGATAGGTAGTTTACTCTATCTTACCGCAAGTAGGCCCGATATTATGTTTGCTGTATGTATTTATGCTCGTTATCAGTCTCAACCTAAGGATTCTCACTTAGTAGCGGTAAAACGTATTTTTCGCTATTTAAGTTACACTTTAGACTTTGGATTACTTTATCCAAAATCTAGCACGTATGAGTTAGTCTCATATAGTGACGTAGATTATGCGGGATGCAAATCCGACAGGAAGAGTACTAGTGGCACTTGCCATTTTATAGGAAATTCTCTTGTCTCTTGGTTTTCCATGAAGCAAAATTCCGTATCACTTTCAACCACCGAGGCGGAATACATTGTCGCCGGTGCTGCATGTGCCCAGGTTCTTTGGATGAGACACACACTTAAGGATTTTGGTATACATTGTGATACTAGCCCTATCATGGTGGACAACCAAAGTGCCATTTGTCTTTCAAAGAATCCGGTGCACCATTCCTGTTCTAAACACATAGATGTCCGACACCATTTCTTAGATGATCATGTTGCTAAAAAGGACATCATATTAGTGTACGTTGAAACCCAGAAGCAAATCGCCTATATTTTCACGAAACCCCTAAAGGAGGACTCCTTTGTGCGGTTGCGTCGAGAATTGTGGATTATGGGTGAATCCGAGATATAGGATTCATGTTTATTCAATAATCTTGCATGCTATTCTATTTCGCTATATTTGTTCATGCTAGACTTATTGGATTCTTTCGGGATTTTTGTGAATTTTTGGAATTTATGCTCGAATTTTCTCTTGAACGTCGTATTTAAGATTTTCGATGTTTAATGGGGGCAGTATGATGATTTTTGAGAGGTTTACGATGTTTCGTCCAAGTACATTTAGGAGAGAACTCATTTATCGAATTTTGGACTCATTTAGTCGGTCTCAGTTCATTAACCAACCGACTAGATGCACATCTAATCGGTCTGCTAATGAACTCAAACCGACTAGCTCAAGCTTATAATTTTCCTTTGCTACTGACTTCATTTAGTCGGTCCACGTTCACTTACCGACCGAATAGAATGAAAACTAGTCGGTCAGTACTTGAACTTTGACCGACTAACTCTAGCCCTAAATTTTTCGTCTGTCGGCTGTTTCGACTTAGTCGGTTCAAGCTCATTGACCGACCGACTAGATCGTCATCTAGTCGGTCAGTGCTTGAACTGTGACCGACTAAGTGCTCAGGGACAGTCGTGTCTTTTCGCTTGTCGACCGACTTAAGCTCGTTTCTATTCGATTAATTCTCATTCTAATCGATCATCTAACTCTCCTCTCCAGCTAAAACCCCCGACCCTTCATCTTCCGATCGTCTTCCACCGTCGATTCCGCCGCCGTTCGTCGATCTCCGACCAACTCCGGCCGTGGATCTCCGTCGATCTTCCTCCTAGGGTATCCCTCCTCTCCTCTCTTGCATCTAGGGCTTCGTTCTAGGCCGATTTCACTTCCTAGGGTTTCGGTTTAAGCTAATTTCATTTCATCTTTAGGGTTTCGGTTCTAGGGTTGTTTGATCTCGTTTCTTGCATTGTTTGCACTCGTTTTGTCACACTTATGGCAAGGACGAGAATACCGATCACTCCCTCTGGCCCGTCCCATATGACTGTTGAGCCACACCTTAGGGATCCTTCGAAACCCAAACGCCGCCCTAAAACAACCCAACCTTCATCGTCTTCGCCTCCTCTGAAGAAGCAGAGGACGGCGACCGCCAAACCCAGTAGACGTTCGCAGTCTAGGAAGCCTATACTCCATACCCCCACTACACCATCTGATTCTGACACTGAGTTTAGACCCGAGGATGAGCCTAGCCATAAGGAACCCACTCCTCCACCTCGTTCTAGCTCACGTAAGCCTAAGGGAAAGGCTCCGATGCCAGCTGGTGGTGTCGATATCTCGCTATGTCGCGATGACCCTTTGTGTCTAGCGGCATACACCCGTATCGAACATTGCCCGCTGTTATTGGAGCATTTCGTTAAGTTCTCTGATTTCCTTGGCTTAGCAGATCTTCTTTCCTATAGTGGACTCCTTGACTACCTTCGCTTTGACCCTAAGGCGAACCCTCGACCATATCCTCGCCTGGTCAAACTTTTCTATGCGAACCGTACCCGGGGACAGTACGATGAGACCCACTCCATCGAGACTACTGTCTTGGGGACTCCTATAGTCCTCACGGCAGAAATCTTGGGGGAGTTGCTTGGTTGTTCGTCGTCTGGTCTCCTCCCGTCTGATATTTCTGTTGATGATATCTCTTCATTGGATCAGTCCGTTCTCGCCGATATCTTCCATGTGATCCCTCCTGCTTTCATTGGTGTCCCATCGAAGTCATTTAAGCCGAATGCTTGGGTGCTCAATCTTATCATGAAGTCGTGCTTACTTCCAAAGTACGGCTCATCATCTCTGCCATCCCAGCCCTTCCTCAAGTTGATTTACGCTCTTTTCTTGGGTTGCGAGATTAATTGGGCTCGCATTATACTCGATAAGATGGACTCTTTCGAGTGTATTTGCAAGTCCACTAAATCTGCGCATATCCCTTATCCTTGTCTGCTGACTTTGGTGTTTCGTCATTTCCACGTGCCTTTGCCTCCTGACGATGAGCGTCCACTTGGTCCTCCCCTGAACACGACGGCCGTCAAGAAATCTCTTGCGGCACTCCGTCACGTGTAGAGGATGACTCCTTCAGCTTCTCAGGGCACATCTTTTGCAGCTGCTGCTCCTAGACCTCCCACCACACTTGAAGATCTCGCTCGTTCTGTTCGTCGTCTCGAGTCTCGGTATGCTCGTACCGAGGAGATTTTGTGTCGTATTGCTCGTGTTATTGGTGTTGAGGTCCCTCCTCCTGTTTCTGAGGATGAGGAGATGGATGATGAGGAGATCGATGAGCCCGTTGATTCTCTTGCTCGTGGCGCTGAGGCCACTCCTCCTGCTGCTACTACATCTGTTGCTGGAGCTGCCACTTCTTCAGGTCCTCCAGAGTCTTTTGCTCCAGTGGATGAGTCTACTGCTGCTCCAGAGACGTCTGCTCCTGTTGACGTTCCTGTTGGTACCTCTACCGTTGAGCCTTCTGTTGATGTTTCCACTCCTGCCCCGACGATTCCTTCTGTTGACACACCACTCCTCCCAGCAGAGCCTGAGTCCACTCCTTCGACTGGACCCACGGAGACTGCTGATCCTACCACTCCTTCTTGAGAGTCTGTTTGGAGGACTCTCCGATGCTCATTGGATGATTCATCTTTTAGAGAGAGTTTTGGGTTAGGCCAGGGTTGGTGGTGTTTTCTGATGTATTTGGATGTTTTGCTGCTTGATGTCGATGTCGTATCATTTTTGGATGTATGTTGATGCTGTTGATGTCGATGATGGATTGTGACATTTTGATGTTGATATACTTTGTGACATTTTGATGTATGCGATGTACTTTGTGCCTTTGATGTTATGGAGTCGATGTATCTTTTGGTTGTACTCATGAAGCTTCATATATATATATATATATATATATATATATATATACACACACATCGTTGTTCTCTTTTACTTCGTTGTGCACATTTTATATTCGTTTTAATGTCTATGATGTTCGAATTCGTCGCTCGATGATAATGACTTGGTTAAAAAGAATTTATTTCTATGAAAACATAGAATTGTTTTCCATGCACTAATTTAACCAAAATGTTGAGATTGGAGAGCACGTTCCTTTACTCAATAACTGAATTATATTTGGTATTTTGCTGATTTCGTTTTTCGTTTTTGGATAATGGTCAATTTTGCACACCTTGATTTTCTTCGTGTATTTTTGTTTCTTGGTGTCTTTTGGACTATCGTCGTATTCTTCGACTCCCGATGTTGGATTTTTCTTTAGCCTTGTTGTTGTCGTTGTATGCCCCCCACTCTTTTTGGATAATGCCAAAGGGGGAGAGATAGTAATAATGACAAAGGCAAAATGAAAATTTAACTCTATTGTCCTTGAATCTAATTTATTATGTTAGATTGAGGGGGAGTGAAGATATATAAAAATGGATTACGATCCTAAATTTCAATACTTGGATCATGTTTTATATTTCTCACTTCTGCTTGATGCGTATTATATTTATTCAATTTGGAATTAACGTGTCATCAATGCAGGGGGAGTAAGTATTTTACATTTGTATCATTATTTTTTATTATTATTTATGTTGGTTTGTCATCACCAAAAAGGGGGAGAATGTTGAGTATTTGACTCCCCGGATTTGGTTTTGGATGATGAGCAAACATAAATAAATCGTGAACTAACACTTTGTGAGCGCAGTTATGGAGATCGTCGCCAAATTCACGTGAACATCCAAAGCGACGTCTCAAGACTTCTCAAAGCAAGTATTCATATGCCTAAAGCTTCGTTGAAGCTTTTGGACCATCTTTGAAGTCATGAAGATTCGATCGAAGCATTTGAAGACGGTTTGTCTAGATTTATATTTAGTCTTCTAGCTTTGTTATTTAGAATGTTAAGCCTTGAGTAGGTATTATCATTTAATCTTCATATGGCTCCTATCTTAGAGCTAGGATCTTAGTAGAAGTCCATTCAAACTTTCCCGAAGCATCGCACTTCGATTCGGGACTTCTTGTGCATGTTAGTTGGTTCAAGAAGAAGAACCAACCGACTAGATGGTGATCTAGTCGGTCGGAAAAGCTTCTTGGACCGACTAGTTTGTCTCCCAAATTCTAAGCTATTTACTGTTTACAGTTAGTCGGTCTTAGTTGACTCACCGACCGACTAGTTGGTGAACTAGTCGGTCAGTGATGCTTCTTAGACCGACTAGTTGAGCTTTACTGTACATGCCAATTTTTCACCTGAGTTACTGTTTATCGTTAGTCGGTCTAAGAACGTTTGGTGACCGACTAGTTGATGATCTAGTCGGTCAACATTTGTTCTTGGACCGACTAAATCAATTTGTATTCAGACTAATAGTTTTTGACTCTTAGTCGGTCTAAGTTAACTGACCGACCGACTAGTTGAGAAACTAGTCGGTCGGAAAGTCTTCTTGGACCGACTAGTTATCTAGGTCTGAAATTTCATCTGTTCACTGTTCATCCTTTAGTCGGTTCATGTTGTTTCACCGACCGACTAGTTGATGAACTAGTCGGTCAGTGGTTGTTCTTTGACCGACTAATTGCCCCAGATTTCCAACCGTTGGGAGATGACCTAGCTCGATTTTGTGGGACCCTATAAATACAAAGCTTGGTCATTTCTCTCAAGGTTAGAGCTGCTATTGAGAGACTTATTCAGATTGAAAGAGTTAGAAATTAAAACTCATTTCCAAAGCTCTCTTCCTCACAAGAAATCATTCTTTCCCTCATTTGAGATCTAGAATCCATCTTGAGAGAACCTTGTTCTTGTTGAGCCATCCAAGCTATTGCTTGATTCAAGTCTCCTACTCATTCCTAGGCACCCATTGCTGCTCATATTGGTGGTGCTAGGTCTTGGTGACTTATCCTTCCTCAAATCCCTCCTTGCCCTAATTTGGTAAGAATACTCAAGGTATAGGGTTTGTGGTAAGTTGTTGTTTATTTCATATAAACTCTTTTATTGCTATTGATTCTCTCGGTTGTGAGAGAAGGTTGTGATCCCGGGTTGTGGGATTCACTATTGCTATTGATTGTATGATTTGATCTTGTGAAGGTTTTTCACAAGGTATTCATAGTGGAAATCTTGGGTTAGGGTTTCTAACCTAAGTATCCGGAGGGGATCCGGGTGTTCTGGGACGTAGGATCACCGGGTACAAGTCGGGGAGACTTGGGTGGATCCGAACCCATCATATCAATTGTTTGCATTGATTATTTGTTGTTGTCATTTTTAGCTTCCGCATTTGTTGGTAGTAGTTTGCACGATAATTAGGAATTATACTCCTTGTTATTTTTAAAGTACTATTCACCCCCTAGTACTTGTGCATTAGCTTTCAGGGCATTACAAAGTGTTTGGACCTGAAATCCTGATATCAAAAGATATCAAACTTGTGGGCTAAATGAGTATTGTATAAACACAAATATAAATAAATAAAATCGTATGCTATAACCAACATGCTATAGCTTAAATGCTTATTTTGCTAAAACCAGGAAGTAATCAAGTAAGATGAGCTTGACTCACTTACAAAATAAATAAAACTGATGCATCAGGCTCCCTGGTTATGTTTGCGAAATTCCTGCGATGGGTAAAGGAAAATTTGGTTTTTGCTGCTATGGATGTTGTGACAACATAACCTTATGGATTTATTCCTAATTTCTTTCCTTGCCTGAATAGATTTTGAGATGTCTATTCTATGAAATATATAAAATAAAAACTAAGAAAGTTCCTTATCGAAAGGTTGTCTTTGATAAAGGTTGCGTTTGCATCTTTAAAAAGAGCAAAGAAAATGATTTGAGATTATATTTGCAAATGACTCAAATCTCATCGGACCTCCAGAAGAGAAAACTGAAATATCTGTTTAAGCCTAACTATCAAATATGATATGTATGACCTATGCAAAAATCTTGGCTTATAGAATTATCGTCCAGAAGATGAAAACATCATCCAAAAGATGAATAATCAGCCAGAAGATGAATAATCAGCCAGAAGATGAATGGTCGTCCAGAAGATGAAAACATCATCCAGAAGATGAAAAAATCATCCAGAATATGAAATTATCATCCAGTGGATGAAACCATCATCCAGAAGATGAATAATCATCCAGAAGATGAAAACATCATCCAGAAGATGACTTATCATCCAGAAGATGAACTTATCATCCCGAATATAAAACACATGTGACATCAAACTTCAAACACACCCGAAGTTGATGAAAAAACATGGACAATTGCAATCCACTAAATACACCAACTGGTTGTATGGATGCACAGTAAGACCCCTTCCTTTCGCTGGAAGTGGGGAAGGATATCCTGGTCCTGAAGTGCCTTACTTGGGGTTTTTTGGTACACTCCTTTATCTGGCCAATTGCACGCGTCTCTAGAGAGCATTGGCAGTAAATCTGTTAGCCAGATACAGTGCAACACCTACAACGTACCACTGGACCGAAGATATGTAGCTTCTGCGCTACCTCTAAGGGTCAAGGATCATCCTCCATGTTAAATGTATTTGCAAATGCAGGTTACATATCATCGCGATGACTACCACAAAGGAATGACCAACTCCTAGAGATCTGCAAAGCATGCTACCAAGGCAACATCAATCCTACCATTCCGGTAAGCTCATCATTCAAGAAGCAAATCAAGAGTATGTATAGCTATGCACTGAAGTATCTCGCAGACACAATGACGACTGACTCAGAGACTAGAGACGTGGAGCTATTTACCGAGTCTGCAGACCACCCATCTTCAGAAGAGCTCCCTTAGATTCAGTAGCTGTCATATATGAGCGATACTTGTATAGATGAGCGATGCTTTGTATTTTGTTTTTATTCTCGGAATGTTGTAAGATGAGATTGATGTATAGATGCCTAGGAGATCTGTAAGCTTGAAGCTTGTACAGATCAGGGGAGTCAAATGTAGTGTTGCACTCTTTTTTCTTGGCTATTGGTTTTTTCCACTGGGTTTTCCATAGCTAAAGGTTGTAACGAGGCAACCTCATTGACTCTGGATCCAGAAGTATCCACCCCTAAATACTTACACAAATCAGTGGAAGTTATGGAGAACTGTACTCTTTTTCCTTGGCTATTGGTTTTTCCCACTGGGTTTTGCATAGTTAAAGGTTTTACCGAGGCAGTTATCCCTAACTTAGGATCTGGAAGTATCCACCCCTTATGATACTCATAAGCACTATGGATCCTGCAGTATTCATATGTTGAGTATACAACGATGGTTGGATAAGGGAAAGTGTTATGATAGGGCCCAATGGACCTATTGGGTATCCACTGACATTGTATCCAATAAGAAGTCTATATATATGAGGCTAGGGGTTTCCTAGCACTCAACCCTTCACAACATTTCCAAAAATTTCATGTTTGTTTTGCAAGAAAATGAAAAAGAATTTTTTCTGGGAAACATATAAATGATGACACTTTTGTTATTAAAGAAGCCAAAAAATTCATTTCAAAATGTAAGTGAGAGAAAGACAAGATCATTTTAAATAATTAATTATTATATCATTGCAGGTCTCCGATAGTTTCCACCCAAAATTGCTCTAGAATTAATTTTTAAAACACGCAAACATGGCACCACCTTTTATGAACCCAAAAATACTACGTTTTCAAGTCAAACAAGTGTAGTAGATGTCAAGACAGCTCTTGCGGCTATGGTATGGCATGTTTGGAATGAGAGGAACAGGAGCGTTTTTAAGAACGCCAGCAGGAGCAAAATTCTTCTATTTGAGGACATCGCTGCAGACGTCAGGATCGCCCGAAAAGACATAGATCTGGATGAAGAGGAAGCAAGGGATGCACTGGCGAATTGGGGTTTCCGTGACATGGGCTGATCTGTAGCTCAATTCTTTATGGTTTTGAGCTTTCATGTATTTATGAGATGTTTTCTGAGCAAATTTTCCTGCGGGTTTTTAGGGACTAGGATTTGATAGTAGGAAGTGACTGCGCTTGTGCCCTATCTTTGCTCTATTAAAAACTTATCCCTAAGACGAAGCACTTTGTATTGTTTTGTACAGATTGAAATAAAGACTAACACTTACCCTTCAAAAACAAGTGTAGTAGTTGAAAAACTATTTATAAAACAAACTGAAAAATATTTTCTAAGCTCTTAAAAACCCATTTGTTTATGGTTTTTGAGCAAACAAACAGCCTAAAAGTATCATAGTGACTATCTTGGCAGTTTACCAAAAAATAAAGGGCATTTTTGTCCACCATCCCTAAAAGTCGCATAATTTTTCGAGTAGCTCTTTGCGCGCGCGCGCACACACCAACTTGCTTTGCACACACAACAATTTACACACAAGAACCAAGATTTTTTTAAACTTAGTTTTTTTAACTTTACATACACATCTTTATTCCCAAATTACCACTTTACTCTCTCTGTTTGTGTCTCTCTAAAAAAATCAACAGGCCCCTCCACCTTCCGTTGCTACTATTGCATGAGATGGATGTGGAGATCTTGGGGTTGGGAGTGAAGTTGGAAGGAGTTTGGATGGGTTTGGGGTTTAGGGGTCGCCTTTGGGAGGAGGAAGAAGTTAGGGGAGGAGATGGTAGTACCGGCAATGGCGATGGCCATTGATGATTGATTTAAGAGTAGAGAAGTGTGAGATATCAAACATAGTCCACATTGGCTAGACAAGGGGGATTGGAGGAGTATAAACATGGGAATTGGATCTCCATTGGTATGAGGCCATTTGGGGAGAGCCCAAGAACAAAACAATGCAGGTGCCTTGTGGATGGCCCAAATTGGACAATATCATACAAGTGTGGAGATCAATAAGTTGTGCGCCCATATTTGTACACCAACAAGTGGTATCAGAGTTGGATCCTTGACTTAGTCAATGTGGATTTGAGGCCCTCTCGTGCAGAGCGAACCCTCTGCACGAGAGATGCCAATGTGGTGCCATGTGGATCCGTATGCCATGTGAACTTGGGCTCTCGAGTGTTGGTCGACTTCACGTAAGGCGTCTGTCCTTCGCGCGGTGAAGATGTGACTCGATCGAGTAGATGTGTGTCATACCCTTATGTGACTCTTTCAGACAGATGATTCTAAATTGAGCAGTAAATGTGAAACGTGTGTCCAGAGTCCACACAGTTTCAGGTGAGCTCCCAAGTTGAGTATGTGATCATCTTGATTAGCAAGATGAATGGGTGACTATGTGAGACTATATTTGAGGTTGAGATTGTGAGATATCAAACATAGTCCCACATTGGCTATACAAGGGGGATTGGGGGAGTATAAATATGGGAATTGGATCTCCATTAGTATGAGGCCTATTGGGGAGAGCCCAAGAACAAACCATGTGGGTTCCTTGTGAAGGGCACAAAGTGGACAATATCATACCAGTGTGGAGATCAATGAGTTGTGCGTCTATATTTGTACACCAACAAGAGAAGAAAATAGTCATGGATTTTTTGGTTGACGGGAAAATGAACATGATGAAGGGAAGATGATATACATGAGGATGAGGAGGCGTTTGTATACGGTTACTGCCATTGTCGTCGCCACCTCTTCTTCATCTTCTTCAACTCCATCATAGCCTTGGAGGATGGGGAGGAGGAAGAGATGAGGAGGAGGAGGAGGAGGAGGAGGATGAGATGACCGGGGGGGGGGGAGGAAGAGAGCAAAATGTGTAGGCAAACAATAAAGAATGAATTTAAAAAACACTGGAATATGGAGCGCTCCTATTAACATTATACATTTTGCATGAAATATTACATTTTATTAACAAGTTTTCCATTATCTTAATTCCTACCATCCTTGAGTAAAATTCCAATTTTACCCTTTTTTTCTCTTTACAACCCTACCCTTCTCCTCCTCATCCCTCCGTCGCCTCCTCCCACTAACTCTTCAATGCTGTCGTTGCTCAAGTTCAATAAAAAAATCAAGGGTAGGGAAGAAAAAAGTCAACGATTATTTGGTTGACGAGAAAATGAACACGATGAAGGGAAGATGATACAGAGGAGGTGGTGGTATGGAAGTTGACTCGATTCGGCGCTGAAGGAGCACTGGTCGTACATACGAGTTATCATGTGTAGAGTTAACTCGGCTGTGCTTGGGTCCGACCTATCTGACTCTGCACAAGTCAGATACAATGATGCTGAGCTACTGGTCTTCTACAACGCAATTGGTTGATCGGTCGTCATCTTAGTTGAAGTCCATGTTATGATGGTCAGTCGTTCGACATTGAGTCGTTCGGTCATAACTCGGTTGTAGTCCGTGTTAGGTCGATCAGTCGTATGGTGGCTCATTAGTCGACAAAACTATGAGTTCGAGCTATTGGATAGCTCGAACGCTTGGCTCATCGCTTTGGTCGTTCGGTACATAAGGAAGATCGGTCGGTCGAAGGGAGCCCATTGGGATGCGACCTACTACGGTGTGGCGGAGGCCCACTAGGAAGCGGCACATTAATTGCGTAGAGCTGTGATTGGATGGAATGCCGTTAAAGTCGGGATTCGTATCGTTTGGAATTCCTTGCCAATGATGATACCTATTGTAACCTAGGGCTATATATAGGTGATATTAAGCTAAGGTTTCAAGTGTGGAACACATTGAGAGAATTTGAGCCGCCATTTGTGAGAGCCAACTTTGAGAGATTGTATTGTGAGCTTTTGGAGAGATCTTGTGTGCTTCTTTTTCGTTTTTGAAGAGAAGATTAGTTTGTTCTCTCCCTTCGTAATAAAGTTCATCGGCGTTCCCCCTTGGCTGGTCAACGGCCTAAAAGCAATTCTCATAGTGCTCTATTTGTTATTTGATTGCTCGTCCTAGTACCGGGGTTCTTCGACGATCCGAGTTTCTGCTGTAGCGCACAACAGGAGGAGGCACTTGTATATGGTTAATGCAGTTGTCGTCGCCACCTCATCTTCATCTTCTTCAACTCCATCATAGCCTTAGAGAGATGAGGAGGAGGAAGAGATGAGGAGGAGGAGGAGGAGATGATTACTGCGGGAGGAGGAGGAAGAGAGCGAAATGTGTAGGCAAACAATAAAGAATGAATTTAAAAAACACTGGAATATGGAGTGCTGCTATTAACATTATAAATTTTGCATGAAATATTACATTTTATTTACAAGTTTTCCATTATCTTAATCTATACTATCCTTGAGTAAAATTCCAATTTTACTCTTTTTTCTCTTTACAACCCTACCCTTCTCTTCCTTATCCCTCCGTCACCTCCTTCCACTACCTCTTCAATGCCGTCATTGCTCAAGTTCTCAAAAAACAAAAAACAAAGTCATTGCTGCGGTTTTGTGAATATGTCGTTCAGGCCTAGGCTTATCGGCCAAACACATATGGGTTTCTCGGATTTCAGAAAATGAGAAATGATTTTTAATTGGTTTTGACAAATAATATGTGCCGCTTGGCTCATATCTATCAGCACCTCATATGTATTTGAGTATATAAGTCCGAGAGCCACATATAACACTCCACACCAACCATCCAAGCGCATCGATTTTTAGAGTTTGATTTATTTTTGTTAAATTTCAAATTTGTTTGTGTTGAAATAATTTTTAATAGATTTTCTGGATCAAATTAAACTTGTTCAGTTTAATTTATTATTTAATTTTTTTGGAGGATAATCTTGAGAAGAGGATGATGAAGAGGAGTTCGAGGGAGTGGAGTAGGTGGAGGGAGAGTCAGAGGAGGATTTGGAGGAGGCAATGGTCAAGGGATTGACGGAGGAGTTAGAGGCGACGATGGCGGCGGCGGTGACGGGCGAATGAAGAGAGAAGTTGGGAAAGAGTTGGATAAAATGTGGGAACTTAAAAGAAAATGTTATGAGTTTAGAAATCTTTAAAAAAGTGTAATGTGCTTAACACTGTAATGATTTTAGCAAACTATGTAATGTCACCATCAACACTCAAAATTGAGATTTAGCCAACGGACTCTAGTCCATCGGCATTCCCCCCCCGCTTCCCAGCTGGGACGACCGGGGTTTGATCCCAGTTGGGCGCGGTCCTCGCGCACGCTTAACTAGCTTTTTGGCGAATCAAAAACAAAAAAATTGGGATTTACTATATGCACAGATCCAATTGCTATGCACACAGACCACTATACACACTAATTCAAAAAAAAATATCATTGTTTTACTTTACACTCAATACCATATCCCAACATTACCACTTCCCCTCTTCAACCTCATCCCTAATCTTCCTCTTCTTCTTTCGCTGTTGGCGCTGGCCGCAGCCACCTTCGAAAACAACCCACTCCCTTCGACACCCACCACACGACAACATCAGAAGGGGGATGTGAGAGGAATGAGGAGTGAGAGGAGGATGATGAGAAAGAGAGTGTGTGATAAAGAAGGGGAGGGGGCGGGGCACGGAGGCGGCCGGAACCAGCAGCTTAAAGAAGAGGAAGATGAAGGAGGTGAAAGAGAGATGAATGGTAAAAAGAAAAAAACTCAATGGCAACCCAACGGCAACTCCGTAAAGTTTCAACGGAAAATTTGTAAATAAATGACATGCGTAGTTGATAATTAGATCGGCGCTAGTAGAGACTCCCTTCGAAATTTGCCTTTGAATGTCAAATTTGTAAATAGATGGTACGTCTGTAGGGTGAAAACGGGTGTGTATGTAGAACTCCAATTGTTCGGCAGTCATTGTTGTTTGAAAAAAAAAATAAATTACTATTTCAAAAAAAAAATTAATTTAATTGCTCCACACTAGCCAAACCTGCTTCATCTCTCTCTCTCTCTCTCTCTCCGCTGTAAAATTTTTAATCCTCGTGACTCCCTCTACTCCACACTAGCCCTTTTGGATCTCGTCTCTCTCTCTCTCTTCTCATCACAGACAAGAAGAGCCGGCTGTTGAACGAAAGCAGCTCCAAGCAACAAAACAACAGACCTCTCTCTCTTTATGATCTCTCTATCTCTCTCACATTTGGCATTTCCATCAGATTTATTCGCAATTACGCGGTAAAGTCAATCTCTCCGCATCTAAATCTTCAAGATACCATCTTCTTCTTCTTCTCATTCTATGATCTCTAATTCAGGTACCCGTTTGATCTGAGTCCTCATTTTCTTCTTTTCATGCAATTTGTGGGGTTTTGATTGATAAAGTCGTCGGCTTTGTGTGATTCCGCTCGGTTTGGGATAATGTGAAGTTTTGGTTGATGAGAATTTATTTTTCTTTCCTATCTGCTTGTGATCTGGTTAATTAGCACAGCTGGGAAAGTAATTACTAGCTGGAAAGAGAGCCCTTCATATTATGTTCAAAACAATGTGTTGCTTAATTTAGATTTTATTACGATGGGGGATTTTCTTTCTGGGTATTGAGTAAATATTTTTGAGTGTGAAGGCACACTGGAATTTGGCAGTTCGATTTTCCCAAAAGGGGTCTTTTTTATATTAGAATTTCCCCCCATTTTTGGTTTTTGTTCCAATCAAAAGTTTCTATGTTGGAATAATTGAGTCTTCATTGTTTATATGTTTGTATGTTTGTTTGTTTATTTATTTATCTCTTCAATCTGGAAACTCCTGGAGAGCTGCAAAGATGGCCCTTCATTAATTTTATATGCTCGTGTTGGTGTTGATTATTACATATCGTATCAATAATGATGCTCTTTGAAAAACCAATCTAAGGGAATTTTTGATTGAAGAGTCACATTGAATAACCTTACTACTTTCGGCGATTGTTTGATCAAATGTGGATTTTTTCAGCTTCTATTAATAGTTTCGGATCTTTTGGGTATTGCAATTCGTATTATGATAAATCATTCTATTCCTTTCTAAATTGTGATCATTGGAACCCTTGGAACGGAAAAAAAGACACCCTTTATGAATTTGACATAAGTGCTTGTTTATTAATGCCATCAATTGGGAAGCTGCCTTCTTCCTTATCTCCTATAATTTTTGATGAACAGCGTGTCACTAAAATCTTAGCTTTGGTTTCAAGCAAAGTTATAAAGAGTTGCAGTCCTTTTATGTATTGGAATTGGTTACATATCCTTTTCGGTAGTTTCTGTTGCAGAATTCATCAACTTTGATTGATGTTCATTTCTTTTATTTACTTCATATTTTTCTATGTTTTATTCTTTGAGAAATCATTAGCACTAGGTGAGTGCTGGTTCATAAATTGTCTAAAGGGTGTTTTTCAATGTATAAACTTTTGAAGGTTCTGATTTATATAAACGTACATAATTACCTTCTGTGGGAGAAATCAAACTATTTACTGACCTTTGTTTATTATACTCTAGGGAAGTACATTTAACGATTGGTTTGGTGTTGTCAAAGAATGCATTGCGGATAACTTAGAAAACGTCTGGGAAGAAGTGAGGTGTTGAGTTATGTTGTTCTCTTATTGACTATTAGAAACAACAGATAAAAGGATATTAGGAGTCACAAGGAGAAGATAAAAAGAGATCCCTTGACCTTGGAAATGATAGTTGACGATTCGCCACTGCCGGACCGGAATGTCAGGATGAGCCGCTCATCCTTTGGTTCTAGCAATGGCAATGCCACTCCCTTGCACAGCTCTTATGCAAGTGTGAATGGAGATGGTTATGACAGTGATGGCTCCAACTTTGCTCCACCGTAAGTCTATTTTTCTTTTTTAAATTGTTCATGTTATTTTAAAGTAATTGCTATTCTATTTTAGATAATAAGTTAATAGTTGTTATATATGGAGTGAAGCATAGAAGACCGCTTGTTCCCCATTAATAAAACATTTCTTATTTATACTTGGCTAAAATAGATCTATATATCATAAAAATTTACATATTTTAACTTTTTATAGATAACTACCTGAAAATTTTTAACTTCTACAGCTTGCTACCTTGTAAACTAATTTGGCATTTTCTCTCTTCAATTCAAATGCAATGACTCTTCCAGACGTCCTCCGACTTCATCTATGTTTTACCCTAGCAAAATAAAATGCAGTTGGTCTCTTTCCCATCCACCACCAACAATACAAATCTCCATTCCCGGTAAATCCTGTCTGAAGAAAGTGAACCCACTTTCTCTCTTTCCTCCAATAGCACATCTACTCTTCTCTCTTCCCAACTAGCACCGTGCTGGCAATTACCAGGCTACTACCAACTAAACCTTTTTTCTTTCAGTCATCCACTACAATCACCCCGACCACTAATTGAATCCACATTCTTACCCTCCTTTGCTTGCACTAGAACTAGAACCACAACCACTCTCTCCTCCACTAGCACAACCAACTTAACCATCCATGTCACCACCACGACAAGTTGAACCCATTTCTTCTCCATTCTCTATCAGAGCTACCACATCCATGACAACACCATCTGTGATGCTCGTCATCACGACCTCCATAATCTACACCACCACCATGTCCTCTGCAATTATCGTATTCATCTGTGATTTAGGATGAATAGGAATGTATGGGAACTTGTTATCTCAATTTTTCCATCTTTAAGCTTGTATAATGCAAACTAGAGAACTTGTGGGTTATCAGATGCAATTAAAATTTTTTACGGTGTTTAGCTGTAAAAAAATTCGGCATGGGTAATGTAACCATACAATAAGATGTACATCATAAATCTCATGTATCGTGCTTTTTCTTTGCAGCACTCCGATGACCCTGTCAATGTCTATGCCAGCAGAGCTTGCAGGTGCGATACCCTTGATGGATAGGTTCCAGGTACGTATAAAAATTTCATACTTAATATATTCATCAACATAATTTTATATTATTTTGTGATAGCAAATATCTGTGGTACTCATGCTCATCGTGTATTGTTTTTCGTGAATTCTGAGTTAAAAAGTAATATGTTTCTAATATATATAATATGTGCAAATAGGTTGTACTTCATATAGTTAACCATATAGGAAGTAACCATGGTTTAATCATAACATGGATCACATTGGTATATGAAATACAAATGGGTACGCATGATGCTTTTAGTACAAAACATGCTATGTTAGGGCTATGCTTTGAGAGATTTAGTAGGAACAAAATAAATTTACTAGGAAGAAGAAATGAATTTTTGTGTGATTGTTAGAAAGATCTTGTATTTTTATAACATTTATGGTTATGCATGTGTCCATAATAGTTCGTATTAAAATATAGCAAAGGTGTATTTCATCTTAGATTCTTGCTAAGAATGATCTTTTATTTAGTTTAAAAAATTCTTAAAAAGCCTGAGCATTGATTTTACCTTCCCAAATTGCTGATGTGCCATGCTTTGGAACGTGACATCTAAATCGCAGTTTTTGTGTGTGCGCGTGGGACTTCTTTATGTACCACTGATCTTAACCAGTGTTTCTTCTTGCCCTCCATGTTCCTTTTCAAATACTAGTCAGCAAATAAATTTCTTAAGAAACAACATTTGCAACGTATCCATTGCTTTTCATGTCTCCATTTTAATTTGATGCATAATTTCTTTTTTCCCATTTGTCTAGATGTCTGCAAAGTTTGCAGTCTATTTGTGTACTAATATAGTTCTAACCATATTTGCCCACCATATATGTGTGCACATATTTTATTAGCTTTATTGGTCTCTAAATCTCTTTCCAATAGTTGATAGAAGATTATTAGATGTAAATGTCTTTGCCTTTATGGTGAGATGCGGTACATTAATATTATTGCTTCAACTTTTTTTATTTCCTTCAACTTTTTTTATTTTTTGTTTCTTAAAATTAATAAAAAAAATTGTTAGTCAGAGTATTCACACACAATACTGGGGTATTTTCAAATTTACGCAATGCATGTTAATATCTTTATGAGTAACATTACTTGTTTAAATAAATAGAAATGTTGCCATAAACTGTAAAAACATTCAGACTTTCTAGTTTGTGCTAGATCTGTGCTGTGAAACTCTTGAATTTTATTTTGTTGTTATGGTTCATTACTCTGTTAGTCACTTCTTCTATTTTTACTACTAGAAAATAAGATATCTGTATGCTGAGTAGTCTTGCATTAATCAATGATTCTGAATTGAACTGATTCCTTTTTTTGTTTGCTCTGCATATTGTAACTTTTATGCTGAAAACTTATAGGTTGAAGGATTTCTGAGGGCCATGCAGAAACAGATTCAATCTGCAGGAAAACGTGGATTTTTCTCTAAGAAATCTGTAGGCCCTCAAGTTCGCGAAAAATTTACTGTTGAAGATATGCTGTGTTTTCAAAAGGTATTTACTCTAGGGTATGGCTTTGTTTTTGTAGCTATCATGGGGACCTTTGCATACAGTACATTAGCATTGCTTTGAGGCATGCTGATTGCTGATGTTGAATTAGTTAAAAAGTAGACAAACATGCAAAGGGAACCAGGGAATTCTGCAAATTTTGCAGTTTCTTATCATTATGGGCTATATTGTATACCATGCGTGTTGCATTTTGACAGGACCCAATTCCAACTTCATTGCTTAAAATGAATAGTGATCTGGTAAGCCGTTCCATCAAGTTGTTCCAGATGGTATTGAGGTATATTGGAGTCGATTCATCGGAAAAAACAACTCAGTTGGATATGGAAGAGCAAATTGAGCTTGTGGGAAAGATTTATAAGCATACTCTTAAACGAACCGAGCTTCGAGATGAACTTTTTATACAGTTATCGAAGCAAACACGAAACAACCCTGATAGGTACCTTGACTATTCCCATGTGTTACAGATGATAAGAAGCCAGTACATTATGCCAACCAACCGAATACTTTTATTTCCTGCTCATGCAGGGAGCTCCTGTGGTTGCTCATTGTTTATTCATTATTTATGCAGGTTCTTCTTGAGAAAAGCATGGGAGCTTATGTATTTATGTGCGTCTTCCATGCCACCAAGCAAGGACATTGGGGCATATTTATCAGAATATGTCCATACTGTAGCCCATGGGATGAACACTGTGTCAGAAGTTCAGGCCCTGGCATTGAGCACATTGAATGCTTTGAAACGCTCGGTAAAGGCTGGACCGAGGCTTATGATTCCTGCACGTGAAGAGATTGAAGCTCTTTTGACTGGTAAAAAGCTAACAACGATAGTGTTTTTCCTGGATGAAACTTTTGAAGAAATTACTTATGAGATGGCAACTACGGTTGCTGATGCTGTGGAGGTATTTAAGACCATCCTTCTCCTTTTATACTTATGTTGTTTGTCTTGATATCGTTGTAATCCATATTCTTCATTGGCAATGCCAAATGAATCATTTTTTTGCTTCTTTAGTTGATGCATTTATCATTTTATTATCTTTGAATTTTGTAAAGTGCAGTGTGCACCATCTACCTAATGCATCAAGTGTGAAATGTAGAACTTTTTTACGTAAACATAAAACACATCTAATTTTTGGGTAAACATTTTAAAATTTGAGAGACCATAGTAGTCTTTTTCTTAAAATTCAATATTGAGAGTACATGGATATCCCGGCTACTATCACTTCTAACTTGTGAGTGGTCAAGGAGAAAAGTGGAATGGTTCTTGGAAAATAGCGTATTTGGAAATTAATGTCTATTTATTTAGGCATGTCATTCAAATGAAATAATAAAGAAGGAATGTGATACTTCCATATGCTTTCAAAATGGTAGTGTGGACATCAAAATGATATATAATTTGTGGGATGCATATAATAAGCATTTAACTGAATTGTACGTATGAATTTTATTAAGGGATCAAGACATCATGGCCATACTTTTAAGCATATTTTGTACTTCCATGGTAAGTTTAGAACAGTGGTAGCAGGCCAACTTATGCAACAAATTTGGTGGTGGTAAGGAAAACCAAAGGTCGGTTCCAAGGTTAAGGCGTAGTCGTTTTATAGGGTACTAAAGATTGTTGCAAACATAGCACATACTTAGTGCTTAAATGCTCTATGGTTTTTCACGTATATTTCAAGATTATAATTTCGTGCTATTGCTATATAATTTCTTACTATTGAGTGCGTAATGTTTGCAACACATACATACAAATATATATACACACAAATAAACATGCCCACACATGCATGCACTATGTATGTATGTATATATGAGTTTAACTACAAAATTTTTGTGTGTTTTTGAATGAAAACTTAATGCCACGTATAAAAGTTGTGAAGCCAAAACAAAAACCCATTGCATTGGATGTGATTTACACATTTCAACTATTTACAATCAAAATTTCAAAGGATTTTGATATGTTTTTCTCACACACAGTGGTGACGAGATCACGTTTCAAGAATTTTATTGAAAATGACTAATTTATCACCTACTTGATGCATATGTAATATATGGGTAACAAACAAGTCGGGTCAGGTACAAGTCGAGTCAGACATGACTTGACCCATTTGTGAGTACCCGAACCCGGTTCGGATTCAATCTGGGTCGGAAACTTAATATCCATACCCTACCCGATGGCTTCACGAGTTACCCAAACCTGACTTGATTCGACATAGTTTTTCAATTGAAAAAAAAGGTTTGAAATAAATATCATATAACAAGCCTTGAACCTGCGACCTAGTTTGTGCATGCACAAAATACCAACCAACTGAGCTATAGACTCTAGTGTTACTTTGATTGGTTTAGTTTATGTATTTCATCCAAGCTTTATGATTTGAAATTAAATAGCCAAACTTTTTTCCTTTGAAAAATTAAGGTGGAGATAAACAGACTTCACCAATGTTAAGACTTGAACCTGCAGCTACGCTTACGCATGCACAAAGCATCAAGTCAGATAGAGATATTGATATTAAATTTAGCTTTAAATTATTTATTTCTGCAAAGCATGTGAAATTAAAAAATCAAGGTTTTAGGTCTCGATTTTGGTCTTTCGAAAATTTGGGTATCGATAATTCATTATCGGTATTGTCCGTTTCGGTGGGTTCGGAAGTAAGTTTCATTTTGTTTGTATCGGTAGTTTTAGATACTTATATACCTATCAAATAATATCAAATAATATCTACTATTAAAATATCAAATACTATTAAAAAGTTCCAAAAAGCTTTTTGCTAAACATATGGCATTTATTTACAAGTTTGCCAAGTAGTGGGTAAAGTGCTACTAGTCTGATAGGAACCAAAACCAAAACTGAATTTTGGTAGATAAAACTGAAATAAAAAGGATAACTTGATCACAATTGAAGAGGTGGCCGCTCTCCCAAGACTCCAATTGAAGAGGACGTCCGCACTCTCCCGAAGAACGAGTGATAATTTTATCTCAAATATCAATATTCTCTCAAAATCAACTTAATAAATCCCTCAACCCCTCCCCACACAAATAGAGTTCAAAAATAAGGAAAATTACAGAAAAACCCAAAAGACTGAAAATTTCCAAAATGTCCCTAAAAATACGAAAATTTTCAAAACGCCCCTAACTGGCCCAAAACAGATAGAAAGTGCAGACTTATCATTACTCTGCCCCCCGAAAACCACATTGTTCTCAAGGTGGTGCATGAAGTGCGTGTGCCATCTGTTCCAAGTAGGTTGCATGCCTTCTCCTGGGTCAAAATGATAAGATTGGTTTCCACCGCCTTCAACGACATCCGGAAGAAAGCCATGGTAGTCATCATTCACATCTGAAGGTCCTCCATGCCCAAAACAGAAATGCCGATGCTCGGAAAAACATCCAACTGAAAACCAAAAGCCTTGAGGACATGTAAGAGTGTCGACATGCGAAGGCGGGGCCCGAATGGCGTCATCGGGCCAAGGCGGGCCCTGCAGGGTTGCGAAAAGGGGCCACGACAGGCCTGCATGCAGGCCGAATGGGGCCTGTTGCAGGCATGCCGGGCAGGGCCTGTCCGGCCGCCCTCTGAGGACCCTGACGAGCCCCTAGGGAGGGTCGACAAGCCCGTCGGTCCTTTTCATGCGTCGATATTTGTCGTCTGTATGCAGATCCACGTCAAAGTTGTCGATTTTTCCTCTTTCTCGTCCAAAGTTAATGCCTTTTGCCTAAAATTAGGATTTTTGTTGGCGTCATTTCCTTTCGCCGCAATGCGTGCGAGTTGTTGCATGATTTGCCATATGATTTCTCCATGTTTCTCTTGAGTTTCTAACACATTCTCTAGGGTTTCGCCTTGCTTCGCTAGGGTTTGCTTCACGCTCTCAAGTTCGCCATTGAATTTCTCCTCTAAGGCGTTGATTTTATCTTTAGATCTCGTTGCCGCCGCCATGAATCTTGAAGCTCTGATATCAAATTGATAGGAACCAAAACCAAATCTGAATTTTATTAATAAAACTGAAATAAAAAAGGATAATTTGACCACAATTGAAGAGGTGACTGCTCTCCCAAGACGCCAATTGAAGAGGACGCCCGCACTCTCCCGAAGAACGAGTGACAATCTTACCTCTAACATCAATATTATCTCAAAATCAACATAACAAATCCTTCAAACCCCTATAAATAGAGTTCAGAAATTTGTAAAATTACAGAAAAACCCAAAAGACTGAAAATTCCTAAAACGCCTCTAAAAATTCGAAAATACCCAAACGCCCATAACAGGCCCAAAACGCATAGAAAGTGCATATCTGTCATAGTCACATACACATTTTGCTAAATATATTACATTTATTTACAAGTTTGCCCATTAGTGACTAAAGTGCTGCCAGTGGTATACACATTTTGTTTATTTACAAGTTTACCAATTAGTGGCTTTTAGTGCTGCTAGTCACATACACATTTTTCTAAACACATTGTGTTTATTTACAAGTTTGTCTTAGCAACATGTGTAGAAAATGCTTAAGGCTCTTTCTCTCGCTGCCTTGTCCCATCGACTCGACGGAAACGAAGGTGGGAGGGCTTGAGGCGACGGGTGGTTTGGGGGCGGAAGGCAGCGCCAGGCCCAGTTAAGTCTTTCCTCCTCGTCCTTTCCCCTTCTGTTTTTTAGATTTTTTTAGATTTTGAGATTCTTCTTCTTTTCTTGTTCTTCATCTTCTCTATCTCTCGTCATTTTTAGCTTCTTAGGACGTTCCGATCGGTTCATCTCGGTTAGGGTTGAAACCGGGACGGAACGCCCGATACGGTAGGTATCGAGTGAAACCTTATACCATGAAAAAAATAACTTCCATTTTAAGGATTCGAATCATCGACCTTTTATAAAAAATGCCGTTTGCATAAAGCTTGTAACTGAATTCCCAACGTCAAAGGTCTATTTTTTATGTATATTTAATTTTATGTATTTGTAATATCAAATCAGGTAGAATCCGGGTCAATTTAGGTTGGCGGGTCCAACCTGCACCCGATCCGGCTTTTATCATGATAAGCCGGGCTGACTCGGATGTGATCCGGCCCAGTTTGACCTCAACCCATACCCAGTTAAGGAGGCCAGGTTTGGGTCAGGTTGGGGTGGGTTCAGTTTGCCATCCATAGATTAAGAAATCCAAATTACTTCTATTTTGATTTATAGATAGATGAAATGAGTTTGATACGATTATTACGTATTAAAGAAGGCGACACGACATTAGCTGCGGAGGACAAGCGTGCGCTGGCACGGATCAAGGCATGGGATAGGCCACGGGCACGTGGGGGAGGCCGGTTGCACTCAAGAGGGGCATGGAGGTAATTTTATGATGGGAGGGGCACATTGGTAATTTTGGGAATAAGAGGGATTAGCCTATAGTTAGGGCCGACTGGCCATTGGGGGGATGCTTATTTTGATTGAGAAAAACTATTAGTGTTAGTTCTTCGGGGGATTTATAACTTGTTCCATCAACATAAAGTAGCGGGAGCGGATCCTTTCCTAAAGGATTCTTATCTTGCTTGCTTAATTGTTTTTTCTCGTCGTTGTCCACTTTTATATTTCTCTCTCTTATAAAAATAAGCACTTTAGTTGTTAATTCTATCCAAGTTCATGTCAGAGTTATAAGCAACAGAACGGATTTTTGTTTTGGATTTACAAGTTTTATATTTGAGGCATTAAATGTTCGTTGAAAAAAAATAAATGGAAATTTTTGTAGTCCTTGTGTGTGTTGGAAAAATAAAAATCCTTCAAACGTAGCCAAACTTGAGAGTCAAAGTAAACAAAATTTTACATGTTTCTAGTCATTTTATTATAATTTGGTCATCTTCTTAGTGATGCATATATTATTATGAAACTTAAATTTGACCACTTTGTTTTTATATGCTTTTTTATCATTAGATATTTTTTCTTTCAAAATTTGATATATGCATACTATTGCTGACTTAAAAAATGTATGCCTCCAGGAGCTTGCGGGAATCATCAAGCTTTCAGTTTACTCAACGTTCAGTTTATTTGAATGTAGAAAGGTTGTCAATGGTTCAAAATCTGCTGAAATGGGCAATGGTAAACCTTGGTTGAATATGTATTTATTTTTAAGTTCTTGCCATGATAGGAATCTAATTTTGTTTCGGCCTGGCATGCAGAGGAATATATAGGGTTGGATGATAACAAATATATCGGTGATCTGTTGGCTGAATTCAAGGCAGCTAAAGATCGTAGTAAAGGAGAAATACTACAATGCAAACTTACATTTAAAAAACGATTATTTCGTGAATCCGATGAAGCTGTAATAGACGCCATGTTTGTCCAGCTGTCATATGTGCAGGTGTGCAGTTACAACTTTCCATTTAGTATGTTCTGTCTGTCGCCAAACTATAACATTTTAGTATTGGTGGTAATGTATTCCAGTCACTTATTGTTTAACTTTTTTTTTCAATCAGTTGCAACATGATTATATTTTGGGAAATTACCCCGTTGGTCGAGATGATGCTGCACAACTGTCTGCTTTGCAAATTTTGGTAGAAATTGGATATATTGACCATCCTGAATCATGCATGTGAGTTTCTGAGTTATTTTCTAGTCGAGTATCTTTGATAGTGATTAATATTGGTCATGATTATTTGTGTGCACTGAGCTACAATCTTCTAACTTTTGCATTCTAATTGTTGTTGCAGTGAATGGACAACGCTTCTAGAAAGATTTTTACCAAGGCAGATTGCGCTAACTCGAGCAAAGCGGGACTGGGAGCTAGAGATTATCTCTAGGTTCCGTCTGATGGTAAAATTTGTAACCAAGTAAATGTAGTTTGCTATATTAGTATTAAAGTTCAGTTTTCTGAATTAAAACATATCCAATTACTGAGGCTTGGTTTAGTAATTTTATGATTGTTAAATGACTTCTAGCGGATATATAAATTTTAGTTCATCATTGTTTACTCCATTGGTTTGCTATTATTTTTTATATGCATGTAGATACTATATAAAATATATAGATCACATAAGGTATGTTAGTCTGTGATAATATATGCTTTTCAGTTGTCGATGCTTTTAAGCTAAGTTGTAACCTTGGTAATGCATGCATATGTAGAAATCTCAGCAAATACTAAACTAAGAAAAATGTTGTTAACTTAACTTTGGATTATTAGTGACTGCACGTTTGCTTTCCAAGGTCAGTGTTTGTGCTTTATGTTATGCGCACATGATTTGCTAATCAAAAAGTTGAGTGTTATGTGTATTCTTATATCATCATAGTAACTATAATTGCTGTCATATTTATCCATTTAATTTAATAGCTTAATTAGCTTATCATTTCATGTAGGAGCACTTGTCGAAGGATGATGCAAGGCAACAATTTCTTCGAATCTTGAGAAGTCTTCCTTACGGAAATTCAATTTTTTTCTGTGTACGGAAGATTGATGATCCAATAGGCCTTTTACCTGGAAGAATTATTTTAGGCATAAATAAACGCGGGGTTTGTCACTACTCTTTGAGTACCTTTTGTTTTTTGGTGTTAACAGAGAACAAGAAACTAAAAATTATTGATATGTGAAATCTGTAATGTAGGTTCATTTTTTTCGACCTGTTCCGAAAGAATACTTGCACTCTGCAGAGCTAAGAGACATAATGCAATTTGGTAGCAGCAACACTGCTGTGTTTTTTAAGATGAGAGTTGCTGGTGTACTTCATATTTTCCAATTTGAAACTAAGCAGGTCAAGCTTTGCGGTTGCTTCTTTTGGCTTTCATTTGATTTCTTCCTAATTTTTAATTTTTTTTCTGATCCCAAGCACAAAAATAGTGTTCTAAAATATCTCCTTATTTACTTTAATATTCTACAGGGAGAGGAAATATGTGTTGCTCTTCAAACACACATCAATGATGTGATGCTTCGAAGATACTCAAAAGCACGCACTGCTTCTATTGGATCCCTTCAAAGTGATATTCCCCAAACAGTTAAGTCATCAAATGCTGATGTTTACGAAAAACGTATCCAGGAATTATCCCAAGCTGTTGAAGAATATGAGAAAAACGCAGATCAAGTAAGTAATTTGGCTTGACCATAACATGTTTTACTTTATATTTCATAATCACCCATTATTTTTGTTGTTCCGATGGGCATTCACTATATCTCAAAACTTAACTACTGAATGATGACGTAGAAACTTACTGTAGAGTGAGTGGAAAAGGTGATAGTCAAAATATAAGAGTGAAAAGTGAACACATTTGAGTACCTTAACCAAACATTTTTATCCAGAATTAATCAAGAATAGAGTCATTGTACTTGTATCAAATCAATAGATAACATCAGTACCAGTTCTATCTGCAAGATCATCTTCAACCCTAAAGTTGTAACTAAGCATATTTTTTCACCGATTGAAGTCTCCCTCTATAATACAGAGAAATTGCAAGATTCGTGTTATTGACAAAGGATGAAAATCGACCTCCAGTTTAGTTGTAGTCTTGCAAATTCCGTGTACAATTGATGCTGATTATTTGTGTTGAAATGGGAAATCAACATGATTGCTAATCAATAATTTGGGATCATTACATAATAAATTGACCGTGAGAGGCTGACACTGAACATTTGTATTTCCCTATCCGGTGATCATGCATTCCGATCCAGCATGTCCAGTGATATAGGTGAAACTAGATTAGTTGTCAAACCCAGTGGTTTATTTGAGCTGGTATATATATATATAAACATATATGTGTGTGCGTGTGTGCTTATGCATACATACATGTGTGGGTATATATATATGTTTGTACATACATACATGTATATATATGTTTGTACATACATGTTTGTATGTATATGTTTATACATACATACATATGAGAAAAAGGGATCTACGGTGCCTCCTTAGATTAAATCTAAGGAGGCACCCCTATTTCCTTCCATATCCCACAATTTTTTTGAATTTTTTCATGAAATTTCACATCATGGATGATCAACATACCAAATTTCAAAGTATTCCAATACTTTTTTTGAGCGCACATCTACCCCGTACAACTTCAACAGTCTGAAAACGTGCTGAAAAACTTATGAAGTTGCAAGGGGTAGATGAGGGCTCAAAAAGTATTAGAATCTCTTGAAATTTGGTACGTTGATCATCCATGATATGAACAACAAACCCATGAAAAAAATTCAAAAAAATGTGGAAGATGTGGGAAATGTGGGCGCCTCCTTAGATTGAATCTAAGGAGGCACCTTAGGATCCTTTTATCCCATACATATATATATATATGTTTATACATACACACATATATGTTTTTTGACGAGTAAGTGTATCTTTATTAATAACAAAAAAAATACAAAACTGATCCAAGGGTTTAAACCTAGGAGAGTAGTAGCGAATAGGGGGATAGTGCACAAGCGCTGTCACCCTCTATAGGCTAAAACACCATCTAGCCGCACATGGAAAGCAAAAAATATGTACAAGTATCCTCAAATGCGTACTTATATGTCCAAAAATCCCCAATTTGCAAAGGAGGTGGTCGTCGAGGGATGGTCTCGATCTACATCACGGTGAGCTATAAGGACATCCGCCGCAATAGCATCAAATAGAGCAGTTTTTTCCACTCCCGCACCTTTAAATATGCTGCTGTTTCGTTGCTTCCAGATATGCCAAACCATGGATGACAAAGCTGTTTTTGCTAGGATACCCACATTGTCTTTCTTGGTGTGGTGTAAAGGGAGAGAATAAGATCACCCACTCCTGCTAGTGAGGTAGGAGCAGAAATGGTGATTCCCAGTTTAAGAAGGCATCTGCAAAGAATATATCGAGTGTAACTGCATTCAAAAAATATGTGCCCAATACTCTCTACCACATTATCCTCGCATAAAATGCAGGCCTGGTTGGTGGTGACCCCCCATTTATGGAGCATGTCTCTAGTGAGGAGTTTTCCATGGAATGCACGAAGAAGAGTAATTGCCATCTTTGGAATGTGTTTGCTATACCAGACTACACTGTAATAAGCAAATAGGGCGCCCTTAGTGCGAGAGCCCTCCCATGCATAACGAAAAGTGCAAATAGGGCCCGGAATCCATTCTCAAGTGTCACTCCCTTGGGTAAGGGAGACCATCTGGAGCCTGGGGAGTAAAGACTGAATATCAGGAACGTCATTCCACCCCTCATGGGACCAATAATCTTGAACTAACTTCTTCTCTGCTCCAGCAGGAACATCCTGTTGGAGGGCTATAGGCCCGCAAGGCAGCCAGTTGTCATACCAGAAAGAGGTAGTAGAGCCAACATATATATATGTTTATACATATAAACATATATATATATGTGTGTGTGTGTGTGTTTATACATATAAACATAGAGAATAATGTGTTTTATGTGACAATGGAGGCTTAGGCTCATGTACTAAGACACAAAAGTGGGAAAGTACAAGCTCCACATGGGCTTGTACTTGTTGTACTTTCTACTTTTGTGTGTGTCTTGGTATATGAGGCTAAGCCTCCATTGTTATATGATACCTATTATTCTCATAAATACACACATACACACATATGTTTATATGTACACACACATGTTTATATGTATAAACATACACACATGTTTATATGTATAAACTCACACACACAAGAAAAATGAGTATCAGGTGGACAAGGAGGGGATTTATTCCTTGGCGACAATCTAGGCCGCCCACACTCCCATGTGGAGGTGATGGGAGGCCTAGATTGTGGCCAAGTAGGAAATACACTCCTTGGCCACCTGACCCCATTAACGCTCACACTCCCATGTGGGGGTGATGGGAGGCCTAGATTGTGGCCAATGAGGAAATCCCCTCCTTGGCCACCTGATACACTTATATATATGTGTGTATATATATAGGGGAAACTGTGCCTGTGCACAGCCGCAGGAAATCTGCCTGTGGCGAAATGCCTCTTAGCCGTTCGATGCAATCCAAGCGCTCAAAGAGAATTGCAAACAGTTGGAAAAATGACGCAATCAGCTCGAGAGACGTAAACTTTGAGCAAATTACCAGCGTGCCACTCCGTAAACAATCAGCTCAAGCGTCCCCTCTCATCTCGTCTCCCGTCACCCTGAAATTCTCGAGGTTGCAAAAATCCCGTCCAATCTTGACGAAACCCTAGCATCTCCACAATTGCGACGAGGCATCATTTTCCTTCTCAGCTCGTCTCTTGTCTCCCCCATTATCGCTTTCAACCCGCGTCTCTCGTCTCCCCCATTATCGCTCTCAACCCTAGCTCACGGTTGCAAAATTGTATATATATATAGAAAAGTGTATCAGGTGGCCAAGGAGTGGATTTCCTCTTTGGCCACAATATAGGCCACCCACCCCCATAATTCACACCCATGATGGGTGATGGGCGGCCTAGATTGTGGCCAAGGAGGAAATACAATCCTTGGCCAGCTGACCCACATTAACCTCATATATATACGAGGAATATGGATGTGTGCTGACAGCACATGAAAAATTCCTGTGCTGTCAGCGGTTTTGGGGCCTAAAAAGTATTTTTTTATTTTTTATTGCAATATGTTCTACAACTTGTTTTTGACATCCACACCAATTTTCAAGTGAATCCAACACTTTTTAAGTCTTCATCATGCATTTCAAAAAGACCGCTCAAGTTCTGAAACTGTCACTACAATCTTTTTGAAATGCAGGGATGGATGCTCAAAAAGTGTTGGATTCACTTGAAAATTTATGTGGAGATCAACAAGTTGTATAACACATTGCAAATAAATAAATAAAATAAAAATAATTTTTAGCCCTCCAAATCACTGACATCACATGAAATCCGAACCTTTGTGTCATCACACATCCATATATATATATGAGGAATATGTATGTGTGCTGACATCACATGAGATTTTCCTATGCTGTCAGCATTTTGTGGCCTCAAAAATAATGTTTTTTAAATTTTTTTGCAATGTGTTCTATAACATATTGGCTATATCCCCACCAATTTTCAAGGCAATCCAACACCGTTTGAGCCTCCATCCATGCGTTTCAAAAAATAGCTCAAGTTCTGAAACTGTTGGCGCAATCTTTTTGAAACGCATGGATGGATGCTCAAACAGTGTTGGATTGCCTTGAAAATTGGTTTGGAGGTATCCAATAAGTTGTAGAACACATTGAAAAAAATTCAAAAAAAATTGTTTTGGGCCCCAAAGTGCTGACCGCACAGGAAACCCGATCCTGTGCTGTCAGTACACCTCCATATTGATATATATATATATATATATATATTTATATATATAGGTTGACTAGGATCCATTCGGATGGATCAAACATGCGGATCCATCCAAGTCAAATTTAAAATTAAACAACCTAAATAGAAAATCCATTCCGTTGGATGTGATCTAACATTTCTAAACCACCCCAAACAAAATTTCAACTAATTTGGACATGTTATGCTCATGCATCAGGTGATTGCAAAATCAATGTTTTAAAATAGTCATAAAATCGGTTACTTTTGCAACCACTTGATGCATAGTCAAAACATGTCCAAATTAGTTGAAATTTTATTTGGAGTTAGTTTAGACATGTTAGATCACATCCAACAGAATTGATTATCTATTTAGGTTGTGTAATTTTAAATTTGACTTGGATGGATTTGCATGTTTGATCCATCCGAATGGATCCCAGTCAACACACACACATGAGATAAATGGGAATTAGGTGGTCAAGGAGGAGATTCCTCCTTGCCACCATTCAGGCCGCCCACCCCACATGTGGGGGTGTGGGCCCCACCACCCCGATGGGTAATGTGCGGCCTGGATGGTGGCCAAGGAGGGGATTTCCTCCTTGCCCACCAGATTACCCCACACACACACATAGAGGAAAATATTCAAATGCAAACATTTCGCACGGAAAATTCCGTGCGAAAATGTTTTTATTTTTATTTTTTGAATTTTTTTCAAAATTTTTTCCTCATTCACTTTATGTTTTACACCCCTAAAAAATAATGGTTGATAAATAATGTAATTTGGCCAAGGTATTACAAAAAGTTATATTGTTCTGAAACCGTTAAATTTTGTAACGGGTGGATCGGTGCTCAAATCCCCCTAGGGTTCACCCCATTATTTTTCCCTGGGGGTATATAATTGTATGGATTAAACAACAAAATTATTTTGCAAAAATAATTTCTAAAAAAGGTTAAAAATGTTTTCGCACGGGCTTTCGTACCATAGTTTTCGCGCCATAGTTTTCGCACCCGAAAACTAATATATATATATATATATATATATATATATATATGAGAATAACAGGCATCATACGCCATATGAGAGTGTCTCGTATGCACTCTCACATAATGGGGGTGGGTACAACCAAGTACAAGCCTATGTGGGCTTGTACTTGGTTGCTTTATGGCGTATGAGCCACTCGCTCATATGGCGTATGCTACCCACTATATATATATATCTCTATTACAAAAGAGAGCAGATTTTGAATCTTTGTCCCATTTGACAATGTCCCATCGCCACATGGGACAACCCATCCACCTCACCATCTACCTTACACCCCCACCGAAAACACCAAAAGAAGACTAAAAAACACCCATTCACCCAAAGAAGAACCCAAAAACACACCCAAAAACATTGCCATTCCCCCTCCATTAAATTGCACAAAAAATCACTCTTCTTCCCCTTTTGTATTTTGGTCCTTTTTGCATGCGAATTTGCGCGTTTGGTCCCTTTTTACCCCCGACCTGCCGACACGCACACCCACGCTTTCTGCTCCTTCTCGGTTTCGCTTATGCATCGCTGCTGTGTTCGTGGGAGTTATTTTTTCTCCGTGCACCAAGTGCACAGATAATTTCTAGTATATATATATATCTATTATATAAAAGAGGGATGTTATCAAGAGAAATTGGATAAGAGAATTTGGACAAGAGAAATCGGACAAGAGATGAGATATTGCGGGATATCTCTTCTATAAAAGAGAGCATGCCACCTAAGATTGTCCTAGGTGGCAGGGGTTGTCCCAGTCAAAAGTTGACTGGGACAAACCCCCAAAAAATAACACCCTTTCTCTTATTTACGTGTTTGCCATTCCACCCAAAAACAAAAAAAAACCCATATTTATGAGTTTGCCCTCTTTTGTGCATTGGGGGGCTTTCTTTTGGGATTTGGGGTTTTGTGCTTTGGGTTTTGTTTTTGTGTCTTTTTACCCCCGACGCTACCGATACACACACTCACACTTCTCTCTCCTTTACGGTTGTGCATGCACCACATCCTTTTCATATGGGTTTTTTTTCCGCGCCGTGCACTTTGTGCACGGGTTTTATATATATATAGGTTGTAAGAAAAACCTTCGACAATATCAATCAGAATGAAGATACTCCATGAACATAACCTGATAGCTTCAGGGCATGCTAGCGTAGAAGAACTGATAAAACGACCATAAACACAAGCTGAAAACTTCAGAGCAAACAAAGGGACTACAATTGATTATGAATATTTGAAAATAGATACATCAATGGCTCACGGCATTTACATGTTCGTAAGATATAAATGTATTACTTTTCTTCGCTCAACAAATCTTAGTTATGTGGTACACAGTCGTCACACTTGCAGTAATGTGCATGCTCACTCAGACTGGACTGATAGAAGTTGGGTCATGCATATAGAGCTTAAGCTTTGATGGCATAGCCTACGTTGCACGGACACGGTTATACCAACACAATAATGACACCGAGATTTTGTAAATTCTTAGAACACATAAAATAATGTAGTCTATCGGTCTGTTATGCTTGCGCTTGCTTTGACTGTAGACATCACTGCCCTTCCACTTGACACCTATCGTTAAATTGGTATCAAAGAGAAGAAAAGAAGGGTTTTTCGTCGTGTTTGGAATGAAAAAATGAATGATGAGTCAAATTTTCTGCACTGATCTTTGTTGCAAAAAAAAAAAAAAAATCCATTACGCCCATTCCCCAAGGAATGAATGAAGAAAAAGTGTGATGCGGGAAAAAGATGCATCAAGTACAATGAAGCCAAATAAGTGATATCCATCGGGATTCCAAGAAGTTGACATGAAGCAAGCGCGTCTACAATCGCATCCTCCACATTATGGCGTTTGGATCTATCACCAGTCTTGAGATCACCCTGATCCGTTACTTGGGAGTCCATCACCATGATCCCATCCATTACTTGGGAGATCCTACACTACTTGGGAGTCCATCACCAGGATCCCATCCATTACTTGGGAGTCCCATACACGTACACAGAATTATTCTTTTTCCAAGTCTCAAGTACTCTCACGTAGGCTCCGCTTTCCACCCATAAGAATCCACAGTTACAAGGATACACCATCTGCGGACAAGTCTCAAAAGTTTGTGGGTCTCAAGTTTTAATTAATATAAACTTTTCTCATCACTCTAAAGCAGAGAACTAGTCAAATTCGAAAGATGGTCATTTTTAGTTCTTTTAGGCTATTTCGTTTTTTTAAATTAAAATACACATGTTGTGCATATAGACTGAATAGGTTTCAAGAGCCTTCTTTTAGTATTCATTTTATTTTTTATTTTATGTTAGCACATGTTGTGCACGTAGATTTGCCTTTTTTATTTTCTTTATTTCATATCAGCATGAAATGAGCTTGTACTCAGAACTTATTAATAAGTGAATCAATGAAAATGAAATGAGCTTGATAGAAACACTAGATGATTATACATTTCTTAGAAATCTCCTTGCATATCAGGTACTATGAGGTACTTGTAAATGGGATGTGTGAGTCTCTTTGGCGCGAGGTTCAAAATTTATAGTACAAGTTTAATTATGCTTTATTTAAATCCCTATATCCATTAGTTTTTACCAAATCTCATAGATATCTAATTTCTTCTCCAAATCTCACCATTTAGTCCATTATATCTTAACTTTCGCTGTCTGTTCCATATCAAATTGGTATCTAAACAAACTATCCAAACCTGTCTTCAGATCTAATAAACAAACTCCCATCTTTTTAAGATTTTACAAAATAATAATTCTTATTTTTTAAATCGTTTAGATTTAAGTTAAACACACTTTCAGAATATTCTAACGTTTCTATCTTTCTTTTAGATCTTAAATAGGAGAAAATTCTTAAAACGCTAGCCGCTATTGCATAGATTTTAGTTTGAATCAAAAAAGAATACCAAAATCCTTGCTACCATTTCTTAATATTAAATTTATATCTAAAAGAAAAGAAAACAAAAAACCTAGCCACAACCCCCGTTCCTTTAATTGTAGAAAAAAATAAAAATATTTGAATGCTACAATAACTCTAATTGCAACATAAACTTGGATATGACATTGATTTCTGCATATAGTTGTAGTGATTTGGCCTATTTTGGCTACTTTGCTAATATTCAAGCAAATTTTAAGCTTATTTGGAGTCTGTAGTGTCAAGTATTTTTTGCAATTTGGGCTACATTTTCATAGGATATTATGAAGATCGTTACTATAAAGGCAACTTGATATGATCCGGTTGATTGTACAATCAAATCAGCGATTTGAAGTGGAAAAATATAAAAAAGGTGTAATTTTTATAATAAATATTGCGAAGAACAAAGAACTAGGGTTGATAATTAAGTCTCTTTCGAGAGGAAACTCTCTCTCCAAGTTTTTAATGGACGGATAAAAGCCTAAACACTTTCACAAAAGATGCCTAAGTGTTCTTCACCAAAAGACCGCTAGCCCTAGATAAATAGAAAAGATGTTTTACTAATCTAGTCTGAAAAGACTAAAATACACCTTGGCCCACTAAGCCATGTTCCCACGTCTCCTGCGCCAAAAGTAAGTCATCCAAGCAGGACCCGAGGCTTGAGGGGATGCGGGTGCGGCTGGGGTGTCGACGGCTACAGGTGCACCCGCATCAATACCACCCGCTAAAAGAGCTACATTGTCCTCAAGGTGGAAGTCTGGAAAATGCTCTTGGATCACGTCGTACGCCTCCCATGTAGCATCGCAGTCTGGTAAACCTGCGCAATGTATCAGCACCTCCTTGCGCCGGCCAGGATCCTGTCGAACTGCCCGAACCTCCAACAGCTGCAACTTCACCTCCATGTCCTCAGTCAATGTAGGTGGCAACGTGGACGAAGCTGCATGCTCTCCAAGGGCTCTTTGCAACTGGGACACATGAAACACCGGGTGGATTGTCGCTGTAGGTGGTAGTCTCAATCTGTATGCCACCTGACCAATCTTGGCCTCTATCTCAAAGGGGCCGTAGTACCAGGCCGCTAGTTTCTCATTTCGCCTTCTCGCTAATGACTTCTGCATGTAGGGCCTCAGCTTCAGATACACCATATCCCCCTTCTGAAAGTGCACATCCCGACGGTGTCCATCAGCTCTAGCCTTCATCACTTGCTGTGCCCTCAGTAGATGTTTCTTCAACTCCTCCAACAAACTCTCTTTCCTCCATGTACTCCACATGTGACATCGGGGTCTGCCTGTCCCCAAAACGAAGCAAAGAGGGTGGGTCGCGCCCGTACAGAACCCGAAAAGGTGTCGTACCTGCTGCCAAATGGTACGAAGTGTTGTATCAGTACTCTGCCCATGCTAACCGCCTGTGCCACTGACGGGGCGTCTCTGAAGCAAAGCACCGCAGATATGTCTCTATATTGTGGTTCACTACTTCTGTTTGGCCGTCCGTTTGAGGATGATATGTCATACTCTTCTTCAACAGTCCCCTGGACCCTGAACAGCTCCTTCCAAAAACCACTCATGAAGACATGGTCTCTGTCAGAAATGATAGACGCCGGTACTCCATGTAATCGTATCACCTCCCGAGTGAACGCTGTCGCCACCGAAACTGCTGTGTAAGGATGCTTCAGATGGATGAAATGAGCATACTTACTCCACATATCCACCACCACAATATCATCGTGAATCCATCCGACCTCGGCGGCCCATCGATGAAGTCCATCGTGACCTCTTTCCACACCTGCTCAAGCAAGGCCAGCGGTTGCAACAACCCCGTTGGCACCATGACCATGTACTTATGACGCTGGCAGACGTCACAAGCAGCTACCAAGCGAGCTATCATCTTCCTCATCCCGGGGCAGTACACCTCCCGAGCCATCCTCACACAGGTCTGCTGTACCCCTGAGTGGCCACCCACCCCTGAACTATGAAACTCCTGAAACAAGACCGGTATGAAAGTGGACGTCCGTGGCAACACCAACCTACCCTGGTACAGTAGCCTCTGTCCCTCCATCAAGTACCCCTTCGGCCCACCTGCTTTGCTCTGTAGTGAGTCCCTGGTCTGCCTCAGCTCGGAATCGGCCGCCGCCTCCTGTAACATCGGCTCCCACTCCAACCACATAGGTAAAGATAGCTCTCACGCTAACGCCCTCCTCTATGCGTGGCAAAGCATCTGCAGCCTTATTCTCCCGCACCTGCTTGTACTCAATATTGAATCGGTATCCTACTAGCTTGGACAGCCACCTCTGATGTTTCTCTGTGACCAGCCGCTGCTCCAATAAATACTTGAGACTACGCTAGTCCATCCTGACCACGAAGTCCCTCCCCAATAGATACGGCCGTAATTTCTGCACTGCCAAGACAATAGCCATAAGTTTTCTCATACACAGGCTTCAGTCGTGCTCTGGATGACAGCACCTGACTGAAGTAAGTTACCGGCCGTCCCCCTGCATCAATACTGCTCACAAGTCATAACTCGACGCATCAGTCTCAATTACAAATGGTACACTGAAATCCGGTAGAGCCAGAACCAGTGCCGTAGTCATCGCTACCTTCAAGGCCTCAAACGCCTTCGTCGCTTCTACCCTCAATGAAAGCCATCCTTCTTCAACTGTTCGGTAAGGGGCCACGCTATGGTATTATACTCCTTAACGAACTTCCGGTAATAGCCCGTCAGTCCAAGGAACCCTCGAAGTGTCCGCAGAGTAGTAGGTATTGGCCAGTCTAGCATCGCCTCAATCTTCGACCTGTCTACTGCTACCACTGCTGCCGACACCACATGGCCCAAGTACTCAATCTACGTCTGTCCAAAGCTGCACTTCTTCCGGTTAGCAAACAGCTGATGTGCCAACAACTCCCAGAATACCACCTCCAAGTGGCCCACGTGCTCTTCCATAGTCCCCCTATAGACAAGAATAGCGTCAAAAAATACTAATTTGAACCTCCTCAGGAACGGCTGGAAGACCTTGTTCATCAAGGCCTGGAATGTAGATGAAGTATTCGTCAAGCCAAAAGGCATGACGAGGAACTCATAGTGTCCCTCCTGGGTGCGGAAAGCCGTCTTCGACACGTCCTCCGGCCTCATAAGGATCTGGTGGTAGCCTGCCTTCAAATCAATCTTCGAGAAGACCCTCGCTCCATGCAGCTCATCTAATAGCTCGTTGATAACTGGAATAAGAAACTTATCGGGGATAGTTTCCTTATTCAATGCTCTGTAGTCGACGCAAAACCGCCAACTCCCGTCCTTCTTCTTAATAGTAACACCGGCTCGAAAAAAGACCCACACTGGGTTGAATCATCCCAGCCTGCAACATCTCCCTGACCATCCGCTCGATCTCATCCTTCTGCACATGTGGATATCTGTACGACTGTACACTGACTGGCGCTACTCCCTCACGCAACACTATCGCATGCTTATGTCCTCTCGCTGCGGCAGTCACTGTGGGGTCTTGAAGATTTCCAGATATTGCTGTAACACGTGCTCCACCACAACTGAAACCTCCTCCTGGTGACCCTCCTCCTCCGTTGGCCTCCCTTGGTACTCTACCAAAAATCCCTCGCCGTCCTGCCGCAAGGCTTGGATGATGGCCTTAAAGGCCACCAGTGAGAAGTATAGGGTGGGGTCCCCGGTGCGAACAACTGTACGGTCACCCTCCTGGAACTCTATCCGCAGAAGCTTCCAGTTTACCTTCACTTCACCCAGATTCTTCAGCCACTGTACCCCGAGAATGATGTCTACATTTCCCAACTCCAAAGGCAAGAAATCATTCACCACCTGGACCCGCTGTAACGTCAAGCATACCCCCTTGCACATCCCCTTACTCCCCTCCGTGTTCCCCGTACCCAACAGTACTTGGAACTTCTCCAGTGTGCTCAGCTGTAAGCCATGACGATCCACTATTCGCCCTGAGATGAAATTGTGGGTGTCCCTATTATCAATAAGGATTGTCACTGACTGCTCTATCAACTGCACTGTCAACTTCATGGTATGATTCGGGGTGAATCCTACTACAGAGTTCAGAGATACCTCCGCCACATCAAGGTAGGAGTGCCCATCCTCCTCCACCTCCTTGACCAGAAACTCCTCAGCCATGTACTCATCCTCTGCCGCATAACCCTCCTCGTCGTGTACGATAATGATCCGCAGTAGGCGACTCGCACATCGGTGACCGGGCATAAACTTCTCGTCACAGCGAAAACACAGCCCCTTGGCACGTTTCTTCCTCATCTCTGCCTCCGTCATCCGCCTCTTTAGGGCCGCTGGGTGAGCATCTCCACGGTGGTTGGTTGCTCCAGTGGGAGCCTTTTGTGCTGCTGGTGGCACTGTGCGAGAGTTTTGGCTTCCCCAAGCTCCACGTATCCGCTTCTCCTTAGCCTGCTTCTCCTCTGCCTTCTGCGCGAGACGAATCAGGTCCTCAAGCTTCCAGCACTCTGCATCCTCAGATCTGCTCGAACCAATGGCTTCAGCCCCCTCATGAACTGCCCCATCAATAACTCCTCGGTGATCCCCTGCACTCTGCCCGACAGTAGCTCAAACTTCCATATATAATCCCGCATAGTCGCCTCCTGTCTAAGTACGGCTAGCTGCTTATAAAAATCCCCACCTGGCATCTCCTGAAAGCGATCTAACAAATATGCCGATAACTCAGACCAAGAACGGAATGAGCTCCTCGCTATCTTCCACAGGTACCATGCCAACGCCTCATCCTCAAAGTAAATGCCGATCGCATGCATAACATCCTCCTCAGTGAGCCCATCACCTGAAAGTACCGCTCTGCCATGTAAATCCATCCGTCAGGATCAGGTTCTTTAAACACCGACATCTTAAGCTTCTTTAACCTACGATCTGCATTTATGTCACTATGTGCTCTTCCTTCTGCTCCTCAACCACCCCGGTCTCTGCCTCCTCCACTCGCATACTCCTCTTCTGGCCACTGAGGTCTCTCCAGGGCCTCCAGGTCGTGATAGTAGCCGGGAAACTCCGGTGGTCGCTGCGGAGGAGCTGTGCGGCCCCCAAACTGCCCTCCAAAGCCTTGTCCGCGACCGGGAAAGCCTCGAAAAGCCTCCCGGGGGTCCGTAGCAGGCGTAGGAACCCTCGGTGGTCCGGCCCGCCCCAAAACACCCCCATAGGGGACCCCGGGGCCTGGGATTGGGTCCCCAGGCCCTGTCGGCCTAAAACTGGGGCGGGCGGCCCCGTTTGGTGAAAGACAGGGGCCGACGCCCCTGTTTGGTGAAAGACAGGGGCCGGCGCCCCTGTTTGATGAAAGACAGGGGCCGGCGCCCCTGTTTGATGAAAGACAGGGGCCGACGCCCCTGTTTGAGGCGGCAGCAGGGCCGCGCCGTGGCCCTGCTGCGGTTGCGGCCCTGCGCCGCCTTGTCGGGTGCCACCCGACCCCCTTGGCCGATGATCTCGGGGCTCCGGGGTGGTTCGCCGCCTAGGTCGAGCCCTTAGGTGCCCGGTGATTGTCGATCAACGTCGCCATCTCCTTTCTTCGTCGTGGAAAAGCCCGGAAACATCGCCGCGATCTTTGCCTCTTGGCCCCTTTGTTGAAGTTCCGGATCGGAATCATCATCGATCTCTTCTACGGGTTCTTCTTGAATCTCCTTCCCTTTCCTTTTCTCCGTTTCTACAGTTAGGGTATGTAAAAATTTGCTGATTTGACCCATCTCTTCTCTCATCACGCGTATGACGTTCTGTGTATCTTCTTGTGTGAGCAAAATCCATGAACCCATTATCCATCTTCTCGTTCATCGTCTTCAATTCTCCTTGGATCTCCTCATGCAAACCTTGGATCTTCTCGTCGGATCTCCTCTCTGGCGCCATCGGATCTTAAGCTCTGATACCAATTTGATACGATCCGGTTGATCGTATAATCAAATCAGCGATTTAAAGTGGAAAAATATAAAAAAGGTGGAATTTTTATAATAAATATTGCGAAGAACAAAGAACTAGGGTTGCTAATTGAGTCTCTTTTGAGAGGAAACTCTCTCTCCAAGCTTTTAATGGACGGATAAAGCCTAAACACCTTAACAAAAGATGCCTAAATGTTTTTCACAAAATAAACAAAAGACGGCTAGCCCTAGATAAATGGAAAAGAGGAATTATTAATCTAGTCTGAAAAGACTACAATACCCCTTGGCCCACTAAGCCATGTCCCCACGTCGTGAATGACACTGAATTTGGACGCCAAACGGGCCCGGAATCGTCAAAATACAGAAGCTGCATAGAAATTCCCGGAAAATTCAGCGAAAACCCCTGAAATTCAGACGACTCATTGTTGAGCCGTTGACTGGGTCAACAGCTTGGTCGAGCCATTGACCATGTCAACTGGCTTGGCCTGAGACGACTCGGGGGTGGACTCGTTGGCTCAGTTGACTCGAGTCGGCATTCGGTTGGCTCGAGGTCGGCTCGCCTGAGCCGATGAACAGTGCATCACACTGGACGG
Organism: Scilla litardierei; assembly: GCA_030789695.1. NCBI lineage: Eukaryota > Viridiplantae > Streptophyta > Magnoliopsida > Asparagales > Asparagaceae > Scilla > Scilla litardierei. The sequence continues at coordinate 107,309,497 of CM061142.1, forward strand.
TTCGGCTCGGTTTGACTCGAGGGATCGGCGCGGCTTGTCGTTGTGTCGGCTTGATCGAGCTGACACTGTAGCTCGCCGACTCCGATTGCATCGAAACCCTTTTTCGATGGCTTCAGTGGCTGTTTGTCGCGCTACTTGGGTCTGTGAGTTCGCCCTGAGGAGAAGAAGAGTTTGGTAGGGTCGGCCTCTTCAGCCGGCGTCGATGGTGGCATCGGCGAACTTCTAACTTTTGCGGCAAGAAGCAATTTGGATCATCAGAGGCGGTTGGAGGTCACAATGCAATTGACAATGCTCTGAAGTTTAGAAAAGCAATGGTCAGATCAACACACTAATTCTGTAAAATGATAAAGAGTTTAGAAAAGCTCAATTCGTGTCGGTGTTGTCGTCTCTGTCTTTCAACGCAGGTCAGATCTGATCTGACAAGATGTAGTCTCTGAATCTCAAGTCCCTCTCAGTCTCCTTGGATGATGCTCTGAAGTTACGGCCAGTACCTCTTTGATGTTGCGGCAACCAATGTTCAGATGTCCAAAACTTCATTCAATCGACAAGTGATAATGGCTTGGCTTGTGCAAGGGTCGGCAATGCACTTGGTTAACTTGGTGATCTGTGGGTCGGCAAGGCAATGTGAGGGAGATAGATCCAAGCAATGGTCGGCAAGCAATGTGTGCGTGAGTCTCAGCAGGGTCGGCACAGCTTGTGGCACATGGGTAGCTATGTGTCAGTAGATTGTTGGTGCGGATTGATTGCCACGATCAACAGCTGCTTGGTTGCAGTAAGAGGGTCGATCAGCTATTCCTCTTGGCACGACTGCAGCTTGGTCAACAATGATTGTGGCACATGGGAGCAACTTGGTTGGCAATGGAAGATGGCACTAGGATTGGTCGGCAAGGCCCCTTGGGTGTAGATGAAACAGTCGGTTGATGGCTTGGTCGGCACTTGGATGATGCGACAGTCCACTGGGTCGGCAAGGCTAAGATGCGGAGCACAGCCCTTCGGTCGGCAAGTCAGGATTGAGTGTTGTTGCTTGGTCGGCTTGCAGCTTGGTAGATTATTACGGCTTGCTCCTTGAAACTTGTGAATTGATGAGTCAAACAATACGGCAGCACCTTGATGACTTGATTTGCTTCTTGAAGCTTTGTAGGAGGAGATTCAAACTTTGCGGCTTGGACTTTTACTTTGAATGAAAACTTCTATCCTTGCGGCATGGAGATCACACATTAAGATGTAAGTCAAAGATAACGGCTGGAGCAAGATTACGTCATGAGGTTGAATGTACAAGGAATATTGAATAGGCCTTGTTGGTGCTCCTAGGGACTTGAAGCTTGATCTTGCGGCTTGATGGCTTGAGGGAGAGGAGCGTGCTGCACTTGTGATGGCTAGAGAAATCCGAAACCACCTTGGAACTTGTAGCTAGATGTATTGTTGAAGAGAGATGCACAAGGTTTCGGCTTAATGATTTGAATATGGCTCCTTGTAACTTGGAGCTTAGAGATCTTTGTAGAAGAGATCTTGAGCCATGTAGCTTTTTGATGCGGTTCGGCTATGTGAGGGGACGGGCCGTGCGGGCTTGGAAGAGGGTCCGGTTCGGGTCTACCATCGGAGGAGGCGACTTGGGTCCACCACGGACCCGGTCCCAAACTTGTGATTCCGCGAGAGATGGGGAGGGTTAAAGAGTAATTAGACAATTGTTAACCCCTCCCCCAATGAGGGGCCGGCCGGCCCTAGGATGGCGCTTATCGAAGAATTGAGAAAGGTATTTTATTTTCTTTAGAATCCCTAGTTTAATTCTTTAGCAAATTAATTGGTCTCTAGTTTAGATTTATTGTTCTAGGAATTATTTAGTGCTTTAATATCAGTTCTTCGTCATATAAACCCTAGATTAGGAAGTCCAAAGCCATAAAAATCCCACCTTTGATCCCCACAAAAATCCCTAATCGCATCAAATTGGTATCAGAGCGGTCGATCTATGACGAACACACGATCCAAGGAGCGGGTCGAAATTTTGGAAGAGAAGGTTGAATGGATGGAGGCCCAAATTAGCAAGGGTTTCATCGACGTGAGGAAGGAAGACGCCGAGATAGCCGCGCAAATCCGGGGGAGATGAAAGAGATGAAGGAGAACCAAGGGAAAACGGAGGCAAAATTATCGGAATTGACGGAAGCTATAGCGACGTTGACCACTCATCTCGTACCAAAGGCGGATCCAAGCAAAAAGTAGCCACCTTTGGCGAAGGACAATGGCAAAAGACGGTTTTTTTGAAGATGGTCCGGATCTAGAAGAAGACGGAGGCTTCGATCAAGGAGACAACGCGTGTGGGACTCACCAAGACCACGCGCCGCCACGCCAAGAGGACAGAGGTGCCGGAGGGGGAATCCGGCATCCCGGCAGCCTTCCGGGTGGCCGCCGACCCCCCCAGGGATTTCTGGGGGGCCCGGCGAACCCCCAGAGGGGCGGCAGGGGGCCGCCAGGCCCCCGGGAGGGGCGGCCGCACCTGCCGCCCCCCCTGCGCCCCCGGCGGGCCCAGGCGCCACTGCCTGGGGGCCGCCGGCCCAATTTTAGGGCCGGCCGCCCCCGGCGACGGCCTGGGGGGCTTCGGCCGACCCCAAAGGGGGGTCCCGAGGTCCGACGGACCCCTGGGGGGCCCCACCGACCTTCCAGGACGCCCGACAGACTTTTCCGAGCGTTTCCGGGCCCCCGGGGGCCCCGCCCGAGGTCCGAGGAGCACAATTTCCAGGTTTTCAGCCTTTTGGGGACCCGGCGGAGGATTTCAGCTGGGTGGAGGGCACCACCAGATCACAGGTGGCCCGTCGACTCCGCCCCCACCTTTTGGGGGAGTGACAGGAGATTGGAGAGCGTACCAGGACCCACCAGGAGGCCACCCGGCGGAGTTTGGGCACCCACAGGGGGACTGGCAGGGGCATGGAGCAGAGGGAGGCTACCGCGATCGAGCTGAGGCTTATTTTTCCGACAGGCGACAGGGGTACTAGCAGAGAGGAGGATTCCAGCAGCAGGAGAGAGTTGGTTACGGTGGCGAGAGGCAACTGAGGAAGCTAGAGGTGCCCATTTTTGAGGGAGGAGATCCAGATGACTGGTTGTACCGGGTGGAGAGGTACTTGGAGGTGTCAGCGGTCCCAGGAGAGGAGTGGCGTCGGGCGATATGGGGTTGCTTGGAGGGGGAGGCCTTAGGCTGGTTTCGTTGGACTGATCAGCAGCAGCCTTTTCAGACATGGGCGGAGTTTACGACGCTATTGACGGAGCGATTTGGTGTAGGGCAGGCCGGTGGCGTGTTCGAGAGACTGTACTCGCTGAAGCAGGAGGGGAGCGTAGGGGATTATATCAGGAAATTTGAGTCGCTCTGCCACCGAGTTCGGGGAGTATCTGAGGAGTCTTTGGAGGGCTGTTTCATGAAGGGGCTGAAGCCTACGGTGAGGTCGGGATTGAGGCAGTTCGAGCCCGTTGGTCTGCGCGGGATGATGACGTTGACGAGGAAGGTGGAGGACCATCAGGAGACAGAGCGGATGGCCCGTGGGACGTGGGGAGGCACCACATTCAGGAGTCAGGCGGCTGCTACAGGACAGAGGACTGCACATACTTCAGGGACCACGACTGGTCAGGGAGCTATAACCGTTGCTGGGGCGGCAGGGACAGGAGGCAGGAGCCCCGAGCTGGGGGCAGGTACGGAGGATGACAGATGCCGAGATACGTGAGAAGAGGGTGAAGGGTTTGTGTTTTCGATGTGATGAGAAGTTCACCACAGGACACCGATGCGCTGATCGGACTCTCCAGATACTGATAGCTAGTGATGATGAGGGAGAGGACGAGGTTGTCATCCTAGAGGTAGGAGAGGACGAGGAGGAGGTAGAGCACCAGCACTTGGACCTTGCGGAGGTGTCCCTCAATTCCGTGGTAGGGTTCACACCGAACCATACCCTGAAATTGGTGGGACATGTGGGCAGCCAGGAGGTGATAGTGTTGATCGACAGTGGGGCCACCCACAACTTCATTTCCAGCAGATTGGTGGGGGCACAGGGATTGCAGATGAGTGGCACGGGGCGGTATGGAGTGATGCTGGGTACGGGCCAGGTGACACATCACGGGTGTCTGCCGCGGGGTGATTGTGACCATTCAGGGAGTACAGATTGCCACCGACTTTCTTCCCTTGGAGCTAGGGAGTACCGATGTCATCCTGGGGATGAAGTAGCTGCAGACCCTCGGGGAGACCAGGACAAACTGGAAGAATGGAGTACCAGGATGGGGGAGGACAATGGTATTGCAGGGGGATCCCAGCCTCTGCCGTTCGTTGGTATCTTATAAGGCCATGTCCAGGGCGATCCACACAGCGGGATGAGGCTTTTTGGTGGAGCTACAGGCCGTGACCGCTTCAGTACAGATCGAGGACCAGACACGGGAGCTGGTACCGGAGGTTGAGCAGCAGCTGGCTCAGTATGAGGATGTTTTCCAGGAACTACAGGGACTGCCACCACACCGAGATCATGAGCACGCCATCGTCTTGCGGGAGGGCGTGTCTCCCATTAGTGTGCGGCCCTACAGGTACCCACAGGTACAGAAGGATGAGATAGAGAGGCTGGTAGAGGACATGCTGCAGGCAGGTGTGATACAGCCAAGTACAAGCCTATTCTCCAGTCCAGTCTTATTGGTGAAAAAAAGGATGACAGTTGGAGATTCTGCGTAGATTACAGGGCCCTGAATAAGGAGACAGTTGCAGACAAATTTCCCATCCCTGTTATTGATGAGTTGCTGGATGAACTCCACGGGGCAGCCTGCTTCTCCAAGATTGATCTGAAATCAGGGTACCATCAGTTACGGATGAGGGCGGCCGACGAGGCTCACCTCCAGCGCCCTGAGGCTTGAGGGAAGAGGCTTTCACTCGTCGAAGGCGCCCAAAGGCTTACGCCTCGGGTCGAAGGCGCCCAAAGGCTTACGCCTCGGGTCGAAGGCGCCCAAAGGCTTACGCCTCGGGTTTGGAGGCGCATCAAATACGTTTGGGTTTTCACGACATCAACATGTGATTTTTTGCAAAAATTTTTTATTTCCCAAGTATAAAAGCTAAGAGAGAGAGAGAGACGACTCGCCGCTGCCTTGATTTGTCGCCCCAGATGAAGATGATGTTAGTAGCCTAGGAAGTTTTGGGGAGGGAGATGGCTTAAATGAAGATTCTGTATTTGATGATGTGTAAGAGTAAATTTAGAGTCTAATTTTGCAACTCAAATACTCTGATCTTTTTTGGATATTTTATATTTGTCTTTGGAGTGTTATTTTAATATTTTGATACTTTAATGATGGTTTGAAACTTAAATATAAGTTTTTTACATCTATATTTTAGAATTATGTGGTTATAATGTGTTACGCCTCACAACACGCTGAAGGCTTACGCCTTACGCGTTGAGGCTTACGCCTCGCGTCACGGGTCGAAAAAACGCCTCACGTCACGCCTTTGCGTTTTAAAACTTTGCCTAAGACTGCTTTCAGGACTCATGAGGGGCACTATGAGTTCCTGGTCATGCCTTTCGGCCTGACAAATGCTCCAGCGACATTCCAAGCCCTGATGAACAGAGTGTTCCGACCTTACCTACGGAGGTTTGTGCTGGTATTTTTTGACGACATCTTGGTGTACAGCCGCAACATAAAAGAGCACGTGGGGCACTTGCGAGCAGTTCTACATGAGTTACAGGAGCAGTAGCTATTTGCTAATAAGAAGAAGTGTCTATTTGGACAGCTACAGGTGGAGTACTTGGGACACGTGGTGTCTGCGGAGGGGGTGACAGCTGATAGGGCCAAGATTGCAGCCATGTTGGACTGGTCGGTACCTACCACTTTACGAGGGTTGCGGGGCTTCTTGGGCTTAACCTGGTACTACAGGAAGTTTGTCCAGGGGTACAGTACGATTGCTTGGCCACTTACCGAGCAACTCAAGAAGGACAACTTCCACTGGGGCGAAGAGGCGACCAAGGCCTTCGAGGCCTTGAAGCAGGCGATGACGACTGTGCCTGTCTTAACACTTCCTGACTTCAGCAGACCATTTGTTATAGACACTGACGCGTCAGGATATGGGTTGGGCTTAGTGTTGATGCAGGACCAGAGACCTATTGCTTTCTTCAGCCAGACTCTGTCAGCTCGAGCGAGGCTGAAGTCAGTATATGAGAGGGAGCTGATGGCGATTGTCCTGTCCATTCAGAAGTGGCGTCCCTACTTGTTGGGTAGGAAGTTCATAGTGAGGACCGACCAGCGGAGCTTGAAATATTTATTGGAGCAGCGCATGGTTACCGAGGAGCATCAGAAGTGGCTCTCCAAGTTGGTCCATTTCACATTCGAGATACAGTACCGGCCGGGCCTGGAGAACAAGGCGGCAGACGCTTTGTCACGTCGCGAGGAGCATGCAGAGGTGGCGGCCATTTAAGCACCGGTCCTTCTGGACTGGGAGCCTTTGAGCAGGTAGATTGAGGCTGATGAGGACCTGGCGAGGATACGTGAGGCACTGCAGCAGGGCTCTGCGGACTTCCAGGGATACAGCATGGACGGACAGAGGCTCCTATTCCACGACGGCTGGTGATTCCCCGTGGTTCCGCCCATATCCCGATGCTTTTTCAGGAGTTCCACGGCAGTGCCATTGGCGGGCACTCCGGGGTACAGCAGACTTACAGGCAGATGGCGAGAGAGCTATACTGGCCCGGGATGAAGAAAGACATTGCCCAGCAGATAGCAGAGTGTGACGTGTGCCAACGTCACACGTATATGGCAATGGCACCAGCGGGACTCCTACAGCCATTGGCCTTACCTGAGAGGGTCTGGGAGGAGATCAACATGGATTTCATCGAGGGGTTGCCGCGATCAGAGGGTTACAGTTCTATTCTAGTAGTGCTCGATCGGCTCAGCAAATTCGTCCATTTCATACCCCTCAGACACCCTTACACTGCAGTTACAGTGGCAACAGCTTTTATGAAGGAGATAGTTCGCTTGCACGGGTTCCCCGCCTCCATAGTGTCGGACCGCGACAAGGTATTCATCAGCAGTTTCTGGAAGGAGTTATTCAAGGTGCAGGGGACCAAGCTGCAAAGGAGCACTGCCTATCACCCCCAGACGGATGGTCAGACAGAAGTGGTGAATAGGAGTGTGGAAACCTACCTGAGATGTTTTGCGTCAGATGCGCCGAGGCAGTGGGCCAGATGGCTGGCATATGTCGAATATTGGTACAACACCTCGTACCATTCGGCAGCGCAGAGCACCCCCTTTCGGATCTTATACGGTCGGGACCCGCCCCAGTTGATCCACTACAGCCGAGGGACCACTCCGGTTTCACAGGTGGAGGAGCATTTGACTGAACGGGACAAATATCTTGAGGAGTTGAAGAAACACTTGTTGAGGGCCCAGCAGATTATGAAGACCAAGGCTGATGCACACAGTAGAGATGAGCAGTTTGCAGTGGGAGACCGGGTCTACTTGAAGCTCCGCCCTTACCGACAGAAGACCTTGGCCCGACGGAGCAATGAGAAGTTAGCAGCCCGCTACTATGAACCTTTCGAGGTGACATCCCAGATCGGGAAGGTGGCCTATCGTCTGCAGTTGCCGGTCACCTCCACCATTCACCCGGGTTTTCACGTATCGCAGTTGAGGCGGGCTATCGGGAATCACACACTATCACCCACCCTGCCACCCACTCTGACAGATGACATGGAGGTGCTTCTAGAGCCCCAGGAGTTGACAGGGATCCGGCAGGCCGCAAACGGGACTCAGGAGGTACATATTCGTTGGCGGGGCCTTCCAGACCACGATGCTACATGGGAGCCCGCTACAGTGATCCGCAACCAGTTTCCAGACTTCCACCTTGAGGACAAGGTGGCACTTGGGGGGGAGTAATGATGCGGTTCGGCTAGGTGAGGGGACCGGCCGTGCGGGCTTGGAAGAGGATCCGGTTCGGGTCTACTATCGAAGGAGGCGACTTGGGTCCACCACGGACCCGGTCCCAAACTTGTGATTCCGCGAGAGATGGGGAGGGTTAAAGAGTAATTAGACAATTGTTAACCCCTCCCCCAATAAGGGGCCGGCCGGCCCTAGGATGACGCTTATCGAAGAATTGAGAAAGGTATTTTATTTTCTTTAGACTCCATAGTTTAATTCTTTAGCTAATTAATTGTTCTCTAGTTTAGATCTATTATTCTAGGAATTATTTAGTGCTTTAATATCAGTTCTTCGCCATATAAACCCTAGATTAGGAAGTCCAAAGCCATAAAAATCCCACATTTGATCCCCACAAAAAGCCCTAATCGCATCACTTTTTTTCTTGCAGCTTGAAGATGATGACAATTGATGCTTGCGGCTATGAGGATGACCAATGGATACTTGCGGCTAGGGCTTCAAAGCTTAAGTATTATTTCGGCAAGGGGAAGGCTTTGAAGCTTTGGCTTCTTTTGTGTTGGCCGCATCTTTAGACTCTCCTTTGATGGGGGTTTATACAGGAGTTTGTGGAGATCAATTAGGCGTTATGAGAATCCATTAATAATATGAGATTGGATGGAATTCAAACTTGAATAGGATTTGAAATAATCATATGGAAGATCTCTTCTAATCACAATAGGATTTGAAATTTGTATTGGATTTGAATTGAGTATGAAATTGGAATTCAATTAATCACTAATTGATTTGTATGGATTTGAAGTAATCACCAATTGATATGAATGAGATCTCTTCTTATCTCACCATCTTTGAACAAGTCCACTTTGCAAATGAATTGCAAATTTTCTCCATCACTTTGATTTATGCTCCCCCCTTGAACAATTATTCATTTAGCACACATATTCTTAAGCACACCAAATCTTTCCAAAATTATTCTCCCCACCTTTTGTTATCATCAAAAGTGTACTTACGAAGTCGATGTCATATCACATGCAAAAAGAGAGTATTATAAACTATAGCAAACATTTGCATGTAGTCATTCTTAGAATAAACAAGTCAAATCCAATGAAAATTATAGCAAAGACTTCTACACCATCGTGTAAGTATGATGATTAAACATTGAAGCACATAAGATCTTTCAAGAAATTCAACAAAAACCAATCCACTTTTTCATGTAACATGATATCATCTAGGATTAATTTTCACCATCTCATTAAAAATGAGTTCACGTTACCACACCCAAAACGTAGCCTCTGAAGACTCTTAGATGTGGGGTGACATTGTTTGACGAGTATAACACCAACGCTACAGTTTACTCTTAAAGCTTATGTTAGATACTCGTGGGTAGTATCGTTGCCATAAATCGTATCCATTTTTCATACGTAGCTCCTTTCATTTCCCTTTATATTTATATTTTTTTCAATTCAAATCTTTTGAGCTCAATTTTTATCCAAGGCAAGACACATCATATCCCGTAGATTTTTAGCTAATTTATCCTCCTACGTCCACTTTTCGATATTTCATAAAAGATGTCTCCAAATGTACAACAATATTTAATGCTTGTGGAAGTGACAATGTAGGTGTAGAAATCAAATTATTCAAATCATTGAACATGTCATGGTAATTTAGAAAATCAAACATGCACATGTAGCTATACCAATAATACATTAATTTCTACATGGATATGAATATCATTCATTACACAATTGCAAGGGGAGTTTTATTTATACGTTTTGAAAATTTGTCCACTTCTTTAAAAGGTTTTGGATTCAATTCCATTTACATACAACTTTTTTTTCATTTTTAAAAGATGAGCGATTTAGGTCTCGTCTTCCCTTCCCTCTAGCCGTCGACAGGGCAACCTGTGTCGGCTAGGGTGGTGCTCTCAGATCGCCCCATTGGTTGGTTCCTATTGAGTTTGCTCCATTGGCTGGTTCTTTCACCATCCAACTACACGTCGTCTTCCATGTTTCAAGCTCCGGCCTATTATCTGCGATCCGACCGCTTCAGACTTGATAAGATCAACGCCTATCGTGAGAGTCTGTCCGCTTCAGATCGACGCCTGCTCTTTTCGCCGGTAGATCTAATTGCATCGCCACCCTCGGATCGGGTCGGCGCCTGCTCTTCCCGCCATTGCGTTGCTCTCGGATATGCTCTCGGGTCGGCGTCTGCTTTTCCCTCGGATCTGAGCACGCCACCCTCGGATCAGATCTGATTGTGTCGCTACCCTCGGTTTTTGGTCTGCTCTCCGCCGGTGGATCACTCCATTCCATTGATCCCGCCATTGCCGCCATTGAATACGCTGAATCATCCTCAGATATGAGCGAATCACCCTCAGATCTGAGCGCCTTCCGCCTTTGATCCCGACGGCACCTCGGTACAGAGGGATCCCGCCATCCACCCTCCATTTGATCCGGCCATTGATTGATTACGTCCCACCGAATCAGCTCAGGCAACCGCCGTCTGGCATCTGTACGTCGATTCCCTCCTTCGATTGTGTCAGGTTCCGAGCCCCTTACCAATCTGAGGCTATTCGCATGGCTTCTACGGTTCAGGTGCGACCACATGCTATGGGGAGAGCTGACCCTGCATGTATCAATGCAGAAAATCCTTATAATCGATGTTCGTCATATTGTTTTCAACAGATTTCATCAGGTACTCCTAAGACAGTGCCTAATAATGTTGAAGATTTTCCACCTCTAACTCGGAATTCTATTCATATTGATAAAGCTATTGGCAAGCCTTCTACTCCTTTGAGAGTGTCGAACTCGGGACGAGATGCATGGAGTTCGCTCTTTTCGATTGGGCGTTCCGTTGAGTAGAATAGAAATGCGAATACTTTCCGCCCCGAGAGGTCCCATCTGGTAAGACCGTCACTTGGATCCATAAAGAAGCGATCACTGCTAATATTGCAAAATGGAGTTGTACTCTGGCTGGTTATGTAGTGGGGGACAAACCATTTTACTCACATATTCGCGCATGTGTCCATCGGTTGTGGCGTCATAAAGGAAAGCTCCAGGTCCATTCCAGGGATAATGTGTTTTTCTTCTTCGTTTTTGAGTTAAAAAAGATTGCAGCAGGATTCTCCAAGGAGGGCATTGGATATTTGATAAACGAGTGATTGTGCTGCGTCGCTGGACTCCAGAACTTACAATGGACATAGATCAATTCTAGTATGGGTGAGATTTCATGACTTACCCCTGAAATTTTGGTTTACAGAATGCATTAGTATTATTGCTAGCTATGTAGGAAAGCCTTTATTTGTAGATAAGGCTACAACATCTGGAGAACGATGCTCTTATGCTAGATATTTCGTGGAAGTTGAGGCGAAGACAAAATTACCTAATACTATTGAGGTTGTGGAGGAAGAGGGAAATGCGAACATTATAGTGGAGCATGAATCTTGCCTCCAAGCTGTTCGACATGTGTTTGCTTTGGGCATTCTTCTGCTCAGTGTCCCTTCAAGAGAGTATGGGTTGAGAAAACTAAGTCATCTTCAACTGCTGATGGTAATGTGTTGGTTACTGAAGGTAATGCTACAGGTGGATATACTTCAGCTTCAGGTGGAGGTCCCTCAGCTACAGTGAACCCAATTGATGTTGAGACCACTACAGCAGATGTATCTGATGATACAATTGTTCCTTGTATTGTGGAGTACGGTGGTCCATCTTCTGTGGTCACTACAGTAAATGTCAGTGTAGATAATCCTTATTATGTTGGTAGCAATGATGATGCTGATGCAGACTATGAGAATGAGTGGATGGAGGGGTTTGATGGGGATGCTACTATGGAAAATCAAAAGTGGGAGGAGAAAATTTACCGCTTAGCTCTAACATTGAAGTCGCTTAAAAAGAAATATATAGATCTCCCTCGACGGAAAAGTTCAAGAGTATCACGGAATTCTAAATGTTAGGATTCCTTACCCGTGTTGAGTTGTTTAACAATTTACGGTTGTTTTCATTAGAATCTTTATGCTTAGATCATTTCTGTGATCCAATATTGTAATTGTTGAGTTATATGAATAAAGTTGCTTACCTGTCAAAAAAAAGAATATCATTCATTAATACCAATTTAATGATTCAAAAGAAGAATACACATTAAGCAACATTTTATAGCTTTTTGTATTTTTTTTTCATTTTTTGTTTTGATTTTATAAAGAACTAAAGTCTCCTAACAAGCAAATGCTAGCACACAAACAAAACAAATCAAGCACAAAAAATAAACACACAAAATGAATCACACACAAGCTAAAAATGAAGAGCACAAAAAAAAACTATGAAGGTATTCATTACGCTCAAGCAAGAAACCATACCTTCGCATTGCCGTTTGGCTAAGGAATTTCAAAGAAATGCGACGTCCAATCCATAGTTCCTCACCTCCCATCTTACCTACATGCAAGATTTTATGTGTGACCTTGGAATCCAACAAGGTCCACTCATGTTAGTCATCAAGCTCTTAAGAACCTATATTTGCTTAAACTTTATGTTTTTGTTCCTATATATGCAATGCTGAGAAGTATGACAAACACACCCACATGTGAAGCACATTGCATGAATATTTCTAACTTTTGTTAGCTCATTGTGAACTCTCTTATATTTTGGTTTTTCAACATATTTCAAATCATATCCAAGTCCACACACCTATTATTGCCATATATTTGGTTTCCAAGAATTATATCCAAAGATTGTTTTCCAATACCGAATTTCTTATGGACACTTCTAGATCCGTGACTTTGGATTTCAGATAAAGATTTTCATTCACAAGCAAAGTGCATTTACTAATGAAAGCCTTCTTATTATCATCTTCATTCTTTTTCACATTTTCAGCTTTCTTTTCAAACTCAATTATTCTTCCTTTAAGCTCTTTGGTTTCATTATTTAGCATGCACATCTTTTCATTAAGCTCTCTATTTTCAGTTTCTGGCCTATAACTTTTTCTTTAGGCATGTTATTTTCTTTTAATAAAGTAGGACAATTAAGGCATTCAACTTTGTCATGCATGCTAGATTTTTCCCTTTTCAGCTAATCAATGGTAGATTTATATGCAACAATTTTATCTTTCAGTTTATTAACTTCTTTTGACATGTCACAATTTTCTTGTTGCAGTTCATAATTAGCATTTCTAAAGCAATCTACAGTAGATACTAAATCATCAATTTCATCTTTCATTTCTTTACAAATATTTAGAAGTTCAGCTTTAGTGCAAGACTTTACCTCATCATGCATTTCCATCAAGCAAATGGAGGAGTGTGTAGTCTCCTCATTAGTCTCATCCTCGCTATCCCCATCTCACGTTACTGGAGATTTCTTATTTTTCTTTGCTTTTTCTTTCGCCATCGATGGACAATCCCCTTTGGTGTGACCAGATTCCCTGCAATTTTGGCAAACAATTTCATTATTAGTATTGTCACAAATATTCTTAGTCACACAAGCATCATGTTTATTAACATTAAAAGAACTTTTCTTCCCTTTTGCTTCTTATTTTGTGTTCTCTTTTCATTGCTATCGAAAGATTGCTCGCTTCCCTATGTAGTCTCCAAAGTCCTCCATATATCCTGTGTAGAAGAGCAATGAAAAATATGATCAAATATTTTTCTTTCTAAACCACAAAATAAAATGTTCATTGCTTTAGCATTCATAGCACACACATTTCTAGCATTCAAATTACTTTCAGGCTTAGAAATCATAGAAATCATAGAACATCCGTTTTTAATAATGTACCAAGTATCAAAGTCCACGGAAAATAAATACACTTTCATCCTAGCCTTCCGGTAGATATAATCATGTCCACTAAATAGAGGAGGTCGTTCTATAGACATGCCTTTAGCAAAAACTAAGTCTAGGGTGTTCGTTCATGATTTCTAGACTAGATCCTCTAATTTGCTCCGATACCACTTGCTGGATCTGGATTTAAGCTTAGAAGGGAGGGGGTGAATAGGCTAATAAAAATTCTTGAGGTATCACATGCAATTATTTAGCACAATCAATCAGACACAGAGTAAATAAAATTAACCATAGAGTGCACGAGAGATTTACCCTGGTTCGGTCGTCCCAACGACCTACTCCTGCCCCAAAGCAACTACTAGCATTAATATGTTAAAAGGGTACAACCGTAAAGAGCTACGAGCACATACTCTATGCTCACCAGGTTTCGTACTGCACTCACCAAAGTGCTAAACACTAGTAATCTAGTAAACGCTCTCTCTTGACTAGCACCGACTAGTCAAGACCCTCTTGTCTAGCACCGACTAGACAAGATCCCAAAAACGAATCTATAAGTAACCTATAAAGATCATCACACCAATACACGAATGTAAATGATAAAGAGTTTAGAAAAGCTTAATTCGTGTCGGTGTTGTCGTCTCTGTCTTTCAACACAGGTCAGATCTGATCTGACACGACGTAGTCTTTGAATCTTAAGTCCCTCTCAGTCTCCTTGGATGATGCTATGAAGTTAGGACCAGTCCCCCTTTGATGTTGCGACAACCAATTTTCAGATGTCCAACGCTTCATTCAATCGACAAGTGATAATGGCTTGGCTTGTGCAAGGTTCGGCAGCGCACTTGGTCAGCTTAGTGATCTGTGGGTCGACAAGGCAATGTGAGGTAGACAACTCCAAGCAATGGTCGGCAAGCAATGTGTGCGTGAGTCTCAGCAGGGTTGGCACAGCTTGTGGCACATGGGTAGCTATGAGTCGGCAGATTGTTGGTGCGGGCTGCTTGCCACGGTCGGCAGCTGCTTGGTTACAGTAAGAGGGTCGGTCGGCAATTCCTCGTGGCACGACTGCAGCTTGCTCAACAATGATTGTGGCACATGGGAGCAATTTGGTTGGCAATGGAAGATGGCACTAGGATTGGTCGGTAAGGCCCCTTGGGTGCAGAGCAGCATTCGGTTGATGGATTGGTCGTCACTTGGATGATGCGGCAGTCCACTGGGTTGGCAAGTCTAAGATGCGTAGCAGCCCTTCGGTCGGCAAGTCAGGATTGAGTGTTGCTGCTTGGTCGGCTTGCAGCTTGTTGGTAGATTATTGCGGCTTTCTCATTGAAACTTGTGAATTGACGAGTCAAACAATGCGAATGCACCTTGATGACTTGATTTGCTTCTTGAAGCTTTGTAGGAGTAGATTCATACTTTGCGGCTTGGACTTTTACTTTGAATGAACACTTCTATCCTTGCGGCATGGAGATCACACATTGAGATGTAAGTCAAAGATAACGGCTGGAGCAAGATCACGGTATGAGGTTGAATGTACACGGAATATTGAAGAGGCCTTGTTTGTGCTCATAGGAACTTGAAGCTTTATCTTGCAGCTTGATGGCTTGAGGGAGAGGAGCGTGCTGCACTTGTGATGGCTAGAGAAATTCGAAACCCCCTTGGAACTTGTAGCTAGATGTTTTGTTGAAGAGAGAGGCACAAGGTTTCGGCTTAATGATTTGAATATGGCTCCTTGTAACTTGTAGCTTAGAGATCTTTGTAGAAGAGATCTTGAGACATGGAGCTTTTTTTCTTGCAGCTTGAAGATGATGGCAATTGATGCTTGCGGCTATGAGGATGACCAACGGATACTTGCGGCTAGGGTTTCAAAGCTTAAGTATTATTTCGGCAAGGGGAGGGCTTTGATGTTTTGGCTTTCTTTTGTGTTGGCCGCATCTTTAGACTCTCCTTTAATGGGGGTTTATACAGGAGTTTGTGGAGATCAATTAGGCGTTATGAGAATCCATTAATAATAGGAGATTGGATGGAATTCAAACTTGAATAGGATTTGAAATAATCATATGAAAGATCTCTTCTAATCACAATAGGATTTGGAATTTGTATTGGATTTGAATTGAGTATGAAATTGGAATTCAATTAATCACTAATTGATTTGTATGTGATTTGAAGTAATCACCAATTGATATGAATGAGATCTCTTCATATCTCTCCATCTTTGACCAAGTCCACTTTGCAAATAAATTGCAAATTTTCTCCATTACTTTGACCAAGTCGCCCTTTGAGTATTTACGAGCTTGCCACTCTTAAAAAACACTTAGCACACACATCAGAACGTTCACACACGTTTGTTATCATGAAACACGAAGTCATCGATCGTTGTATCCAACTACACGTTGTAACTAACAAGGTTCTCATACGACCTCGCATCGTCAAAGGCATGGTTCAAATCACATTCTTGGAAGTTGACAGACTCTAGTGCATTTGTGTTTTCGAGATTTATTCGTCCTTCCAATACGAGGTGCTCAAATACTTCCTCAAATGGGATCTTGACGGGGAAGAAGTATGTTCCATGAGCGTCAACTTGTATATGTATTCCCTCTGAAATGTTGTTGGTATGAGCATAGTATTTTGAAATGAACTCTATGAGATGTGGTGCGTCTGGATCTGCTGACGAGATGAACACTAACCCGCTGCGCTTGGTTGCATTCACAATGTTGTTCAAAGCGTTTAGAAGGGATACCTCATTTGGTGTGTCAAAGGAGTGGGCTTATGGAATGTCCTTGATGCAGATTGAGAGTGTATCCCCTTCAATGTTAGCGTAGACATCATCATCTAGATCATCTAATTGGATTTGTTCCGCAATGTAGTTCAGAATTTCAAATTCGGCTTCGTGTGTAGCTTTGATAACCAGGGAGCCAGCAGATCTGACATGGTTCAGCATCCCATACTGGCCCTAAAAAGGAATCTCTTGCCGACACATTGAGGCTTTTCCAAATGTATGATGGGCAAATAAGGACAGGTTGGGGAGGGACGTTAGCACAAGAGACGTACACCAACATGGAAATGAAAATAAAAAGAACGACGGAAGATAGAGTGTGGATGGAACCAACACTCTCCCTCTCCAAGCTAAAACAAACCGTTGACTCCCTGGCAACGGCGTCAAAAACTTGTTCGGCTCCAGATTTACACCCGGAGGCGCGAATCACCGCAAGTGTACGGTTTGTAGTATAAAAAGATTGTCGAACTCTTAGGAGGCAGTTGTTTAATGTTTAGTTTATTGTTGAAGGAGATACGTGGTTAAGGGGTTGTCACGTTTGGTTAGTTGTATGAAAGATTGTTTAACAAGATTTTAATAAAATCTAGGGCAATCAGGAATCCCCACTAGGTTGAATATCAGGTTATGGTCCTTTCGTTGAATTAAACTGGATGGTAAGAGGGTCACATCCGAAAATGAGAACGAGTAGTCAACTCTCGTTGTCCTACTCGTCTAACGTATCTCTATGCTCAGCTCTACTTTTGCAATCAGCTTCGCATAGGGATACGTGCATTACACTTGACACGATTTCCGTATCACAGTCCATATCCATTCTCATGATCTATGGTTGGGATACTACATTATGGTTGGTTCTAGCTGTCGGGCTACTCTCGTAGTCACCAACTAGCGGATTGGGGATTAGAAATCACTCCTAGTGCACTAGTCACTCCCGTGACACGAGCCCTTAAGAGCGACTGCTAAGCCCTAATCAGATTCGTGGAGATTTTTTCTAGAATATGGACTCGTTCTAACGGTCGTCCAATTCTAGGGATAATCCTCCAAAATCCTTGTTCAAACTACCATAATGCAACCCTAAGTTCATTCAACTAAGAGTAACCTAATAATCAATCCCTAGGATCCTAGTGTTCATCCCTAAATGCTTGAATATAACTATTCAGACATCACAATATCAATAACGACGAAAATAATAATAGGATTCGTCGCAGGCATCACAAACATATCCAAATTAATATTCAAACGCAGAGAATGCAACAAGAAATAAGAATATATAAAAAATAGCGATCGAATCGTTCACGAGAGATCAAATTCGTAGAAAAGACGACAAGAATTCTCCTCTCCCAATGACGGCTCACTAAATCTCAATAAAACCAAGCTCAACTCTAACCTAATTTTCGTTCACTTTTATACCAAACCCACAAAATTTGCGAATATCCCAAAATTAAACCTAAAACTTAATAAGAAACCCAAAATTTAAAGGCTGTCGGCAATGTGCTCGGCGCTCCAGCTATCGAGTTCTGGCAAGGGGCAGCTCGGCCGAACATGCTCTAGTGCTCGGCCGAGCTCCATCTGGGCTCCAATTCCTGGGTCTTGCGAAGAGGGGGCCGCTCGATCGAGCGGGGTAGCTGCTCGGTTGAGCGGGGTAGCTGCTCGGCCGAGCTAGCTCAACAGAGAAATCTGGGCTAAATTTGGGGGTCGTCTGCAGAGGATTGCTGGTCGAGCGAGATGGGTCGTGCGGTCGAGCTAACTCAACAGAGAATCCCTGGGCATTTTGGCTCGTCAGTAAGTGGGTCGCTCGGTTGAGCGAGATAGGTCTCTCGGCCGAGCGACCTGCTGCTTGACAACTCTGTTTTGCCTCCATTTTTTCCTCTATTTCTGTGAATCCAACTCAACCAAGCATGAGACGCACTCGGCCGAGTGACCTGGTAATCCTAGCTCAGGTCATCTCTTCGCTTTCCTCCTTCCTCTGCTCCTTTTTTCTTTCTTCCTTCCTCCTTCGCTTCTCCAGCCGATTTGACTCGTCAAATGCTGTGCTGTTGATGCTCCGGCTTTGATGTTCGTATCCATTATCCAGTTTTGCTCTAAATCGGGCCAAAGTTCCTGAAAGTCCACAAAATACTACGAGAATCAAATATATCGCGAAACACGCGATAAAATAGAGAAAAGTGAACTTTGGGCGATCGAAATTATATGAAAGCATGAAGTAAAAACATGGAAAATATGGACACATCGGCTCTTAGCATATGATAATATGATGATATCATTTTAGAATCCAAGCATATGTTATATTACTATCCTTCTTATTTTACATTACAATCGGATGCCAATGATGTTGAATGCGATTTTTTTGTATATTTTGATTTCTGCTTTATGTTTTTTATTTTGATACCATGTTTATATCCTTATCATTTTATGTATTGTTTTTTATTATTATACAATTGAGAGATGTTTTTGAATTGGGTTGCAGACTAGGAAAAAAGGTGGGTAGAAGGAAGGTTGAGATTGAATCTTAAGGAATCAATAGATAGGATGTGAGTTTGTGAAAATTTTTGAGGGAAAATCCTAAAATTTTGGGAGAAAATTTGGGCAAGAAATTCTAAAATTTTGAAAAAAATTAAATTTGAAGGGAACTAAATTTCTAGCGAACTAAAATTTTAAATTTTGGAAGGAACTACATTTTGGGGATAGCTAAAATTTTTTGGGAACTAAATTTTCTGGGGAACTAAATTTTAATTTAAAATTTTGAGGAGGAGTGAACTAAACTTTTAAATGTTGGTGATTACGAATGATTATTGCATATTTTATCCCCTAACTATCTATATTTTTGTGTATGGATTGTGTTTATCTTGGCTTTAACACTTGCATTTTGTTAATATCATTGAATTCTAGAGTCTTTTCTTTATTTATGCACAAAATACAATTTCTGTAGATTTTTTTGCCATCATGTGTTTTTCAAGCGAAGATGGTAACTTCCCAAATCCAACGACTATTTTTCAGATTTTCGGAGCTCGGAGCCATCCTCTTCAATTTCTAGAAGGCAACAGCTGAGTAGCAGTCATTTGTTTGATAATGCTTCATAATGCTTCATCAAACGTTTGGGAACTATACTTTTGCTTTCTGGTCCCAAACCAGACGGCTAAATACAGTCGGCACCCAAATGGCACAAAAACAGAGAGTTCAAAATAATTATAGGCTGTGCCATCCAGACATCTGAAGATTACCCTCCACCCGTCTAACCAGCTCGGAGCCGAGCATATCAGATACAGACGTCTGAGTCTAGCAAATTAGACGTCTGGCAGGCTCAACAATCGACCGACGCATGCAGCAGCCAGTCGTCTGGAAAGACAGCTCTAGACGGCTGGGAGACTTGAAAAGCCAGATGCATGGAGCCCCCATTCCAGGCATCTGGCAGAGACGGTTGCAGACGTTTTTTGGAGCTCAAATCGACCCGGCCTAACTTCAAACCCTCACTTAAGTTGATGGATGCATGACCATTGATATATGATCATATGGACGAGATTGTTTGAGGGTTTATATGCTATAAATAGTTGATTGTAATTAGGGTTAGGCATCATCATCATTTTCTATTATTTGTTTTAGGTTATATTTTTCTTCTTTGGAAAAAAGTGTGCAGCTGAGGAAGGGATTAGGGCTGAGCTTCAAGCTACTTTGGTGAAAGAAAACCCAACTTTCTCTCTTTGATTTTAGTTGTTTATTTCTGTTATTGTATTAAACTTATGGCTATTTCAATGAAAGTTGATGTTTTGATCGCCATGAGTGGCTACATCTCTTTTTTGTGTGTGGTGATGTAATTAGGGTTTATTTACTCTATGCTTCCATTTATCTCTAGCACTATTGAATGTTTAAATCATAGGGTTGATGTGTTGTTTATATTTTCATTGCATATGCATTACCCGTCGAGGAGTCCGACAAGGATGGTGTGCCGCGAGGCACTACCACGTGTATTTACACTACCCATTGAGGGATATGAGGATGATGTGCAACGAGGCACTATCCACGTGGATAAAACTCCCTAGAAGAGGGTAATGTGCCGTAAGGCATTATTTAAAGCAATTAAGATATAAAACCCATGAATCCGATGAATACTTAAGATACTAAAAGCCATTGCTTCTGGAAGTTCTATTTTCTGATCTCTTTACCTTGGCCTGAATGTGAGATTGAGTTATCCGAGGGAATTTGGAAATCATAGTAGGACATAACCCTAATGAAAACACAAATCACACATACCCTTATCTTATTGCACTCCCACATTGCCCCTTAACATAATTTTAGGATAATATCGAAACTCAAATTATCAAATAAACATTTCGCCTTTAAAAGGTGGTTTGTTTCTTATTGAATTATTTCCTAGTTTAATTCTGAATTGTGAATTTGTAGACGAGCTTGTCCCTGAGTAATAAGAGCATGGACTCATCAGGATTATTACTTGATCGACCTCCTATACTTGGCCTATACTTGGGAGTAGCACAACACATTTGTGAGCGAGTCACTTGGGTGAACTAAATCTGGAGGGAACTAAACTTTGGAGAGAACTAACATTTTTAGGGGGGACTAAATTCTCTGGGGGAAACTAAAGTTTAGTTTGAATGTGGTTAAAAATTTTTGTTGGTGGAAATATTTTAAAGGTGGGTGCAAATTTTTTTGGAGTGAGTTTGAAGAGGCATCAAAAATTTTTTGGGTGCGGGAAGATTATGAATTTGTTGAAATTTTTAAGTGGAATATTTTGCATGCCATGTGAATGGTCACGGGTAATGACTAGTTATTTTATATTTATAAAATTGTGAAGGGCTGTATGGGATTCTCTAGAAGTTTCAAAAAAAAATAATAATTGTATGGCTATATATCTAAATTCTGATACATAGCTATGCGTATATATATTTATAAAAATATTGTATAACTATATATCTAGTACGTAACTACATGTATATGGATAAATAACGATATGGATAAATAACGAACTCACCGAAACTGAAACCGAAACCCAAAGCGAAACGGGGGAAACAGGTGAACCGAAACAAAACGAAACTACGAACATCTGAAACAAGTGAAACTATCTGAAATCTAATATTGTTCCAAGGTATGAAACCGAGTTATCAAACATTGATAATTCTGAAAACATAGTTCATGCATATATTGTCCGTTTGAGTTATATGCCCTTTCTTGTTCTGTTATTCATTATGAGTTGGGAAATTGACAGTTGCTTATACCAATGATGGAACTTGTTTTACTGCGATTTTTTACACCATTTCATGTTGAAAACCTCCAAGTGATGTATAATTTCTTAAATCTTTTTTCCAGTTCATTGCTTTTGGAGCTTATATGTCCATGTGTAGTTTGCTTGACCATACTACCATCTGAGATATAATTATCTAAAGAAACTGCAAGAAGCCATGGAGTTTATGATTGAGCTTCACTTGGTTCCTAACTAACATATTATGCTCTGTAGTTGTTGGAGGAATTGCATAATAAGAAGAAACAAGAAATAGAGATGCAGGAGGAACTGGAAGGGCTTAAAGAATCTTTACAATCTGACAGACAGAATTTGCAGGAGATTATTTCTGACAGGGATAACCTAAAGAGGCTATGCGAGGAAAAGGATTCTGCTTTGCAGGTTTGTCTTTTGTTAGTGGAACAGCTCTTTCTTTTTGTTGGAAAACCTTTTTTGTTAACTAATTTACCCTTCTTCACCCTTCTTTTTTACTTATAATGTGATTTATCAGGTTGTACTGATGGATAAAAAAAGTGTTGAGGCCAAGCTCTCAAAGTTGAGCACTAAGGAGCATATGCCATTAGAAAGTACTATCAGGAAGGAGAATCTTGTTGGATCTGGTAATCGGAATGTAGCAGATGCTTTGGTTATGGGGAGTGTCAAAAGTGGGTCTAATGATACCCAGGTACTATTTGATTATTTCAAGAAAGATATAATCGATTGCTTAGGGTGCTTGTAGAGTTTTATACTTTGTTAAAGAAGTTTTACATCAGAATGTAAAGAGCTAGAATCTAAACTTTATTACTTGCTGATGCTAATATCTTAGTTTTGTTTTGGTCTTCTTTCTTGAAAAATCAGACATTGAGTAAACTTCAAGAGGATTTGAAGGGGTGTAGAAATGAGTTGCATGTGTCACAAGAAACTACGAAGACACTTCAAGAGGATTTGAAGGCTTATAGAAATGAGTTGGATGCTTCAAAAGAAAATGCCAAGACACTTGTGAAAGAAAAGTTCTTACTTGAACAGAAGATTCAAAGGCTTGAGAAAAAGAAAAATGACGAGGTCTGTTAAAAAAACCTTATATGCATATAGTATATTTTAACTTATTACATTATCTGTCTTAGATATATTAAGGTTTATTGTTATTGGTTGCCTTTTGAACTGTAGAAGAACATTGTGGAAAAGAATTTTGAGGATGAGCGTAGGACAATGAAAAAACGTATTGCTGAGTTGGAGCATAAATTGGAGAGTGCCACACAAGCATTAAGTATTGCTGAATCTACCCTTACCAGGCGAGATGCGGAACTAGAGGCGTTACAAGTCAACATGAAAGAGTTAGAAGAGTTGCGAGAAATGAAAGAGGTAATATCTCTTCTATATTTTTCATATAATGTGAAATACATTGATAGATTTTTTGTTATTTCTATACCCTGCTTGCAGTTATCAAATGTTTAGCATTACAAGATCAGTTTTCAACTCTATAAAAACTTATGTAGCTTTGGTTCAAACTTTTATTAGGATATTGATAGGAAAAATGAACAAACAGCTGCTATTTTGAAAAAACAAGCAGCACAGCTGGTTGAAATTGAATCACTTTACAAAGAGGAATTAGTCTTGCGGAAGAGATACTACAATATGGTTGAAGGTTTGCACCTTTTCAATTTACATGTGCAAATAAATGTTATCAAAATTAATTTTGTGTTAACTATCTGTCACTCTCCTTTATTAGTAAATATAAATTTTGAATCTACAGATATGAAAGGAAAAATTAGAGTTTATTGTCGATTACGTCCATTGAATGAAAAAGAGACGGTTGAAAAAGAGAAGAATGTCGTTTCCACTCTGGATGAGTTTACAGTGGCGCATCCCTGGAAGGATGAAAAGTTGAAGCAACATACATATGATCGAGTTTTTGAACCGACTGCTTCTCAAGATGAAGTGTTTGAGGACACAAAGGTGGTTTAAAATTTGCACATGTGTCTCTGAAACTTTATAACTTTTGATTCTTGCAATGCACAGTTCTTTATACAGCAAGTTTAACTTATCATTTATTGTCGTGTAGTATCTAATACAATCAGCAGTAGACGGATACAATGTATGCATATTTGCATATGGACAAACTGGTTCTGGGAAGACTTTTACAATTTACGGCTCAGAACATAGTCCTGGTCTTACACCAAGAGCGACCGCAGAACTGTTTAAAGTGATGAAGCGTGATAGTAGCAAGTACTCATTTTCCTTGAAGGTACCTCTTTTTACAATGAGAACTTCACAATGCCATCTTTTTCCACAAGTGTTATTTCTAATGATGAAGAATGGTATGTTTTTCTTGATTACGGTATTGCTATGCTCACAAATCTTTTTAGCTATTATAATAGCATTCAGCTTGTTTTTGTCAATATTTGCCCCCTTAAGAGATTGATCATTTTTTAGTTGTTAAAGCCAGTGGTTACCACCATCATATCAGATGGTTATACATGCCTTGAGTCTTTTTCAAATCATGTAATAGGTATTTTTTAGGAAGCTAAACTGAAGTAAATGCAGTGTAAAGGATGATTTGCATGTTTCCAAAAGCAGTTTCTTAATGAAAGCAAGTTTAATCAAGAATATGATGTTTAGTTAGAGGCAGAGAACTATTGAATTTTTACCCTGTTTAACCATGAAAATCATATTGGGATCCAATATTAGATGACATTTCAGAAAGTACAACTTTGTATACGTATCGAGGATTAGTTCATATTTCCTATGATTTGTAGAGATAGACACGGGTGTAGTACTCTGACACGAAGATAGGGTGTCGGACACAAAAGTCGTTCAAATCATAGACATTATGACACAACTATATATGCCTGTTTTGAATGCACTAGCATGTACTTAAATAAGTGTATGTATTGATTGTATACAAAAGCGCGCACACGCACATACACATGCATAGATGTACCTCTTACATCTTATGTTGATGTGGATAAAGGTTTTGCATTTTAGAAGTATTTGACACAGATACACATGCATGCCATCTCCAAAAGTGTCCAACAATGTCGAAGATGGAAAATCCTAAGTGTCCTACATCATAACACAGTTCTCTCTTCACTAGTTCTTATTGATCCGCACAATCATATGCTTGTTGGTTGCATGCAGTTAAAGGGGCCTAGATCTTTGGCACGTGCAAAAGCCCATCTTCCCCCCTTCTATTTGAAGAATTTATCAAAATTGAACATTCAATACTATCACTCAATCTCCTAGAACATTAAAAGGAGCTTGAATTTGATTTTAAAAACTAACAATGGCTTGAATTTCGAGATATGCAAGTTCTATTTGATGAAATTATCATTGTAGAGACATAATCATTAATTTAATTGCAAAATGTTATGGTTGGGATCCTCAGTGATTTTGATGAATGAATGTCTAGGATTAATTTGGGGAATAATAGGACATGTCTGAGTCCTTGGACCACCGCCAGAAGTTTGCATTATATTAGTAGAGATTATTAAAGATGGTAAATTTCACTGTCCTAATTGGCCTCCCATTATTTCATGGCAGTGCCCTCTTAATTCATTTGCTAGGAAGCTAGCACTAATGCATAGGGTTGCCTATAAAATTTGGTTAGTCTCTTGTCAGCGCATTGTTATCCAAAGCCAGCCTAATATTGATGGGAAAAGGCTTAAATGAGTAGGTTGTTCCTGTTTTCACAATCATATCATTTCTCAAGTTTCACGTGGAAAAATTTCACCATTTGTGACAATGGTATTATAATTTCATGCTTAATAAAAGAGTATATTTTGATTCTTATTATTGCTGTTTTTATTCTGGAAATTGAATATGTTATTTAATTTTGCAGGTGTACATGGTAGAACTATACCAAGATAATCTTGTGGATCTCCTTCTAGCTAAAAATGCAAAGCGCTCAAGGCTTGAAATAAAAAAGGACTCAAAAGTAAATTGCATTTCATCTGGGAATACTCTCATGTAGTCCCTTAGCACATTTATTTATGAAATCGTTATGCTATATGATTGTTGATAACGTCCTTTTCAACTATTTTATAGTTACATTCTTTTTAGTTTTAACACAAATCATACTAGTGGGACTGTGCTACTTATTTGGTCATCATTGCATGATACTGTTCAATAAATTCCTGAACTGCTTCACCTTTTGAAAGTTAGTAAACCCATAGACTATACTTGTGATTTAATTGCTGAAGTATTATCTGATAGTCATTATATCATACTTTTTTAGGGATAGTAATTTTTAGGTTTTGCTAGTGATGGACTTGTTGTGCAAGGTATGTGACTCAAGTGATTGTGAGCACATTATGATACGAACTAGGGTTTCGTATCAATTAATTTCAGAATTTAAAGGTGGAAAAATATAAAAAAGAGGATTTTTGGATCTTATCAATTGCGAAGAACTAAGAAAAAGATGGATAAATGAGCCTCTTTCGAGAGGAGACTCGCTCTCCTAGATTTGTTGCACGGAACAAAGCCTAAAACCTTCACAAGAGATGCCTACAATTGTTCTTCACAAAATAAGCATAAAGAAAATAAAAGACGGCTAGCCCTAATAAATAGAAAATAGGGGATTTACTAATCTAGTCTGAAAAGACTAGAATACCCCTAGCCTAACCTCCACCTATGTGGTACCCCGCCTCCTACGTCGCACGTAAGTCACGAGAGGTGGGTGGGTCCCACCCATGTAGCTGCCGGCCCCTGAGGGATGCGGATCCGGATCCGCATCACATTACCTCCAATCTTAGTTTGCCTTTTCATTTCCCGAGCCTCATTACCTAATTATGCATGAGCTTGGTACCTAATGTTGTTTGCACTTTTCCTATTTTACTTCAAGAAATTCGTATACATGGATTTTTTGGCTTACCTGTATGGTGAAATTTTGAGTTACTTTTGAACACAGATTGATTTCCATAACTATGAGCTCAAATGGATACATTTAATCAATTACTCAATTGTTCACATTTGTCAATACTAAATTTTTAGTCCTAACCAACATGCACTGGTGATTGCTCCTTTGTTCTCGTGCCATATTTGACCTATGGCATACTCTTGCGGAAGAGTCATCGATTCACGAGTATGAGCATCTTTGTAAACAATGTCAAAATTTTACACAAATTAATTGTGAAAAAGTCATTCTTTTGGCAAGTATGACTGATGCAGGAAGAAAGCGAGAAACATGTGCCTCTTTCCCTAAAAGGGCATAACATTCCATCTTATGCATTGGGCATCATGCACTTTCAAAGGTTCACTTGGGAAGGTGCACATCATGTGTTAGTCATTCTCAGTAGAAATTTGAGAACAAACAAAATGTATAGCAGATAATGATCTTCCGCTGAAACAAACTTGCAGACTTAGTAGGGCTTACTCTGAATCATTTTTGCAAGATGTGTAATCTTGTATCATGCAAGTGTTAGCACATTTTTTTGTCTGTAGTTATTTATTTTCGTAAGTAAGACAATAATGTTTCAATAATAAACCAAACAATATATATGTTTTTGAAAGTGATAAAATGTATAGAAGTTTAACATTCCAAGATAGCAAGAGACACCTTAACGATAATTTGAACAATTTAACTCTTTTTTATTTAACATACAAATTGGAACTGATGACTAGCGTCTCAATGCAGCCCATGAACTACAACCATGAGTTGAGCACAATAATACTTGAAGATAATTCCAATATATCTAGTTGAAGACTTGAGCTAGACTAAGCTTGGTAGACAGGAACTTTGTCTATAGGTGGATACTATCACTTGCTATGCTTACTACTTTCATGAGCATAAATAAATTTGGACATTTTATGGCCTCAAAATCAACTTTTGAGTATAAAGATCTTCTATGCAACTTGAGTGATTTTTTAATAACTCCAATTAGTAGAAGCAGACTCTGTTAAATAGCTTGATTCAGGTCTTTTAGTTGAGAATAATATGTCAAGTGTCATAACATGCAATACCCTGATCTTATTGGGGTTATTAAACAATGAAAAGGTTCAGAAGTTCACATCAAAAGCTGCCATCTAAACATTTTGAACTCAACAACAATCCTTCTCTTTTGCAGCACAAGGTACATTTCAAGTCGGGGACTCAATATCAAACATAGCATTGGACACTTTGAACATTTTAATTAGCAACACAATGGATAACAAATGACTGTCTAATTGTTGATACATGATTTCTAGAACAACCAAGTACAAAAATAAGGGGAATACCTGAATAGTTAACTGCTTTGTGTAACTCTCATCATTATACTCTAGTAGTACTTCTTTTAATTTTAACAAATCATAAAGACACCAATTGTCCCATTTTACCTTATTAGAGCACTCTCTGGGCAAAAAAAAAGCCATCAGACAGTCTGTTTCTCTTATTTTATCAATCTCTTGGGCGCAGAACCTGTTCATATTTGTCTCTATTTTATGCTTACCCAGGGTATTGGTCCAAATGCCTGATATAGATAACATTACATCCTGATTAAGTTCAGTTTCGTTTTCATATCCCTGAAACTTAGCTATTAGCATATTATTTCATAATCAGTTGAAGGTTAGCATCATAATCCGTTGGTTAAAAGATTATCTAATTAACTTGTAGTTACTGTATGTTCATAATAAACTTCATTTTGAGGAGCTTTGCTTATATTTTAAACCACAAAGACATGCTGTTTATAAGGAAAGATATAGGAAATTATATTTGTTATTTTGTTTTCCTCAGGGAATGGTCTGGATAGAGAACGTGACAACTGTCGAAATTTCAAGTTATGAAGAACTACGTGCTATTATTTTAAGAGGATCTGAGCAGCGACATATTGCTGGCACCCATATGAACGAGGAAAGCTCGAGATCACACTTGATTTTTTCAATTATAATTGAGAGTACCAATCTTCAAACTCAATCCCTTGCCAAAGGAAAGGTAATTACTTATTTTCCAAAATTAAGTTACTATTAGGTTGTCTACAATCACTATGTCTTGACACCACTGTAGTTTTTTCAACATAAAATGTAAAATATTCTGTGGGTGTCCTTTGTTCAAATCAACCTTGCATAAATATGGAGGGTAATGGTAGTAGTATTCTTTTCTCTATTCTCATATGGCTATTTGTGTATAGATACGTGAAACGACGTTGATCTAAATTACTCATCAAACTTTGATTTGCATGCAAGTTTATTTCATCAAATGTTTCACAGCCATGGTTTTCAAGAATCCCTCCCCAAATAGAGGTCACCCCAAACTGCAGTCAACTATTCATGTGGACTTTGGGATCTATGCTTTTTAAATGACTACAACATTCTTTTCCGACATCGTTGTAAACTGCTTTTGTAAGTTATTTTGCAAGTTATTTTACAGCTTTTTTTCAAATCATTTGTGGTTGAAACCCAGTTTTTGCTAGGAAACATGCATTTGTTGTTTGTCTGCAAAACCTGTTTCATGCAAAAGGATTAACAAAGGAAATGAATGGCCGCTTCACGTAACAAGGATTACGATGTTATTATCTGTGTGGTACACTAATCTTGATTAAGAGACCATCATTTCTTTCTGATGATTACTGATGGAATGAAGCTTAAACTCAAAGTTGGCAACATGCTATGTAGTGTTTGATTCCGTTGTTCCCTTTGTTCAAAAATTTATTGCGTTTTCAGATATTTACTCTCCAAATCTTTAATATTTAGAATTCTACATCCAAATCACTATTTAGAAATTGACACCCCTAAGTAAGAATACACCTACTAGTTTCTGTTAAGCTTCCAACTTTTGGAAAAATATATACCTTTAGTACACCTAGACCTACTCTTCATCTTCCATCCTTGTTTTTCATTAACAAAGAGATTCTCCCTACTTCTTTTGATCTGTTTGTCTCTTTGTTTCTTCTTCTGATTGAAACATAGCCAAATTCTCCCAACTCTTTTCGATCTTTCCCCTTTCTCAATTTATTTTCTTCTGTGTAGTTGTGTTTTGCTTGGTGTTGTCATAGAACCATTGCTTTCCTTTTATAAACTTCTAATACATATCATGTTTTGTGTTTTGAATTTTTACTAAGCTTCAAATGATTATGACTTTTGAAGTTTTTGTACTAAAACTTGGTGGTTAAGGGTCACTAAGACTTATTTTTGTGTAGGTTACAAGAAAGCCAGGTTCTTGTGTTTTTTCTGTAGCTTGCATCACGTGTTATTTGGCTACCAAGACCAAATTTCATGCTCTCATACCAGAAGGCAATGGAATTGTTATATAAGATTTTGCGCTTGCATGTGTCACGACCCGCTTCGCAGATTGCTAAGGGTATCAGAAGGTGACAAGCCCGAGCATACTTAGTCGTAGTCGGGCTTTTCCTTATCAACCTAAATACTAACGTGTTTGTAATAAAATTACTGTTCGTCTCCTTCTAACTTGTAATGAGCAACAATCAATAGTGACATATATACTCTAAGATCAATGGATATATCAATTGAAATCATGGAAATAAAGGAAAAGGCTAAAAAGTGGATATCATGATATGAATATAATGAACAAAGAAATAAACTTTAGTGATGGAAACTTGTACAATTACAAAAGAAGACAATCTCGAAAATAAGTCCAGACCTACGAAAAGAATTTATGGGAAATATCATGATGGATATTTAAAAAATAATAATAATAGAGTATATCCATCAGTAAAATATTCTTGTGTAGGTTTTTCTGATGAAAGTGAACAGTAACAAAGGCTTGACAAATAACAAAATGGATCTACAATGTAACCTGATGGTTGTAATAGTTGCATGAATATGAACAGTGATATATGCTAATAATCATATAAACAATGACTATGCTTAGTAACCTATTGATAAGAGGAACACTACAGTATCTCTAATCTAGTGCCGAGCCCATGGTCGAGGGTACAATGTCCAACTATGATGTACATTTGGTTGCAGTGTTCTAAAACAAGTTATATGCGGCCGCATATGCGGCCGCATATAAGGATGCGGCCTTTGACCGCATGAGAATTAAGATATGCGGTCGAATTATGCGATCGGCCGCATAATCGACTGCATAAATGTTATGCGACCACATATGCAAATATACGGGCGCATAATCGGCAACTAAAAAATCCCAACCCGTTAAACATAAAAATCAGTTTTTTAATTTTAAAATACTTATGTTTGACATGCTTTTGAATTGGACGTAAAACTAAATAGTTATGTTTTGTGTGTAGATTGCTTTATACGTTAGATTTTAGTTATTTTATGTATTAATCGTCATAATGGCGCTGATGTTTTAGTATGAATTAATCCATATTTTTAAAAGCTAATATGATTTTTCCTTATTCCTATAATTCTTATCTTTTTTAATTTAATATACACAAACACATAAACTTATTGCTTATTTATATACTAAATTATTCATTTTCGCGTAAACTGCGTAAACCGCATAATCGGCCGCATAATCCGCTTATGCGCTATGCGCTCATAGACCGCGCGCATAATGAAACCGTCTTTTATAACACTGTTTGGTTGCACACTTACAGGTGCCAAAAGTAAATAATCATGCTTCCATTGCTAGAAAATGGAAAACACAGAGATATGAGTAAACCCCAATTGCATTACTGAAAAGTGAAACATACGGATAAGTAATATAACCACACCATTACTGGAGACGGAAAATAATACAGTAAGAACCCTTGTCGCTCACATACCCTTTGAGATAATGAGTTTCTCATCCTATATGTTCTATATTAGATGCAATATCCAGTATGATAGTGAGTACGATACTATGCAGTCGACTGCAGTAAGTAATCAGAACAATATCAGGTACATTATCATGATCATGTAATCTGGTCTAGTCAGTATCGTGGACATGTGCAGTGATCATGAGTAGTGGCCGCAATACAATAGTAAACATGTATAGTGCAAATCATATAAAAAATATTATAAATTGTCTATACTATAAAATGAGCAAGGTATGGACAATAAGATATGCGCAAGCATAATGCATTGTCGTATTACTTGACCACAATTAATTCTTTATTTAAGTAGTTAAATTGATAACATGACTATGGGAATATGAGATGCATATTCAAATAGTAAACATGTATAGTGCAAATCATATAAAAATATTATAAATTGTCTATATAATAAAATGAGCAAGGTATGTACAATAAGATATGCGTAAGCATAATGCATTGTCTTAATTCTTTATTTAAGTAGTTAAATTGATAACATGACTATGGGAATATGAGATGCATATCATAGAAGAGACAGTCTTATTGTTTAACCCAAGATGTGTATAAATCATGTAATAATCCTTATGTTTATGAATTGGGCTTGAGCTTAAGACTGTAAATAATATAATAATTGAAACCTATATCAAGAACATAAACAGAATCATCACTACAAGGGGTGGACCCGAAAGTTAAATATACAGCCTAGTCATCTATGCACATATTCCACAGTTTCAATTTAAACATATTTCAATAGGGTTTTCATATTTTCTACCAACATATGATTGTATTCTTAGATATAGAATACTTGTATCATCACTAAATATAGGTCAAATATCAATCTAAGCATGCATCTTAATAATCTAATTTCTTCAACATGTATTTCAGGGTCAAAATAGCATCAACCCGAGGGAGGGGTCATGTTTAAAGCAGACCCAAAACTAAAGTAATAACAAGCCAGTAGAGAATCGAACATGGCCCTCGAGGCTAGAGCAAAACTCAGACAATCAATCAGGGTCAAATAGAGGACCCAATACAATCTCAAGGTCAAACAATGGCCTGAACAGAGAGATGCAGCAAAACCAAACAACAATCAAGGTAAAACAACCTCGAAGCACAATAGCCGAACCCCACACATGGTGGTCTCAAGAAAAAATTTCCCAGAAAAGAACAATCTGACATTTAATCAAAGGCATTGTTCCCATGAATACAACCAAACCCTAAAACAACATGAAAAAGAACAGATTTGTCCCATTTGTCCCAATCACCCGACAAATCATTAAAAAATTATGCAAAGCAAAGTTGGCCAAGTTTGTCAAGGCTATAAAAGAGATTAAGGGACATACTTTTCACTGTAAAGCAAGGAAAGAAGAAAAATCTAACTCCACCGTCAGAGGGCCACGTCGCCTCGCCGAGGTTGCTGATGTGGCTGTCATTACTTGGATATGAAGAAGAAAGGGAGATGATGGATCTAGAGAGTGAGAGTGAGAACTCAGATCGAAGCGGAGAGAGATCCAAGAGTTAAGGATTTTGGTTAAAGATTTTAGAGTTTTTAATTAGGGAGACTGGGAGTTATGGCGAGGGGAGAGAGCACTGCATTAGGGTTCATGGAAGGAGAGGGCGGAGGAGATCATGAGGCATCACTTACGCCTGACGAGGCGAGTCTCATGGAAAGGAGGGGTGATCTCATGCGTTGGAGTCGTCACCCTTCGCTCGCCCGAGCGAGAAACAAAACGGGAAAATAAAAGGAAAGAAAAGAATGAAAAGAGAGGGGAAAAGAGATTAATAAGGGTGAAGATGTAGATGGTTCGGGCATGTGTTTTAAAAGAATACTGGATTTGAGTTAAATGGTTAACGGGTTTTGATTAAAATGGGCTCAAAAAATGTGAAAATAATAATAAAAATCATCAAAAATACAAAATTCTCTTGAAATTAAATTTTTTTATGTAAAACATTTTATTGCATGAAAAGGGTTAATGTTGTTTCATCCTACCCACAGACAATTTCATCAAAATTTCACAAACAAAGATGCAGGAAACAAAAATACATTATTCGAATAAACAACACATGTTTCAAACAAAAGATGATGCAATTTATGAAGTGATGGCTTCCGCCTCCTCAGCTGTCATGATGTATGCCTGATGCTTATAATGATTCTGCTGAATTTGCTAGAAAGCCTGTTACTATGGACGCAGAGGTTGTCCTTGCTGGTTAGTACCAACAGTTGCTGCTGTTATAATAGGTATTGTCTTGTCGGTTCGTTAAGGGTGATCTTTGATAAACTGCTTCGATGCGCTACAGACCAAACACAATTTATTTCAGTAATGATAAACATTCGTATGTCCTGACATGTGATAGTAGTTGCACACTACTGATTGTTGAGTTTCCGATGAAGCTCATGTCTTCTTTGAATTGCGTAGTTTACGCAGCTGAAGGGCACAGTTCTCCAATTCGATGGAGCACTTGCTCTTTTCGGTTTGAACTGCACTGCTATGCATGTCCATGGCTTTATACCTCTTAGATGTTGATAATGTTGCATCATAGGTGCTCATTTCCACTGCTATCATCTATTTCTAAATGCCAAAATCCAGACTTCGTTGGAACCGCCTTGCATGAGGATGTCGAGCATGTGGAGTAGCAATCATTTTAGGGGCAATTCTACAAGCACAAAAGAGTTATTAAGAGTGCCTGATGGGCATATCAGAATGTTAAGAATTGCGTTAGGAATCATTGTCTGCTAGTATTGAGAACTTAATGTCATACTTGTTCATGGTCATAAAATCTTGGATCAAGTTGATGAATTTCTACTGCAATTCTATTGCAAAGTACTTGCACTGAAGCGTTCTTTGAAAGTGATATAAGGAATATGTCGCCCCAATCGTCCATCCTCAGACTTCTACTAAATTCTCTTATTTTCGGTAAGCTGAAGTTTGGCAAGATCCACCCACGAGTCCTTCGTAATGCGAGCGGGCTCTCAAGTTCTCTGTATTGCGGAACAACCCCTCAACCTGGAGAAGCTTTTATCTGTCAGAGGTTCTTCAGATGAAGTGCTCGGAATTGATGGACTCTATGATCAACCCAAGGATCATGTTGAAGCCAATGCTGGAGAAGCATGGTCTGATGTTGATGAAGCTCCAACAATTCTTTCAACTCATCTCTTGTCTCGGAGTTGGTCACAACTTCATTTTTCCGTTGGTAGCGGATAAGATGTCCAGTTACCACGCTTTCTCTTGGTATAGGTACATCCAAACATGATGCGGTACTACAAAAGAAAAATATTGGAGAGTCAATTCAAAGATTTTTAATGTTTAAGAATGGAGTTAAGAATATCAAAGGAGAAAGGTTTTCAAAAGGAATATGATGTAGTCAGTTTTCAAAGATGAGCTAGGGTAATGTGTTGCTCAACAAAAGTTTCATGCAGATCTGCATAGGTCACCAATAAAACTTGACCATAAGGTGACAAGCCTACACATATTTAGGCTTATGTAGAATTTCCTCCTTTAACCTAAATACTAACACATCTGTAATAAAATTATTGGTTCGTCTGCTTCTAACTAGTAGTGAGTAACAATCATTAATGGCATATAGACTCTAAGATCAATGAATATATTCACCGACATTATGGAAACAAGGAAAATGTTAAAAGATGAATAACATGATAGGAATATAATGAAAAAGAAATAAATGCTAGTGAAGGAAGCTTACTTAATTGCAAACTGTCTCGAAAATGAATCCAGACCTACGAGAAGAATATATGAGAAATATCCTGATGGATATTCTTTAAAACAAGAAACAAAACGACAGAGAGTATCTGTCAGTAAAACATGCTTACGTAGGTTTTCTTGATAAAAATAAATAGTTACAAATGCATGGTAAAATACAGCATAGATTCACAATGTAACCTGATAGTAGTAATAATAGCATGAATATGAATAATGATACATGCTAAACATTATATAAACATGGACTATGTTGCGTAACTTACTGGCAACAAGAACAATGTGTTCTTAATCTAATACTGCGTTCATGTCTGAAGGTATGATATTCAACTTAGGTATAATCAGGGCCACAAGATCTGTGGTTGCACACCCGAGGATGTCAACAGTAATGACACTGCTTTCATTATTGAAAAGCGCAAAATATAGAGGCCATAGCAAACATTACTTCTATTGCTGAAAATTAAAAATCATAGATACAATAATATAACCCTAACGTCATTACTGGAGGTGAAAAACACAGATATAGTAAAGACTCGCCGCTCTAGCACCCCTTGAGATAATGAGTTTTCCATCCACCGTCTTCTAATATTTAGATGCAATGCCAAGTATGATAGCAGGTATGATACCATGTGAGCAAGTGCATTAATTGAGAACAATATATGGTACAACGTCATGATTATGTAATCAGATATGGTTAGTATCATGGACATGTACAACGATCATGAGTAATGATTGCAATACAATAGTGAACATGTATTGTTCAAATTATATGATAAGTATCGGAAATTGTCTATACAATAAAATGAGCATGGCATGAACAATAAGACATGAATAAGCACAATACCTTGGTTTATTACTCGACTAACAACCAATACTTTATTTAAGTAGTTATTAAGTTGATAACATGGATGTGAGCATATGGGATGCATATCATATAAAAAACTTAGTCTCAATGTTTAATCCAAAATGTGTATAAATCATGTAATAACCCTTATGGTTATGAATTTTGACTATGCTTACGGGACAATAATCATAAATAGAATAACTAGTTAGTAATCAATTTTCATCATCAATATCAGGAACACAAATCGAATCATCAATATAACCAATATGATCACCGAGGACACACTAACATGGCCTAAGAGCACAACTATAAGGGATTGACCTAAAAGTCTGTTGTACAGGCTAATCATCTATGCACATATTCTATAGTTTCAATTTAAACATATTTC
This sequence comes from Scilla litardierei, assembly GCA_030789695.1. Lineage (NCBI taxonomy): Eukaryota > Viridiplantae > Streptophyta > Magnoliopsida > Asparagales > Asparagaceae > Scilla > Scilla litardierei. The sequence goes on from CM061142.1 coordinate 107,345,762, forward strand.
AGTTGGTTTTCATGTTTTCTACCGACATAAGACTTGTATTCTTATATAAGAATCATTTATCAGCATTGAATATTGCTCAAATATCAATCTAAGCATACAGCTTAATAATCCAATTTCTACAACATGTATCTTATGGCTAAAACATAAATTGAGGGATCAAGGTCAATGCAGATTTAAAATAAAAGCAACATAGGCCAACCATAAACCGAACATGGCCTTCAAAGCCAGAGTAGAACCCAGCCAATTATTCAGGGTTAAACAAAGGATCCGAGGGATAAAAAATGACCCAGACAAAGGCTGCAAAGCCAAACAACAGCCAAATAGAAGCAGTTAATGTAAAACAACCTCAAAGCAAAACAGCCAAGCCCCAAGTGCGATGATCCCAAGCAAAAATTGCCCCAAAAGGAACATGCCGACATTTCCCAAGTAAGATGATCCCAAGCAAAAATTGCCCCCCAAAGGAACATGCCGACATTTACTCAGATGCATCGGCCCTCAGGGAAAACAACTAAATCCTAAAGCAGTAATAACAAGTGCAGATCCGTCTTAATCAACCAACAAACCTTTAGAGAATTACACAAATAACTTGGGCAGAGTTCAAGGACATGAGGAGATTAAGAGGACATACTTTTTACCGTAAAGTAAGGAAAGAAGAAAAACACAACTCTATTGTCGGAGGGGCGCGCCGCCTCATTAAGTTTGTACTTGCGGCTGCCATTATTTGCCCTGAAAGAAGAAAGAGACATGGATCTGGATAGAGGAAGAGCTTAGAATGGAAGGGGAAAGATCCGAGAAGAGTTTGAATCTAGCGGTTTTAAATAGAAATAATGGGGATTATAGTGAGAGGAGAGGGTGCAGCGTTGGAGTTTGTGGAAGGAGAGGGCAAAGAGGGAGATCATGGTGGTGTCGATTATGCTCGATGAGGCGAATCTCACGGCGTGGGGGGATTCCGCGAGCAAGAGTCGTCGTCCCTTGCTTGAACGTGCGAGAAATGAAACGAGAAAAGAAAAGAAAGGAATGAGGAGATAAGAAAATAGATTAATAAGGGTGAAAGATGTAAATGTGTCGGTGATAGGAACCAAAAAAAGATTCTATTTTTATTAATAAAACGAAAATAAAAGATACATTGATCACAATTATAGGGGCAATCACCCTCCCAAGACGCCAATTAAAGAGGATGTCCGCTCCCCCAAAGAATGCTGGATAATCTCACCACTACAATAAATATTCTCTCAAAAAACCTAAGAATTACCTCCGCCCCTCTCACCTATAAATAGATTTCAGAAATAAGGAAAATTACAGAAAAACTCAAAAAACTGAATATTTTCCAAAACGCACCTAAAAATCCAAAAATTTCCAAAATGCCCCTAATGGGCCCAAAACTCATAAAAAGGTGCAGAATCTATCATTATTCCGTCCCTGAAAAATCAGCTTGTCCTCAAGGTGCTGCATGAAGTCCGCGGCCGTCCTACTCAGAGTGGGGATGCCCATCTTCTCCGGGCTCTTCATCCTTAACTACATCCTCATCGTCTTTACCTACTAGCAGTAGCTGGAGTTTATGTACTTCACAATGGTGCTCGGGGTGAACCTCTCATCGCATCTGAAGCACAACTCCTTCTGCCTCCTCTCGCGTGTCTTCGCATTCGTCATTTTCTTAATCCGCGCTCATTGTGGTGGCACCACACCCTTTTTTGAATGGATGAGTCTGTTCTTGTCGTGGCCTTCTGCTTTTCTCCAATCGTGGGCTGGCTGTGGAAAGATGAGCCGCCTCTAGTCCCTCTTGATTTCTACGCCTCCATCAGATGATACTCTACCATCTGAGCATACTCCATGGCCTCCATCAGGTCTTAAGGCTTCTGTATGCGAATCTATGTACGAATAGTGGCCTTTAGGCCCTTCATGAAGGTGCTCTACATCATCTCATCAGATATCCCGTGCACATGCCCAAATAGTGTCTCAAACTGTTTCCTGTAGGCCGTCACCGTGCCGTCATGCCTGAGAGAAAGCAACTGCTATCTCAAGTTTCCCTGGTGAGTCTCACGGAACTTCTCCACTAAGCCATTTTGATCTCCTTCCATGAGTGAAATGGTCGTCTCTGCTCGCTCCACTGGTACCATGCTAGGGCCTTTCCATCTAAGCACACAGCCGCCTCCTCCAGATTCTGCTCCTCAATTATGCGGAACACCCTAAAAAACTCTCTGCCATGTAAATCCACGCAATGGGATCCTTCCCCTCAAATATGTTCATCTTCAGCTTTCGAATTCTGACGTCCATCCCAAACAACCCCTGATCTACTCGTCCGCCTGCATGCCTGGACTGATGGTAATGCTGCCACATCTCCTTGTGCCGCTCAAATCCCCGCAGTGGGCCCTCATCTAGATACACGTACTGTCATCATAGAAGCTCTGAACATCCTGCTCTATGTCCCATCTCTACGGTCGTCTTCTGGGAACTCTTCATAAGTCGGAGGTGGACGTCATCGTTTCTGCGTAGCGTGCCGCGGGCCGTGTAGCTCTCGAAACTCATCACCAGGCTCTCATAAGTAATCTGGAGGGTCATCGTCGTCGTAGCGCATCAGTGGGGGTCTCGGGGGCCCTCGTTAGCTTCCAGAATCTTTGCCGAAACTGTTTTGCCGCCCAAAAACTTCAAATTTTTTGATGTTTTAGGGCTAGGGGGCTAGCGCTACTTGCCGGGGCCTTGTGGGGGCTCTGCCAGGGGCGTCAGCCCCTACCGTGGCCTCTGCAGGGGATGTCGTCCCCTACAGGGCCCCCGTGGGGGTGCTGCCAGGGGCGACCGCCCCCTGCTGGGGGCTCTGCAGGGGCTGATGCCCCCCTATAGGGCCCCTATGGGGCCCTGCCAGGGGCGACAACCACTGCGAGGGGTACTGCACGGGCTAGCGCCCATTGTAGGCTCCCTGAGGGTTATTCAAGGGGCGGTCCGCACCCGCTTTCAGCACTTTATTCGCCCCTCTAGGGTTTCGAAAGTCACTGTTTTGTGTCGTGGGTTCTTCCTATTCTTCATCGAAGTAGTTGTCCGCGTTGGAAAGCAATCCTTCTTTAAAAGCTTCCACCTTTCCACTTCTATTTTCCAAAGATGATGCCTTTTTCATTTGCTAAGGGTTTTCGTCTTCTTTCGTTTGAATAGCCGTCACGAGCCCCGAGATTTGTTGCAAGATCTGTGCTAGGGTTTCTCCACGCCATCAAATCTTTGTGTCATCGACGCCTTATCCTTTTCCGCCGAAACTCTAAGCTCCTCCACGGCCTTTTTCAACTCATTGATCTCGTCGTCGTATTTTTCCTCCAAAGCTTTGATTTTTTCCTTAGATCTTGTCGTCGCTACCATGAACGGTGAACCTTGATGCTCTAATACCAATTTGATAGGAACTAAAACAAAAATTCTATTTTTATTAATAAAATTGAAAATAAAAGATACATTAATCACAATTATAGGGACGATCACATTCCCAAGACATCAATTAAAGAGGACGTCCGCACTCTCCCGAAGAACGAGATATAATCTCACATCTACAATAAATATTCTCTCAAAAATATCCTAAGAAATACCTTAGCCCCTCCCACCTATAAATAGATTTTAGAAATAAGAAAAATCACAGAAAATCCATAAAGACTGAAAATTTCCCAAAACACCCCTAAAAGTTCCTACATTCCCAAAATGCTCCTAATGGGTCCAAAACTCATAAAAGGGTGCCGAATCTATCAGTCGGGGAGGGTTTTTAAAAAGAAAACGAGTTTGGATTAAAAGGGTTAACATGTTTTCATTAAAATGCGCTTAGGAAAATGTGAAAAATAAAAATAAAAATCACCAATAATCAAAATATTTATCATGAAATTAAAATTTCATTTTAAAAATATTTTATTGCATGAAAAGGGTTAGAGTTGTTACATCACGCGCGCACACGTTTGCTGTTGTGAAATGAAGATAGTATAATAGTCATTACACAACACTAGACTTGTCCAAACGTGGGGGCTCTCTAATGTTGGAGCTTTTAGTAGCCGAGTAATCTTGCAAAAATAGAACACCGAATAATGACAACATTTTCATCTAAAAATAAATACAAATTATTGTACTAAGAAAATGGAACACACACAAGGAAGTCATTTTGAAGAGAATGTTCTGTAGACTCATAAATGAGAATATTGATTAATTTAAAATTTTTTAGGGCATACCTACTCGCTTCTTCATGTTTGCGAGCATTTGAACTGTTTCATTTTGTAATTAGAAGCTTAAAGTTCAGTCAAAAGCTGTGACTTGTGACTAGGTAGTTGCAAGTCCGGAAAATGCTTTGAACAAATGTCCATAGAAATTCTATATCCGTATTTAGGAGAGGACGGGAGAGAGGTGATGGAAGGGGATTAGGGAGAGATCGACAAATTTGTGAGTTTAAATGAAGGAAGCAATCCTGATTATTTTTGCTTATTATTGGTGGGTTCGGTTAATAGGGGGGAAAGAAGGGGAAAAGAATATAAATTTTTTTATAAAATGAAGAGGGTGCACAATGTTTAAAAAAAGAAATTATCACTTAACCCCAACTCAGGGAATATTCCATTATAACTAATAGTGCGTATGCTTATATAACTTAATATGGTTTTTTTGTGTGGGTTTTTTGTGATTTGTTTTTTTTTGCGGGGCGGGGGGGGGGGGGGGGGGGGGGGGGGGGGGGGGGGGTTGTAAATTTCTAAATATCATGATTTGAGGAGTAAATTTTTTTATGCCAACGATTTGGAGGATAAAAATATAAAATATCCAACTCAATGTTTATACATCTCTTCTTGATAAAAGCGTTCCTGCTGTAATCTTAATCGAGTTGATCAGTTAGTTATAATGATTATTTTATGTTTGAAATTTGCAGCTTAGTTTTGTAGACCTTGCTGGTTCTGAAAGGGTTAAAAAGTCAGGCTCTTCTGGAAATCAGCTAAAAGAAGCACAAAGCATCAACAAATCACTTTCTGCTCTTGTCGATGTGATTAGTGCTTTGTCATCTGATGGACAGCATATACCTTACAGGAATCATAAGCTTACAATGCTTATGAGTGATTCTTTGGGAGGCAATGCAAAAACTCTAATGTTCGTGAATTTGTCTCCGGCTGAGTCGAATTTGGACGAATCATATAACTCTCTGATGTATGTTTTTCTTTACCCTATTCACATTGTATCTGATCATTAGTTATTGCTATCCTTTTGAATTATTCAATAAATAGATTGCTCATTATAGATTTAATTCTATTTTTTATATAGGCGTCTGAAAAATTAACTTGGTTGATCAAGATAAATTGACAGTATATCTGCTAGCCAAAAGTTAAGAAAAGCACAAGACATGGAACAAGAAAATATGCATGGTTATGGTTTGAATGTAATGATTTTTCTTCCTAGAAATTATTGAAATTATATTTATGTCAATCTGGCACGCACACATTAGCCTGCAACGGTTCAAATTGGGAAGTACATGATTTTAGCAGGGAGAGCCGCGGGGGGGGGGGGGGGGGGGGGGGGGGGGGGGGGGAGTATGTATATGTGTGTGGGTGTGTGTGTGGGGGGGGGGGGGGGGGGGGTAAAGAACTTGCACAGGCAGAATTACCTGCGCACGCCCCCTCTGTTCGGCATTTTAAGTATTTTTTTCATTGAGAACTTGCACAGGCAGAATTACCTGCGCACGCCCCCTCTGTTCGGCATATTAAGTATTTTTTTCATTTTTTTGCAGTAGGTAGATAAACTTGTTATGTAGCTCCACACAAAATTTCAGGTCAATCCAACACGTTGCAATTCTATTGAACACGTTGCAAAAATTTTGTTTGAATTCTGGACAGTTTTGCGCAACGTTTTTGAAATCGACGAACGGGGGGTGGGGCAAAAATTTTGTTTGAATTCTGGACAGTTTTGCGCAACGTTTTTGAAATAGATAAACGGAGGGGGCAAAAATTTTGTTTGAATTCTGGACAGTTTTACGCAACGTTTTTGAAATCGATGAACGGAGGGGGCGTGCGCAGGTGTTGGATTGACCTGAAATTTTGTGTAGAGCTACATAACAAGTTTATCTACCTACTGCAAAAAAAATTCAAAAAAATACTTAAAAATACCGAACAGAGGGGGCGTGCGCAGGTAATTCTGCCTGCGCACGTTCTTAGGTACATTTTTTGCATATATAGATATACATACATACATACATACATACATTCTCTCTCTCCCTCCCTCCCTCTCTCCCTCTCTCGAAGGGAGGGGGGGGGGGGGGGGGGGGGGGGGGGGGGGGGGGGGGGGGTTGGGGGGGGGGGGGTGGGAGGGAGGGAGAGAGAGAGTACACACACACTCTCTCTCTTTCTTATATCTTAACCTGAAAGAGATCCAGAAAATCCTTAAAGTAAGGACCAAATATCTAACTGAATAGTTATGAATCTTTTTCTCAATGAAATTTGAATTCTGTATGACGTGACTCATTCTTAATAACTTGGAAGTAATATGGAAAGTTGGTCAATATATTTACTGTTATACCTTTTTATAATTTGTTTTTTAAATCTAAATTTTCTTAACCATTGAATTCTTTGTTGTGTGTATGTTTGGATTAAATCTAGTAGAGTTGTTGATTGCATATCATGTTCCAAAATGATAACAATTTGGTTGTGAAAACATTGTAGGTATGCATCAAGAGTCCGTTGCATTGTAAATGATCCTAGTAAGAATGTCTCCACCAAAGAAGTTGCGAGGTTAAGGAAGTTGGTCGCGTATTGGAAGGAGCAAGCCGGGAAGCGAGCAGACGAGGAGGAACTAGAAGAGATTCAAGAAGAACGACAGGCAAAAGAGAAATCCGATGGCCGCCATTCTATGTAACCAACTAATGATTCTTGTTGATTCAATTTACCATGAAAGGCACACATGTAGAATTGGTTGGCGAAGCAAAATGCTCATTTGTTCGTCCACTGGTGTAAAATGGCTGGTCGTCAAGGTTGAACGTTGTACAGTTAGAAGAGGCTAGAAGGGGCATTTCTAGTAATGATATTGTATACTGACATACACAATTATATTTATAATGAGAAAAATATCGGTTTATATAGCTTCATATTCGCGTCTATTGTGCTTATGATATATGCAGTTGATTCCTTGTCCTTAAAATGCAGAATTTTGTGCCAACATATCCTAAGCTATGGATCTCTTCAGTTTGTGTTGCAAATTGTTAAGATGCATCTTAAGATGATGTATTAAACTGATGCATGTACATTAGTTGTATATATGGAAAACAAATTGAAATACTAGTTCCAGGTTTCTCGTTTAAGTGCATGAGAAAAATGGCCGTTAGTCAAAGGAGGAGATTTCCTCCAGTAGCGTCAAAATCCCATCCTCCTTTTTTTCTTTCTTTCTTGACTAGTGGCAAAATCCTACCCATCCACCTTATTTTCTTTCTTGACTAGCGTCAAAAATACTGTTGATCTTATTTTTTCTTTTTGACGGATCAGTTCATTTTTATCTTTATAGTCTAAAACTTGAAAGTTGTTATGAATAGGCCCATGAGGCTCATTGGGTATCCAAGTCCACTATTGAAAGTTATATATATAAGGGTAGTGTGCTCTTACCCCTCTACACCTATTTCCCTATATTTTCCCTTCATAACACGTTATCAGCACGATCACGCTCGTTGGAGGAGACGGCGGCTCGCGGGGAAGGAGATCCATCAATCGCTCAGATTCAAGAATAGCGTAATCTTCTCAACGGGGAGCGAAAAGGGCATCCTTCACCAACCGTCGACTAGATTCCCTTGTCGAATCTAAAGGTAAAAAAAATCAAAACTTTTAGATCTAAACTTGCTTTTCACGTTAGATCTGCATGTTTTAGGATCAAAAAGTTTAAAAACACGGTAAAAATCAAATTTTTTTAGATCCGCATGCCTAAAAACAATAAAAATCTGTTTTTAGCGATCTAAATACTCGAAAAATCCGTTTTTACCCCCAACCTTTGATCCAAAAATCCGCACGCCCATAGGGCGAAACGGCGGCGCTTCACAAGCGCCGCCGGCGCGATCACACGCTGTGGCCATAGGCCGCGGCGGCCGCGGCCTGAAGCCGCGGCCTCAGCGGCCTGCAGGCCGCGGCCCGCCTAGGGTTTTCCGAAACCCTAACCCTAAACGGGCCAACTTTTTCGGGGGAGGCCCAATTAACCCTAATGGGTTGTTATCATGGCCCAAAAGGCCAGAAAATTAGCCCATTTACATAAATAATTTTTCTTTTTTATTTTTGGCCCTAAAAGCCCAAAATAATTAAAAGAAACTTTAAAAGGGGTTTTAAGCGGTAAACAAAACATTAAAATATGGATCAAAAGGTAAAAGTTTTTCAAAATAAATTTTTTGCACGTCACACACATTTTAGATTATTTAAATTAATCTGTACATGCCTGTGATTGATTATCTGCGTAGTTGTATGTTTCAAATATATTATCTGCGTGGATGTGCAAATTAGGCTATGTTTTTAGGGATCAGCCAGGTTTCCGACACCTTTTAATTTCCTGCAATTTTTCCTTTTTTGAGAGAAATTTGTAAGTGAGGATATAAATGTAAAAAGAAGACCGAAGGACACCAAAAAGGAGCTGAAGGCGTTCGCACAATGAAGATAGGGGCTTCTCTCTGAAGTTCCCGAGTTGTAACTTATTCTTTCATGCAATTATTTTTTGATGTAACTTCGGACTGTACTTCTTTTTATTTCGGTGTCGGCTGGCTGATCCCCATAGTCCTAAGTCATTTTTTCTGCTTCATTGCTTATACATTAACTGCGTGGATGTTAATTACTTTAATACCATGTTTAATGTTACAATGAAACTACTTAACAGCATGCGTGAATGTTAACCGTTATTAATTATTCACATTATGAATCTGTAAAAAGCATGTATGTTAAATTCACATTAATTAGATCCATGCTATGAAAAATGTTTGCATTACATGCGTGGATGTCTAATTTACTCAGTTTTGATGATACATGCTGTTTTTCTTTACATTGCTAGATCATTAGATGGCCAGACTCGCAAATGTCGACTTTTCGGTCCTGAAGGCCGATGGGTCAAACTACCTGAGTTCGCAGTTGGACCTGAAGTTCCATCTGCGCTCTCATGGTTTCAGTCTCACACAAACTGAAAGGGCAACAACAAGTACTGCCCCAGCGAACAAGGAGGCTTCAGTGGAAGCATCTCATACAGAGGAAGTTTCCGATATATTAAAGGCGAAAGCCATTATATATATCAGGAAACATTTAGAATCGACCTTAAAGGACGAGTACCTCACTGTAGAGGACCCTTACGAGCTGTGGGACACACTCGAGGAGAGGTACAGACATCAGAGGGATGTCATACTCCCATGTGCACAGTACGAGTGGACTCACCTCCGCATACAGGACTACAAATCCGTAGCGGAGTACAACTCAGCTCTCTTCCGCATCACCTCACGCCTGAAGTTGTGTGGTGAACCAGTGACGGAGAAAATGTTGCTGGAAAAGACGTTCACGTCTTTCCACGAAAAGGACATGATCCTTATGCAACAATATCGCGAGAGGAAGTTCACTAAGTACTCTGACCTGCTTTCATGCCTGCTTATGGCTGAACAGAACAGAGACATGTTGGTTGCCACCCACAACCTGCGCCCTCCTGGCTCCGCTCCATTGCCACCTCCTGCAGAGGCTCACTTCTCGTCTTCCCAGAAGAAGAAGACGGACAAAAAGGCAAAATTCTAGAAATGGAAAGAACAGAAGCAGCGGAAGAAGGCCACTCACCCAGCTCCTCCTCAGAACCAGAAGTTCGTGGACAAGAAGCAGAAGAGGATTCCCAACAAAGGTGGCACTCCCAAGAAAGACTGGGAGGACAAGTGCTCTAAATGCGGAATGACGGGCCACTGGTCCAGAATCTGCCGCACAGCAAAACACCTCCAGGACCTCTACCAGGCAAGCCTCAAGCCTCGAGCTGAGACAAACCTGATTGAGAGCGCAGCGTTGGCAGAGACCTCATGGACTCCTGAAGACTTCATGGGAGATGACACTCTCTAGATCTGGACCACTTCTATGCACTAGCAATGTATCTTCTATTTATGCATCGTATCTAGTTTTATTTCCATGTCAAACAATATTTCGAGCATTTATTTTTTATGAAAGTGGATCTTTTCTCTTCATTTATTGCTTGAATGTCTTTCCCTTTTTTTAAGATATGGAACTTATCTGCCTAGTGGACAGTGCATCGATGCACTCGATCCTTCAAAACATAGACTACTTCACGAGCATAAGTAGCTATTCTGGCCCACTGAGAACAATCTCAGGACCAACAAACATCATCGAAGGATCAGGGGAAGCAATTATATTGCTCCCTGGCAAAACACAAATAACACTTAAAAATGCGTTATACTCCCCTAAATCCATCAGAAACCTCCTAAGCTTTAAAGACATCCGTTTAAACGGATATCACTTAGAGACGGTCGAGGAAGATAAAAGGGAATACTTGCTTGTAACGTCTCTTACAAATGGTTCAAAAACCATTGTGGAACGTTTCAAGGGACTCCCCTCGGGACTCTACCAAACAAGTATACAAACTCTAGAAACATCCATGGCGGAGCACCTGCAGTGCCCCCAAACACCAGAATTCCAACTCTGGCACAGTAGACTGGGACACCCTGGTTCTGTTATGATGTACCGTATCATAAAGAACTCCAGGGGTATAGACCTGAAGAACCTGAAGATTCTTCAAAAAGGCAAATTCCCATGTCCACCCTGTTACAAGGGTAAACTGATCACGAGACCCTCTCCATTGAAAGTGGACGTGGAGTCCCCCAGTTTTCTGGAAAGAATCCACGGAGACATTTGTGGGCCGATTCACCCATCAAGTGGTCTGTTCAGGTACTTTATGGTCCTGATAGACGCATCTACTAAGTGGTCACACGTGTGCCTACTGTCCACCCGTAACCTAGCACTATCTAAGCTTTTAGCTCAGATAATCAAGTTACGGGCCCACTTCCCCGACTACCAGATAAAGAAACTTCGTCTGGACAATGCGGGGGAGTTTACGTCACAAGTCTTTCTAGACTATTGCCAAGCTCAGGGAATTGAAGTCGAACATCCTGTAGCGCATGTTCACACCCAAAATGGGTTAACAGAATCTCTAATTAAGAGACTGCAATGGATCGCTCGTCCATTATTACTTCAATCCCAGATGCCAGTGAATGTGTGGGGGTCATGCAATTTTGCATGCTGCATCTTTAATAAAATTAAGACCTTCTGGAGGTCAGTCATCTTCTCCAATGCAACTAGCACTTGGAGCCCCACCAATTGTCTCACATTTGAGAATATTTGGTTGTGCAGTATACGTCCATATAGCATCACCGCAAAGGACAAAGATGAGTCCACAATGTCGTCTAGGCATTTATGTTGGGTTTGACACCCCCACCATAATTAGATTCCTAGAACCCCTTACGGGAGACGTCTTTAAGGCACGTCTAGAAGACTGTGAATTCGATGAAACATCGTTTCCAAGACTAGGCTCACAGACAAAGAAGCCCGAAGCTTCAGAAAGTATCACTTGGGATACAAAGACATTATGTCACTTTGATCCGCCAACAAGCCAGTGTGAGGAGGAGGTCCTGAAGATTCTCCACATCCAAAACACTGTCCATCTCTTGCCGGACAAATTTACTGACAACCAGAAGATTGTCAAATCACACGTCCCTACTGCTAACACTCCAGCTAGGATTGACATACCGCAAAATGGATGCAATCCGCCTGCAGCAGAAATGGTTGGACCTCTCAAAAAGAGAGGGCGACCACCGAGATCCAAGGACCAAGTCCCTCGAAAGAGTAGGACCCTTGGCAATGGTAAACAAATACCACCACAGGATGCTAATATAAGCCCTACTACCCCATCTCTCCCAAACTCTCATGAAGATGAAAAACCGGGAGAAAATGAAGTATCGATACACTATGTACGAACTGGGGAGTATTGGGACAGAAAAAGCACAACCATAAATGACACACTTACGTGTAATATTGCCATCAACGTCGCGTACTGCGACGATGATATTGAACCACGCTCTCTGACAGAATGTCAAAGCAGAGATGATTGGCCAAAGTGGAAAGCGGCAATAGGAGTGGAGTTGGATTCACTCACCAAACGCAAGGTCTTCGGACCCATAGTCCAGACACCAAAAGGTGTAAAACCTGTGGGTTATAAATGGGTATTTGTTAGAAAACGAAATGAAAAGAATGAGATCGTTCGCTATAAAGCAAGGCTTGTAGCACAGGGTTTTACCCAACGTCATGGGGTGGATTTTGAAGCCACATACTCCCCGGTCATGGACGCGATCACCTTCCGATTCCTCATTGGCTTAACAGCCCAAGAGGGTTTAGATATGTAACTCATGGATGTGGTTACTGCATACCTATATGGCAACCTAGACCGAGACATCTATATGAGATTGCCTGACGGTTATTCTTTGCCTGCAGCACTAAAAGAGAGAGAACGTGACATCTACTCAGTGAAACTGCAAAGATCATTATATGGTCTAAAACAATCTGGAAGGATGTGGTATAACAGACTGAGCGATTTCCTTGCAAAACAAAGATTTACAAATGACACAGTCTGTCCTTGCATCTTTATAAGAGCAAAGGCAACATGATTTGTAATTATAGCCGTCTACGTAGACGACTTAAACCTCATCGGATCTCCTGAAGAGATCGCAAAGATTTCTAGAAGCCTGACAGAAACCTTCGAGATGAAAGACATCGGAAAGTCAAAATTCTGTTTAGGTCTTCAGATAGAGCATCTTAAAGATGGGATCCTGTTACACCAGTCTACTTACACATCGAACTTATTGAAAAAGTTTCAGATGGATAAGTGCCACCCCCTCAGCACTCCGATGGTCGTCAGATCATTGGATGTACACAAAGACCCCTTCCGGTCGCTGGAAGAGGGGGAGGAAGTACTAGGCCCCGAAGTGCCTTATTTAAGTGCTATCGGTGCACTCCTTTACCTGGCTAACTGCACTCGCCCCGACATAGCATTTGCAGTAAACTTACTAGCCAGATATAGTGCTGCACCTACACAGCGGCACTGGGCCGGAGTTAAGCATCTTCTGCGCTACCTCCAAGGGTCCATAGACTTAGGTCTATTCTACAGGAAAGGGGCATCAACTGGTTTAGTTGGTTATGCTGATGCAGGTTACAGGTCCGATCCTCATACAGAGAAGTCTCAGACCGGATACATGTTCACATACGGCGGCACAACCATATCATGGAGATCTGTAAAGCAGACCATGACGACCGTCTCATCCACTCGCTCAGAACTTCTAGCGATCTTCGAAGCAAGCAAGGAATGCTTCTGGCTACGCTCTGTGATCCAGCACATCCTCACCTCCACCGGCCTGATGACCGGCATTCTTGCGCCTACTCCACTCCATGAAGACAATGCAGCATGAATAGCCCAGCTTCAGGACGGCTACATCAAAGGCGACAAGACAAAGCATATCTCCCCCAAGTTCTTCTGGACGCACGACCTTCAGAAGCAAAAGCAGATTGAGGTACAGAAGATCCAATCATGTAATAACTTGGCGGATTTGCTTACCAAATCCCTGCCTACTAGTATTTTTGAGAAACTTGTATATGAGATTGGGATGAGGAGAGTGAGTAAATGTAAACTGGGTCAGGATGAGAGAACTATGAACTAATAGATACATAGGAGACTGATGTATAGATTTATAGGAAATCTGCAAGCCTGAAGCTTGGTCAGATGAGGGGGATTCAACTGCAGAGTTGTACTCTTTTCCCTTGGCTACAGGTTTTTTCCCACTGGGTTTTCCGTAGTCAAGGTTTTGACGAGGCAACCTCGTTGACTCTGGATCCTGAAGTATCCACCCCTAGACACATCCCTAAAACAGGGGAAGTTATGGGTTAACTGTTCTTTCTTTAACAAGGCAGTTACCCTAACTCGGATCCTGAAGAATCCACCTCTTATTCAATGTTGGTTGGATAAGGGGAAGTGTTATGAATAGGCCCATGAGGCCCATTGGGTATCCAAGCCCACTATTGAAAGCTATATATATGAGGGTAGGGGGCTCTTACCCCTCTACACCTATTTCCCTATATTTTCCCTTCATAACAAAAGTATTAATTTTCAAATGAAAACAAGTAGTTTTGCTCATTCATCCATGCCTTGCAAATTTATCGGTTTCGCAGTAAAAGAAATTTTTACAACTGATACGATTAGATGAACAATCAAAATCCTTTACATTCATGTGAAATTAATGAGTTGATGTTGTAGAACATGAAAATCAAAATGAACACATCTCTCTCTCTCTCTCTCTCTCTCTCTCTCTCTGCGCGCGTGCGTGTTGGCGGAGAATATTACTTATAATGCATATTGCCATCTTTAAAAGGTTGCCTAATTTTTGAGGTGATTTTCCTCTTTTTCTTTGACCAGTATATCTACTATGATCTCGAATACACCCTAGGTGTATGAAGTTTAATGTAACATGATAAATCTGTGAGCCATGTCATATTTTTATGTTTCCTAGGTCTTTGATAGTCAGAATATAACGCATATTTCGGTTTTTTCTCTTCAGGAGATCCAATGAGATTTAAGTTATTTACAACTATGATCTCGAATCCTGTTCTTTGCTCTTTATAAAGATGCAAAGACAACCCTTAGTAGGAATCCTTATTTTTTCAAGTGATAATTTTTTCAATAGAATTGTAATTGCATGTATTTTAGGCGTGATTGTTTGAGTGTGTGACCGTATTTTACTTGAGTAGTCCGAGTATTTTTCGTCTGAGTGTTCTTTGATTCTACGCGTCGACACGAGCGCCCCCCCATTTCGGATTTTACACCATAGCGTGAATAATTATCATTTAACCTTAAACTATTTACTCTAACCCCTATTTAATTAAGCCATCCCCACACCCTTTAACACCTCTTTTGGCAGATGAGATCCAAATAATTCGGATCTCAACTTATTACATGTATGGGTATTAAGAGAACCTCTCCATTGTGCCTGCAAACAAAGCCTCTCATCTTCTTTTGGCATTACAACTAGGGCTGTTGACGAAGAACGTTCAACGAACTACTCGTGAACAAGCTCGATACATGTTCGTTTACGTTCGTTTATAAAGCTTAATGAACAAGCTTGAACAGATTTTTAGAGCTCGGTTAGTAAACGAACAGAGCTTGAACATAACCATGTTCGTTCATTTATGTTCATGAACAAGCTCGTTAAGTGTTCGTGAACAAGCTCGTTAAATGATGTTCATGAACAAGCTCGTTAAGTGTTCGTGAACGAACATGTGCCGAAAATAGTAAATTTAGATACATACTATATTTTTTATTATGCTTAGAATGGATGTTTGTAATGGGATATATGGAGATATTATGCTGGATTTGTTTGTTTTGTCCTGCAAATATTTAATCCTTTTATTTAACTGATTTAGTCATTGGCAATAATGTTTAAATATTATTATTCTTGATTAAAAAAATTGACATTCGTTTGTTTTGTTTGAAAATATATTCATGAACAAGATTGATTTGTGTTCACGAACATGTTACTGAACATGTTTACGAACAAGCTCGATAAGTCTTGTTAACGAACAGAACGTTCGATTAACAACCCGTGAACAAGCTTGGTAAATATTCATTTACGTTCGTTTGGTAAGCTTAACGAACAAGCTTGAACAAGTTTTTAGGGCTCGGTTAGTAAACGAACAAAGTTTGAACATGGATTTTGTTCATGAACAAAACCAAGCTCCCTGTTCAAACTCGTTCAAGCTCGTTTGTCAACATCCCTAATCACAACCAATCAATCCCCTCTCCCGTTCATCATTCCCCTCTTCATCAATCAATTAACCCAAAAATCAATGCACAAATCAGAATTGAGAGTGAAAAACAGAAATTGAAGGCAGAATCAAATAACCATCATCAAAATCCCCTCCCAATTCTTCCCTCTCGCCCTTCTCCTGCCTTGCGCGCGTGCCTCCTCCCAGCTAGCCACCCTCACGCGCGCGGCTGCCGGGCCCCCTAGCACCCCCCCGCCGCCGCTGATTGCACACGTCGCCTGCCACCCAGGTCGCCGCCTCCACCAGCCCACTCATGCACATGCACAGGCTGCTGCCCTGCCTCCCAGGCCGCCACCCATCTGCCCCTAGCCGCCCGGAGCCTCCGCCCAGCCCTTGCCGTGCCCTAGCTCTGCCGTCGCCGTGTGCCCTAGTCCCCTGCCCCGCCGCCTGTCGCCCAGAGCCCCCGCTGCTACTGCGCGTGCGTGGATCTGCCACCCTGCCGCCACCCCCCATCGATCTCCCCTTTGCAACAAGCAAAAAGGAAAAAAAAGGGGGAAACAAAAAAACGAGAAGAAGAAGAGACAGATCGAAAGTGAGAGAGAGAGAGAGAGAGAGAAGTAAGAGGAGTTTTGTTTTTATAGTAATAATGTAATTAATAATGTTAGTTATGAATTATAATTGTTAGTTATAAATTATTTAGTTATAAGTTATTATATAAGTTATAAAGTTTTATAATATTAAGTTTTAAGTTTTAAGTTATTTATTAGTTATAAAGTTTATTTTTTTGTTTAAGCTAATAAATATAAAGAATTAGTTTTATAAAATCATTATAAATTACTTTAAGTATACTATGATAGTCATATGTTTTTGTGTGTAACTAACTTGCCTTGTAACACATGTGAACCCAGGTATCGCTACTGCTGATCGAGCCACGCTTTTTACGACACGGTGTATTGGTAACTCACGTACCCTTGCTATGGATTTAAAAACAATAATAAATGCTTGTTAAAATTAGTTTCATTTTGTTTTCAAAGTATTTCGATTGAACAAATAGATAAGCTAAAATGCACAGTATCGTAAAAGAATCAATCGGTTTACGTGTCATGGTTGACTGGAAAAAAGTGACAATCTAGTAAATGACTCGTAAATTATAAATCTGGTAACATCACAAACACTTGGAATTTTTGGGATAACTTATAATAGCGAGTGTATGGGGAACGACCAGTCCGATCTTTGTTGTTGGCACCGTTTGGGTTCTAGCAACCCCTTCAAAGTTGGAAGGTTGTAAGGATCGCCTTACCCTTGCAATACTAACAACACACACTAGAGGGGGGTGAATAGTGTAATGGCAATAAAATTGTCCAATTAAAATTTAACTTGCAAATGCGGAATTATAAATGCAAGAGGAATTAAAAGGCACAATCAATCCAAACGCAAACACAAAGTTTTACCTTGGTTCCCCAAACTTGGGTACTTCCAGCCACACCAATATTCACTATATTCCCACACAGAGAAGTGAATACAAATCTCACAAGGAGATATCCCACAAAGAGGATTTATTCCTTACACAAGGACCCAACCAATCCTACACGAGGATCAAGACTCCCACACAGAGAATCACTAACTCCCACTCAGAGAATTAGGGTTAGCCCTACACTAGGACACTAAACTCCCACAAAGAGAGTTACTCCCACAAAGAGAGTTATTCCCACGAAGAGAATATCCTAAGTCCCACAAAGAGACAACCTCCCACAAAGAGAGAAAGTTCTAATTCCCACAAAGAGAATTAGAGACACAAATTAAACCAAGTAAAGTAAATACTCTTACCTATGCCTTGAGATGCTTACTCATGAATGGATGCAAGACATAGAAGAGGATCTCCAAGTGTTGAGATATGCTTGAGAGCACTTGGATGAATTCCCTTGAGCTGGACTTCAATGCATGAAGAAGAATGAGAGCTCTTGAGAGGGAATTGAGGGAGTTTGTGAGTTGCTTATAAATCTCTTGAGATATTCAATAGCATCAAGAAGTATAAGAGATGGCAGCATACTCATATATATAGGAACCCTATATCAAACCCCAAACCCAAGAAAACAGCCAAAGAAACAATTCTGCAACGGCTAGAAACTGGGCGAAAACGACAGGAACAGTCGACTGATGATCAAAAGACAGTTGACTGATCAACGGCTAGAAAATATCCAACTGTTATAATCTGAGCTAGGACAGTCGACTGATGAAGTCGATACAGTCGACTGTAAACAGGACAAGCACATGTAAATCCTTCAGCAGGCGACTGTTGCAGGGGATGGAATAAAACAGAGAGCTGCACTCTTTCTCCAGTTAAGCACACAGGCGACTGATGTCGATAATACAGTCGACTGTCTATTAGTCAGGCGACTGTAAAACCTCAATCAGTCGTCTTCTGTATAAGATGGAGAAACAACAGAGAGATGCAGAGAATGCACTTACGCTATACATGCGACTGATGACCAATCTACAGGCGACTGTAAATATACAGGCGACTGTAAACTGACCAATAGTCGACTGTGCGTAAAGCTCAAGTTTGAGTCAATTGAAATGTTGACTTGAGCTGTGCATATCAGGCGACTGTAGAAGGAACTACAGGCGACTGGAAATCACCCAGTCGACTGTGTTTCCTTCAGCAGGCGACTGATGGAAAGCCAGAGACTCCAAATGAGTCTTTGGACAAAGTGAACCTATTGGGTTGGATTCTATGATAATCCTAAGGCTCACTAAGATGGTTAAATGCATATGCATGAATGAGTAAACCATCTAACAAGGCATTACATTAATCCTAGACTCAAAAGAGAGAGAAAGCAATAAAGTAAATTACATGGATTACAATGCTTTCCTTAGAGTCTAAGTCATCAATCTTGATGCCTTGAATGCTCTCCATCATTTTCAAGCTTTGGCACTCCTTAAGTCCAAGCTTTGTCTCTTCTCCACTTGATGTCCATCCTTGCACCAAGTGATTAGTCTCCAAGAAAGATATTTTTGAAATAAAACTGAGAGACTAAAACATGAGAGTCATTAGCAACAACATAATGTTGTGATCATCATCAAAATAAGATTGGTATGAAACACCAATACTCAACAAAGGTGACAAATTCACAGATTTGATCACAGATTCTTGAACAGTATTGTATGTCTTGAACAATATTGCATGTATTGATTGTCACAGTTTTGGTTTAATCCGGTTTTGCGCAGTCGTGGTATCAGGTGGACTTTTGGTTGCTCACTATACTCCGTATTATAAGTCACGTTCTAGGTTCGACACAGTTATACTCTCGTAAACTTGACATCTTTAATCATGTTACTTTTAATTACCGATAAATTGTGAAAGTTGTAAATATGCAAAACTATATTTCTGCTATATTTCCATACTATTATTGTATGCTCTTTTACTTCTAGTCCAGCCTAGTTTGCCATACTTGTATATTGTTTTAATTTTTATGCTAAAGATATTTTGAGTTGCGTCTGATCTTGGCGACCCTTCTTTTTATGGTGGACCCGCCAGATACCTCACATATGGACGAGGTGACTCCTGAATTAACAGACGCCGAGTTCGCAGTTGAGTTTGACTAGTAGGATGCTGCTTACTGAGAGTGAGTATGAGAGTGTTATATTATCTTAACGAACAAGCTTGAACAGGTTTTTAGGGCTCGGTTAGTAAACGAACAAAGTTTGAACATGGATTTTTTTCATGAACAAAACCAAGCTCCCTGTTCAAACTCTTCAAGCTCGTTCGTCAACAGCCCTAATCACAACCCATCAATCCCCTCTCCCGTTCATCATTCCCCTCTTCATCAATCAATTAACCCAAAAATCAACACACAAATCAGAATTAAGAGTGAAAAACAGAAATTGAAGGCAGAATCAAATCAACACCATCAAAATCCCCTCCCAATTCTTCCCTCTCGCCCTTCTCCTGCCTTGCGCGCGTGCCTCCTCCCAGCTAGCCACCCTCATACGCGAGGCTGCCGGGCGCCCTAGCACCCCGCCGCCGCCGTTGTTTGTGCACGTCGCCTGCCACCCAGGCCGCCGCCCCCACCAGCCCACTCATGCACGTGCACAGGCTGCTGCCCCGCCTCCCTGGCCGCCACCCATCTGCCCCTAACCGCCCGGAGTCTCCGCCCAGCCCTTGCCGCACCCTAGCTCTACCGCCGCCGTGTGCCCTAGTCCCTTGCCCCGCCGCCCGCCGCTCGGAGCCCCCGCTGCTGCTGCACGCGCGTGGATCTGCCACCCTGCCACCACCCCCATCGATCTCCCCTTTGCAACAAGCAAAAAGAAAAAAAAGGGGAAACAAAAAAAGAGAAGAAGAAGAAGAGAGAGAGAGAGAGAGAGAGAGAGAGAGAGAGAGAGAGAGAGAGAGAGAGAGAGAGAGAGAGAGAAGTAAGAGGAGTTTTGTTTTTATAGTAATAATGTAATTAATAAGGTTAGTTATGAATTATAATTGTTAGTTATAAATTATTTAGTTATAAGTTATTATATAAGTTATAAAGTTTTATAATATTAAGTTTTAAGTTATTTATTAGTTATAAAGTTTATTTTTTTTGTTTAATCTAATAAATATAAAGAATTAGTTTTATAAAATCATTATAAATTACTTTAAGTATAATATGATAGCCATATGTTTTTGTGTGTAACTAACTTGCCTTGTAACACATGTGAACCCAGGTATCGCTACCGCTGACCGAGCCACGCTTTTTACGACACAGTGTATTGGTAACTCAGTACCCTTGCTATGGATTAAAAAACAATAATAAATGCTTGTTAAAACTAGTTTCATTTCGTTTTCATGATTGAACCAATAGATAAGCTAAAATGCACAGTATCGTAAAAGAATCAAACGGTTTATGTGTCATGGTTGACGGGAAAAAAGTGACAATCTAGTAAATGACTCGTAAATTATAAATCTGGTAACATCACAGACACTTGGAATTTTTGAGGTAACTTATAATAGCGAATGTATGGGAGCGACCAGTCCGATCTTTGTTGTTGGCACCATTTGGGTTCTAGCAACCCCTTCAAAGTTGGAAGGTGACAAATTCACAAATTTGATCACAGATTCTTGAACAGTATTGTATGTCTTGAACAGTATTGCATGTATTGATTGTCACAGTTTTGGTTTAATCCGGTTTCGCGCACTCGTGGTATAAGGTGGACTTTTGGTTGCTCACTGTACTCCGCATTATAAGTCACGTTCTAGGTTCGACACAGTTATACTCTCATAAACTTGACATCTTTTAATTGCCGATAAATTGTGAAAGTTGTAAATATGCAAAACTATATTTCTGCTATATTTCCATACCATTATTGTATGCTCTTTTACTTCTAGTCCAGCCTAGTTTGCCATACTTGTATATTGTTTTAATTTTCATGCTAGAGATATTTTGAGTTTCGTCTGATCCTGGTGACCCTTCTTTTAATGGTGGACCCGCCAGATACCTCACATATGGACGAGGTGACTCCTGAATTAACAGACGCCGAGTTCGCAGTTGAGTTTGACTAGGAGGATGCTGCTTACTGAGAGTGAGTGTGAGAGTGTTATATTATCTTAACGAACAAGCTTGAACATGTTTTTAGTTCTCGGTTAGTAAACGAACAAAGCTTGAACATGGATTTTGTTCATGAACAAAACCAAGCTCCCTGTTCAAACTCGTTCAAGCTCGTTCGTCAACAGCCCTAATCATAACCCATCAATCCCCTCTCCTGTTCATCATTCCCCTCTTCATCAATCAATTAACCCAAAAATCAACACACAAATCAGAATTGAGAGTGAAAAATAGAAATTGAAGGCAGAATCAAATTAACATCATCAAAATCCCCTACCAATTCTTCCCTCTCGCCCTTCTCCTGCCTTGCGCGCGTGCCTCCTCCCAGCTAGCCACCCTCATGCGCGGGGCTGCTGTGCGCTCTAGCACCCCGCCGCCACCAATATTTGCGCACGTCGCTTGCCACCCAGGCCGCCGCCCCCACCAGCCCACTCGTGCACGTGCACATGCCGCTACCCCGCCTCCCAGGCGGCCACCCATCTGCCCCTAGCCGCCTGGAGCCTCCGCCTAGCCCTTGCCGTGCCCTAGCTCTGCCATCACCGTGTGACCTAGCCCCCTGCCACGCCGCCCGCTGCCCGGAGCCCTCGCTGCTGCTGTGCGCGCGTGGATCCGCCACCCTGCCGCCACCCCTCATTGATCTCCCCTTTGCAACAAGCAAAAAGAAAAAAAGGGGAAACAAAAAAGAGAGAAGAAGAAGAGACAGATCGAAAGTGAGAGAGAGAGAAGTAAGAGGAGTTTTGTTTTTATAGTAATAATGTAATTAATAAGGTTAGTTATGAATTATAATTGTTAGTTATATATTATTTAGTTATAAGCTATTATATAAGTTATAAAGTTTTATAATATTAAGTTTTATGTTATTTATTAGTTATAAAGTTTATTTTAAGCTAATAAATATAAAGAATTAGTTTTATAAAATCATTATAAATTACTTTAAGTATAATATGATATCCATATGTTTTTGTTTGTAACTAACTTGCCTTGTAACACATGTGAACCCAGGTATCGCTACCGCTGATCGAGCCATGCTTTTTACGATGCTGTGTATTGTTAACTCACGTACCCTTGCTATGGATTTAAAAACAATAATAAATGCTTGTTAAAACTAGTTTCATTTCGTTTTCAAAGTATTTTGATTGAACAAATAGATAAGCTAAAATGCACAGTATCGTAAAAGAATCAATCGGTTTACATGTCATGGTTGACTGGAAAAAAGTGACAAGCTAGTAAATGACTCGTAAATTACAAATCTGGCAACATCACAGACACTTGGGATTGGGGTAACTTATAATAGCGAGTGTACGGGAGCGACCAGTCCGATCTTTGTTGTTGGCATCGTTTGGGTTCTAGCAACCCCTTCAAAGTTGGAAGGTGACAAATTCACAGATTTGATCACAGATTCTTGAACAGTATTGTATGTCTTGAACAGTATTGCATGTATTGATTGTCACAGTTTTGGTTTAACCCGGTTTCGCACACTCGTGGTATCAGGTGGACTTTTGGTTGCTCACTGTACTCCACATTATAAGTCACGTTCTAGGTTCGACACAGTTATACTCTCGTAAACTTGACATCTTTAATCATGTTACTTTTAATTGCAGATAAATTGTGAAAGTTGTAAATATGCAAAACTATATTTCTGCTATATTTCCATACTATTATTGTATGCTCTTTTTCTTCTAGTCCATGCTAGTTTGCCATACTTGTATATTGTTTTAATTTTCATGCTAGAGATATTTTGAGTTGCGTCTGATCCTGGCGACCCTTCTTTTTATGGTGGACCCGCCAGATACCTCACATATGGACGAGGTGACACCTGAATTAGCAGACGTCGAGTTCGCAGTTGAGTTTGACCAGGAGGACGCTGGTTACTGAGAGTGAGTGTGAGAATGTTATATTATCTTATGCTTTTCTTTTCCAGAGTGTGGCTTGGTGTGTATTTGTTTTTGGGCTGTATTCCTTTTTCTGTACACGGCTGATTTGTAATAAGTTTGTATTTTATTTTCAAGTATGAGTATTTGGCATATTTCTGCAACGGAGCCTGTATTGACTTCATTGGTGCCTAGCAGGACTTGCACATGTATCGAACAATAACAGGCCCCGGGAGTGGGTCGTTACAAGAATAGACGTCTTTAAGTTTATTCAGGCATTTAAGGAAATGTGGAAACTATTTTTATCAAGATATCCATAGGGGTATGCTGTCACAACATCCAATAGCAGCATAACCAAATTTCCTTGGCAAAATTATAAGGTATTCACAACTTATAACTGGGAGTCTGATGCATCATTTATATAAGTGAGTCAATCTCATCTTAATTTGTTTATTCCACAGTTTCAGCGAAAAAATCTTTAGCTATTGGCTATGCCTTATAGCGTATGATTTTGTACTTATATTTTTATTTATGCAATACATATTATGCCCACAAGTTTGACACCTTTTAGTATCTGGACTTCAGGTCAAAACACTTCACGTTTCATAAGTAAGTCAAGCTCAGCATTTATTGCCTCGTTCCATATTTGGCTAATCTATACATTTGTATTTTAGCCACAGAGTGTGGAATGATATTATATAATTATCATCGCTTTTGCGATGTAAGTGGCAATATGATACATGAATATATTGTCGAAAATTGTGTTCTCTTTGTCCAATACCTCCCCAGTACGTACACCATTTCATTTCAGTTTCTTCTAGATTTTCCACTTCAGGAAATGCGGGAGGGATTTTCCACTTAAGGCCTCTTGGTGTTCTTCACATTCTGGGAATTTTACCCTTGGATTCTGGTTGTCTGCCTCTTTGAGGATAACCACTTCTACTGCAGGTGGACTGCGTCCATTCTCAGGGATGTCAATCATAGCTGGATTATTAGCAGCATGGATGTGTGATCTGACAAATTTTCTTATTGTCAGTAACTATGTCCGATAACTGTTGAACAGTTTTCTTGAATACGATGGATTTTCAGGATCTCATTATCATATTTTATAATTTTCGGATCTTAAACTTTTGTTTATTTATTTTCAATGGTCAGTAGGGCTTCATGCATCAAACAAGTTGAGCCTAGCTAGCACTGGGAATGTGGACACATCTATGCACAGTCTTCGAGACGTGTTTTTAACACCTCTCCCATTTGGGGTGTAATGTATCTAAGGTGTATCAAACCCTATATGGATTCCAAGACAACGTTGAGGTCCTTATTTTATTCTATGTGGTGCTGTGGGAATGTAAACTACACACCCAAAATCCTCAACGGAGTGATATTTGGTGGTGTTCCATATGCTAATTGCATCGGAGAATGACTCTGATTCACAGAGGGTCTGAGTCTTATTTATGAAGCAGCATGCAAGATTGCATGTCCTTATACAGTCACCAATAAGTGGAATCAATGGACGTGTACTCTATTGGAGTCATTTTTAACAATTATGGGATTAAGGTAATTCTAGCTTTTCAAGGGCTTGAGGAATTATTTTCCACTGAAAGTTCCTATAATTGCTACCCAAGATTTGGAAATTTGTTTTATACAAATATGGAAGTCAATCCCACTTTACCTAAGCTCACCTCTAGTATTCTACATAAGCGCATTAGATTAGATGTACCCACTATAAATAGAATTTTGGGCATTCCTTGCGAGGGAACAACTCTTAGAAAGATTTTCATGACTGATTCTCTTATCATGGAAAAGATGTTCTCGAAGGGATGAGATTCACTCCTCACACATCAACTAGTGCTTTAGTGCCAAGGGCCAGGATTCTAACATTAATCATGTCCTACAATATCTTCTAAAGAGCTGTAAGCTATTCTGTGCTATTTGAGGGCCATGCTAAGAGTGTCTATACTTTTCTAGCATGAATAAAATTAAATTAGGTAGATTTGATCTATGAAAATCTGACACGTAGCACATCACAATCACTTCATCATGGCCACTTTTGTACTAATATTTTTGAGGATTTTGGCGACCACTTTGCTAGTGAAACCCACTTCATTCTGTCCATCCCAACCTTCAATAAAAGTGTATTATAGAGGAAGAAATTACAAATTGATCCTTCTTTGAACCTCGATAAGGAAGAAGAGGAAGAAGAAAATGAAGATGATGAAGATGATTCCGATGATGAAGCAACTCCCTCCATGTTGCGCATTGGACTTCTCCCTACTTGGTTTTGATGATGAGCAAATATAAATACTTGTGACTAATTCCCTTCATTCAGTTAATCCATTGCCTAAGCTAATCATGAAGATCAAATAGCAATGGATAACTATCAAGATCAATCAAAGCTCAATGAATTGAAGATTGGGTGATCAAGTTGAGGAAAGAAGCTTCAAAGACTTCTAGTCCATTCAAGAGAAAGAAGAGAAGCAAAATTCAATGTAAATCTTTTTATGCTTTTATTTCTCTTGATTAGAATGTAGCCTCATAGTAGAACTATCTTGGAACACACACACTTCACTCTATCTAGCCTAGGAAGTCATTGGAAACCATTTCCTAGGACTCCAACTCTTCATTCTCCTTAATGTGCATTCTGGACGTTCAACAGGCGACTGAAGAGCAAAATACATGCGCCTGTCTCCATACAGGCTATTGAGAATTGTTCTGCAGTCGTCTATAATGCTCACATTTTGACAAAGGTTTTTGGGCTTTTCATTCCTAACTTTCAACATGTGACTGCTGTACAAAGTACATGCACCTGTCTAGTGACTTGTTAGTTATTCGCCTGTCCACTCTTGTCCAAAGACCCCAAGATCTGTCAACTTACGCACATGTGCATCCAGGCGCACTATGTAGGTTTTACAGGTTCCTGCCCATGGCACATGCTCCTGTCTATATATCTATTGTCGCATGTCCATCACTTGCCAAGATCTTTCATTTTGACAAGTTACGCACTTGTGCACACCGAGACTGATGTTGGTTTCCCAGTCACATGCCCATGGAACATGTGTCTGTGGATACCACATCAGTCACATGTCCAAGTTTCCATGCATCTGTGGATACCACATCAGTCACATGTCCAAGTTTAACAATAATTTTTACATTTTGACAACTTACGCACTTTGCCTCATAAACACATGTAGAAGGTAGCCCAGGCGTCTGTTTAACCTTTATCAGTCGACTGTCCTACGTGGTAAGTTACTGTCTAAATTCTCACCTACCCTCAGACACAATGCAGCATGTGATTGTCCATTCTTCATTAGTCGCCTGTCCTCCCTGTAAAATTAATGCGTTGGGGTTTTCCACACGGATTTCAAAGGGAGATTTGGGTATTTTGTGTGAGGGTTTTAAAGAACCTATAAATAGGCCCTCTACTGTTCCATTGGATCCTCTTGATCAATTCCTAAAAACCATAAGCACTCATTGTTCCTCGTCTGCGGGACGGACGAGTCACCGCAAGTGCACGGTGCGTTATAGTATTTATAGAATGTCGAACTCTGGGGAGCCGATCGTCTAACACTTAGCTTTTTGTGGAAGGAGGAGAATGTGCGGTCAGGGTTGTCACGTTGAAATTGATTGGTTGGTTATGGAAAGTGGAATTAACTAAATATTAAACGTCTAAGGCATTCGGGATTCCCTACTAGGCCCTTCGGTAATGGATTTAAGGTCAAATGGTCCTTCGTTGGACGATGGATAAGGGTAGGAGTGTCGCATCTGGAGATGGAAACGAGCGTTAGACTTTCGTTGTCACGCTCGCTAACGAATCCCTATATGGAGCCATGTTTTTGTGACCGGCTTTGTACGAGAATGCGTGCATTATGCTTGACACTTGGTCCCGCCTCGCAATCTGTAAACACTCGCGTGCTCTACGGAATGCGACGCCACCTTATGGTCGGTTCTAGCGGTCGGGCTAATTTCGTAGTCGTTGGCTAGCGGATTGGGGATTAATGGTCACCCCCGGCTCTCGAGTCACTCTCGTGAGCGCGTGCCCCGGAAAACGACCGCTAAGCCCAAATCGGATTCGTGGGGATTCTCCTTAGGATATGGAGTTGCTTTCGCGGTCCTCCAATCCTAAGGTTAATCCCCCAAAACCCTTGTTCAAACCACCATAGGGAGACCCTAGATTCATCCAACGGAGGTCTAACCTAACATCCAATCCCTAAGATCCTAGGGATCCTCTCTAACCCCTAGATACACACTCCTCTAGTATGGCTATGGCTACAAAAGTGAGAGCAATGGAGATTAACATAATTACTTGGCCAAACAATATGAAACTAATATCAATGCAAATAGGAAACAATATAGAGCAATATATAAAGAAATCAAAGAGAAAGAAATAGATACCAAGATTTAGATTGCAAAACAAAATCACAAGAGAAAGAGCCTCTCCAATAGTTCTAAGGGTTCCAGCAGTAAAATCAAGCTTAACATAATCTAAAAATTGTTTGGTTTATATAAAAAACCCATTAGTGTTGGGTTTTACAGAAAAACCAAACCGAAACCCAATAAGAAAAGCAAAATTTAAGTTTGTCGACCTAGCGCTCAGTCGAGCGAGGTGATTGCTCGACCGAGCGCTTCCTTATGGAGTTCCATCTTGAAGTTTGAGAGGGGGCCGCTCGATCGAGCGGGGAAGTCGCTCGACCGAGCGCCATCTTCGGGAATTGATGTCGCTTGGTTGAAGAAGAGGCCGCTTGGTCGAGCGGCTACACGCTCGACCGAGCGAATTAAGCTCATTTCAAACAGAGAGTTCGAAGGCAAATGGTGGGGCTCTTCTGATACCTGGCTCGGGCGAGCCACTTGGTCGCTCGGTCGAGCGGGCCATCTCGCTCGCCCGAGCACTCCTTTGAATCCTTGGCCTCTTCTCTTAGTGTCACAGCTCGACCGGGCGTATGATGCGCTCGACCGAGCGATCTGGAAATATGCTGATATCCAGCTTTGCTCCTTCTATCTTCCTCTCTTCTCTTCTTAGATTATTTATTCTCCTACTCTTTTTCCTTCCTTCTTCTCTCCTTAGCCCACTTGGGTCGCCGTGGCAAGCCGACGCGAGCTTTGGCGTCGATGTTGTGTTCAAGATCTCGTATCGCTCCGAATCATGTCGAATTCCCTGAAAGTATATAAAACATCAAAAGAATCAAATATATTGAGAAAAGCACGATATAATACGAAAATACGAATTCGGGGGATCGAAACGATATGAAAATGCGCGATAAAAACTTAGAAAATATGGACACAATAAAATCCCCCCAAGCTTACCTCTTACTCGCCCTCGAGTAAGACGACTAAGAAGTTCGCCAGAGGGAGAAAACAACGAAGTGCAAAAGAAGTCAAAAATAAGAAAAAGCGACTAAATCATCTCATCATCTCATAAGCACGCATCAACACTTCAACTTAATAAAATGAAAGCACACGATTCACGAGAATCCATCAAGTCTAGCATGGATTATATAGAATTGATTTTTCGATGAATAAAACGAACTCGAGTTTATGATATGAAATCAGAGGAAAATTCCTATTATAACATACAATCAATATACAAAATCCAAAATTCGAATTCAAATCTCCATAACTCATTCGCTAAGCAGCGTATAGTGTCATGATCTATCATTTCAAGCGTGTAAGATGATTTTAGTTAACTCTTCATAAATGAAGATGGTAAATTCAATAAAATCTAGAGATCACCGCACTAAACTTTTTCATGAATCCTAGACATCATCGACCTTGCCATGTCCCTACTCTATATAGAAAGTGAGGTAAGGATGTGAGATTTTTCTTTTTACAATTGTTTTTGGCTATACAATTTTCTTTATATATACATATTTTTATTTCCTTATATACACGAGATAGCTCAATATATACAAGAGGCGGCCTATGCATCCCATACCAGGTAGTCTTAGGGCATCAGGTTATGAAGAACCCCTTGGGCCTTTTATTTATGTAATATTTTTTTTGGTTTTTTGATTTTTCCAATGTTTTTGGGATTTTTGCAAACTCACGTAAAAACGATGTAATGCAAAGCACATTCAAAGATCGTGATTGGCTATATACAAAAAGAAAAAGAAAAAGAAAGATAGAATTGTGATATGGCTCGGTGTCAGAATATCTAGTAAACACTATTAAAGTGTTGTGAGTTATCCAAACTCTATTGAATTACCATTCATTATGAAAGCATACGTTTTCACACAATCATGCAATTCTTCATTCAATTATCAATTAATCAAGTAATTTTAAGTTTACCTGTTTCGAGAATACTTATCACGGAGAAATGGATCTAAATCATGGAAAATCATATTAATATACATCCTACTCAAGGAATATCTCAAACTCATGGAAGCATAGAGTTCAAAATTGTAATCCATCCTATATATATTCAATGAAGCGCACATAGACTTTGATAAATCATACGTGAGTGTGTAGAGCAAGTAAGTTGAGTGTGCGCAGCTTATAATGCAATCATAGGAGAATCATCTTTAGTCTAATAAAAAAGAAAAAGAAAAAGAAAACAAGCATGCAAACAGACAAAAATAGAAAGAAAGGAAAAAAATGATATGATGCTAAAAAGGGAAAAATGGGGCAGAAATGGGACTGAAAAATGAGAATAATAAAAAGGAATAAGTATAAAGCGATATCACTCATCTCCCAAGCTAAACGCATCAGTGTCCTCACTGATGAGAGAGATGGAAAATGATGCTAAGGGCGGGATGGGTGGGATGTATGAAATAAAATGAAGATGCAAATGCATATGTACAATATGCATATATACAACGAATGCAGATGAGGATAATGGGGATGATGATGATTGAAAAACAGATACCAAAATGTGACTCCCCCAAGCTGGACTAAGCCATGCCCTGAAATGACAGATGTGCACAATAATATGAGGGGGAGACACGGGAACACCGAGAAGCTATAAATCAAGCACCACCACCACCCGATGGGGGGGAGGTGGCTGAAGAAGCGGAAGGATGCGGTCCAGCTTCTTGCTGTTTCGTTGCTCAAGATCAAGGAGTGCCTCAACGGCTCTGCGGAGCTCAAGTATAACATGCTCCACCCCTTATAGTCGACCTAAAATGTCGGGAGGACGGGAGCTACTGGATTCACCACTCGGATGGGGTGCCCGTGTGGTGAAGGCATGGTGCAGAGGGAGTATAGGCTGTGCAGAGACTGGGGTAGTGGTGGTGGGAGCAGAGGAGGAAAGCAAACTGGAGGCAGGGGCTGATGTGGCAGGTGTAGACACGGTAGAGGTGGTGGCAGCAGCTGTGGAGACAGACACCAACACACTCTCCGTAAAAATGGCCGAGACCGTGCTAGAGATAGGTGCAGCTAGGGATGTAGGCACTAGTGTGGTTTTGAGTGGTGGTGATGTGTGGACAAAAGGACCGCCGCTCAGATCAGAAGTGAGGACCTCAGCTGAAAGTGCTGCGTCCTCATCAGAATTGTGGACATGAGGGTCGATGGTCGAATCAAAAACCTGGGGTTCAGAGGAAATCACAGGGTCCTCAAAATATGTGAGGACAGAAGGGGCCAATGTTGGCTCGACTAAGGGCAAGGTGGGGTGGAGATCCTTAGCGGGTAGCGGGTCAGCGCCCGGCTGGTGAGCAAGCTGCTCCTGGGCAACCTACGCATCATCGGGCTCCGGCTCATAAGTGGGAGGGATGCGCTACTGGATGGGGAGGAATCACTCTACCTGCTGAGGGGCCATGAAAGTTGCAGCAGGGCTCGAAAGGACCATATAGTCGGCGTTAAAATTCCTGTGAAGGTATACCCAATGCCTCTCACCATGGGCCCTAATAATATGCATGTGAGAAAGCACACACAAAGATAGGGTGGTAGGGCCTGGTGCCTGTAGAAGGTCCTCAGGGATGGGAAGCCTGACCCACTGGGCAATAATGGTAAATAAGCCCCCACAACAAATGGGGCCTATCTGCAGGTAGCAGCCCAATATAGGCGGTCGCAGAAGACCTGGGTGTGATCTATGGGATAAGCAGGGTGAGAGGTGCCATCGGGCTGCGCCTTAAGTGGGAGGGTAAGGCCCCACCAGATGAAGAGCACGATAGAAGACATAGTCCTGTGCTCATTCATGCAAAGCATTATGGTGGCAATGTGGTGCTGGGATAGTCTCAGGCAGGGGTGAATGATCAAGGAGGACTTCGAGCGGATAGCTCTGAAGACGGGCAAGCTGGATATCCTCTCCCAAAATCGTGTGGTGTAAATGTCAGGGGGAGTATCCATGCCAGGGCGATTGGCGGTCTCAACATCATGGACTATGGGCCACTGGAATAGGTCACGGAGTCCAATATAAGTAAACTCCATATCCACGCCCAGTAGGCTGAAGCGTATCCCCCTGTTGGTACGACGCAGGGAGCTTAGGGCCTCTAGGGTCAGGCGAGTGTAAGTCTTTACCTGCAACCCTAGGAAGTGGTCCCAACCTAAATTCCTACATAGCTGCCTAATCCCTGGAAATAGGCCTAGCAGCTCAAAGCCTCCTAAATCGGCGAATTTGGTCGATACGACCTATCGCCTAGAGAGACTGGCAAATTGACGACTGTGGGCATCGTCTATAAATGTGATGCCGTAGGTCTCTAGGGCATCGCCCTTAGGGGGGGTGTGTGGGTGGGGGGGGGGGTGGAGGTGGTGGGGGTGGTGCGGGCTCACTCGCAGGGATACATGTCCCAGATGAGGAGCTAGGAGATGAGTGTTCCTTCTTGGCAGGTGGGGGGTGAAGGTGATGATGGTGGGGATGGTTGGGGAGTGCGTATGGCGGTGGATGGCCTAGAATAAGGAGCCCTCTGGGCCTTCTTCCTTCTAGGTGCGGGTTGTGTAGGAATTGGGGGTTGGGATGGCGGTGGTGTGGTGATGGTGGTGGATGTGCGTGTGGTAGAGGAGGAGGGCTTGTGGGCCAACTCCTTTATACATGCTAGCTGTGGTGGGGGTTGGGATGGGGGTGGTCTGGTGACGGTGGTGGATGTGCGTGTGGATAGGGGATGTGTAGGGGGTGGGGTGGTGGTGGTGGAAGTGCATGGAGGTGCTGTGGTATGTGGTGGAGGTGTAGCGGTACATAGTGGAGGTGGTGGAGTGTCAGGTGAGGGTGATCGTACAATGGTCCTGCGGGGCATTGTGCGCTCGTGTGCAACCAACCAAAGAGATATATAATAAAAACGAAGAGAAGGGAACGAGTGTAACCTTAGAGAAGCAACGAGCAAAGCTACGAATAGCGAATTACTTGAGCCCCAATGTGTGATGCCCCTCCAAGAGCGTTAAGGAGTTCCCACCAAGCTTCTCGCTGGCCAGAAGATTTGAATTTTGGGTTCAATTTTTGAGAATTTGGGCGAAATTTCGGGGAGCTTACTGTTTAGGAATCGGGGGAGGGGGGTTGTGGAAAGGAGAGGAGGGTTATGGAGAGGAGAGGAGAGAAGGGTTGTTTGGGGGGAGGGTTGTGGAGAGGAGAGGAGGGTGTCGACGGCCGGGGGGGATGTGTTTGGTCGAGGGAGCGGCGGAGCTAGGGGGATTGGTCAAAGGGGAGGGAGAGATAGGGGGGATCTGCTGGAGGAGCTCAGGAAAAAGGAGGGAGGTGCTCGGGGGGTTGGGTTGAGGGGAGGGTGGCGGTGGCATGTGAGAGAGGATGGATGAGGGAAGGGATTTGCTGGAGGATCTTGGGTGAGGGGAGGGAGGAGATCTAGGGTTCGCTCGCTCGGATTCTGGTAAAGATTTGAGCAAGTGCCCCGATCACAACTTATAGGGCTGGCTCGGGAGGTCGAGCGCTCGGTTGAGCGGGTCGATGTGCTCGGTCAAGCATAGCTCGGTCTCACCCCCTCCCCCTCCTACATTGGGTCGGTCGCTCAGTAGAGTGGCTGGCTATGGTCGACTGAGTGATCTGGAAACTTAGCATTTCTAGCTTATGAATCGTCTCGTATTTCACGTCGATTTTTGAATCTTCACTCCACGTCCGTGCTTTACTCTCTCGTTTGGCATCATGACCGTCAAGTCCCTGCCAACAAGCATCAATTATTTATAGATTTCAGAATTTTTGTAATAAAAAATCTCAAAAAATCTAACTAAAACCGAAATGCGGGGAAATAGGTCAGGTTACAACCCACCAAGCGCTTGTTTAAGGTTGTTAGCTCGACCCCTGCTGCTTAATGAGGTGATATGTTGGGCGCACGCGAGATGCGTCGATCATTTTTTCCGACCAATCCTTGTGGGGCCGGTTGGTCAAATGCCTCCTTCAGACCCTTAGCTGTCCGTTTATCCTCTTTTCTCTACGATCCTTGTCTCTCTTTGCGGTGCCCCATAGACGCTGCAGCTATCGGGTTCCTGATCTTCACGACGTCTAGGTCGTGATCCTCCATGGCGAGCGTAGCATGCTTGTGCATCATCAATCCGTTGTTTGGATCCTCATCCAAGACATGCAAATAGACCGCTGCCTCTTTGTCGTGCCAAGGGTCCACACCATGGTCCTCGCTCAGTTGCAGGGGGTCCAAAAAGACTTCTTCAGCTGTGAACTCCTCCACGAGCTCATCTTCAATCATGTCAGGTATCTGACGTCCGCGGCGGGCTTCCTCTCCCTTATCAGCTTGGGTAGCTGAAATTTAGCCTCAATGTTTTCCACATTGAGGGAGAGCATTCCTTCTCGCATGTCTATCAAAACTCCAGCCGTCGACATAAATGGATGACTTAGAATATGCTGAGACCCGCTGTCTTCCGACATATCCATAACGACGAAATCAACCAGCATGCTCACCCCATCGAAAATCAATAAGATGATGTCCCTAGCCACTCGACCGGGTGTGTCACTGATCTGTTTACGAGCTGGATCGTCATGGCCTTTGGCTCTAGCTTCATCCTGGTGTTGAGGCATCGAAATATAGACAATGGAATCAAACTGATGCTGGCCCCCAATCTATCAAGTCTCTCCTGATGGGGACGCCGCCTATGGAGCATGGAACGGTGAAGCTTCCCGGATCCGGGAGCTTCTTGGGTAGTTTATTGCTCCTCAAAAATGAAGACGGCTGCTCTGCCAACATGACTTGCTCCGCATTCCTCTTCACAGAAATGAGCTCCTCGAGGAACTTGGCTTATGATGGTATCTCCGTGAGGGCGCTCATAAAGGGGATGTTGAGCACCACTCCTTTCAAAAGTTCAATAAATTTGGCATACTTCTCTGACATCTTGGCCTTCGCCAACCTGCTAGGGAATGGAATCGTGGCGAGGCGATCCTTGGGTTTCTCCACGGGCCTTGCCCTTTCCTTAACTGCTTCTTCCTCCACCGGAGGGTGATCGCTCCCAGATATACACCCGGAAAACAATGTAGCTTTATCGCAAGTGTACGATTAAGTGGCAAGCGGGTATCGAATCACAGGGAGGACGAATGACGGTACTCTATTTCATAAGCTATTGGGTGGAAAATCGTTTGAGAATGGATGGTGTAACGATTGTTCGAGTATTAATGCAAATTCAATATAATAAAGTTGTCTAGGGCTAGTGAATCTCCACTTTGGATTTTCAAGTTATCAATGTGAGTTATGAACAACCATACAATCAAACTTGGCTAAAGTTGAACTTGCCACAACTCTCTGGAGAACGGACTCATGTTGTCGTTCTTTTGTAGGTTTATAGCAATCTAAATTAAAGCTTCGCTGTCGCGCAAGCCTAACTCAAACCACTAGCATTAAGATCGGCAATTATGTCCAATCCTAGCTCAAGCTCGCTGTCACACAACTTGAGTTCAGATCTAGATCGTGATAGTTTGTACTCGTTCACCGTCGTGTAACGAGTATGAGTATAGGAGAACAATAAAAATGCTAGCTTGGTCTTGGTCTTGCCAATCACTCATGCTCCCTTCGGATGTCGGAGTGTTGGGTACTCCATATGACTCGCACATCCTCTTTTTAATCCTTTTCACAACCTTGGAGAGAGAGAGAGTCAAACTTTGTGGTCAACTCCACCACTACCTTTGCTTCATAGATACTTGTCAGCTTCGATGATGATAATGATTGGCCCCTCTCATTAGCCCATTACTGATTGTTGGAGGCCATCTCCTCTAGAACTGATGTGGCATCCTTCGGTGTCTTTGATGGAATGGCTCCGTTGGTCGTGGCATCAATTATCATTTTGGTGTCCGGCCGCAATCCATTGTAGAAACTGAGCACAAGCTCCCAATCGTCGATGCTATGGTGGGGGCATTGATGTTGTAGATCTTTAAACTGCTCCTATGCTTCATAGAGAGACTCTTGGGACCCTTGCTTGAACGACATCAAAGAGTTTCTTATCTTCACGGTCTTGGATGGCGAGTAAAATTTGTTGACGAACTCACTGGCTAGCTCGTCCCAAGTAGTGAATGTCCCATGAGCTTGCGTCCTTAGCCAATATAAAGCTTTTTCACGGAGAGTGAAAGGGAAGAGACGCAACCGGATAGCATCCTCCGGTACATTCAACATCTGAAAAGTGGCACACTTCGTCAAGAACATTTGTAGGTGATAATACAGTTTCTCTTGAGAATTCCCATGGAAGGGGTCTTGTTGCATCATACAATTAGTCCCGTTTTCAGTTCAAAGTTCTTGTTGGCCGCCAACTCTGGCATAAGTATGGAAGATGTAGTAGCCGAATTGTTTGGGGTAAGCCTATCCTGGAAGGAAACAAGCCTAGTGGTCCGCCGCAATCGCTCATCTCTAGTTTCCTCCGCCATTTGGTTCTCCTCTAGAATTGATCTCTTTTCGACTCTCAGTTTCCTTGCCGTGCGCTCGATCTCAGGATCAAATAGTACATCTTCTTCGGATGCCTTCGACATCGTGTTCATGCATAGAAAAAGAGAAACTAGAAAGATTCATTAGGGCAATATAGGAATATAAGAAAATAAAGATGAAATAAAGGAAGAAATATAGCTAAGTAAATAAAATACCGTCGCCTCCTTGGCAACAGCGCCAAAAACTTGATCGCTCCCGGATATACACCCGGAAAACAATGTAGCTTTACCGCAAGTGCACGGTTAAGTGGCAAGTGGGTATCGAATCACAGGGAGGACGAATGACGGTACTCTATTTCAATTACTAAGCTATTGAGTGGAAAATCGTTTGAGATGGATGGTGTAACGATCGTTCGAGTATTAATGCAAATTCAATATAATAAAGTCGTCTAGGGCTAGGGAATCCCCATTATGGATTTTCAAGTTATCAACGTGAGTTATGAACAACTATGCAATCAAACTTGGTTAAAGGTGAACTTGTCGCAACTCTATGGAGAACCGACTCATGTTGTCACGCTTTTATAGGTCTATAGCAATCTAAATTAGAGCTTCGCTGTTGCGCAAGCCTAACTCAAACCACTAGCATTAAGATCGACAATTATGTCCAATCCCAACTCAAGCTCGCTGTCACACAACTTGAGTTCAGATCTAGATCGTGATAGTTCGTACTCGTTCACCGTCGTGCAACGAGTATAAGTATAGGAGAACAATAAAAATGCTAGCTTTGGTCGCTGTCGCGCACCAAATCTAGAAAATTTCGATTGTAATCCTAAATCGAATATCTAGGGCTTTTCTTGGATCAAGATCCTCTGTCGAGCTCATGAGATCCAAGAGAAATCCCTATCTATCCGTAGTGAATTAATCAAGATCTAACCTTCCTAACAAGCTTAATATCATGGCAATTCAATAGGTCTCACAATTCAAACATTTGATCCATAAGGTTCATCCCTTTGCCCTAGAGCAAAGGAACTACTCACAATTCATATTAGAAATCGATAGGAACACAAGATCAACATGGAATTAATCATGCAATCAAGATTCAATAAGAGATATAGCATAAAAATCAAAACTTGCAAGAGATTAAGACAAACCAATGTCGCCAAAGAAGCTTTCAATAGAAAATTAAGATCCAATCTTCAATCTCTCGCTAATACAAAAGCTTAACTAGGGCTAAAAACTCAAGAAAAATTATTCTAGGAAGTCTATCTGGTCTCCCCTAGGGCTAGAGACAAAACCGGGCTTAAATACATGCGCAAAAGAACCAAAAAACGCAGACCAAACTGCCCCTGCGCCGCCAGAAACCCTTGTTTTCCCGACTGGGTGTCTGCGCTACACGGCCGAGTGGGAATCTTACTCGACTGAGTGGGAATCTTACTCATCCAAGTATGACAGTCTGTAGATCATCCCAAAAACAGAGAATCCGGCCTGTTTTCCTTCAAAATCTTGGCCTCCACTCAGGCGTGTGGAGTTCTTACTCGGCCGAGTGGAATTCACCACTCGGCCGAATACATTGTGGTACTCAAGCTGGCAGATGTCATCGTGTCAGCTTTGCTCGGTCTAGTAAGCTGCTTCACTCAGCCGTGTGAGCTGTCTTACTCGGTCGAGTGGCCTGTTCCTGAGCTCATTCCTTCTCCTCCTCGCTTCCTCGTCGATTCCTTCAATGTCCTTCTTCTTCCACTCATCCTCTTGCACCGTTAACTCTCCGATATGATCATGGGCGATGCTCTGACATGTGTGCAAGTCCTCTAGGCTCCAAATTGCTCCATATCTCTTGAAATCAGATGACAAATAAGAAATAATGAAAAGTATCGAAACATCGTCAAATAATCGGGAAAATCATGATATGAGAAATCGAAATGGCATATAAGTATGCAGAAATAAAGTGTAAAATATGAGCCTATCAAAATCCCCCAAGCTTGCCTCTTACTTGTCCTCGAGGAAGATGAGTAAAGAGACGAAATTGGCAAATAAAAATAAGGAAAAAGGAATGAAAGAAAGGGAAGGTGAAGAGGCAAAGATGCTAGATCGTTCTCTCAGAACTCAAAGTAGCATACTCAAATAGCACGAACAATGAATATAAACATGCTAAAGCTTTTCACTTTGATACCATTTCATATAGGTGCTTTTGATAGAAAAACTAATAACATCAAAAATCATATGAAATATGAAATCATTTTAGAATCAACATCGTCAAGGGCATGTAAAACGATATACATAATCGTTGATCACACACTTTTCAATTAACCGCTTTCTACTCGGAGTATAAGCGATATCACACATTTCAAATTAATAAGAATAGAAAAAGATGGTTTTCACAAATTTCATGCCAATATTCAATTCATGAACGTCGTTATACTCTAAGTAATCTCCTTAAGTATCAAAAATTACCTAGCTTAGGTTGTCATGCACATATTGGTAGTCACTCTCACACACGTTATTAGATCCCCTCCTCCAAGCTTATCTATAAGCGTGGTGGCATCAAATATAGAAATACGTCTTTTCCCCAAATTTTCGTAGCTAAAAAAAGAAAGATAGAAAGAAGGAAAGACGGGATCGTGTATATACAATGGAATCCCTTTTTTCTTTTCTCTTTTTTCTTTTTCTTCTTTTTTTCTATATATATACACGATCCTAAATAAGATAGAAAGATATATATATATATATATATATATATATATATATATATATATATATATATATATATATATATATATATATATATTTCTTTTGATATTTTGGGATTCATGGAGCTTATTCTTTTCAGCATGGAGAAGAAGCCAATATAGGGTTCACCTAAGGGAGATTCACCAATGACTATAAGTATAGAAATGATGTTCAAGATATGTGGAGAAAGGAATATACATAACGCTAGGTTCATTCTTTGTATGTGCACATCAACTTCAGCAGCGTAATTTAATCTACTCAGTTTGACAACAAAAAGTAAACTAATCCATTCATATCAAATGGCAATCATTCATTCAACCTGGAAGCTCAAAGAACATTTCATGCAAAAAGAAGTGATAATAGAAAGGCAAAGCAGTACTCCGAGTATATGCAATCAATGCGTGAAGCTTGGTGTGTTTTATACGAAGAGTATACAATGATAGTTCCCAGACTCAGTTAACGCTAAAATTTCATTCAAATTCATATAGCAGACGATGGGAGTTCTTTTTCTCAAATGCATATCAATGTATCACATATGATATCAGAAATGAAAACGATAACATGCCAAGAAAATACGTGCATAAGAGTAAAGCAAACTCCAAGATATTCATCATAGGAAATTCATCTCTAGCAAAGAAAGTAAAAGAAATAAGAACAAAAATAAAAACGAACTATACATATGCAAGTCACTCCAAAAGTAAAAAAACCGTGATGCATGGCAAGAAAAAGAAAAAGTGAGTGAAAATGAGTGAAAAATAAAGAAAGGTGAAAAATAAAGGTAAAAATGAAGAAAATAAAAAGTGCGTGTGTGCACTCACTCCCCCAATCTAAACATCACATTGTCCTCAATGTGCAAAGTATGGCACTAGGACGTATAAGATAGGGGAGGGTGGGTGTGGATGCATATCATAATGCAAAATAAAAGGGAAAATAAAGAAAGTAAAATATGGAATGATATATGCAAATGATGAATGCAGTAGGCATGCAAATGATGGATGTAAAGTGCAAAATGGAGACAAGATGTGGACCAGAAGTGCAAACTCCCCCCAGAATGATATATATATATATATATATATATATATATATATATATATATATATATATATATATATATATATATATATATATATATATATATATAAAATAGTTCCCTGCAAAAAAGTGATCAAAACATGTGGGCAAGCAAAATAATGGCAAAATGATGGGGCGTGAGGTGGAGCAGAAATAACATGGCAGGCATCAAGTGTACGTGGTGGTGGAGTGCCATCACCTCCCTATGGTGGGTACGGTGGTGGCGAAGGTGCATGCTCCTGAGGGATGGGCTGGGGTGCTGGTGGTGGAAGCTGTGGTAGGCGATCAAGGATCTGGTTCAGCGTGTGCTGAATACCAGGGAGTATGGTAACACGTGCTTGCACGGAGCTAATGGTGGCAGTGAGAGCCCTAAAATCCACTCTGAGCCCACTCACGGTCCCCTCGACAGCACGGAGATGCTGGACAAGGGCGTCGAGATCGGGAGCAGAGGGTCGCACAGGAGGAGGACAATGCTATCACACACGGCCACCGTAGACCAGTGGGACCATTAGTGGGTGAGGATGTAGGGAGTGTGGGAGGTGGTTTTCTAGGGATTCGAGAGTCAGCTCTAGCGGAAGAAGGAACGGGGCCGTCAGTCCTCTTCCGCTTAGAAGAGGGCTGCCGCGCACGAGACCTAGTGCGTGGGGGCATCGTGGTGCCGTGAAACGCACAGAAATCATAACGTGCTCAAAATAAAATAGGAAACGAGTGTACCAAGCACGATGCGAGTACTCGTAAGCAACCTGAACGAGAGACGCCTTCCCTGCAGCTCCGAACTAGCGCAGGATCTCCCCTAATCTATCATGAAGCACAAAAGCAATAGATTAGCAATGAGAATCGTAAAATCGATGGGTTGATCAATAGAAATATGCGTAAATAGGGTTCAATTTGGAATTGGGGTTGAATTGGGCTTATGAAATGGGAAGAAGGAGAAAAAGGGCAATTTCCAGCTTGGAGGTCCGGCGATCGCCGGCCGGCAGCGAAAGGGGTGACGACGGAGGGTGCTCTAGCGATGGGGGTGGTCGCACCGCTCGGGCGAGTTGGAGGCAGCTCAGGCGAGTGGAGGAGGGGTTCGGGTGAGTCGAGAGAGAGGGGGGTTCAGAGATTTGGGTATTTTGAATCCCGAGCTTTCGATTTCATTTTTATAGGGCTGAGTCAGGTTTGAGTCACTCGGTCGAGTAACGATTATCACTTAGATGAGTCGCAATTAAAAACAGAGAAGGGATTTTTGAGTAATCTGTTATAGGCTCCTACTCGTCCGAGTAGGAATAGTCACTCGGTCGAGTGAGTTAAGCTACTCGACTGAGTAAACAGGCTTCACAAAGCAATTTAAGAGCTTATGGTGTCAAAGTCACTCGATCAAGTGACAAAGTCACTCGACCGAGTGGCATATAATTTCTAGAGAGGTGGTTTTGAGACTCCCTGTACAGTACCCTACTCGGCTGAGTAGGTTCTTCCCTCGACCAAGTGAACAAAGGCTCGGCCGAGCGGGCTCCTCTTTTCAGCTCCAGACTCTCTGTTTTGCAACACTTTCTGTTTCTTCCTCTCCCGTCAGATTCGTCCTTCCTTTGGCAGTCCCTGGAGTACTCTCCATCGCCATGGCCATCCTCCATTCATATGGACTCTTATCATCTTCTTCCTGAAATGAAAAACATTGCCTGTCGTCAAATTCTTCCTAGACTCTTGACTCTATAGACTAATAACGATCTAAAACAAAAGTGAAAGTAAAATTCAACTAAAAACTAAGATAGAACCGTCGGGTTACCTCCTACAAGCGCTCGTTTAAGGTCTTGAGTTCGACCCCTTAAGATTTAGCGTTTAACGCGTGATGTTCGGCGCATAGGAGATGCGCATATCGAACTTCGCGGGGAGGCCTTGAGGGTTTAGATGTAGTGCTAGCTCTTCTTTGGCCTCCCTAGTGTGCGTCTCCTCTCTAATGGTGTTGAGGGATGACTTCTCCAAGCTTCTGTTCTTCGTATCTTTCTTCTTATGCGATGGAGATGTGTTAACTAGTGATGCCTTCTCCCTATGCTTCGCCGTAGAGAGCTTGCAGAGCTCTCTAATCCTCACGAAATCAACGCCATTCTTCTTGTCCTCGGTGAGCTTGGTCACTTCCTCGATTCACTTCCTCGATGAGAGGATTCGATGGGTCTTCAATTGTAGTGCCATCCTCGGTATTTGGGACTCCATCAAGGCTCTCCGTATGTAAGGCTCCAACGGCATAAGGCATGGCTTCATCATTGCCTCATCAAGGAGGTCCACGTAGTCGGCTTCTTCCGGCCAAGGTCTTTGCTTCATTGTCTTGGGAAGATGAAATTCAACCGTGATGTTGCCAATGTTGAGAGACAACGTTCCTTCTCTCACATCCACTATGACTCCGGTAGTGGCTAAGAAGGGGTGTCCAAGTATAAGCGATGTTACGCCCTCCTATTTTATGTCCATGACGACGAATTCGCATGGTACACAAAGACCTCCCGGTATTTGAAGTGGCATGTTTTCAGCAATCCCCATTGGCCTAGTTTTTGCCCATCGGCGAGTTGGATCTTCATATCAGTGGCTTTGAGGTCGGTCCCAGTGTTGAGCTTCTTAAACATAGTGAGCGGCATGAGGTTTACGCTCGCTCTAAAGTCTACCAAAGATTTTTGGAGGGGGACTCCGCCAAGGGTGCATGGAATCCAAAAACTTCAGGGTCTTTCATTTTCTTTGGCATCTTCTCCTTGTTAACGAACCAAGTTCCTTGCTCGGCTAGCATGATCTTATCCGTTCATTTCTTCCCTGTGATTAAGTCCTTGAGGAACTTGGCCTACGTCGGGATTTCAATTATCGCATCCATGGAAGAGATGTTTAGGCTAACGCCTCACAAGTACTCCAGAAATTTGGCGAACTTCTTTTCCATCTTGGCCTTCCCCAACCGTTGCAGAAATGATATATGTGACATGTAGGTTCGCTCCTTTTGAGGTTCATCTGCTTCGGATTTTTCTTCGTTATTTACCGTCTTGGGGCTCTCTTCTTCATTAATTTGCTCCTTTTCAACCAGAATTTTCTCCATGGGGTCTTTAGCTTGAACCATAGCGGGAGTGGTATCCTTCCTGCCTCTCGTAGTCACCGCTACTTCCGTGTTGATGTGGCCAGTGTTACTCCTCGGGTTTTGCTCCGGTTGGACCGGCAATTGTCGTTGAGCCTTGTTGAGCAGAGTAATTTGCTCTGCC
The DNA here is from genome assembly GCA_030789695.1 of Scilla litardierei. Classification (NCBI taxonomy): domain Eukaryota; kingdom Viridiplantae; phylum Streptophyta; class Magnoliopsida; order Asparagales; family Asparagaceae; genus Scilla; species Scilla litardierei. The sequence goes on from CM061142.1 coordinate 107,388,725, forward strand.
AATTGTGCCACAATAGTCTTAAGAGAATCTTGGCCCGCCGTCAATTTTGCATTGATCTTATTTTGCTCGGCCATGAACTCCTCAACTCTATCTTCATGTTCAGATCTTGGTGGTGCCGACGGTGGGTTTTGTGGTCTCCATCCTTGATTATATCTGGGGGGGTTTATAAGGCCCCGCTTGTTGCATTTGTTGATGATGATGTTGTTGGGGCGGCCTTTGTTGATACGGTTGTTGATGTTGAGGTGGCCGGGCTTGTTGTTGTTGAGGTGGTGATTGTTGATGAGGGGGAGTCAAGGCTCCCTCATTGTAGCATAAAAAAATCCGGGGTGACCCTTGGTAGCCGGGTTCACCCAATAACCGTTGTTACCCCCACCGGCAACGTATTGCACTTGCTCCATGGCTCCTTCATTTTGCTCGCTTCCAACAAACATAACTTGGTCTTGGTCTTGCCAATCACTCATGCTCCCTTCGGATGTCGGAGTGTTGGGTACTCCATATGACTCGCACATCCTCTTTTTAATCCTTTTCACAACCTTGGAGAGAGAGAGTCAAACTTTGTGGTCAACTCCACCACTACCTTTGCTTCATAGATACTTGTCGGCTTCGATGAATATAATGATTGGCCCCTCTCATTAGCCCATTGCTGATTGTTGGAGGCCATCTCCTCTAGAACTGATGTGGCATCCTTCGGTGTCTTTGATGGAATGGCTCCGTTGGTCGTGGCATCAATTATCATTTTGGTGTCCGGCCGTAATCCATTGTAGAAACTGAGCACAAGCTCCCAATCGTCGATGCTATGGTGGGGGCATTGATGTTGTAGATCTTTAAACTGCTCCTATGCTTCATAGAGAGACTCTTGGGACCCTTGCTTGAACGACATCAAAGAGTTTCTTATCTTCACGGTCTTGGATGGCGAGTAAAATTTGTTGACGAACACACTGGCTAGCTCGTCCCAAGTAGTGAATGTCCCATGAGCTTGCGTCCTTAGCCAATATAAAGCTTTTTCACGGAGAGTGAAAGGGAAGAGACGCAACCGGATAGCATCCTCCGGTACATTCAGCATCTGAAAAGTGGCACACTTCGTCAAGAACATTTGTAGGTGATAATACAGTTTCTCTTGAGAATTCCCTTGGAAGGGGTCTTGTTGCATCATACAATTAGTCCCGTTTTCAGTTCAAAGTTCTTGTTGGCCGCCAACTCTGGCATAAGTATGGAAGATGTAGTAGCCGAATTGTTTGGGGTAAGCCTATCCTGGAAGGAAACAAGCCTAGTGGTCCGCCGCAATCGCTCATCTCTAGTTTCCTCCGCCATTTGGTTCTCCTCTAGAATTGATCTCTTTTCGATTCTCAGTTTCCTTGCCGTGCGCTCGATCTCAGGATCAAATAGTACATCTTCTTCGGATGCCTTCGACATCGTGTTCATGCATAGAAAAAGAGAAACTAGAAAGATTCGTTAGGGCAATATAGGAATATAAGAAAATAAAGATGAAATAAAGGAAGAAATATAGCTAAGTAAATAAAATACCGTCGCCTCCTTGGCAACAGCGCCAAAAACTTGATCGCTCCCGGATATACACCCGGAAAACAATGTAGCTTTACCGCAAGTGCACGGTTAAGTGGCAAGTGGGTATCGAATCACAGGGAGGACGAATGACGGTACTCTATTTCAATTACTAAGCTATTGAGTGGAAAATCGTTTGAGATGGATGGTGTAACGATCGTTCGAGTATTAATGCAAATTCAATATAATAAAGTCGTCTAGGGCTAGGGAATCCCCATTATGGATTTTCAAGTTATCAACGTGAGTTATGAACAACTATGCAATCAAACTTGGTTAAAGGTGAACTTATCGCAACTCTATGGAGAACCGACTCATGCTGTCACGCTTTTATAGGTCTATAGCAATCTAAATTAGAGCCTCGCTATTGTGCAAGCCTAACTCAAACCACTAGCATTAAGATCGACAATTATGTCCAATCCCAACTCAAGCTCGCTGTCACACAACTTGAGTTCAGATCTAGATCGTGATAGTTCGTACTCGTTCACCGTCGTGCAACGAGTATAAGTATAGGAGAACAATAAAAATGCTAGCTTTGGTCGCTGTCGCGCACCAAATCTAGAAAATTTCGATTGTAATCCTAAATCGAATATCTAGGGCTTTTCTTGGATCAAGATCCTCTGTCGAGCTCATGAGATCCAAGAGAAATCCCTATCTATCCGTAGTGAATTAATCAAGATCTAACCTTCCTAACAAGCTTAATATCATGGCAATTCAATAGGTCTCACAATTCAAACATTTGATCCATAAGGTTCATCCCTTTGCCCTAGAGCAAAGGAACTACTCACAATTCATATTAGAAATCGATAGGAACACAAGATCAACATGGAATTAATCATGCAATCAAGATTCAATAAGAGATATAGCATAAAAATCAAAACTTGCAAGAGATTAAGACAATCCAATGTCGCCAAAGAAGCTTTCAATAGAAAATTAAGATCCAATCTTCAATCTCTCGCTAATACAAAAGCTTAACTAGGGCTAAAAACTCATGAAAAATTATTCTAAGAAGTCTATCTGGTCTCCCTAGGGCTGGAGACAAAACTAGGCTTAAATACATGTCCAAAAGAACCAAAAAATGCAGACCAAACTGCCCATGCACTGCCAAAAACCCTAGTTTTCCCGACTGGGTGTCTGCGATACTAGGCCAAGTGGGAATCTTACTCGGTCGAGTATGACAATCTACAGATCATCCCAAAAAACATAGAAGTCGGCCTGTTTTTCTTCAAAATCTTGGCCTCCACTCGAGCGAGTGGAGTTCTTACTCGGCCGAGTGGAATTCACCACTCAGCCGAGTACATTATGGTACTCAGGGTTGTAGATATCGTCGTGTCAGCTTTGCTCGGTTGAGTAAGCTACTTCACTCGGCCGAGTGAGCTGCCTTACTCAGCCGAGTGGCCGGTTCCAGAGCTCATTCCTTCTCCTCCTCGCTTCCTTGTCGATTCCTTCAACGTCCTTCTTCTTCCACTCATCCTCCATCGCCGTTAACTCTCCGATATGATCATGGGCGATGCTCTGGCACACGTGCAAGTCCTCTAGGCTCCAAATTGCTCCATATCTCCTGAAATCAGACGAAAACAAGAAATAAGTAAAAGTATTGAAACATCGTCAAATAATCGTGAAAATCGCGATATTAACAATCGAAATGGCATGCAAGTATGCAGTAAAAAAGCGTAAAATATGAGCCCATCAGAGGGATTTCTTTCTCTACAATAATAGGTTGCTCCTCAGCCTCAATAACTCCACCCTCAACTGCTGGTGGGTGCTCATCTATCATCTCCTCAGGTAATGCAGCTGTGGAAATCATCACCGGTGGCTCCGGATCCTTCGATGATAGGTCGCTACGGGTGGTGATGGCACATACACTCTCCCTAGGTTTCTTCTCAGATTGAGCGGGAAGCTTGCCTTGGGCTTGTGAAATCTGACTCAATTTCTCCTTTAGTTGATCCACCGTGGTGAAAAGCTCCTTGCTGCGAGCTGCATGGTCATGATTGAGCTTTTCTTCTCCCCTATGTATTTCTCCAAGGTGGCTTCCAAGGAGGATTTCTGCTGAACTGGTGGAGGTGCAGGCAATGCTAGCTACTGCTGATGCTGCTGTTGATATCCTGGTGGCCTACATGTGGCAAACCTTGACTGCTGATGCTGATGCTGATGTTGATGCTTATGATGATAGTAAGTCTACTGTTGCTGCTGCTGGGGCTACTGCTACTGATGGAGCTGCGGTTGTGCTCCGCTACTGTTCCCGTATTGGAAACCAGGATGTTTTCTCTAGGCCGAGTTCCCTTAAGCTCCCCTGTTGCCTCCTCTGTCATCTGATGTGTAATTGACCTCATCTGCTGCTAGAGGAGGTGTATGGTAGGAGAGATTCTTGCCACTAGGTTCTTGATCTGTTCACCTCTCATAAGTGGCATATGCTGTGATTGGGGGAGGGGGGGGGGGGGGGGTGAGCTTGGCCTAGCATTAAGTCGATGCTCCATTCGAGCCATCTGCTGGGTAAGGGAATTGAAACGGCTATCAAAAATTGTCGCCTCACTAACTTCATATTGGCCTCCTCCAGATGCTTTGGCAACAGTAGAGGCCAACCCGTCGTCACCCCAATGCTGATTGTTTGCTGCAATATCTTCAAGAATCTTCATGGCTTCAGCCGGCTCCTTTCCCGTTATAGTTCCATTTACCATGGCGTTGACAATCATTAATCATCATGTCCGAACATATACCGTTGTAAAACGATAGGACCAAGTCACATGTAGGGATACAGTGGTTCGAAAACTGATGCTGGAGGACCTTATATCTCTCCCAGGCCTCGTACAATGTCTCCTGCCCCTTGCTTGAAGTTGGTTATGTGATTTCGAAGACAAAGCATCTTCGAGGGGGGAAATACTTTGTGTTGAAGGCATCTGCCAGGTGCTCCCATGTCGTGAAGGTGTTGGGTCCCTGGGATTTCAGCCAATAGTGGGCCTTCTCCTTCAAGGTGAAGGGGAAGAGCCGTAGTCTGAATGCTTCATCGCTGATCCTCTGCATCTGGAACATGGTGCACTTCATCAAGAATGCCTCCACGTGGTGACTGTGGTTCTTATGTGAGAGCCGGTAGAAGCAGTCCTGTTGCACCAACAGGATGAGCCCCGTCTTTAGCTGCCATCGCAGATCGATGGTATGGTCATGGAGGTAGCTAAGACGGTGCAAGATTGTCTAAGGATTACTCAATGGAATAGTAAGAGGCCCTCTTATAGGTTCTCTAAAACCCTCAAGCAAAATACCCAAAAATCCCTTCGAAATCCGTGTGGAAAAAGCCAACGGATAGAAAATACGCGCCATACAGTCGACTGGTGAAGAACTCACAGTCGCCTGCTGCACTATGTCAGAGGGTAAGTAAGAATTCAAATGGTAACTTACCACATAGGACAGTCGATTGATGAAGGTCGGATAGGTGCTAGTAAACCAACATGCGACTGAGAAACATTCTACAGGCGAATGAATTCGTAAGTGCGTAAGTGGTGAAAACTCAGGAATTCTGGGAAGACAGGACATGCGACTGTAGAAGCATTTACAGGCGACTGTGCCATGTGCAAGCACCTGTAAATCCTTCTTACATTACCTGTAGGTGCAAGTACGAGAGTTGTCAAAACTTGGGAAGTTTGACAAGCTGGAACAAGCGACTGTAGAGGCATATACAGGCAACTGTGCCATGTGCAGGTGCCTATAAATCCTTCTTACATTGCTTGTAGGCGCAAGTGTGAATGTTGACAAACCTTGGGGATTTTGGGCAAGAGGAGACATGCAACTGACTAACAATTCACATGCGCTTGTACATTGTACAGTAATCGCCTAATGAAAGATAAGAACATAAAGCCCAAAAATCAAGTTAAAAAGTATGTACATAACAGAAGACTGAAGAACAAATCTAAGGCCCATGTAAAGAGACATGCGCCTGTATTTCGTTCATCAGTCGCCTGTTGAAAGTCCAAAATGCACATGCTTGAGAATTATGAAATGAAGGCCTAGGAAATGAGTTCTAATGCTTTCCTAGGATAAAATGGAAGGTGTGCGTGTGCTCCAACATAATTCAGCTACATACTAATGAGAAAGAAAAGAGAATAAAAAGATTACATTTTTTGCCTCTCTTCTTTCTATTGAAAGATCTTGAAGTCTTCTGGAAGCTTCTATCTTCATCTTTGATCATCCAATCGACTTTACGAGCTTTGATTGAACCTTGAGTGTCATCTATTACTAATTGATCTTCATGAAAGGCTTAGACAATGGATTAATTGCAAGTATGGGATTAGTCACAAGTATTTATGTTTTCTCATCATCAAAACCAAGTAGGGAGAAGTCCAATACTCAGCCGGAATATGTGGTGGAGTGCTGAAAGGAGAGTGTATAGAGTGTGTGGGGGTGCAGACTCACGTAAATTAGCGATTTCAGCGAACAAATTGAAAAATTAACGAGATAGGGAACGAGTTTACCAAAGGTAAAGTTCCTCGCTAAAATCGAATGTACTAAGCCATTGGAAGAGGTCCTCAAGCTTCTCTCGAACCCATCAATTGAACTCAAGGCTGCCTGCATTGATTTGAATCGCAAGCTCCCCAAATGGCTGTTTTACAGTTTTGGGTGGTGCCCGTTTTGGCTGGAGATGGTAGCGGAGGAGTAGATTGATGGAGGAGGAAGGGTCGTGGAATGATTTGGGAGAGAGGGAAGGAGGTTGTGATGGTTGGAGTTGAAGAATTTGAAGAGAGTTGAGAGGATGAACTCGAAACGGTTTTGAAAAATCAAGCGTGGAACGGTTGAGTGGGGTTTTGGGGATATTTAAAGAGCAGTGACACAGTCGCGTAAATAATCGCATCGCAAACAAAACGGCCGTGTTGTTTGAGAGGGCCAAAACCATAGGTTTCAAACACGACACGGTCAATTCGATGCGGTGGCATCGATCAGCAAATCGAGTACGTCAAGGAAGTTTAAGTTCAAAAAGTTGGGTCGACGCGGTCGTTTGGTTTGAGTTCAAACAGCCACGTCAGATCGACTTTCAGATGATTTTTGGCTCAAAAATATAGTAAGTTTAGGGCGTTACGCGGCTGCGTCTAATTGATGAGATTGACTTGGAAAGTTTGGGATGGGATGTGTTCGCGTCGTTTGGATGCAAACGACCGTGTAGAATTGGAAAATTTTGGTCAAGGACTTGGCAGTTTATGCCGTTTGGAAAACTTTACATGGCCACGTCGTTTCCACAGTCGGATGAATTTGTGCTAAAAAAGACAGTAAGTTGGGAGAGGTACACGGTCGCGTAATCTGGGTGACGCGGCTATGTGGATTTGAAAAATTTTGAGCAAAGAATTCACCTCGAATTCATTACAGTGACGCGGTCATGTGTGGCTTATCAACGCAGTCACATCGAATTGTGTTTCAGCTCTCCTTCTTCTTTTTTTTCTTCTCATCTCTATGCAGCTACATGGTGTATCCTTTGTGGTCGTTTAGAATGGTTTTCCTACTTCTCCTGCATTGGAATACTTGAGTTAGTTCTTGGGTCTTTGGGTTTTATTTAAAGCAAAAATTTGATCTATTCTAAACCAAAAATAAAGATAGAAATCGAAGAACTAAAATAATAAGTAAAAGACTTGGGTTGCCTCCCAAGAAGCACTCGTTTTAAGTCATGAGCTCGACTCCCTTTGTAGATGTCGTCATTGTGGCTTTAGGGTGGAGAGATCAAGGATGCCTTTGTCGTCTCCACGCTTCTTCGCTTTCTCCTCTAGCATTATCTTCATTGGTTCTTGATTCTTCAGCTCCTTAGGGGTTGTTGGATGTGATCGTGGTGGCTCTTCCTTGAACTTTTCCATGGGGGCTTCCTTGGATTTCTCCTCCATCATCGTTTCCTTCTGCTTCTCCTTTTTGCTCAAATTGTCGTCCGGCAGCTCTTCGTTATCGTCTAACATCTCCTCCAACGTGATCTCCTTGATTGCCTCCTCAAGGAGGTCGACTTACTAAACATGGTGGTCATCCTCTATAAAATGCTTCATGGATATTCGGAGATCGAACTCCACCTTATCTTTCCCCGAGTTTTCCTCCCTTCACGTCGATGAGTATGCCCGCTGTGGCCAAGAAGGGTTGTCCTAGTATTATGGGAATGCCGGTGTCCTCGGACATATACATTATAAAAAAGTCACATGTGACCAAGATCTTCCCCATGCATACTGGTACGTCTTCGATTATGCCCACTGGGTACTTGATCGACATTTCTGCTAATTGAAGGGACATGTTCGTCAGTTGAAGTTCCTCTATCTTCAACTTCTCACTAATTAATAGAGGCATCAAGCTAACGCTTGTCCCTAAATCACAAAGTGTGCTCTTGATTTCTACATTTCCAACGGTGCACAGGATGGAGAAGGTTCCTGTGTCCTTAAGCGTCTCATCTACCTTCCTCTGAAGTATGCAGAAGCAGGACGTACAAGAAGCAATCAGCCGTGAACAATTTACAACCCAGTGAATCTCACGTACAAGCGAAAGAAGGCAGTCAGTCGGCAAGAAAGCGATGATGATTTATCTACCGATGACCAAGATCCTATAGATGGATGTTGTGGTGCTTCGGAATACGGTCACTCTGTTGAGGGAAGTGGAGACCATGCTGCACTCTGTCGAGAGTACGATCTTCTCTCGCTTACCCCCTTTTGTGATGATCTCTTTCAAGAACTTGGCATAAGTCGGGATATCTGATATAGCATCGAGGAATGGTATTGAGATGTTCAGCTGCTTCAGAAGATCAAAGAACTTCCCATACTACTCGTCTACTTTGGTCTTTGCCAACCTTGGTGGAAATGGGATTCTTGGAATGTACGTCCTGTGAGGCTCTTCAAAGGGCTCCCCTTGCTCCTTTTCAACAGTTTTCTCTTTTGGCGACTCAGAGAATGGAGGTTCTACCTCACATTCAACGTCCTTCTCAACTCCGGATTCAGCCTTTATCTGGGCTTCCTTTTAAGTTGCAGCTTCTTCCTCCACAATGGGCATATCGGGGCCTTCCATCTTCTTACTACTTCTGAAAGTTATAGCATTTACGTGCCCTCGAGGGGTTGTTTTAGTTTTTCTCGGTAGCTGCCCTTATTGTCTCGCTATTTGTGACAGTTATTGCGACATCCGGGCCATTTGGTTTTTCATTGTTTTTTGGCTAGTGATGAGCTGTTGCATGGTGGTCATAAGCTGCTACGTGGTAGTCATAAGCTGCTGGATAGAGGATTGGAAGAATTCATTCCTCTGGTCATGCGTAAGGATGTGGTTCTTAATTATTATTTCTAAATTGGATTTGGAATTAGAGGGCATATTAGAGGGAAGTCTTTGATTAAAGTAATGAAATGGCCCTTAAGGAGGTGGTGCTTGGAATTGTTGCTGAGGTTGCTGTGGGAACAGTGGTTGAGCTTGCAATCCCGAACTCATATAAGAAAATTTGGGATGGTTCTTCCATCCTTGGTTGAACATATTTGAGTATGGGTTGTTGGGTGGCTGTGGATTGTTTTCATATAAAGATTGGCCTGCTCGATGGTTATGCCTGGTGGTGTCATCAGCATGGTTGGGCATTCATTTCCCGGGTGTCCCTGCACATCGCAAACCTCACAAAGTGCAGTCGTAGGTGGATTAGAAGTACCAAGTCCAATCATAGATAATTGCTTAGCTAGTGCATCAAATTTTGCTGAAATCATAAAGCCTTGGTCTAATTCATATTTACTACCTCCCTTCTTGAAGGTCTCTCTCTCGCTACTCCATATGTAGTTATTGGTAGCCATGCTCTCCAATAATTTCTTTGCTTCCTCAGGAGTTTTGTTCATGATCGCCCCATTAGCGGAAACATCGATTGACATCTTCACCTCTCAGTCCAACCCATTGTAGAAAGATTGGATGAGAAGCCATTCTGGCACTCCATGGTGGGGACAGTCCAGTTGAAGATCATTAAAACTTTCCCATGCCTCGTATAATGATTCTTGAGCACGTTGGGTGAAGGAAGTGATCTCATTCCGCATTTTGGCAGTCTTTCTTGGAGGAAAGAATTTCGCTAGAAAGGCTTTAGAAAGGCTATCCCAAGTGGAGAAAGTGTTAGTGTCATGGCCTCTAAGCCAATCTTTAGCCCTATCTTTAAGCGAAAATGGAAAAAGTCTTACCCTACTGGCATCGTTGGTGACGCCATTCATCTTCAGCGTGTCCATTTTCTCTAGGAATGTATTGAGATGCTCATTTGGGTTCTCCATAGATGAGCCCACAAATTGGTCTTGTTGGATGAAGCTTATTAAGGATGGTTTCAGCTCGAATTTGTTTGGCACCACCAGCGACCTCAAGATGCTTGATGTAGACCTATTGAATGGCATTGAGAAGTCGATGAGGGACCTAACCGGTGGTTGATCGTTGTTTGGTGGAGGAGGTGGTGGGTTGTTTATCTCTGCCATCGTTTCCAATGCAAGCTTCTTCTTTCTCTCGACGTTGCACCGACGTGCCGTGGCCTCGATCTCGGGGTCTAGTGGAACTAAATCCGTAATGCCCTAGGATCACCTGCGCATACACAAAGGCTAAACCAAGGGAAAACGTCCGTAGCACTGAAAATTAATAGCAGAAGATAACAAAAGAAAACAAAAACAAAAACAAAAGAATGCGTAGTCTATCCACAAGATCAAAATCAATATCAAACAGTGCCTCCCAGCAACGACAATAAAAGCCTGTTCGTCGTGTGAACGCTTTAAATATTTGTAACTGTAAGCACATGGTTTCGTGTAGTGCTATATGGGTCGAACGCATGGAGGCGTTCGTTGATTACTGATTTCTTTCGATGTTAGAAAGCTACGCAATCAAATGATGGTCGAGATGAGAAATAAGGATAAAATCAGAGGATATAAGCTCTAGGGCTTAGGATGTCCTCGCCATTGAACTAGGGTTAAGGTTGGATTAAGAGTTGATCGATTGTTGGATTCACTGGGATATGGGAGAGGTCGTCTAACCTAAGGGCGTTCTCGTATCCCCCACTCTCACGATGCATGATAGGATAGTCCATTATGTTATCCCCCACTCTTTAGAGATGTCCCCGCTCTCGTAATGCTATTATAGGACTACCCTAACCTATATCGATGTCGACTCTCACCGATACATCGATATACGTTAGGTGCATTACGTCCGACGAATATACTCATTTTTCCTCCATGCAACTCTCATGGTCGAGGATTTTGATCTATATTAGGAGAGATCTAATTGGCACCCGACTCTCGTTAGTCTCGTCAGTCACACCGATAGTATGAGTCATTGCAGGGGTCAAAAACCCTAGATTAGTCCCGACTCTCACCGATGGCCAATCTAATTATCCACAAGGGAGGAGAGCGATTTACAATGACAGTTGGCATCCTAATATACCCCAAATCAACAATTAGCCAACAATCAATTTATTAATTCATCTAACCCATGACCCAATTTCAATGGGGTTCAACCCATTGCCCTAGATGAGAACTACTCACTACCGATTGTTAGATAAACAACCATAAGCAGGAATTGTTGAGTATTGGACTTCTTTCTACTTGGTGTTAATGATGAGCAAACATAAATACTTGTGACTAATCCCCTATTTTGCAGTTAATCCATTGCCTAAGCTTATTATGAAGATCTACTTGCAACGGATGAAACTCAAAGATCATTGAAAGCAAATGAAATGGATTAGATAATCGCATATGGTGATTGAAGCTCCTAGAAGACTTCAAGCTCATGCGTTGGATAGAAGAGAGAGTTTGTCAAATGTAACTTTCTTATATCTCTTCTAGTATGTTGCTTAGAAGTAGAACATTGTTGGAGCGCACACACATCTTTATTTTCAGTCTAAGGATATCATTAGATCATTCTTCCTTAGACTCCAATTCATTTCAATCTTGATTGTGCATGTATTGTTTATAACAGTCGACTGCTGAACATTTTACAGTCGCTTGTCTCAAAAAAGTTGACTGTGTTTTGTTCTACAGTCGCCTGTTATGCAAAAACTTTTACAGTCTAGTTTTGGGCTTCTCTGTTTTAATTCTTACAGGCGACTTATGAATGATTCACAGGAGCCTGTCTAAGTGACAGTCGACTGTGTCTTGTTAATCAGTCGCCTGTCTATCTATAGCCCAAAGTCTATCTGTCTGATACTCTGGCTAGTCGACTATTGTTAAGTTTACAGTCGATTGTCCAATGGAACTGTCGACTGTCAATGCTGCAACAGTCGTCTGTCTGTGAGCCAATTTGTTGACTCAACTCTTTGGAAAATCTCAGGGTTTTGACAGTCGTCTGTAGAAGGAATTATAGTCGCCTGTTCTGATTAACAGTCGACTGTCTTCTCTTCATCAGTCGTCTGTCCTGTTCTCCCAGACGTTTTCCAGATTTCATCAACTTACCCAACTTACGGCGAGTCGTGTGTAGTAGGATTTACAGTCACCTATTGGTTCAACAGTCGACTGTTTATGCCTCATCAGTCGACTGTCCACGTGGTAAGTTACCGTTATGAAATCTCACCTATCTTATCTGACGGTAAAGCAGTCGACTGTGGATTCGTCAACAGTCGACTGTAATGAGCACAGATTCTATCCGTTGAGATTTTTCTCACAGATTTCAAAGGTGTTTTTGCTATTTTCGGTTAAGGGCTTTGAGAAACCTATATAAGGAGCCTCTAATGTTCTATTGAGAGGTTACTTAGTCACTCACTCATTCATTCAAGCTTTCATTCTCAAGATCAAAGCTCTCAAGCCCTAAAGCCCTAAGAATTCCTATCTTCAATCTCTTGCTCTCCAACCTAGAACCAAAGAGATATCTTCTAGGCATTTGGTGCAGTCAAGAGAAAGAGCTTTCCTCTCTTCCAAGAGAGTCTTTCAACACACAACACACTTCTTCTTTAAGTTCTACTTCAAATCATAGGTGATCGTAAATGTTGCTTTCATATTTCATAACATTCGTTATTTGAATTTACTCTCGAGTTGTGAGAGTGGTTTGCTTGCTCCCAAGTTGTGGGAGTCAAGTTCAATCGATTGTATTTTGATTTCACTTGTAGGGTTGCTACAAGTGGGTTTTATGGAAACCTCATATTAGGGTTCTAACTTGAGTATTCGGTTGTTAACCGGGTGGAAGGGATGTAGGATTATTGGGTACAAGTGGAAAGTGACTTGGATAATCCGAACCCTTGAAACATCCTTGCATTTGCATTTGTTTCAATTTGGGTTTATTTTTTATTCCGCACTATTTGTTGGTTAGGAATTTAAATTGGTGTAACTATCTTTTTAAATTGCATAAACACTATTCAACCCCCCTTCTAGTGTTCTCCCCATAGCCAGGGTCCTTACAATTGGTATCAGAGCGCAAGGTTATAGCTATGGAATCCAACAACAACAACGTTCCTCTACCGACATCGTACAACAACCACGATCGTGATGGAGCATCCACTCTTTTCGAAGGTCAATCCACGGTGCGTCCTCCGTGTTTCAATGGCACAAACTTTGGCTATTGGAAATGCCGGATGGAGATGTTCCTTAGGAGTGCTTCATTTTGGAGAACCCTCTACAAGGAATACGTTGAGCCCACCGAAGAAGATTTCGAAAAATGGACGACTTCCGAGAAATTCGCCGAAGTCAACAATGCAAAAGCAAAGAATGCTCTTCATTGTGCATTGGCCCCGAATGAGTTCAACAAGATATGCACATGTAAGAGTGCATATCAAATTTGGAACCATCTCGTCATTACCCATGAGGAAACGAACAAGGTGAAACTTTCTAAGCTCTATATTGCCGTGCAAAACTTCGATATGTTTCATTTGCAGGAAAATGAAAGCATTGCATCGATGTACAGACGTTTTACCGACATCACCAATGAACTAGAAGCTCTTGGCCAAACATACACCGAACCAGAAAAGGCGAGAAAGATCACATGGGGATGACCTCCAAATGGGAAAGAAGAGCTATCGCTATCGAGTAGGTCAACGACTTGAAGACTTACACAGTTGTGAATCTTATCGGGACTCTTATGTCTTATGAAGTAAGATGGGAGAACCGATTAAAGATTCGAGCTATGACGAACCCTTCGGAGGCCAAGAAGAAGGCTTTGGCATTCAATGCCAATTCCTCATCCTCCGATAGTGAAGAATCAGAAAATGAGATGGACTTGGGTGAAATGGCCCAAATGGCAAAGAAGTTTCAACACTTCTTTTGCAAAGGTAAATTTCCCTCTAAGAATAGATTCGATTCTACTAATGATCCTTCCTCTCTTTGCTTTAAGTGTAATAAGCCAGGGCATATCAAGAAGGATTGCCCCATGCTACGAAACAAAGAGAAGTGGAAGGCTTCGAAGTATCACAAGCCCGACAAGAATAAGAAAGACAAGAAGAAAGGACTAGTAGGTATATTTGATGATTCAAGTGAGGGCTCATCAAGCGAATCTGATGATGAGAAGGGTGAAAATGCCCACATGTGTTTCATGGCACGAGAAGACTCACTCTTCGAGGAAAGTGATTCCGACATGGATGATACCGAGGTAACTATGGATGAATTACATATTACTAATGAAGAATTATTTACTAGGTATCAATCTTTAATGCTTAGATATACTAGTTTAAAGAAATTGAATGTTAGTAATCCATCCATTCCATGCATTATCAACAATGACACCATTGTTGATCTTTAACCCTTGAGAAAGCGAATTGAGCTTCTCAAAATGACACTTTGAGAAATGAGGTGAATACCCTCAAATCTCAACTAGATCAAATAGATCCTAAGGATAATAGTGATCTAGTTTCAAGACACACACAATTGGGTTTAGAGAATGATTCTCTTAAAACCTAAGTGCACGAGCTCAAAGTGCGGGTATCCACCTTGAATATCAACATTTCTTCTCTTAAGTCATGTCCTCCCGTACTGTGAGATTCAGTAAGGGAAAAGGAAAATTGGACGATTTTCTAGCAAACCAATTTCCGGCCACACATCATGTTGGTCTTAGTTTTGTGGAAGCAAATGCATCCAATGCTCGCACCTCCTATAGTGGTGTCACTATAGACTTTGTGAGGCCATTCTCCAGTGCATCCACAAATGGTGTCAAAGACACTATAGGTAGCAAACCTACCAAAAAAGTCACCACTTCACAGTCTCTTCCTTTTGGCAAGAAACCCACTAATGGTGGAAGCAAAAGAGAAGCCATGCTTACATGTACACAAACCTTCATCCACTTAGTAAATCTCCTACTTCACAAGTGGATACTCATGACACTTTTTATGCTCCACACCCACAGACACGTACAAATCCACACATGAGAAATACTCATGTACATGCTCTTATACACCTATATGCTCATACGCGTCATTCTTACATGTATTCACATCCTCCACATGTCGTGCATGACTCATATGTTTCACATAACATGCATGTTCCCAAGCATACATATAATCATCGTATGTCTAATGCATATCAACCACCTCATTTTTATGCTAGAAACCATGTTCCTAAGAAGCATGCACCATATAGAAATCTAACAAGTATGCATGCAACTAGGAAAAGGACTCCCAAAACATACACCATTTGGGGTCCTAAGAACATAGCTTAAATGATAGGAATGTATATGTTGATTCCTATTTTCATGATGTTATTAATAATGGTAATTATGCTGGGAAGTGGCAGTCCACTTGGACTTGGCTTCCAAAGGGCTAATCCCCTTGGACCCAACAAAAATTGGGTACCATGAGCTTATGGTATATTATGTAGGTACCCAAGAGAAAGAAAAAGAGCAATAAAGATCAAACTAACTCTAAAAGGAAAGAATGGATTCTCGACAGTGGTTGCTCCAAACACATGACGGGAGATCCTTCATTACTCTCCGAAGTGATTAGCATCAAGAACGGTGCAACGGTCACTTTTGGAGGTAACCAAAAGGGAACCATCATTGGAGTAGGTATAGTCGGAAAGCCCTCCAAACCTTTAATTACTAACGTATTTTTCGTTAGTGGTTTATGTTACAACCTTATCTCCATTAGTCAACTTTGTGACAAAGGTTACAAGGTTAACTTTGGAGAGGGTATGTGTAAAATTGTTGGTTCTAATTCACATGTTTTATTTACCGGTGTTAGGCGTAAAAATATTTATTATTTGAGCTTGCCTAAGACCGTAGACCATTGCTTAGTTGCTAACACAAATGAACAACTATTATGGCATTGCCGTTTTGGTCATGTTCATTTCAAGCACTTATATAAGTTAGCTAAGGATGATCTAGTCAAGGGTTTTCCAAAAATTGCTTTTGGTAAGAAAAACTTTTGTGATTCATGTCAAAGAGGTAAACTTAGTAAATCATGCTTTAAGCTTAAAGAAGGCATTACTTCTAATAGGCCCCTAGAACTACTTCATCTAGATTTGTTTGGGCCAACTAGAACCGCTCCTTTAGGCAATGCTCATTATGGATTAGTTGTCGTTGACTACTTCTCTAGATTTACTTGGGTTTCATTCTTAACTAATAAGAATGAAGCTTTTGAAGAGTTTACCATATTTACAAAGAAGATTCAGAATCTCTTAGGATCCACCATTATCACTATCCGTAGTGATCATGGAGGAGGAGAGTTTGAGAATGAGTCTTTTACAAAGTTTTGTGATGACACCGGGATAACTCACAATTTTTCTTTTCCTCGGGCACCATCACAAATGGTGTTGTAGAGAGAAAGAATATGACTCTTATTAAGTGTGCTCGTACTATGCTCCATGATATCATCTTGGACTACAATTTTGGGTAGAGGCGGTGCATACGACATGTTATGTGCTCAAAAGGATCATAGTGAGACCCCGAATGAACAAAACTTGTTTTGAGTTATTTTACGAAAAAAAGCCTCAAGTTAAATATTTTCGATTTGGTTCAAAATGTTTTATCAAGAGCACCTTTGGTAATTTAGATAAATTTGAGCCAAGATTCGATGAAAGAATTTTTGTTGGATATTCTACACGTAGCAAAGCCTATCGGATATACAACAAAACTTCTTCAATGATTGAGGAATCACTACACATATCATTTTATGAAGATTTTGATTTTCCTCATGTTAATGATGATAGTGTAGATGCTATTTGTGATTCTCTTAATAATGTCAAGATTAATGATTCATTATTGAGACTAACACTACTAATGAGATTGTTGAAGATGTTCCAAGTGATGCAGGAATACCCAAAGCTTACCCAAACATTCGCAACCATCCACATGACCAAATTATTGGAGATAATGGTGTGGGTGTTCGAACGAGATCAATAATTGAAGAATTCTCTCATTGCACATTTGTCTCTACCATTGAGCCAAAGAACATCCAAGAAGCATGCGAGGATAGCTCTTGGATAGTGAAAATGGAAGAAGAACTCATGCAATTCGAGAGAAATGAAGTTTGGGAGCTCGTTCCTCTTCCAAGTGGTCATCAAATTATTGGGACCAAATGGATCTTCAAGAACAAGATTGATGAGAACGAGGTCATCACAAGGAACAAAGAAGGTTAGTAGCTCAAGGCTACCGGCAAGGGGAAGGTATCGATTTCAAAGAATCCTTTGCCCCCGTAGCTAGATTAGAAGCCATTAGATTGCTTTTATCTTTTGCATCTCATAAGAATTTCAAACTATTTCAAATGGATGTTAAAAGTGCATTTTAAATGGGTTTGTCAATAAAGAAGTGTATGTTTCTCAACCTCCCGATTTCATTCATGAAAAATTTCGAAACCATGTTTTCAAACTTAAGAAAGCGTTGTATGGGTTGATGCAAGCTCCTAGAGCTTGGTATGATCGACTCAAGACGTTTCTTTTGGATTTAGGTTTTAAAATGAGAGAAGTTGATTCAACACTTTTCATTAAAGATTATGAAAATGACATCCTATTGATTCAAGTTTATGTAGACGATATAATATTTGGTTCTACTAACTTTAATCTTTGTCAAGAATTTTCTAAGTCCATGAAGGATGAATTTGAGATGAGCCACATGGGAGAGCTCAACTTTTTCCTTGGATTACAAATTCGACAAATGAAGGATGTGACTTTCATACATCAAACCAAGTACACATGTGAGCTTATCATGCGATTCGGGATGGAATCGTCTTCAAGAAAAAGGACTCCCATGAGTACGACAACCCAACTACACACAGATGAAAACGGAAAATATGTAGACGTTCGTCTATATTGAGGTGTGATCGGTAGCTTACTTTATTTAACCGCTAGTAGGCCCGATATCATGTTTTCTGTATGCTTGTGTGCTAGATATCAAGTTAGACCTAAAGAGTCACACTTGATTGCGGTTAAACGAATTTTTCGTTATCTCAATCATTCACTAGATTATGGGTTACTTTGCCCTAAATCTAGCACATATGAGTTAATCTCATATAGTGATGCCGACTTTGCCGGATGCAAATTCGATAGGAAAAGTACTAATGGCACTTGCCATTTCCTAGGAAATTCCTTAGTCTCTTGGTTTTTCAAGAAACAAAACTCGGTATCATTGTCTACGACTGAAGCAGAATATATTTCCGCGGGTCTTGCATGTGCACAAGTTCTTTGGATGAGACACACTCTTAGAGACTATGGTGTCAATTATGATACTTGCCATATCATGGTTGATAACCAAAGTGCTATATGTCTTTCCAAGAATCCGGTACATCACTTCCGTACCAAACACATAGATGTGAGACACCATTTTATCAATGATCATGTAGCTAAGAAGGACATCATCTTAGAGTACAATGAAACCCAAAAACAAATTGCCGACATCTTCACAAAACCTCTTAAAGAAGATTCATTTATGAGGTTGCATGGAGAATTAGGAATTATGGAAGAATCTGAAATTTAGGAGCTCAACTTACTTGGTATAACACTTTTTGAGCTCATATCATCATGTTGCCTCTCTTCATTTGATATATCATATAGGTGTTTTAAGAAAGGCTATTGGGATTTCTTTGATTACATGAGTTTTTTAGATTGTTTTAAGAGTTTTATGGTGTCAATGATTTATCGTTTGATATTGATTTATGATGAGTTTATGATTAGAGTATAGGTCCTATGGTGAGTTGTGCATATCCTCTGGATTCTACCCTCACCGTGCATTTTTGGACCAGAACAGACGACTGCCTTTCCTTCGACAGTCTACTGCCCTACTCTATCTATTCTGTCTGCAGACTATATCTTTCGTCCAGGCGACTGTTGAAAAATTTACAGTCGACTGTTGGATCAACAGGCGATTGCATTTTAGTCATCAGGCGCTTGTCTATTTCGTCAGTAGTCTCCGTTTTTATCATCTAGTTTATTTATTCTCAGTCAGGCGACTGATGAGTATAATACAGTCGACTGTCTCTCGGACAGGCGACTGTATGTTACTCAACAGTCGACTCTGTCCACCTAAGCTTATTTCTTATCACTTCATCTAGTCGACTGACTATTGTTCATCAGTCGACTGTCTTCTATTGTGGCAGTTTGTTCAATTGATCTGAGTCGTTGATTCTTTGATCCAACGGCCCAGAATCTTTTACCCCTTCGATATTTGATCGAGAGAATCCTTTTCGACAGCTCGTTTTCTCTCTCCTCTGATTGAAACCCTTCGTCTTCCTACTTCAAACTGTCTATCGATCGTTCATCCAGTGTTTTTCCATCGTCTCTTCTGTTGATTGCGTCGCATGGATCTCGTTGTCTCATCTGTGCTCATCGACTAGGTTTGGTTCTCTCTCGGTTGTCTCTCTCGTGCGATTTTTTCCTTTCAATTCCTGTCGATCTTCCCTCTGTTCGATTGACTGTGCAATGGCTCCCGAGAACAAGAACAAGGGAAAGACCATTGCTTCTAAGCGTGCTAGGGTTCCCCATCCATGCCGAGCTTCATGCCCTGTTTTCTAAATCTGAGGATACTGCCCATGTTGATGTTCCTCCTCCTCCAGGCTTTGTACCGATGCCTTCTGTGGTCCAGACCCCCGTTCATGCTCATGCGGAAACCTCTGCCACGCATGCATCCTCTTCCAAAAGGAAGGCTCCAGCTTATCCTACTCGCCGCTCTGCCAGGCTGATATTCCATTCATTTGGTCGTCCCTCGGACCCCACTGTCATCAACATTGACTGATGCTGTAGTTGATTTTTTTGTTCACTCACCCTGAGACCTAGATCTCTTTTGTTTGTTTTGGTTAGGGTTGAGTAGTTATTCAGTGATGATGTATGAGTATCTTGATGTATTTTTGATGGACAAGGTGATGTCCATATGTCGTATACTCATGTGATCATCTTTTATATATATTTATATGATATTGCAGTTTCTTCATCTGTTTCACACATTGTGTAATTGCCTATCATATCTGTGTGAATTTTGAGTTATTGTCTCCATATATGCTATACTCTTATTGTGATGTGATTTGAGACAATGTGCTTTTCTTCGTGTATTTCAAATGTTGACATTGGACTTCCATTCTTCTATTCACATAAGTTTATGTTGTGGTTTTATGAGTTTTAGTTATATATATATATATCTTTAAACTCTCTGATTGTTGATAGTTTTTATTTAGTACGATTGTTGTTGTCATTTACTCCCACTTTTTGGATAATGCCATAGGGGGAGAGAAATAAACATATAGATTCATAATGAATGTGCTAAGTATATACTAATAACACTTGAATTTAAGATTGAAATTGCCTTAGATTCAGGGGGAGTAAGATACAATGAATAGAGATTTTAATCCTAGATTTCATGATTTCATTTCATTCATGCATATCTTACTCATTTGCTTCAATTGATATATAGATGCCCAAATATTTATTGACTAACTTGATTGGCATCTATGTAGGGGGAGTAAGTATTCGATAAGCACAACTATTTATCTTTTTGTTTATGTCTGTTTGTCATCATCAAAAAGGGGGAGAATGCTGAGTATTGGACTTCTCTCTACTTGGTGTTAATGATGAGAAAACATAAATACTTGTGACTAATCCCCTATTTTACAGTTAATCCATTGCCTACGCTTATTATGAAGATCTACTTGCAATGGATGACACTTAAAGATCATTGAAAGCAAATGAAATGGATTGGATGATTGTAGATGGTGATTGAAGCTCCTAGAAGACTTCAAGCTCATGCATTGGATAAACGAGAGAGTTCATCAAATGTAACTTTATTATATCTCTTCTTGGATGTAGCTTAGAAGTAGAACATTGTTGGAGTACACACACATCTTCTTTTTCAGTCTAAGGATATCATTAGATCATTCTTCCTTAGACTCCAATTCATTTCAATATTGATTGTGCATGTATTGTTTATAACAGTCGACTGCTGAACATTTTACAGTCGCCTGTCTCAAAAACATTCGACTGTGTTTTGTTCTACAGTCGCCTGTTATGCACAAACTTTTACAGTCTAGTTTTGGGCTTCTCTGTTTTAATTCTTACAGGCGACTTATGAATGATTCATAGACACCTGTCCAAGTGACAGTCGACTGTGTTTTGTTAATCAGTCGCCTGTCTATTTATTGCCCAAAGTCTATCTGTCTGATTACTCTGGCCAGTCGACTATTGTTAAGTTTACAGTCGACTGTCCAATGGAATAGTCGACTGTCAATGCTGCAACAATCGTCTGTCGGTGAGCCAATTTGTTGACTCAACTCTCTGGAAAATCTCAGGGTTTTGACAGTCGTCTGTAGAAGGAATTACAGTCGCCTGTTCTGATTAACAGTCAACTGTCTTCTCTTCATCTGTCTCTGTCCTATTCTCCCAGACGTTTTCCAGATTTCATCAACTTAACCAACTTACGGCGAATCGTCTGTCATAGGATTTACAGTCGCCTGTTGGTTCAACAGTCGACTGTCTATGCCTCATCAGTCGACTGTCCACGTGGTAAGTTAACTTATGAAATCTCACCTACCCTATCCGACTGTGCAGCAGTCGACTGTGGATTTGTCAACAGTCGACTGTCGTGAGCCCAGATTCTATCCGTTGAGATTTTTCTCACGGATTTCAAAGGTGTTTTTGCTGTTTTCGATTAAGGGCTTTGAGAAACCTATATAAGGAGTCTCTACTGTTCCATTGAGAGGTTACTTAGTCACTCACTCATTCATTCAAGCTTTCATTCTCATGATCAAAGCTCTCAAGCCCTAAAGCCCTAAGAATTCCTATCTTCAATCTCTTGCTCTCCAACCTAGAACCAAAGAGATATCTTCTAGGCATTTGGTGCAGTCAAGAGAAAGAGCTTTCCTCTCTTCCAAGAGAGTCTTTCAACATATAACACACTTCTCCTTCAAGTTCTACTTCAAACCATAGGTGATTGTAAGTGTTGCTATCATATTTCATAACTTTCGTTATTTGAGTTTACTCTCGGGTTGTGAGAGTGGTTTGCTTGCTCCCAAGTTGTGGGAGTCAAGGTCAATCAATTATATTTCGATTTCACTTGTAGGGTTGCTACAAGTGGGTTTTAAGGAAACCTCAAGTTAGGGTTCTAACTTGAGTATCCGGTTGTTAACCGGGTGGAAGGGACGTAGGATTACCGGGTACAAGCTGGGAAGCGACTTGGGTAATCCGAACCCTTGAAACATCCTTGCGTTTGTATTTGTTTCAATTTGGGTTTATTTTCTATTCCGCACTATTTGTTGGTTAGGAATTTAAATTGTGTAACTATCTTTTTAAATTGCTTAAACACTATTCAACCCCCATTCTAGTGTTTTCCCCATAGCCAGGGTCCTTACATGAATTCAATTAGCATTGCAATGGATTCAATGTAAAAATCAATATCAAACAACCTATAATAATAGCAAATCAAGATACCTAATTTATATTATCAAAATAGTAATCTAAAACAAGAGTTTGCAAAAGAAATTAATAAAAGCAACAGAATAATTAGAGAGAGAACACCTGAATTTATCTAAAAAGCTTTGAAAAAGGTAAAAGAAGATCTGTTTTTCATAGGGGAAGAATAAGACCTTTTATACAACCCTAAAAAGACAGAAATAGGCCCGTAACTAACTCTCACGTCGCTCAGAAAATGCCATATAGGCCAATTCTACGCGACAGCATCAAAAACGACACGGTCTCGTCGTTTACAGTGCGTGACAGGGGTCTCGGCAGTAGCAGCGATGCGACCTCGTGGTTGAAGTATGCAGCCACGTCGAATTAAGTTTCGACAGCCGTTTGATCGTCTAAACGGTCGCGTAAAGCGACCGTTTGGCTTCAGCTTCTTTGGGATAACGCGGTCGCATTATATTAATTCGAACGACCGCGTCGATTGAAGTTTCTTCATTCTTCTTCAGCTGCGATATGGCCATTTATGGTGTCTTCATGCGGCCACATGGAATTGAAAGCTTGGCTACTTGGTGCATTTAAGTGACACGGCCGCGTCAATTCGACGCGACCGTTTGTGTCGCTTATGCTTCTCTTTTGCCCTTTTGCATACTTTGGCTCCCGCTCCTGCTCCTTTCGCTCTTTTGGTCCCTTTTCACACTCCACAGTCCAGAATCGATTTGTATTTATTGAAAAGCACAAAATGGACTGTAAAGAAAAAAGGAAACAAAAACGGGGTAAACGGGAGGAATCAATGAATGGAATAACGTAAAACGTGCATGAAAAATGGGTAAAAAGCATATACAAAAGCCACTTATCACCATCAATCTAAGAAATCAATGTGTGTGGATAATAATCGTCCTAAACATGACCCTAATAAATCATTCAATTGCCAACAATAAGATCAATCCACGCACAAACCCACAATTAGAGATTAACCATGCCATAGATTAAAATCTACTTACTACACATCGAGAAACACAGAGATAACACAAGAAACAATAAGAAGGAAATATAACAAATAGAAAACAAAAAATAAAGAGAGAAATACTTAACTTCAATTGTGTAGCAATACAAAATATCCAAGTTACATGCGAATCCACGAAGAGAAACCAAGCTAAATACTTACTCTAACCTACCCTACTCCCAAAAACTAAGAAAAGAAGATGAAAGGGGAGAAAAACGGCTCCAAGGGTCGGATTTCCTTCAAAACGGTGCACAAAATCCTTAAATAGCCCATTAGATACCCTAACTGTAACAGCCACTTCTGGTCGTACGTATTTTGTGCGTATGTTGATTTGTGTGCGTACTTCCGCATTTAGTTTTATTGTTGTTTTCCGTAGCCCGGACGCATGACCGAACCCCGTATTCGCGTTTCTCTCGGAGGCGCGATCGCACTGGTATTTTCTTTGTAATTTTTGGATGACCGGGTGTAAAATTGCAATAATCTAATTATTAGTATTATTAACATTTCTTACCATTAATTCAGATTTCAACAGTTTTCTAAATAAAAAAAACAAAATTTTCGTTTAAACCAAGTTCTGAACGCATGGGGGATTAAAAATCAGAATATTTGACTATTTCATACTTAACCTTATTAATAACAATCCAATTCCAAGCAAAAATCTAAACCTATTTGATTTTCTCCACTATTTCCTAACCACTGGGCACCCCCACGTGATCTCCCATTATCCCTCTCCTCTATCCCACGTTGCCTCACACCCCTCACACAACTTTTATAATAGAAACCTAAGGAGACCTAACAACTCACGTGCTATCATGATAAAAACCCTACACTCCTTATTTTATTATAACCTAGGGCTAATATTTCTCTCCCAAAAATCAAACGCAGCCGCCTCTGTTTCTTTTCCTTCTCCACGCAAAATTTTTCTAGGCGCGCAACACCTCTCTCCGACCTTTGCTTTTCCACAGGCGACATAACCCTCCCTCACAGCACCGCCCAACTCCGCCTTGCCCAACTCCGCCACACGCCTCCTCCCACCTCCTCACTTGCCCCCTCCTCTCTCCGTCCGACGCCTAGCCCCGGCAAACTCCGCCCTGATCCCCGACGCGCCTCAGACTTCACCGTTCGACGAACACTTCGACGCCTTCCTCCTCTCGCCGCGCCACCGGAACGACGCAAGCCGCAAGCCCTGTTTTCCTTCGGTTACCTCGACAACCCCGCTCCGCCGACGCGCCACCCACCTCATCTCCAAGCAACCGGCGCCGGCGCCCCCTTTCCGCCATCAACCTCCGTTCGGAGCTGTCACCTGCAAGGCGCGGAAGGGAAACGATCGTCAAACGCGTAAGTGGCTTTCCTTAGCATCATGAGTGCAAATAGTGAGTTGATAATATTAGATATATATATTAAAACCTTGAAACCGTACCTTGGTACCATTGATATATTTATAAACAATGAACTTTGAATCTGTTAACTCTTGAGGATAGTTTTTTTTATGCTACAAATGTTGCAAGCAGTGCCCTATGAAATCTATGATATGTTTAGGCTATGAAATAACTTGTAGGCTGTTAAAGAAATGCTATGAGAGATAGTTGAATGTTCACAGAATAAACAAGGGTAATAATCAGAGCAGACCTGGGATTTATACCTGGGTGGGCCCAAAAACTATTAGTTGTATGCATGGTATGTTTTAAATGGCTCCTTACTTACTATTCAAACTATCTGTTGCCTCAAGTCAGCAATCAAATTTGTTAAGGAGTTAATTCTAGAAAGTACCACATTAAATGGTAGCCATCATTTGATTATATTATGACGGAAACATAAAATTATTTGTCTTTGATAGATTGCAGGCCTCCCTTCCAATTTAGAAGGGTGCATGTTCAGAAAAAGCTTTTACAAACATTAGTTAATAATATGATTTGAACACCCTAGGGTAGAGAACCTAAATAAAGGGAATGAATTAATGTTTAATTATTTTGGAACGTATCTGATTCAAACATGTGTTTCAATCAAAACAGAGGACCAGTCGCCCCATACCGTCCGCGTTCCCCAGACGAACCCACGACAACCGAAAACACCGGAAACAGGCAAGTGATACTTGCCAGCCTCCTGTTTAGGCCACGTCTTAGGCCATTTTGTACAATAGTGTTAAAGAGACTAGGCAGTGAAATGATAGCTGCCTAGACGACACTTTTAGATCTAGCTTGACAACGAAGCTAGATCCGTCACTTTTTTACCATGCTTGCATTCATACTACCATGCCATGTTTAATTTCAATTAACGGTACGCAAATTATCTGCTCAATGTCATGTCATTACATGCATCTAATGATTGTCGTGATTGAGTAGCACACGCTACACTTATTGTAATGATCGAGGCTAGGCACCTGCTTTTGCGGGCACAACCCTATGCCAAAAACACTTCCTGGCTCGTGATCCAGAAGCGAGCTCATGTACTTGGGAAACCTTGGCTCGATACACGTGGAGGGGTAGGGTTAAGCTGCCACGCAGCGTAGAAGGATGCCTGATCCGCTCCTTCAGCTGTAAGGGGAAAACTCTGTGCACAATGTGATAGGATAGTGATCGTGATTGTAAATTAATGTTCTCGTAATGCATGTCATCATGTCATCTTTAAATGTTGCATCCTTAAAATGTCATTTCAAATTATTGCACCATTTTAGAACTGCTAGTCGTCTTTGTTATTTATATCCTTGCACAAAAGCTCTCCGCTTCTTTTGGGAGACTTTTGCTGACATGTGCCCTTTTCTCTTGGGTGTCACATGTCAGGTTCTGAGTTAGAGTTACCAGCTGGGGACGAGCAGTTCGTGGACGTTGAGTTCGAGGCACCTGCTGAGACCGAGTACGAGGACACTGGTGACCAGTCCTAGACTCACCTGGGTCTTCTTAGTTGTCATACTTATTAGTTGTTGCTGTTAGTTTTCGGTGCGTAGCACCAGACTTTCCTTTCTTTTGTTTCGGCCATGTTTTAGGCCTATTGTTCAGACTTATACTTTTGTGACTGTCTGTGATGTTGGATAAATTGTTGGATGTTATTGAGCTGGTGGATGTTTCTTTATCTGCTATGTTATTATTGTTGTTGTTTCTCGCGATGCAAAGAACCTGCAAATCATTTGAAATTTTTATAGACGCTTATCAGACTGCAGCTTCACAGCTCCACGTCTGAGCGGACCTCCTCACGTCTCGCCTTCCATTTTAGGGGAGCGGGGCGTGACACTAACGGGTCGAGAAAAACCTGCCCCGACGTGGCCACATGGAGTAATCCACGCAGGCATGTCAGAATTTCAACAGCACAGCCTCGTCTTCCAGATAATGTATAAAATCGCTCCGATCTCAGAAAAATACAAATAAATATGCATTGGAATTGGGACGAGACTCTTTTTGGAGAAAAAAAAAGAGAAGTGAAGATAACCACAAAGTTATGAGCAGATCTTCAATCTTTGCAGGGCTTGTGTGCTTTCTTGTGACATCTCCACCACGCGGTCATGTGTGGTAGCCACGCGACAGGGATAGCCACGCGACAGTGTGAATCCTCTTCTCTTTGGCTTGTGCTGAGCTCTTCTACACGGTCACATCAGAATCCATGTGATCACGTCAATAATGTCTGTAACAATTCCAGAGATTGGCCTTTTTACACGATCACGTCGTTTCAGCGAAACGACCATGTCGTTCCAGCTCTCCAACCTCCAAAATCTCCTTCTTTAGCCTCGTTTGACGCGGTCGTTTATGACATCTCCATGCGATCGCATCATATTGAATTTTCTACTTCCTTGGGTCTTGATTCACGCGGTCGTGTGGAGGTGTCTCACACGACCACGTGGGTCCTATTTCAGCTCTATCTTCTCGTTTTGATCTCTTTTCTTTGCATTGCTTCTTCCTTTCAATTCTTTGACTCTAATTGGCTCTTTTAAGATCTAAAGAGTGAAACGAAACAAAAATAGTATAAAGTGGTGTATAAAATGTTGGGCCCGACATAGTATAATTGGCTCTTTTAATGCCCCTCGCTTCGAGCCGGGAGCAAAGCAGTTTCAGGAGCTGGGCCCGACATATTTCAATGGGTCGGAAGGACCATTAGCTGCGGACGAGTGGATGAAGAATACAGAGGACAATCTGCTTCTCTCGAAGGTTAACCCGGCTGGATGGGTTGATCTGGTGAAGAAGCAACTGAAGGATAATGCTCGTAGCTGGTGGGAGTCTGAGGAGCAGATGCTGGTGAGGCCTATCCCCTGGACCACCTTCAAGGCGAGATTTGATGCGGAGTACTTCCCTAAGGCTGCGAGGAGGGAGCTGATGCAGCAGTTTATTAATCTGAAGCAGGGAAATCTGACGGTGGATCAGTACCACCAAGAGTTCATGAGATTGAGTCGCTTTGCACCGAAGATGGTGGAGACCGCTGAAGATCGAGCTCAGAGATTCTTGCAGGGTCTATCCTTAGAGCTGCAGAGTCTGATGTCCACTTCGGACTTAGATTCTTATCAGAAGTTGCTGACCGCTGCTAAGAGGCAGGAACTGATTGCCAATCAGAGGAGAGGACAGTATTCTGGTGCTGGAAAGAGGCCTATGGAGCAGGCCAGAGCTATGGTTAGGCCAGTGCTGAAGCCTAATCAGTCCATGCAATTCAAGAAGCCAGGAGGGTCTGTTCAGAAGACGTGTCATTTTTGCGGCAGGACCGGCCATGTGAAGGACCAGTGCAGGAGATTTCTGGGCCAGTGTCTACTTTGTGGCGACCCTAAGCATACAGTGAAGGATTGCCAGCTTACTAGAAACCCACCGAAAGCACCGGTAAGCCGCTGGACGTGGAGCGCCTCTCATTCCCCAGAAGCAGGCATTCCAGCAGGCTGTTCAGCTTAGGAGGCAGGCTTTCAAGATGACCGAGGTAGAAGTCGAGGCTGAGGATAGCGTGATTACAGGTAACCCTCAGACTAGTCTTTACTTTTCTTTAATTGATCTTGCATGTTAGATTAGAAATTGTTTGCCAGAATAGGTTTTGATTGCTAGTTTGCTTGTTAGGTGTCATTTTGGTTTATGCTTGTCCCAGAGTTCTTTTTGACTCCGGTGCATCCATGTGCATCTTATCCCGGAGTTTCGTGGACAAGCACTCTCTGACGACTTCCCCTCTTTCCAAGAGTTGGGATATCATTACCGGGAATGGGGTGATCTCGGTGTCCCTTGGATGTCAATCTTGTTCTGTGGTAGTCTGTGGACTCGAGCTCTATGCCGATTTTATCGTCCACGACATCACAAACTATGATGCAGTTCTTGGGATGGATTGGCTTAGCTGCTTCTTCGCTACGATCGATTATCGACGGAAGAAGGTAGTTTTCGAGATTCCTGGATATCCGGTCTTCGAATTCAGCAGTGGGAGAAGTTCGCTTGGGCCTGTCAGATTTCGGGCCAAGCCAGTGGTAGAGCTTGTAGCTTTGCAGATGGAGGTGACTAGACCAGCTGTGGTGAGAGATTTCGATGATGTCTTCCCCGAGGAGATTTCAGGACTGCCGCCCCGATCGAGCTCTTGAGTTTTCGATTGATCTTATTCCGGGAGCGCATCCTATATCGAAAGCACCTTATCGTATGGCTCCGGCAGAGTTGGAGGAGTTACGTAAACAGTTGGATGAACTTCTACAGAAGGGTTACATCAATCCGAGTGTGTCTCCGTGGGGAGCACCTGTTCTATTGGTGAAGAAGAAGGATGGTTCGCGTCGGATGTGCGTGGACTACAGAGAGTTGAATGCTGTCACCATCAAGAACAAGTATCCATTACCGCGGATCGACGACATGTTTGATCAGCTTGGAGGATCGAGGGTTTTCTCTAAATTGGATCTGAGGAGAGGGTATCACCAGCTGAAGGTGAAGAAGGAAGATGTGCCGAAGACAGCGTTCCGAACGAAGTATGGATACTATGAGTTCGTGGTTATGCCGTTCGGTGTGACCAACGCACCCGCAGTTTTCATGAACCTGATGAATCTGATATTTTATGATTTGTTGGATAAGTTTGTCGTTATCTTTATTGACGACATCTTAATCTATTCGAAGTCTGAGAAGGAGCACGCTGAGCACTTGAGGATTGTTCTGGAGATTCTGAGGAAGCATCGCTTGTATGCGAAGTATTCCAAGTGCGAGTTCTGGCTGGATAGAGTGGCTTTTCTTGGGCACGTGGTGTCAGGAGATGGTATTGCTGTGGATCCGGAGAAGATCAAGGCTATCAGAGAGTGGCCGGTTCCACAGTCAGCGTCTGAGATCAGGAGTTTTCTTGGACTTGCAGGATATTATCGACGCTTCATTAAGGACTTCTCCCGTATTGCAGAGCCGATGACCAAATTGACGAGGAAGGATATACCATTCGTTTGGTCCGATTCTTGTGAGGGGGCCTTTACCATTCTGAAGGAGAGGTTGACGACTGCCCCTGTTCTTGCTGTGCCCGATCGGAGTGGTGGATTTGAGATCTTTTGCGATGCTTCTGGCAAAGGTCTCGGATGTGTTTTGCATCAGCATGGGCACGTGGTTACGTATGCTTCTCGTCAGCTTAAGGCTCATGAGAAGAATTACCCGACGCACGATTTGGAGTTGACTGCAGTCATTTTTACGCTTAAAATTTGGAGGCACTTCTTGCTGAGTGAGAAGGTGAAGATCTTCACCGACCACAAAAGCTTGAAGTATATCTTTACACAGAAGGAGCTCAACATGCGACAGCGTCGATGGTTGGAGCTCATGTCCGACTATGAGATTGATTTGCAGTATCACCCTGGCAAGGTGAATGTGGTTCCGGATGCGCTGAGCAGACTTCCAGCGGTGATGATGTTGACTTCACAGTGGAGGTTACAGCAGGATTTTTGCGAGTCTGGTATTGAGATTGTTCTTCCTTGAGAGGCTTCTTCGTTGATGTGTATGCAGATACAGTCGACGATCGTGGATCGGATTAAGGCAGGTCAGGCCGGAGATCCGAAGTTGGTGAAGATTCGGGAGCAGGTAGAAGCCGGTCTGCGGACTGACTTCTTGATTCATGGAGATGGTTCGTTGAGATTTGGAGCCAGGTTGTGTGTGCCAGCTGGAGATATTAGAGAGGAGTTATTGGTCGAGGCACACAGTTCGATGTACTCTGTACATCCTGGAGGTACCAAGATGTACAAGGATCTTCGTCTGAACTATTGGTGGCATGGTATGAAGCGGAGTGTAGCTCGGAGCGTAGCCAAATGTTTGGTATGCCAACAGGTAAAGGCGGAGCATCAGCGTACAGCAGGGTTGCTACAGCCGCTTCTGATTCCGGAGTGGAAGTGGCAACACATCACTATGGATTTCGTGACAGGACTACCTCGGAGTCCGAAGCAGAATGACGCGATTTGGGTGATCGTGGACCGATTGACCAAATCCGCGCACTTTATTCCCTTCCGAGTAGGACAGTCTACTGAGATGCTAGCAAGGAGATATATGGAGGTAAATTCTTTTACTCTCCGTTTTTATTTCCTTTTTCTAGTTTAGATAGTGATGTAACGTGAATCGTGCAGGAGATCGTGCGACTTCACGGAGTCCCCGTGAGTATCGTGTCGGATAGAGACACGAGATTCACATCTCAGTTTTGGCAGAGTCTGCAGAAGAGTTTGGGTACGAGTCTGAGTTTCAGTACTGCGTACCACCCGCAGATGGATGGCCAATCAGAGAGGACGATTCAGATTTTGGAGGACATGCTGAGAGCGTGCATGTTGGATTTCAAGGGATCTTGGGAGGATCATCTTCATCATGTGGAGTTTGCCTACAATAACAGCTACCAGGCGAGTATTGGCATGGCACCATTTACCCGCGCTATACGGGAAGAAATGTCGATCGCCACTGAGCTGGGATGACATTGGAGACAGGGAGCTGTTAGGACCAGAGATGATCGTGGAGGCAGTTGATGTTGTGAGGAACATCCGGGAGAAGCTGAGGATTGCTCAGGACCGTTTCAAGCATTGGGCAGATGCTAAACGGCGACCATTGGAGTTTCAGCCTGGAGATCACGTCTTTCTCAAGATCTCTCCGAATCGGGGAGTTATTTGATTCGGAAAGAGAGGCAAGCTGAGTCCAAGATATATTGGGCCTTTTGACGTCTTGGAGAGAGTTGGAGCGATGGCTTATCGCTTGGCACTGCTACCGTCACTGGAGGGAGTTCACGACGTGTTTCACGTATCTCAGTTACGTCGATACGTCAGTGATCCATCCCATGCCGTGGATTTCTCGAAGATCACGGTTCGTCCGGACCTGACCTATGATCAGCAACCAGTTGAGATTCTGGATCGACGGTAGAAGCAGCTGAGGAATAAGACCGTCGACTTGGTTAGAGTACAGTGACGTCATGGCTCACCTGGGGAGTCCACCTGGGAGCGTGAGGACGATATGAGAGAGCACTACCCGCATTTATTTTCGGAGCCGTAATTGATGTAGATTCCGAGGGCGGAATCTTTTCTTAAGGTGGGTAGGATGTAACAGCCACTTCTGGTCGTCACGTATTTTGTGTGTATGTTGATTTGTGTGCGTACTTCTGCATTTAGTTTTATTGTTGCTTTTTTCGTAGCCCAGACGCATGACCGAACCCCGTATTCGCGTTTCTCTCGGAGGCGCGATCGCACTGGTATTTTCTTTGTAATTTTTGGATGACCAGGTGTAAAATTGCAATAATCTAATTATTAGTATTATTAACATTTCTTACCATTAATTCAGATTTCAACAGTTTTCTAAATAAAAAAACAAAATTTTCGTTTAAACCAAGTTCTGAACGCATGGGGGATTAAAAAATCAGAATATTTGACTATTTCATACTTAACCTTATTAATAACAATCGAATTCCAAGCAAAAATCTAAACCTATTTGATTTTCTCCACTATTTCCTAACCACCTGGGCACCCCCACGTGATCTCCCATTATCCCTCTCCTCTATCCCACGTTGCCTCACACCCCTCACACAACTTTTATAATAGAAACCTAAGGAGACCTAACAACTCACGTGCTATCATGATAAAAACCCTACACTCCTTATTTTATTATAACCTAGGGCTAATATTTCTCTCCCAAAAATCAAACGCAGTCGCCTCTGTTTCTTTTCCTTCTCCATGCAAAATTTTTCTAGGCGCGCAACACCTCTCTCTGACCTTTGCTTTTCCACAGGCGACACATAACCCTCCCTCACAGCACCGCCCAACTCCGCCTTGCCCAACTCCGCCACACACCTCCTCCCACCCTCCTCGCTTGCCCCCTCCTCTCTCCGTCTGACGCCTAGCCCCGGCAAACTCCGCCCTGATCCCCGACGTGCCTCAGACTTCACCGTTCGACCGAACACTTCGATGCCTTCCTCCTCTCGCCGCGCCACCGGAACGCCGCAAGCCGCAAGCCCTGTTTTCCTTCGGTTACCTCGACAACCCCGCTCCGCCGACGCGCCACCCACCTCATCTCCAAGCAACCGGCGCCGGCGCCCCCCTTTCCGCCATCAACCTCCGTTCGGAGCCGTCACCTGCAAGGCGCGGAAGGGAAACGATCGTCAAACGCGTAAGTGTCTTTCCTTAGCATCATGAGTGCAAATAGTGAGTTGATAATATTAGATATATATATTAAAACCTTGAAACCGTACCTTGGTACCATTGATATATTTATAAACAATGAACTTTGAATCTGTTAACTCTTGAGGATAGTTTTTTTTATGCTACAAATGTTGCAAGCAGTGCCCTATGAAATCTATGATATGTTTAGGCTATGAAATAACTTGTAGGCTGTTAAAGAAATGCTATGAGAGATAGTTGAATGTTCACAGAATAAACAAGGGTAATAATCAGAGCAGACCTAGGATTTATACCTGGGTGGGCCCAAAAACTATTAGTTGTATGCATGGTATGTTTTAAATGGCTCCTTACTTACTATTCAAACTATCTGTTGCCTCAAGTCAGCAATCAAATTTGTTAAGGAGTTAATTCTAGAAAGTACCACATTAAATGGTAGCCATCATTTGATTATATTATGACGGAAACATAAACTTATTTGTCTTTGATAGATTGCAAGCCTCCCTTCCAATTTAGAAGGGTGCATGTTCAGAAAAAGCTTTTACAAACATTAGTTAATAATATGATTTGAACACCCCTAGGGTAGAGAACCTAAATAAAGGGAATGAATTAATGTTTAATTATTTTGGAACGTATCTGATTCAAACATGTGTTTCAATCAAAACAGAGTACCAGTCGCCCCATACCGTCCGCGTTCCCCAGACGAACCCACGACAACCGAAAACACCGGAAACAGGCAAGTGATACTTGCCAGCCTCCTGTTTAGGCCACGTCTTAGGCCATTTTGTACAATAGTGTTAAAGAGACTAGGCAGTGAAATGATAGCTGCCTAGACGACACTTTTAGATCTAGCTTGACAACGAAGCTAGATCCGTCACTTTTTTTACCATGCTTGCATTCATACTACCATGCCATGTTTAATTTCAATTAACGGTACGCAAATTATCTGCTCAATGTCATGTCATTACATGCATCTAATGATTGTCGTGATTGAGTAGCACACGCTACACTTATTGTAATGATCGAGGCTAGGCACCTGCTTTTGCGGGCACAACCCTATGCCAAAAACACTTCCTGGCTCGTGATCCAGAAGCGAGCTCATGTACTTGGGAAACCTTGGCTCGATACACGTGGAGGGGTAGGGTTAAGCTGCCACGCAGCGTAGAAGGATGCCTGATCCGCTCCTTCAGCTGTAAGGGGAAAACTCTGTGCACAATGTGATAGGATAGTGATCGTGATTGTAAATTAATGTTCTCGTAATGCATGTCATCATGTCATCTTTAAATGTTGCATCCTTAAAATGTCATTTCAAATTATTGCACCATTTTAGAACTACTAGTCGTCTTTGTTATTTATATCCTTGCACAAAAGTTCTCCGCTTCTTTTGGGAGACTTTTGCTGACATGTGCCCTTTTCTCTTGGGTGTCACATGTCAGGTTTCTGAGTTAGAGTTACCAGCTGGGGACGAGCAGTTCGTGGACGTTGAGTTCGAGGCACCTGCTGAGACCGAGTACGAGGACACTGGTGACCAGTCCTAGACTCACCTGGGTCTTCTTAGTTGTCATAAATTTTTATAGACGCTCCACGTCTGAGCGGACCTCCTCACGTCTCGCCTTCCATTTTAGTCTCACCTTCTATTTTAGGGAGCGGGACGTGACACTAACGGGTCGAGAAAAACCTGACCCGACGTGACCACATGGAGTAATCCATGCAGGCATGTCAGAATTTCAACAGCACAGCCTCGTCTTCCAGATAATGTATAAAATTACTCCGATCTCAGAAAAATACAAATAAATATGCATTGGAATTGGGACGAGACTCTTTTTTGAGAAAAAAAAGAGAAGTGAAGATAACCACAAAGTTATGAGCAGATCTTCAATCTTTGCAGGGCTTGTGTGCTTTCTTGTGACATCTCCACCACGCGGTCATGTGTGGTAGCCACGCGACAGGGATAGCCACGCGACAGTGTGACTCCTCTTCTCTTTGGCTTGTACTGAGCTCTTCTACACGGTCGCATCAGAATCCATGTGATCACGTCAATAATGTCTGTAACAATTCCAGAGATTGGCCTTTTTACACGATCACGTCGTTTCAGCGAAACGACCATGTCGTTCCAGCTCTCCAACCTCCAAAATCTCCTTCTTTAGCCTCGTTTGACGCGGTCGTTTGTGACATCTCCATGCGATCGCATCATATTGAATTTTCTACTTCCTTGGGTCTTGATTCACGCGGTCGTGTGGAGGTGTCTCACACGACCACGTGGGTCCTATTTCAGCTCTATCTTCTCGTTTTGATCTCTTTTCTTTGCCTTGCTTCTTCCTTTCAATTCTTTGACTCTAATTGGCTCTTTTAAGACCTAAAGAGTGAAACGAAACAAAAATAGTATAAAGTGGTGTATAAAATGTGGGTTTGTGTGGTATAAAGTATAGATAAACCCATGTAGAGGAATATGCCCTCGGATCATTTGTATTTGATGCAAACGATAATTTAAGCTTAGATAGGGACTATTTTGTATTTGATGCAAAAGAGATTAAATGTGTTTTAAATAGTTTAAGACAATATTTAATAATATAAACGCAAGGAAAATTTCACGGGTAAGACGGGAATGTCCCGGTCTAGACCCAGGTTCAAACGGCGTCCAAATCGGACGCCCGATTACCAAGATATGCCCAAAACAGCCCAAAGGGTCAGATTAGGCCAGACCAGGCAGACCAGCCCAGTCTGAACCTGGTCTGGCCTGCTGACCAGACCCAGTAACGCCTAGGCCGGCCTGTGCCTGGGCAACCAGACCCGCCTGGGCCTGGGCGCCTGGGCCTGGGCTCAGGCGGCCCAGGTGCCCTGGGCCCAGGCGGCCCAGGCGCCCTGGGCCCAGGCGGCCCAGGCGCCCTGGGCCCAGGCGGCCCAGGCGCCCTGGGCGCCCAGGCCAGGTGCCTGGGCTGCGCCCAGGTCCAGGCCTGGTGGCCTGGTGGTCCCCACAGGGCAGAATTGCAGATCCCTAAGTTTTTGCAGTTTTGACGGTTGTTTTTACGAAAAACAAGCCGTAGGCTGATCTTTGGACGATTAATTGGAGGGTCAAACGAACTCCGATTGACGAACGGTTTTTTCCTATGCGTTCACCGTTGAACACCCTTCGAATTGATAGGTTGTATCAATCCTGAAGTTCAACGGTGAGGGAGTTAAAATTCACGTAAGTTTGCACTTTGTGAAGGGCAAACTAAATTGAATTTAGTTAACTCTAAATTAGTCCCACATCGGATTTTGAGGGAAGGGGAGCAGTCAGCCGCCTATATAAATAGGGGTCTGCTCTCCTCCTTAAAACTTGTCCCAAGCTCTAGATCTGAGCGGCTCTCGTAAATGTTGGAGCACACTCGGATCTAAGCTTAAATTAATAGTTCTCCTCTCCCTATAAATTTCTTCCTTGCTCCTGAGGGCTCTAGCAAAGCCACAAAGGAGTTCGGATTTAGATCCGAAATCTAGGCGGAGGTTTCACTCGCGTGAAACTTTCTTCGGCGCGTGGTTGGCTCGGCGACACGGGGATTGATCGCCTCGGGATGCGGAGCGGTTCGAGGAGCGGTTTGGGGAGCGGTTCGAGGAGCGGCTCGACGTGGGACGCGAGCGGCTCGGAAGACGGTGCGGAACATCTCGCCTGCTCCAGGGTTGAGATTCCGGGTATGTGTTTAATTAAGCATTAGTTTAATTTAATCGCTGTAGGCTAGATCCTTCTTGGGATGGTCAGATCCATCCCAAGTCGGCATAGATCTTGGATTAGGGTCTTGGACCTTAGGGTTAAATGTTAATTAGATTAACATGTGTATTTTTCCGCTGCTTTTCTGTCTATGTTCCGTCCGACTTAGGACGGGCATAGAGTTTTTGTGCCCTAAGGGTCCCGGAAAACCCTACAGTGGTATCAGAGCGTAGGTCTGCGTAACGATCTAGCCTGTGATTTTATTAAACTTTAAAATGCTTTAAAATACTTTTTAAAAATGTTTATAAAGTTATGAGATAATTTTCAAAATTGTTTTAGATGTTCAAAAATTCTATTTGATAAATTTTGAACATGGAAATTTTTTAAATGGCGTTTTAAAAATATGTGATATTTTTTTTGAAACTAATTTTAAAATCTTTTAAAATTTATGCGATAAATTATTTAGATGCCTAAAATTTTAAGCATGGAAGCTTTTTTAAAATGATGTTTTTATTTTATGAGATATTTTAAAACTGATTTTAAAGGTTAAAATTTTTATGCGATAAATTTTTTAAAGTAGCATGCAAATTTGTGATTTTAAAACAAGTTTTTATGAGATAAAAATAAAATATTTTAAAATCATATTTTAAATTTAAATGTTAAATTTATTTATGCATGTTAAAATTGTTTATGCGATAAACTTAGTCTATTTAATTGTTAAATAGTTGTGCACTATCTTTATGCGATAAATTAGTGTAGCTTTATTTTAATGGCTAGTTCTTCTTGTCCCTTATTTGATAACACAAGACAACCCTTTAGGTTAGCCATTAAAGATGATTAAAATTTATTACTTGAATTTTAATGACATGCTATGTTTTAATAAAACATTAACAACACTCCAAGACCTAATTCCTGATTAGGGTAGTCCTTTTAATGAATCTTAATTCTAATTGTTATAATTAATTCTCATTAAAGGACTTCGCTTTTAGCGTTGTTAATAAAGTTTATTAAAATCCTAATAACGATTAGGATAGCACGTGAACCTTATAGTTGATAAGGACTTAATAAAATTTATTAAACAAATCCTAAAATTTTGAATTTAAGGATTCAACTAGTTGATAGGATTAATTAGTTGTTAATAAAAGCAGTTTAGTCTATGGCACGCATATAAAAATGACAAGCTTCATTCAATGGACCATGATCCAGTCAATGTGCTTGGCTAAGTTTGCTGGGTCAACCCTTGCTAGTCCAAGGGGCAGTGATCCTGGCTTAGTCAATTCCCTGGCTGTGTTCCGCTGGACCGCAATGTCGCGAATCATCATTGTTTGACACCCTGGACTATATCTAGTCAATGCGTTATAAATCTTATTAAAGATTAATCAGTATCCCTCCTTGATTTTGGAGCTTGGTAACTCAAAGAAGACAATTATAGTTGTTGAGTCTCCTCAAGCTATGACATGTTTATCTTTAAGGAACAAACTCCAACATACATGTGATGTAGTCTAGACTTGACCCAAATCGATACGTCGGGTCTCCTCGAGCATCGATCTAAGTCAAATCTGGACACGAAATCAAGGGTCTGACTAGACTAGTCATTATGATTTGTTGAGTCTCCTCAAGATCATAAATGACTGTGGGTAAAAAAACGATAGGGAGTCACATGTGATGTGATTGACTAAGAGTTAGTCTACCAATCATGGAACCAATCAACTTGTTGAGTCTCCTCAAGGTTGTGAGGTTCAGGATGATTGGATCCCTCTTTCACTAAATTTTAAATATTTAATTTGATTAAATCGTTCGTTATTAAGCTTTGAAACGATCGTAAAAATAGTGGGAGGATATAGATATATAAAAGCCATTCTACCTATATTTAATTTTGAACATATGCCAAAACTAGGGCAAGACTATGTTTACCGAAGGAATCAAAATATAATTTTTTTAAATGGAATTAGTTAATTGGTCAAATAGGTTGATTAATTGAATATCAAGTTAAATTCTAATTGATAGGATTAAACTATATTATCGTTGACATTATAATGACCTTCTAAAGAACAGACTTAAGAAATACTACTTCATTAAGTTCTGGGTCCAACAAATAAATTCACGCTACATGTTACTCGTCTCTATATGAGGCCGCTTGAACATATAGGAAATTCGAAGTATGTTTCTCCCTACAACTTTTCGAGCTACCCTCAAGGTTGTATGGACAAACAATTTTGATCCACAAAGTTCAAGAATTCGATCAAATTGTTTGAGTCGAATACGAGTGCATGAGCGGTGCAAGGCTATGTGTCACAACCGGATCTTGAGACAAGCAACTTCTTGAGCTACACTCGAGATTGCAACTCTCAGGCGTTTGGATACATGAGATGCTTGCATAGCTATTTATTTATGTTGGGCTATTTATATCTAAATGTGATTTAGAAAAGGAAGAAGGCACTCCGGAAAGTCAATCGAGTTTAATAGTTTAATTTATCACTAGTAAAGGCATAAGTAGGAGGAAATGAAAATGTGACATATTTTGATGTCACGATTTTATAATTATTGTTATACAAAAGACGTCTAACACAATTTGACGAATGTCGTCACCTCGCTTCTGAAGCAATGTTTTGCGTTAGTAATTTATGCATAACGATAATATATATATTAAATGTTAATATATATAAATACACAAGATAGTAGCAAACTTGTATGGAAAAATAGACTAGGCCGTATCGAGAGACTAATCTTCACAAGTCACATAAAGAGGGGTCTGACCTCTCGTATTATGAAGTCTGCGGACATTTGTGAATCTTACCCTCTTAGATACAATGGTCGATACCCATCTGTAAGACAGTGGGAGAATGAGTTGTGGAACTCAGTCTAGTACATACTGATGTACTCGAGTCTAGATTAACCAAAATAAGTTATTCGTATATTTTATTAAGACACGTGTTCTTGATGAAACACAAGTCTGATAAAATAAAGAACGAAATGACGAAAGTATTTAAACTGATTCGATTAGATCGAATGGTCAAATACTTAGCTACATAAAATCTTGCTTAATTAAAAGAAAATGTGATTTTCTCTCAGGTCAAGTCTGTTAACACATCCGTGTGTTAAAAGGTATGAATCACACTTAGTTAGACTTGGTGTGATCCATTGTAAGTGGCTCTGAGTTAAGTCCTCCTTCTGGGTTAAGTCCCAGATAGTAATGCCTAGGTTTTGATAATGTCCTATGAGGACATATTAATAAGATATTCATAAAATCAATCATTAGGAAGTTGTATAATTACTCGAATTTCGTGAGACGAATTGTCGAGTTAGACATCATAATTGATGATGACTTAGCCAACTTCTAGGATGAAAATTCGGAGTAGTAACTCCGATTTAAAACTTGATGCAACCTGAATAGGTCCGTGTGCGTAAATAAATTTTGGAATTTAGTTTACGTGCCCAAGGAAAATGTTTCCTCACTTTCTACAAGTAAATCTTTAAGTTGAAAGATTTGTGCAGAAAGGAAAATAGTGAAGTGCAATCATGTTGGTCGAGAACGGTTTTCATCCTAATTCCTATAAACGGATTATGTTGAAACCTTCTCGCCAGCAGATGTGCACAGATCCACTCGGACCAAGCTCGATTCAAACGCTCAAGTTGACCATGAAAATTTGAGCATTCACTTATAAATTCGTTTTTCTAAATATGATTTAGACGAACCAACTTATATGAATTGGCCAGAAAGTTTTCAAGGTCAGTGGGAGCGTATAAATTACATGCGAGGCATCAAAGGGATGGAACATTTATTTTTGACAAAGTAATCAAAAGGTTTGACGCTTTATCAGAAATAGAAATGAGCCATTTGAATGGCCATTAACTAATTTAAATGATTATCGTAAGGTACGATGAACTGGATAAGATCCAAGTAAAT
This sequence comes from Scilla litardierei, assembly GCA_030789695.1. Lineage (NCBI taxonomy): Eukaryota > Viridiplantae > Streptophyta > Magnoliopsida > Asparagales > Asparagaceae > Scilla > Scilla litardierei. Next base: position 107,429,129 of record CM061142.1, read on the forward strand.
AAAAATTATGGATTTCGAAAGACCAAATGAATTATTTGAATGAGATTCAAATGGTTGGTCTAACATGAACATAGAAACCCCTTAAGTCTATAATGTATACGGTTTTAGCAGATCCACTCATGAAGGCTCTACCACATGAAGTCGGGAAAACTTATGTGTAAAAACGGTATTAGATACCGAGATAAATGGGCTTGAGTGCAACTGGGAGATGTTGAGAGATGATACCCTCGAGGCTATCTATCTTCATGTGTGAATAGCACAAACATCTTGTTCGAAATAACAGTAAGCTGTTTGGTAATATTTTATCTAAAGTTATGTTATAATGTAGTTAACATTAGATATTAACTTAGGTAAAGTCTTGAGACTTTATGCAAGGTCAAACATGTATCGAGATGAGTATCTCGATCATGGAGAAATGTTTGACCGTCTGTTGCATAAGTCTAAAAGGGTTCGTGGTCGTAGATGTTTCGAGACAAGGATATCGAAACATCGAATAGACCATTGTGTCTTAGTCTTCACCGTTTAGCGGTGGCGATGATCTCATGATCGCTTGACTTGGCGAAGTCGTAGACGAGACACATGTGCTTATTAGAGAATGAGTTCACTGAACGATCCACAAGAGTTATCCTATGGTTATATTGACCAATCTGTCAATGATGACTCTGAGTGATGATAGGCTAGTTGGTCTTTTGACTTGAGGTCATTTTGACGAACCTGTGCGTGAACGGTGCCACTTAGATCAAATGACCTAGCTTCGAGACAAGGCCTGTCGAAAGGTCTTTGATTGGGTGACATTTGAAGCGTATGAGGAGAGTAATGACCAAGAGAGGATTCGTCTCTCCCAGTCAATGGGAGCTAGTGTCGTAGGGTTAGTTCGGTCTTTAGTAAAAACTCTGGCCAGAGTATGTTGGAAGCAGTCCAACATTTTTGACTAAAAGATCGATAGAAACTAACCGGAGTCAAGTTATTGGGGTTGACAGTTTGACCGTACCCTAGACTTGACTTACACGACATAGTTTAGATGAAAAGACTATAATTGCCGAATTCATCACGGAAACAGTCAGGGTGGTCCCGACAGTACTCATGTCAATGAGTTAACCATATAATGATGATTCCTGAAGCAGGGACGGCAACCACTGCTCGTGGTCACTGCCGTATAGGGCTTCGGGCCCAACCTGTTGTAAGGGTCAGGCTGTAGGGTCTCACACAGAGTGCGATCTTCGTCTAGTAATAGGTAGAAATCAGTTAGGGAGAATAATTTGCATTTGTTGCAAGGGATAAAATATTGCAAAAGATGTTTGCAATCATCTCCTGCATTCAGGATAAATGATCCTGAGTGCAAGTGGGAGCTGTAGAGGAATATGCCCTCGGATCATTTGTATTTGATGCAAACGATAATTTAAGCTTAGATAGGGACTATTTTGTATTTGATGCAAAAGAGATTAAATGTGTTTTAAATAGTTTAAGAAAATATTTAATAAAATAAACGCAAGGAAAAGTTCACGGTAAGACGGAAATGTCCCGGTCTAGACCCAGGTTCGAACGGCGTCCAAATCGGACGCCAGATTCTCAAGATATGCCCAAAACAGCCCAAACGGTCAGATCAGGCCAGACCAGGCAGACCAGCCCAGTCTGAACCTGGTCTGGCCTGCTGGCCAGACCCAGTAAGGCCTAGGTCGGCCTGGGCTTGGGCACCCAGACCCGCCTGGGCCTGGGCGCCCGACCCAGGCACAGGCTCGGGCGCCTGGGCCCAGGCGGCCCAGGCGCCCTGGGCGCCAGGCCCAGGCGCCCTGGGCACCCAGGCCTAGCCTGGGCTGTGCCCAGGTCTAGGCCTGGTGGTCCCCACAGGGCAGAATTGTAGAACCCTAAGTTTTTGCAGTTTTGATGGCTGTTTTTGCGAAAAACAAGCCGTAGGATGATCTTTGGACGATTAATTGGAGGGTCAAACGAACTCCGATTGACGAACGGGTTTTTCCTATGCGTTCACCGTTGAACACCCTTCGAATTGATTGGTTGTATCAATCCTGAAGTTCAACGGTGAGGGAGTTAAAATTCACGGAAGTTTGCACTTTGTGAAGGGCAAACTAAATTGAATTTAGTTAACTCTAAATTAGTCCCACATCGGATTTTGAGGGAAGGGGAGCAGTCAGCCGCCTATATAAATAGGGGTCTGCTCTCCTCCTCAAAACTTGTCCCAAGCTCTAGATGAGCGGCTCTCGTAAATGTTGGAGCACGCTCGGATCTAAGCTTAAATTAATATTTCTCCTCTCCCTATAAATTTCTTCCTTGCTCTTGAGGGCTCTAGCAAAGCCACAACGGAGTTCGGATTTAGATCCGAAATCTAGGCGGAGGTTTCACTCGCATGAAACTTTCTTCGGCGCGTGGTTGGCTCGGCGACATGGGGATTGATCGCCTCGGGATGCGGAGCGGTTCGAGGAGCGGTTCGGGGAGCGGTTCGAGGAGCGGCTCGGCGTGGGACGTGAGCGGCTTGGAAGACGGTGCGGAACATCTCGCCTGCTCTAGGGTTGAGATTCCGGGTATGTGTTTAATTAAGCATTAGTTTAATTTAATCGCTGTAGGCTAGATCCTTCTTGGGATGGTCAGATCCATCCCAAGTCGGTATAGATCTTGGATTAGGTTCTTGGACCTTAGGGTTAAATGTTAATTAGATTAACATGTTTATTTTTCCGCAGCTTTTCTGTCTATGTTCCGTCCGACTTAGGACGGGCATAGAGTTTTTGTGCCCTAAGGGTCCCGGAAAACCCTACACACTAAATATGTATGAAATAACTACTCATCAAAATCCCCCAAGCTAAACTCTTCCTCGTCCTTGAGGAAGACAAAGAAAGAGAGTAGAGTGGGGTATGCATGCATGGGATAAATAAAATCAATAATCTCACAACGCGAAACCTATGAGAATGAAAAATTTCAGATTATGGAATTGAGTAGCATGTCAATCTCTTTCATTTTGTCAAGACATAGTATAGAGCAATAATTCTAATATAAATCAACATGCAATTTATGTTATCACAGTTATGTTCAAATCTCAAAATGTTTCTTCTATTCTGCGTAGGTTATTAGAATGTGAATCAAAATTATACAATGATCGAGGAAGAATTAGTATCGTAAAACGGGTCGTGAATCCATTAGGGAGTGGTGTTTATAACACGCTATCTTTTCATGATTCGTGGGATTGCTACCTTCATTCATGTTCTTATTTTAACCATTTTTTGAATTTTAATTTGGTTTATGTAAGGATCGTCGGGTCAATAACTCACAGATCAGACGACCTTAGGACTTTGGGCTAAGAAGGACCACTCAAACCCACTAGCTCAAACCAAATAAAGATCTTTATTCTTATGCACTCTACCAAGCTAAACCGTTCGATGTGAATCCTCAATACTTCCTGCGGCACGAGGACCCGACTCCTCGATATAGCTGGAGGAACGGTGCATTATTTATTCATTTCATTTTTTCTTTTCGTTTCTTTTTTTCTTTTTTTATTTTGTTCTTTTTTCTTTCGAACATGAACAAGCTAAACAACATCACTCCTCCCTACTGGGTAGGTATGCCGTTAACCCAAATTATATGAGATTACTAACCATTATTCTCGACTAAAAACTCCAAGACTCATGCATAAGATGGATTCTCGATACAAAACATAACCTAGGCATGTTTCGAGTACTTTTGTTTTAGGGATTACGAGCATAAACATAATAAGCATATAGCAATGAAATCTAATACTAAAGACATCCCCTAAGCATATATCGCAATAAACAATGAGAAATTGAATGAATAAAGTGTAAATCTGAAAACTTTTCATAAAAACATCCATGTAGATAAAGACTTGGCATGGTTGAATTTTTAATTAAGAATTTAAGCGCAGATAATGCACAAAGTGCAACTCAGCCAAGCTAAAACAAGCATTGTCCTCAATGCTTAAAAGTGGGTGAATATAAAAGTGCCATGCATAAAAAATACCGCCCCCAACTAACATATAAACATATCCCAATATGAAAATAAAATGAAAGCATGGGTGCATTGTTGGATCTGGATCTAAGCCTGGGGGTTGAATAGACTAATAAAAATTCTCATGCAACCCATAAGCAATCACAGGCAGTCATAGCAGATGCAGAGTAAATGATAAGCAATCATGGAGAGCACATCATATTTTCCCTGGTTCGATCGTCCCAATGACCTACTCCATCTCCAAAGCAGATACTAGCATTAATATGTTTCTTTGTACAACTACAATGAACTATGGGCCCCAACTCAACTCTCACTTAGTTCGTATCACACTTCCTGAGTGCAAAACACTATCAACCTAGTAAATACTTTCTCTTGACAAGCCCCAACTCGTCAAGACCCTCTTGTCTAGTCTCGGACTAAACAAGACCCCAAAACGTCAAATAGTTAAAGTTTTTCCTACAAAGATCGCTACACTACTACAAAAATATAATAATAAAGAGTTTAGAAAATCTCAGTTTGTGTAGCGGTAGTCGTCTCTGTCAATCAACTCAAGTCAGATAACGTCTGACATGATGTAGTCGCCAATGTCACGTCCCTCCTTAGATGAAGCTTGCGGCCTTGATGGTGTCTCCCTCCTTGAAATTTGCGGCCTTGCTTCTTTGGTGATGTTGCACAATATGGAAGCTCTTCTCTTGGATACTTGCACAAGGGTGATGAGGCTCCTCCCTTGTGTAGTTGTGCAATGGAGATGTGTAGCTTCCCTGCGGCATTGGACTCCCCTATAGATGATGCTTGCGACAATTGGAACTTCTCTAGGGTGTTGCACAACTTGTTGAAGAGGATGATAGCTTGGAGTCCCTTGCTTTGTTATGGACTTGATGATAGGGATGTGTAAACTTGCGACAATCAGCGAGCTCCATGCTTGAGCTTGATCTCAACCCTAATAGCAACTTCTCCTTCTCAATAGCTTGAAGATAATGATGTAGGCAATAGGCTTTGGGCTTGTGAGGAAGAGGATGCTTGCGGTAATGGAGATTGTAGGCAATGTAGCTTTGCACAAGGAGGAGGAGGGTAGAAGCTAATTTGCGCAATGGAGGTGGCTTGGAATTTTTGAGGCTTGCGTAATATGGGATTGTTGTAGGTCTTGGCCGAATTTCCTCTTGGTTTTCCCTCTCTTAAAATACCTCTCTTTGAATATGGGTTTATATAGGAGAGGACGAGATCAATTAGAATCGATTACCAATCCCATAGAATATGGAGATTGGATGGAATCCTAACTTGACTAGGATTTGAATGAATCAACATTGGATATGGAGTTTGAATATAGATGGCTATAGGATTTGAATTTGAATAGCTATAGGATTTCAAATAAGATCTCATTTAATCTCTTATATTTATTTACATAAGATTCTCCATATCTCTCCATCCTTGACCAAGTCTTCAATTTGTATGGCTTTAGGATTTGATTCATGCACCAATTGATTTGAATCAATTCAAATATGGATTTGAATTGATTTCCTCCTTATCTCCCCATCTTTGACTTAGTCCAATATTTGTAGCCATTATGTCTATCTTTGACCAAGTCCGCTTTGATAATGCATGTCAAATTCTCCATCACTTTGACTTAGTCTCTCTTTGAGTATATTTGTGAGAGTGTCATTCCTGAAAAACACTTAGCACACACATTAAATCGTTCACACTCATTTGTTATCATCAAACATGAAGTCATCGATCGTTGTATCCAACAACACGTTGATTCCAACATGCATATGTTGGGGGGTGTGTTTGGAGTCATTTAAATGTGAAACGAGGGCGAAGTTTGGGCAGTAAAGCATATAAAGGGTTTTGGGTCATAAAAATGTGGGTGTTAAAACACATATCGGGTTTAGGGGTCATGAAAATGTGGGTGTGCCGCATGGAGGTGAGGTTTATTCAAAGAAAATTGACTAATCCTAATATGCTCCCCTCGCTGTCGAGAGGAGGTGAGTTTATTCAATCCACCGAGAAAGCATATAAAATTTATCTACACAATTAGATTCGGATTCACCTGATCAAAGGGTGGATCCAAGATTTCCAGCGGAGCATGTAGCTGTTCCTCCTGCTCTTTTCGTGGTTCAGCTAACTGCCTCCCACAAACTCCATTAGGCCCCAACGACGCTCCACCAAGCATCCCTCGTAGGTGTCCACCTGTAACTTGTAAGGGACGAAGATCATCAGCTTGATGCGAATTTTTTTCCTCAATTAAGGTATCCCAGGGAGGATCGTTAAAATAAGATGGAAAATATGAGATGGGGTGATGAAAACTCCATGAGAATAACGTGCTACTCCTTGACGACAATGCGATCAACTCCTCGTCAATGCCTTTAATAGGCTCTGCAAGTGCTGACATGACCCATCATACCTCCATGTAGTGTGAACCTGTGTCCTACGGGAAGTACGTCATGTCAGAAACATTTGAATCTAAGGGATTATGAAATATATTATAAGATTTAGATGTAGAGTTTAGAATATCTTCCTGAGTGGGAGCATTGAGCTCTATTGAATGTGATGCATCTGGTGGAATGGGGAGGGCCTGCAGAGGAGGAGGATGAGGAGGAGACAAGGATGCGGAAGGCCAGCTGAAGTGAGTCGTGGGGTCTGTGGCCTCTCATGCCTCCTCCTCATTGATGTGTATGTGCTCCATGGCCTTTTCACTGCTTTCACGTGGAATGAAGTGGGGGATGAGATCAAGCGGGGAGAATAACATGGGCTTTTCAGATTTTGAAGTTTTATTGGTGCCCTAACGTGGTTCCTCCTTGTGAAAAACTTCCTTGAGAATGATTGTTTCCACCCATTGTCCTGTGTATGGCTTATCATCCATCTGAGGTATGTCGCCTGGGGTATAGTGCTGGATGTGAGCATTGGTGGTATGTTGATGTGTCCATATTTTCTACTTTTACTACATGATTTCATAGCATTTTCATCGTCCAAAGTTTACTTTTCTATACTTTATCGCGCATTTCATGAAATATTTGATTCTCGTAGAGATTTGTGGATTTTTAGAAACTTTAGAGCGATATTGGACCATGGACACATCTGAGACATCCAGAGCATCGATGGCATAGTCCACTAGGTGCTTGATGTGGTGGAGAAGAAGATTTGTGGAGAAGAGGAAGAAAGAAAAAGGAGAGAGCAAGAGAATACAAAGCTTCCCAACATATCAGCTTTTCCCAATTAGCTCTGTCCGAGTGGGCAACGCTGCTCGGTTCGAGCAGATTGAGCCAAGGGAAGCAACTTCAATCTCTTCCAGCGTCCGAGCATTAAAGGCCACTCGGACCGAGTAGAGGAGCTACTCGGTCGAGGGAACTCGAGGGCAGCACAACATTTATTAGGCAAAGGAGAGCTCTGAGCTCGACCTAGCAAAGTCAGTCGCTTCTTCGAGTAGGCAGATCGAAAGAAATCATCTTCAACACTTAGCCGCATTTGAAGAGCCTAAAGCCAGTCGACCGAGCATCTTCGCTGCTTGGCCGAGCTAATTAAGCGACAAAATGTCATATTTTGAAGCTCTGTGACCCCCTGCAGCTCGCTCGAGCGGACCAAGCCGCTTGATCAAGTAGCTTCCCTACTCGGTCGAGCTTATCGAGCGGCAGAGTGACCTTTTGGCCAAGCATGTGCCTTCTATAGTTTGACCGAGTTGGACATCCACTCGGTCCGATCAACTTGCTTTCCCAGCCGATGATTCAAGAGCCCAGCGGAGCGACGGTGCCCTACTCGGACCGAGCGGCACCACCACTTGGTCGAGTAGGACGACGCAGCAGCACAATTTTGGGCTGAGCTGAGCCCCTTGCGTGATTTTTTTGGGGTCAACCCCACTTTGTATATAAACCTATTTTTTCCTTAGGTTAAGAACCCTTTTAAATTAATTTTTAGGAGAGAGTAGAGAGTTTTGAGCCGTCGTTATTGCTTTTTGAACCAAGCTTGGACCTTTGATTATTGTTTTGCATTGGAATCTTGGATCTTAATTTTCTAAAGTTTAGTTCTTCGTTCTCATTGTTTTGGTAACGTTTTGCTCATCTCTCTTCAATGTTTTGATGTTTATCGTTGCGATGATGATTGATATCGCTAATATTATTGTTTCTATTGCTATTTCCATGAATCGTGAGTAGTTCCTTCTCGGGCTAATGGATGAGCCCTAGGATCTTAGGATTTAGATGTAAAGTGACGATTTTTATGTTGGTTTTGTAAATAAGGGATGTGATTTGATTGATCTAGCCAAGTTTGTAATAATCTTTTGTGATCCACGATAGTGGCACACATCCTAGATATTATCCTATAACTTAATTAGGTTCGTTAGTGAATTCAATTGGAGTTTGTGATCCACAATAGTGGCACGCACTTTGATGGCTTCCATCGACGCCCTATATTACTAATTGATGATCTCCGATAGTAGCATCAGTAAGAGCAATCAAATCACAGATCAAAGCTATAACCCATGATAGTGGTGTGAGTGGAGATTGAGAATAATTGTCGATCGCAATACACGGATCGCATGCAAGGCCATCCATGAAGGTGGGGCTAAGTACGAGATATGTTAGATGAGTAGTACAATGATAGTTGGCTACGAATTCCACATTCGAGATGCAACAATCTCTCACTTGATTAGAATTCACGTAGCTAACTTGTAGTCTGCAATTGGCTAACATTTAGTCCTTAACTTCCCTGAGATCGACCCGTTTGTTCTACAATAACCCGTACGCTTGAGGTAATTTACACACGCAACAAACGTCTTGGCCTCATTTACTTTATTGCTTTTGTTGATTGTATGCATACTTCGATTTGCTCAATTTGCTCCCGCAAGATCCGGTTTGGGCAAATGATTTTTGGTTGTTGTGTTGATCGTTTTTGTGAGCCCCGCTCCCTAACTAGTTGACGGGTTTGCTATCCATTGGATCTTTTCGCAACAATCTAAACTCTATGCCCAAAGTGATAAGCTAATTTATTTTCCATGATAGGTGTAAGGGCACCTCCCATATTGCACATTCCATTGCCCATATTTTTTTTAATTTCTTAACATAATCTTTTGTATGAAATAATATTATTACAAGATCCTTCACGAGGACCCAGTGGCGTAACCAGAAATTTTTTTTGCCCTGGGCAAAAAATAGATGACATAAAGAGTAGATTTTTAAAATACCAAAGCAATTTTTTAATCCTAAGCCTTTTCCTTTCCTTACCATCTCCATGCACAAAAATTAGATCGATCAAGAAGAATCAAGATAATAATAATATGGTGTCGGCAAATTAAAATAATAATAAGAATTAAGATCAAACCAACGATAAACAAAAACTTAAAAAAAGAAAGGAAAAAATGAAAATGATTAGGGATCGTGTTGTAAATGTTGTCAGCAACTCATTCCTCTGCGTTGAAGATCTTGCAATTGCCATCACTCTGAGAGATTCCGTGGATTAACAGATAACCATTCCACTACCTCTGCTCGAGATGTCAAAATAGAGGGAAGATTAGAGAAATTACATCTAAAAATAATATGCTCATTATCGATCGAGAAATGCGAAATTCGCTAAATCAATAAAACTCTAAATGCCTAAATCATATAAAATCCTCTGAGATTTATATTTTTTTCACCCTTTAAGTTAAAAAAAATAAAAACAAGGAAAATTTGTTAGATATAATGTTGTTTTAAGTTCAAAAAATATAAACATAAGAAAATTTTGTTAGATATAATGTGAAATTTTGTTTTTAAGTTTAAAAAACAAAAATAATAAAATTTCAGAACCCAGAATCGAACTGAGGACTTCAAGTGTGTGAACCCAGCTTGCTATCCAATAACACTGTCCAAGTCTTTATGATTTTTTTTCATCTTTTTTGCCCTGGGCAGCTGCTTTATGATTTTTTTAAATTTGTCTCCATATCTTTCTTGTTTTTTAAGTTTATGATTTTTTTTCATCTTTTTTTCCAATGTGCTCAAAGGATCCTTTTTTTGTAACTGGAGAGGATCAATTCACACACGCCAGAAATCGAAGATGGGGGGACACTTGTGATCCCTAGCTTGAGGAGAGTCCGGCTGAGTAGATATTTCGAATAATCACACTCGAAATAAAGATGGGAAATACTCTCCATCACATTATCAGAGCAAAGAACGCAAGACACGTCGGCTACAGTTCCCCACTTGTGAAGTCTCTCTTTTGTTAGCAGCTTTCCTCTAATAGCACGCAGCAAAGATATGGAAAATTTCGGAACATGTTTGGGAAACCACACAGCATCAGCAAATTGGAATGGTGGCCGTGCAAATCTTGTAGCTTCCCAGATTTCACGCAGGGTACATGAGCGCCCTGAAGCCCAGTACCACGCATCCTGCTCAATACATGGCGTAAATTGCTGGAGGGGATTGCCAATTCCAGAAATAGCCGGCACATTGTTCCAAGCAGAGCCCGACCAGTAGTCCCCTATGAGAGAAAGTTCAGTTCCAGGGATTGGGTCTTGGATGAAATAGAGGGGCCCCCTAGGATGCCAGTTATCAAACCAGAAAGAAGTAGACTTGCCATCATTAACACACCTTTTAATAAGCTGCTGAGATAGACGCCGGCTCTTGAGGATGAACTTCCATGTTCCAGAGTGTGTAGGGATTGCTGTTGACATGTAAAATCCTTTTTCAATTGCAGCATATCGCTTTCTCATATAATTAGCCCAAATACCTTTATTAGCCAGCACTCTCCAAGTCAGACGTATACCAGATGCAACATTCAAGTGAGTCAGATGCCTCAGTCCCACACCCCCCTCTTTCTTGGGGGTACACAAATCCTTCCAGGCCCAGCTTTTCTATCTACCCCAAATGAACTTTCTGCAAGCTGAGTTAATAGTTCTAATAACAGACGGAGGAAAACAGTAAGCTTGCATCCAGAAAGCGACCATACCGTAAATCACAGATTGGACCAATTCTATTTTTCCAGAAATAGAAAGCAGTGAGGATGACCAACCAAGAAGCCTTTTTTTGCATTTATCAACCAGGCGGGAGAACAATGAAGCTTTGGGATAGATAGAGGAAAGAGGGAGGCCTAAATAAGTTGTGAACGAAGATACCAATTTGATTCCAAGAATTTCCGATAAACTTCTTGCATTACGAACCCCCTTACTGAAGATGGCTGAGCTCTTCTCCCAATTAATTAGGAGGCCTGAGAAAAGATAAAACCTGGCAAATAATTCCTTGAGACCATGTAAAGAGTGTGGATTAGCACGGCAGAAAACTAAGAGGTCATCAGCAAAGAGGAGATGAGATATAGAACCGGTTCTACGCATGGGATGAATAGCACCTGAAGATTCTGCAATGGACATAAGAAGGGAGAAAGCTTCCATAACAAGGACAAACAAGTACGGGGAAAGGGGGTCTCCCTGTCTCAGTCCTCTGTTAGACCCAAAGTACCCTTCAAGCAAACCATCAACTAAAACGGAAAACATGATCAACAGGGATTTGTGTAACATGATCAAAGTACCCTTCCTGCATACATACACACACACACACATATATACATACACATACACACACACACAGATATATATATACATACATACATACATACATACATACATACATACATACATACATACATACATACATACATACATACATACATACATACATACATATATATATATATATATATATATATATATATATACTCAATATCAGCAGAACACATGATCAAATGGGATACATCACAGTACCAAGATTTAAATGAACTTATATAGCTTTCGGAGTAACAAGTAGTACAAACCTATGTTCACATATTCTGAGAAACAAGTTGTTAAAGTGTGTGACCCGCATCAGGTTTATTGACCCGACCCGAAGAGCTCGCGGTGCGACATTTATTGGGAAATTTTCAGGGCTCTGTGGTGGTAGCGGAGGGATCGGGCCGACCTTTTCTGTTTTCCCCATATAAATATGATGTAATCTAGGGTTTCAGCTTTAACCTATTTTTAGCCGCCGCACTTCTCCCCCTTTTGTACCAGATCTTTGATATAGGGAATTTCTCTCCTCTGCCCGTGGTTTTTCCCCGTCTTGGTGTTTCCACGTAAATCTGTGTGTTTTTGCTTGTGTTTTTCATTGTCTGTTCTTGATCAAACTCGTAACAAGTGGTATCAGAGCGAGGTTCGATTTTTCGGCTAATGGCAACAATGAAATACGATATTCCGCTTTTGGATCGCAACACCAGATTTTCGTTATGGCAGGTCAAGATGCGGGCTGTTCTCGCACAGATGGATTTGGACGATGCGCTGCTAGGGTTTGATAAGATGCCCTCGTCTTGGATGCTGGAGGAAAAACATCGTAAGGATCGAAAGGCCCTATCTCAGATTTACCTTCATCTGTCGAATCGGATTTTACAGGATGTTTTGAAGGAGAAAACCGCTGCTGTTTTGTGGTTGAAGTTGGAGCAGTTGTGCATGACGAAAAGTCTAACCAGCAAACTGCATCTGAAGCAGCGATTATATTCTCACAGTATGTCTGAAGGTATGTCTTTGGATGAACATTTAACTATCTTTAAAGAGATTGTTTCTGATCTTGAGACATTGGAGGTTAAGTATGATGAAGAAGATTTAGGGTTGATTCTATTATGTTCACTGCCTTCTTCATATATGACTTTCAGAGATACTATTTTATATAGTCGTGATACTCTAACAATAGATGAAGTTTATGATGCTCTATTATCCAAGGAGAAGATGAAGCAGCTTGTGACAGGATCTGAAGGTCAGGGAGAGGGCCTTATTGTTCGAGGGAGGCCACAAGAGAGAAATTTAGGAGGTGAGGTGAGAGGCAGATCGAAATCTAGCAACAGAGACAAGATCTGCAGGTATTGTAAGAAAAAGGGGCACATAAAGTCTGAATGTTATAAGTTGCAGAATACGAATAAAAGAGTTGCTGGCAATCAGAAAGGAAAACAACAGGAAAATTTTGGTGAAGCTGGTGTTGCTGAAGATAATCACAGTGATGGGGAGCTTCTAGTTGCTTCTGATGGTGACTCCAAATCTTGCGAGGATTGGATTCTTGATTCAGGTTGTACATTTCATATGTGTCCTAACCGGGACTAGTTTTCAACATATGAAACTGTCTCTAAAGGTGCAGTGTTGATGGGAAATAATGCATCTTGCAAGGTAATTGGCATTGGGACTGTCAGAATTAAGATGTTTGATGGAATTGTCAGGACACTTGGTGAAGTGAGACACGTTCCAGATCTGAAGAGGAATCTTATATCCTTGAGTACTCTTGATTCTAAAGGGTACAAGTACACTGGTGAAGGTGGAGTTCTGAAGGTTAGCAAAGGTGCCCTTGTTGCAATGAAAGGACAGAGAAGATCTGCAAACTTATATGTCTTACAGGGTTCTACAGTTACAGGTGATGAATCAGTAACTACGCCTTGCTTGTCCGATGGTGAGGTTACTAGACTTTGGCATATGCGTCTTGGACATATGAGTGAGAATGGAATGGCTGAATTAAGCAGAAGAGGACTTCTTGATGGTCAGAGCATCAGTAAATTGAAGTTCTGCGAGCATTGCATTTTTGGAAAGCAGAAGAGAGTCAGATTCATGAAAGGCATCCACAATACAAAGGGTGTACTTGATTATATACATTCTGATCTTTGGGGACCGTCTAGGGTGCCTTCTAAGGGAGGCGCTAATTATATGCTCACCATCATTGATGATTTTTCGAGGAAAGTTTGGGCATTCTTCTTGAAGCAGAAAAGTGACGTGTTAGCTACATTTAAAGAGTGGAAGATTATGATTGAGAAGCAAACATGGAAGCAGATAAAATATCTCCGCACTGATAATGGCTTGGAGTTTTATTCTGATGAGTTTAATGTTTTATGCAAATCAGAAGGAATCATGAGACATCGTACAGTTCGTCATACTCCGCAGCAAAATGGTGTGGCAGAGCGCATGAATAAGACATTGATGGAGAAAGTACGTTGTATGCTCTCTAATGCAGGTTTAGCTAAGTCTTTCTGGGCCGAAGCCGCTTCCTTAGCTTGCTTCCTTGTTAATCGCTCTCTTTCAACCGCCATCGAAAAGAAGACTCCACAAGAGGTATGGTCTGGTACTCCTGCTAGTTATTCTGATTTGAAGGTTTTTGGTTGTCCTGCATATGCTCATGTTAATAATGGGAAACTGGAACCTAGATCTATAAAGTGTGTCTTTATTGGCTATAAACCTGGTGTTAAGGGATATAAATTATGGTGTCCAGAAACTGGAAAAGTCTTAATCAGTAGGGATGTTATCTTTGATGAAACTGCTATTCTTTCTGACTCGTCTTCTAGAGATACTTGTGATAAAACCCCACAGAAATCAAGCACGCAGGTTGAGTTTGAGATTCAGTCAGGACTTATGCCAAACTCTACATCTCAGTCCAGTTCAGAGATGTAGGATGGTGCTGCTCCCTCACCACCACGAATCACACCACAATATTCTATTGCTAAAGACAGGCCTAGGAGAGATATAAGGCCTCCGCAGAGGTTTGGTGAGGCTGATTTGGTTGCTTATGCCTTAAATGTGGCCGAAGGTATTGATTCTAGTGAAGAACCTTTTACCTACTCAGATGCAATTAATTGTAATGATTCTGACAGATGGATGATTGCCATGCAAGAGGAGATGGAATCACTTCATAAAAATGGCACATGGGACTTAGTACGATTACCTAAGGGTAAGCAAGCTGTTCGTTGCAAATGGGTGTTTAAAAGGAAGGAAGGAATACCAGAAGTTGAAGAAGCCAGATATAAAGCAAGACTGGTTGCAAAAGGCTATAACCAGGTTCCAGGTGTAGACTTCACAGATGTGTTTTCTCCAGTTGTAAAGCATAGTGCGATTCGAGCTTTGCTTGGTATCGTTGCCATGCACGATTTTGAGCTTGAGCAGTTGAATGTGAAGACAGCTTTCTTGCATGGAGAACTTGAGGAAGACATATACATGCAACAACCAGAGGGCTTTATAGTCTCAGGAAAGGAAGACTTTGTTTGCTTGTTGAAAAAGTCTCTTTATGGCCTTAAGCAATCGCCTAGGCAATGGTATAAGAGGGTTGATTCATTTATGACCACTCATGAGTTCAAAAGAAGCAGTTATGACAGTTGTGTCTATTTTAAGAAGAGTGTTGATGGGTCGTTTGTTTACCTACTCTTATACGTTGATGATATGTTAATAGCAGCCAAGGAAAAAGAAGAGATAAGAAAGGTCAAAGTGCAGCTTAGTAAGGAGTTCGAGATGAAAGATTTGGGAGCGGCAAAGAAGATACTTGGGATGGAGATTCTGAGAGATAGAAAGCAGGAAAATTGTACCTTAGTCAAAAAGGTTATATTGAGAAAGTTCTTTGCAGGTTTAATATACAGAAATCCAAACCTGTTACTACTCCATTAGCAGCTCATTTCAGACTTTCATCTACTTTATCTCTACAATCAGATGATGAGATTGATTATATGTCAAGAGTTCCATATTCTAGTGCAGTGGGATCTCTCATGTATGTTATGGTCTATTCACGTCCAGATTTATCTTATGCTGTCAGTGCAGTTAGCAGGTACATGGCAAATCCTGGTAAAGAACATTGGAAAGCGGTCCAATGGATTTTCAGATACTTACGTGGCACTACTGATATTTGTTTGCATTTCGGGAGAAATAGAGATGGAGTCATCAGTTATGTAGATTCTGATTTTGCTGGAGACCTTGATAAAAGGAGATCACTTACAGGGTATGTTTTTACTGTTGGTGGTTGTGCAATCAGTTGGAAAGCTACTTTGCAGACTACAGTTGCACTGTCAACTACATAGGCTGAGTACATGGCTATTACAGAGGCTTGTAAGGAAGCTATTTGGTTGAAAAGACTGTTTGGTGAACTTAGTGAATATTTACAGATTACAACATTCTTTTGCGACAGTCAGAGTGCTATTTTCCTTACAAAGGATCAGATGTTTCATGAGAGAACAAAGCACATCGATGTGCGGTATCATTTTGTGCGTGAGATTATTGCTCGTGGTGATATTGTAGTGAGCAAAGTTAGTACACACGACAATCCTGCTGATATGATGACCAAGTCACTCTCTATAGCCAAGTTTGAGCATTGCTTGGACTTGGTAAGTGTTCGTTGCTGAGTTAAGCCCTTTGGGGCTTTTGTGGAAGAGGTGGAGATCAGTTTCATCGAAGATTGTGCGTATTATTCCTTGCATTGGAATTCGTGTCAAGGTGGAGATTGTTAAAGTGTGTGACCCGAATCCGGTTTATTGACCCGACCCGAAGAGCTCGCAGTGCGACATTTATTGGGAAATTTTCAGGGCTCTGTGGTGGTAGCGGAGGGATCGGGCCGACCTTTTCTGTTTTCCCCATATAAATATGATGTAATCTAGGGTTTCGGCTTTAACCTATTTTTAGCCGCCGCACTTCTCCCCCTTTTGTATCAGATCTTCGATATAGTGAATTTCTCTCCTCTGACCGTGGTTTTTCCCCGTCTTGGGGTTTCCACGTAAATCTATGTGTTTTTGCTTGTGTTTTTCATTGTCTGTTCTTGATCAAACTCGTAACACAGGTAATCAAGTAGAGAGGGCACCCAAAAAGAAGAAGCAAACAACTTAAATTTTTTTTACAAAATTGAAGGTAAAACATGAAAACAGCACCGACATGACACAAACATCATGCAACGATCGGACACTTTGTCTATCTTCAACAATCGAAGCTCCGTCTCCAGAAAGCTTGAGCGAGTTTCAACACTTTTCTTGCATAGAAATCGTCCTCCTGCAAGTCGCTGGCTAGTCCATTGATGGCGCGTACTAATTCATTGTGATACTCGGTTCTCTGTTTACACGCAAGAGGAGAATGAGCAAGATATCCCTACACAATGCTGATGAGTTCATGACTAAACACGGGAGTAAAGGACGGAAGGTGAGACTCACCTTGCTCCTCTTGAGGGCGGTCTGGAGAACAAAGTTGCCACATGGATCTGTAGCCAGGCATTCCAGCTGCTGCTTGCTGAACCGGGCCAGTTCTCGGATCAGGACTTGGCCGCCGGACGATTTGATGGCCTCCTCAATCACATAGCCGCCATGCTGATGCTGCGACAACTCCTCCAACTGATCCTGCAACTTGAGGCAGATCTCTCGACTGAAATGTCTCTCTCCGAGCTTCAAAACAAGCTGAACTATGTAGTTCCTGTGATAAAACAGTACAAGTAATTAACTGGTCAGCAACGCGCCATCGGGCAATCTTCGCAGGGCTGAGCCAGGATTTGTGGGAATTAAGCATTACCCTTTCGATTGCTGTGCAAGCGTTACAGAATGATCCACCACTACAGACAGTATCCTTTGGCGATGGGGGTATCGCGATGCAAGGATGCATTCTTTGAGGCAGGCGCTTCCGTGTGCATTCTTTGCTAGCTTCAAGCAACTCTTGCAAGCTGCATCAAACAGGAACTGAACACATAGAACGAGCAGTTAGCCAAGCAAATTGTTTGTGGTCCGTTAATTAACGAGCGACTAACTTACCATATTCTGCTCGTACTCTAGTGTTTGAAGACAGTGCACGACCAACTGCGGGCCGTTCGGATGCATCATCAGCTCAAGAACATCATGCTGGAGTGCCGAAGTGACGTGCTCGCATAGCTCATACGAATCCTGGACAAGCTTGATTAGCAACTTAACGGACTTAATGCTGCAATGCAAGATATCGAAACATGATCACTGTCAAATATTACGACATGACGGACGCAAGATGGAGAACAATAGGAAAGAGAGAGCTTTAGAGCGTACCCGTTTGAATCTTTCGCGGCTCTGACAACCAAACCTTCTCCATATTCAGTGATGGCGAGGACTAGAACCTGTTTCATGTAGAAGAATGACTCCCACAGCTCCGCAAGCCGAGCGCATCCGTCTTCGCGCGTCATGAGGTCAAGAATCATGGAGGCTATCGCTTTTCTTGATTCCGCAATGAGAGCCGCATTGTCGCCGTTGAAAGGCAGTGTCCCCATGGCGCCATAAGGACGGGCATGAAACGGGTGCTGAACTTGATGGTGATGCATTGGCATCCCATTGCGATTGTTTGATCCCATATCTTGAAAAGCGTTGCCCCCGGTGTTATTGGAAGGGGGGATATGCACATAGGGATTGTGCTTAATCGTACTCCACGGTGCGCCGAGATCGAGGCGTTCGAGCCTCTGAATCATGGCCTGTTGATAATCAGAATAATTGAAGGATGATGGTGATGAGGAGAGAGGTTCGTTGTCTTCCATTGCATATAGAAGGGATTTTGATTTGATGGAAAAATTTAAGGAGAGTTCTTCGGTTATTTATAGGGTTGTGTAGATTCGAGTCCTACACAAGTAAGGACTGGAGTGAGAACGAACTATGGCAGGAATTGGAGACACAAACAAGATACCAAATTGGAGACGTTTTGGTTTGACCCGATTCCGAATCGAACATGGGATCTGTTTTAGGATTCGTGCCTCTATCCTGAGTCGGTTTTTAAATAGAATTCTAATTCAAGGCGGGTTCCCTTACCAACAGGACATTGCAATTGATATCCTAGAAATGAACGTTTTCTCTTAGACATGCTTAATATTAGATGTGCATGTTTATACGTCTACATATAGTTTATGCTTAAAACATGAAACCTATACATGTTTGTCATACTTACATAAGTGTGGAGCAGGCAAACAAGTGAAGTGGGAAGCATGAAGGCATACTCCGCCACTGTGCATATCTATTATACAAGTAGGGGATGTTTCCCACGGCCATGTCCCCATGGGACAAAAAAACGGGGCACACCTTTGTCCCACTAGGACAGAGGAGTGGGCTTGGTTGTGCCGCCTTGGCATGATGGGACCCACTTGGTGGAGGGTGAGAGTTTAAGCTAGGGGTTTGGGGTGAGTTTGTGGGGTTTGGGGTTCTCTGAGTTTGTTTCTTGTGCATGAACACTCGTCTTGGGGGATCCAACGATCTACACTTTGACCCCGATGTAGATAGAACAACAAGGAAGTTAGAGCTGAAAGAAGGCAGAAACTTCTGGAGGATCAAATGGAAAACACTCCTACATCTCATCCACGCTCTAATACTATTGAGTACTACATGAAGCCCAACCTTTCAAACATTTCTTCTATATTGAGACCACAACTGGCGGCGGGCAACTTTGAGCTAAAGACTTGTTTGATACAATTGATTTAGCAGGATCCCTTCCATGGGCATCCTCATGAGAAACCAAACCATCATATTGATCTATTCTTGGCAAAATGTGACACTTTTTAGGTTAAAGATCACAATGAAGATGCAATTAAACTCCATCTGTTCCCATTCACTCTTCGGGATAAAGCATCTTATTGGTTGAGGACGCATCCTACTAATACCTTCAAGACTTGGGAGCAGCTAGCCCAAGCCTTTGTGATTAAGTATTACCCACCTCCAAAACGGTGAGGATTAGGAGCGCCATCACCTCCTTCAAGCAACTCCTGCATGAATCTCTTTATGAAGCATGAGAGCGCTTCACAGATTTGCAGCATTAGTGCCCACATCACGGTGTACAGGATTGGGATCTTCTTCAGAGATTTTACAATGTACTGAAGACAGACACAAAGATGATCATTGATGCCTCTGCTAATTGTGCATTATTGGATAAACTTCCGGAGGAGGCCACATCACTCTTGGAGTAGATGGCCTCCAATAATAAACAATGGAGCGATGAAAGCTCAACATCTTCTAAAAATGTCGTTGGAAACCAATTCGAGATGAAGCTAGCTACAAATCTTGATAGGGAACTTGAGAGTCTCTCAATGCAAGTTACTCGCATTGAACAGAGGTTGAATGCTATTCCTACATCTACAAAGGCTACAGTTTATGTAGCATGTGAAGATTACATCGAGTAATGGTACATTCCGTTTGAAGGTTCTTTTGATGGAACGGACGTACCAGCGGAGCAAATCAACTATATATCAGGTTAAGGGAGTAATCCAAGGCCACAATGGTCCAATCCGGCATGAAAGACACATCTAGGATTCTTTACAGCAACCCCAACGGAGCCATACAACAACCTACTCAACCAAGGCCACCACAACCTCCATCTTAACAAGCACCACCTCCACAGCAGCAACAGTATGAATTTAGGCCAGCTAGGCCTTATAGACCGCCGGGATACTATAACCGCCAACTTTATCAACAGCCGCAACAACAATACCAACAACCAATGGCACCAAAATCTAGAGTGGAGTGGGCATTGGAAGATTTCATCAATGCCCAAGCCAAGAAAAATGTAGAGATGGTGGCAACTCAGAAGAAACTCTCTATCATCGTAGAGAACATGTCAGTCCAGATGAGCCAACTTACAAAGGCTCAAGAAAAATTACAGGCTCAGTCTGATCCTAATCAAGGGTCCATGTCAATGCAGTGGTAACAGTTACAACAAGAGAAGGGGGGACCATCGATGTGGTAATGGTACCGGTTCCAAAGCTCGTGGACACACAGCCTTCGATGATCATAGATAAGGAGGATCACACCGCTTTTGAGCCCACTATATTGGTAAATGAGAAGAATGTTGATGAGGCATCTGACACTACTGTAACGATTGCTTTTCTATCGTACGTGTTCTAGCACGTAATTCGTATCGTGTGTGTATTTTAAAATTTTATTTTTATTATCATATTCCTTAGCCCTAGCGCGTGACCGGACCCCGTATTCACGATTCTCTTGGAGGCGGAATCACCTCGGTATTTTCTTTGTAATTTTTGGATGTCGAGGGATTAATCTGCCATAACACTATTACTAATTTATTAAATACTTTTTATAAAATTTGAATTTTTTAAAAGGGTCAGTACGTTTTATTTAAGCAATCTTATATATATTAGTTTAAATCCAAACCTAAACTATCTCCCAGCTCTACAAACCTAAGCTAACCGCAACCCCATTTCCCCTGGGGCCCTCACGTGAACAACCCTATACTCTAAAGCCAAACGAATGAAACCCTAGCTACCTATCTCTTCCAGCCGCTGACCCCAGGCCTACTCACATTTTTCTTGCGCCCAGCTACAAAACCCATACAAAGTTTCTCCTCTCCCTCACCTGGCCATCGTACTCTTCCCATCTCTGGCCAGCTCCAGCCCAGGTCGCCCCACACGCACGCGTGCAACCCCAGGCGCCCAGCTTCATCTCCCCACACCTGCCAGCGACCCCTCGCCGTGAACCCTGCCTCCCACCTGCAAACCACCGGTCTCCTCTACAGGTCGCACACAGCCCTCTCCATCACTCCTCCGACAACTTCGATTACAAGCCCAGCTCGCGACACCATAACCCAGCTCTTTGGCACTCTCCCAGATGCAACCCTAGGCCGCTTGGAGCCTGCGCACAGATCTTTTTCTTCTCCACGCGCAAATCAGCCACCCTCCTCCTCCATGTGCTAAACCTAGCCACCAGGCCGCCAACCACCACCTCCATGCCCAGGCCACCCTCCAGGCACCTCACCGCCATCTGGACCCCAAGCACGCTCCCGTAGCTCTTCCTCTTTCCCACGCGCAGACCACACAACCCAGGAGCCCTCCGGCCTTTTCTCCAATGCCTACTATGCTCCAGATCTACCGACAGCAGCCTCTGCCCGCACCCGAGCGGCTGCTACTACCATTGGACTCGCCACGCGCCCCGCTTCCCTTCGACAACTCGCTACGTAGCAAGTTCACGTGCGCATCGCTGTTTTGGGGACGTACGCGTCGCCGCTGCCATTCACTGCGGGTAAACTCTTCGTTACATCACTGGTTAGTAGATCTACCCCCTACTAACGCATAACACATATCCTAGGATAGATGATCTAATAAAACTGGATTACTAGACGTCGTAGAATCGTTTTAATACTCCTAATATGTCGTAAAAGACCTAATTTTGTAATATGTCTAATCAAGCCAGAGAACCGATCTCACCGTAATGTAGAGCTCGTCAAGACGAACCCAACGACACCAAGTTCATCAAAATCAGACTAGTGTACAAATTGTAAAGAATTTTTGAAGGTTAGGTTAAAATCGTCTTTTTCACTAAAAGCTGAATAACACGAATTTGACCCGTGAAATGACGTTCACTAAAAATACCATGACAACCCATACTTAATTTGTGACACATTGACATATAATATCACATGTTTAATATTCAAGAATAAATAACGAAAAATAATTTATTGCAGCATGTTTAATAAACAACCCTTTTTAATTTCGTTGTTTAAATTGTTTAGGGTGTGGTAATTCGGGAAAATGCTGAAATTGTCATGACCAGATGCTCCATGGTATATTCTCACACATGTTCATCTTTTCGACCACCTGGACACCCGAAATCGTCAAATCAGGCAAGTGTACGAGTTTAAATGAATTATTGAAGTATTAGTGTTTAATTGCAGTTTCTGTGCGTGCGTGTGTGTGGACCCCTATTTAGTAGATTTCTAATGCATGTGTGCGTGTGTGTGGACACTCATTAATGGAAAATTGACAATGACATGAAACTCTTGAACCACTGTGAACACAATTGATTGTATTGCACAGCATGCGGGCAATAGGGCACTCTCCAAGACAGAGAGAGTGATCCCTTATATGGATACACAACATGCAAGGAATATGGCATTCTCCAAGATAAAGAGAGTGATCCCTTGTCTGGAATACACAACCTGCGGGGAATAGGGCACTCTCCAAGATAGAGAGAATGATCCCTTGTCTGGTCGTGTCTTATGCACGGGTTTGGGGTAGGGTTGAGCGGTCGCACGATTTAGAGGGTTTGATCCCCCTCAAACCGTATGGTGTGAACCCTCTTGACACACACCGTCATGTCATGTCTTGTCTCGTCTCGTCTTGTCTTGAAGCCGGTAGCACACGCTACAGACATTGTCATGCCACTTGCACTGCCCTTTTCCTTTCATGTTATAGAAATTTCCATGCTCGTTACCTTGCTTTAAAATGTTATAGTACTTGCCATGCTCGTTACTTTACTTTAAAATACTGTAGAATTGCCATGCTAGAAGTTCCTTATCTCACCATGTTTTAATATCCTATGTGTAAATTATGCTGGCACCATGTTTAAAATCATTAATGCTTCATAAGTTATTTCTATTTGTATACTTTGCCTTGGGTTTCTCACTTTCTATTGCAGACCCTTGCTGACATACATTCGTTGTTTTTGGAATGCATGTCAGATCTTCAGGCAGGTTACTAGGAGGACTCATTAGGGATAGCTGAGCCAGAGGACCGAGAGTTGACCAATCTGTGAACCATTGTTGATTTCCTTTACTTTTATTGAGTGGGTCATAAGACCCAGTCTTCCTTTCATTCATTGTTGTAAATCAGTTGGGATGTTGAGATTGTAAAAATAAAAATAATATTTTTTTGGCTTATCTGTGATGTTTCTGAGTATGCATGCAAGTACTTGCAAAGTTTTCACACAGACGCTTATTGTGTTAAGTCAAGAAGGAAAGAAAAGCAAAAGTACATCCTCCTTACTTGAACATGTGGATCCGCTCGCATCCTCGCTCCTAAGCATAATGGGAAGCGGGGCGTGACAGGTTTTAGTGGTGGCCCATGTAGGTCGATGCTCGAGCAAAATACTTTAAAACAACATAGATAATATTACAATCCTGATTCTCAAACAACACTTTTCCTTGAATTTCCTACCCCAATCTAATTCATTAGAAAATCCTAGTCCTAAGGTTCATATTCCGTAGTCAACCAAATAAGTATATCCTTGATTTTTAATATTCCTCAACAATACATTCCACGTTATGACCATAGAAATCCATCGTAGCATATTCACACAGTCATTTCCTAGCCGTATTTACATTTGGTCATCCTTTTCTAATCCTTGCTCTCGGTTCACGTGATCCCGGGATGACAGTCATCATTATCATTTCGAATCCTCCACATTACAATCCTGATTTTTCTTTCTTTCGATATCCTTATCATTGATTCCCCGGCCAGTTTAATTTCTTTGAAACCGTTAGTATATACCTAGCTTTCATACTTATCAGCCGGCTTAAATTCGTTCTTTGATTTCGAGATTTCCTTCGCAGTAATCTTTAGTCACTATCTTATAATGATTTCCTAACCTATACCATCCATACTTAATCGCACCCGGATATACACCCGGAAAACGACTGTAGTCTTACCGCAAGCGCACGGTGAAGTGGCGAGCGGGTATCAAACACAGGGAGGACAAATGACAGTACTCTATTTTGATCACCTAGCTATGGATGGTAGAATGGAATGGTTTGGATAACAATGTCACTGTCGTTCAAATAGAAAATAGAATTCTATATAATAAGAGCGTCTAGGGCTAGGGAATCCCACTACGGACCGTCACTTATCCTTGTGGATTATGAATCTCAATGTTGCAAGGCTTGAATTAAGGTGAACTAGTCGTAACTGAATATAGAACCAAGCTCACGCTCTCGCGCTATTGCCGGTCTATAGCAACCTGGATTAGGGCCCACTCTCGTGCAAACCCAATCTAAGCCACTAGCATGAAGATCGACATCATCGTCCAATCGCACCTCGAGCCCACTCTCGTGCAAACTCGAGCTATGATCTAGGTTATGATAGTTCGTATTCACCCAATCCCTTGCAAACGAATAAGAGTATAGATTTATAATAAAAATCCTAGCTTTGGTCCAATCTCTTGCAAACAAAATCTAGATAATTTCAATTATAAGCCTAAATCGAATATCTAGGCCTTCCCATCGATTGAAATCTAATCTCTTGTAAACGCCAATCGATGGAAATTCCTAGCTACACGTAGTAAATCAATCACAACCTAAACATTCATCAATGCTAGCAACAATTCAATTCATTAATCACAATTCAAAGATCGGGCCCATAGGGTTCATCCCCATGCCCTAGAATGAAGAAACTACTCACAATTTGATCGCTTCCGAATGTAACCCAAAAGAGCGACCGTGTAGTTTTACCGCAAGCGCACGGTGTAGCGGTGAGCGGGTTATCAAACACAGGGAGGACGTATGACAGTGCCTTCTCCGAACAACCTGGCTATAGGAACAGAACAGAGGGAATTTCCCTTGTGGCGATCCTGTCACAATCGTCAGACAAAGTATGGAGATATAAAATCAAATAAAGACGCCTAGGGAAAAGGGAATCCCCGCTACTCACCGTATCTCTTCAATGTGATTCATTGGTATCACAATTGCTAGGGTAGAGTTTCGGATGAACTAGTTGCAACTGAATGTAAAACCTAGCTCACGCTCTCGCGCTGTTGCCGATCTATAGCTATCCTAGGGTTGGGTCCAATCTCTTGCAAACCCTAGCATAGGCAAGCTAGCATTAGGATCAACATCATCGTTCAATCGCGTCCCGAGCCCACTCTCGTGCAAACTCGGGCCACGACCTAGGTTGGGATAGTTCCTACCCGTCCAATCTCTTGCAAACGAGTATCGGTATGGAATTGCAACCGAGAACCCTAGTATCGGTCCAATCTCTTGCAAACCGATACTACGGAATCTCAATTTCAACCCAATTCGGATTTCTAGGGTTTCCTATCGAATTGGGATCCAATCTCTTGCAAATCCCAATCGATATGAGCACCTAGCTATCCGTAGTATATCGATCCCAAACTAACCCTAATAGCAATTCTAGCAATATTCCTACCAAATCATCACAAATCGGAAATTGGGCTCATAGGGTTCATCCCCACGCCCCAAGACGTTAGGACTACTCACAATTCATATCACAATTGCAAAAATAATCAATTAAAATAACAATAGAATTCATGGCGATATGCAAATAAGCAATAAAAATGAGATTTTTAATGAAGAGGGAGACAAACCAATAGAGTTCTCCAAGAATCCAACAAAAATAAACTTTTCTCTCCTCTCCAATCACAAGAATCAAAAGCTAAAAAGTTTAATCTAAAAAGCTGCAAAAAGCCAGGGAAAAAGCTCTCTAACCTAGGTTAAAAACTGGGGTTAAATACCCCCCAAAACTGCCCGAAAATCCGTGACCAAAATGCCCCTGCGCAGCCTGAAAATCGCAATTTACGCTACAGGCAGCGCGGCTCACTCGGCCGAGTGACAAAAGTCGCTCGGCCGAGTGAGAAACCCTGAGAATTTCCAGTAAGTCTGGGGTCTTGGGGGTCTTCACTTCGGGCGTCGCTCGGCCGAGTGAGTTGTCGTCACTCGGCCGATGGCTTCTCTTCACTCGGGCGGTCGGCAATTTCCACTCGGCCGAGTGGGTCTTCTGATGCTCAGGCAGACGAAAAACAGTAAGTTGGCTCTTTTTGATGGGCGTCGTCTGAGTGCCACTCGGGCGGACGGGGTTTCGTCACTCGGCCGATGTGGCTTCCGATGCTCGGCCGAGTGCACTCATGAAGCGTGTCCGATCTGGTCGGCCGAGCGGGGTCTCGATGGTCGGCCGAGTGACTCCTTCACTCGGCCGAGTGAGACACCAAAAATGCCCATTCTGATTGTTTTTGCCTCCTCGTCGCTCTTACGCCGTTCTTTCTTCTTCCGCTCCTCTCCAATAGCAAAATACCCCTCGGGGAAGTCATCAGTGACACTCTGGAGTAGGTGTATCTCGGGATCACTCCAAATCGCTCCAAATCTCCTGAAATACGACAAAAACAATAAATCGTGAAAAGTATCGCAATATTGTCGATAAATCGTGAAAAACGTGATTTGAGCGATCTAAATGACATGCAATCATGCGGAAAAAAGGTCTAAAATATGGAGTGATCAAAATCCCCCAAGCTTACCTCTTACTCGTCCTCGAGGAAGATAAGTAAAAGGCGAACCCGGTGGATTCAGAAAACGAAAACGACGAAAAACGAAAAACGAAAAACGAAGAAGAAAGAAGAAAGCGAAGAGGGAAGCTGCTAGATCATTTTCTCAGGACGTGGGTTTTTCTCACTCGTATAGCATGCACCGAATGTAAAACACATGTCAAAGAATTTTATCTCGATATCATAGTATAATGGTGCAAATAGAAATAGAAAACCCAAGAATATCGATATAGCATGAAAAACGGAATAATTTTAGAATTAACATCGTCTGAATCATTTAAAGCGGTATACAATATCGCAGATCACACACTTTTCAATTGAATGCTTTCTATGAGGAGTATAAGAATATCACGCAATAGAATAGAAAGAATAGAAAAGCGTGGATTTCATGAAATGAGTGATAGGCAAAGATTTCTGGATTTCGTGAAGCTAAAACAATCTCACCGAGTATAGAATATTACTTAGCCTAGGTTGTCGTGCACCGTCAAGTAGTCACTCTCTCACACATCATTGGATTCCCTCCCCCAAGCTTATCTATAAGCGTGGTGGCACAAAAAACAATATTTACATCCCCATTTTTATGAAGCTCCAAAAGTAATAAAAACTAAAAAGAGGGAAGAAAGAGAGAACATGAGATGAGATCGTTTATTGAGATTCTTTTCTCTTTCCTTTCCTTTTCCCTTTTTTTCTTATTATTATTAGTATTATTTTTTTATTTTTTATTGATTTTTTTTTTCAAATAGCATATATACACAATGATCCCAAATCAAAGAGAAATAAGGATATACAAGAATTTTTCTTTTTCTTTCCTTGGTTTTGGGAAATTTGGAGCTAGGAATTAACAGCGGGGGAAATGCCATATATTAGAATCGCAAAGGGGAGATTCACCAATAATTTTAAAATAGAGAATTGATGTTCACGATATATGGAGAAAGAAATAAATATGTCTCTCAGTTCACTCTATAAGACGTGCACGACAACTTCAGCAGGGTAATCTAATCTACTCAGTTTCGATCACAAAAAAGCAAAACTAATCCAGATTTATCATAGCTAACATCATTCAATCATCCTAAAGTGACATGTACAAATCATGCAAATAGAAGTGATATAGGAAAGGAAAACGGTACTCTAGATATAAGCATTCAATGCGTGAATCTTGGTGTGTTTTCTGCGATAGCATACATATGAATATTCAGACTCGGCTAATAATAAAATTTCATCCATTTTCATGCGGAAAAAGTGTGGGTTACTATCTCTAAATGCAAGGCAAATCACATCATATGATATCAGAAACAAAATATAAGACATGACCAATATAGCATGCATATAGAGAAAGCTAACTCCACGTCATCATCATCACAGAAAAGTCATCTCTAGCATGAGATGAAAAAGAAATAAAGATAAAGAGGGAAAATAAAGCTATTTACAATGCAGCACACAAAGAAAATAAGAAAAACGTGATGCATGGTAAATGAAAAAGAAAAAGTGATGAAAGTGAGTGCAAATGCGGAAAATGGCGTGAGAAAACTAAAAATAAAGGTGGTAACTCGAAAAGGACGTGAGAACTCACTCCCCCAAGCTAAAGTGCACAGTGTCCTCAATGTGCGAAGTGTGGCACACCGAGAGACGTGTAAAGTGAGGGGTAGGTGAGGATGCATGCATGAGGAAAAAGAAAATAAAATAATGAAATGAAAAATATGATGCGGACATGATGCATGCAGATATAGGAGTGAATCAGATATAAAAGTGTCACACCAAAAATCTCTCCCTCTCTCCCAAAAATGATATAGAAATATATGAACAAAATGTGGACCCAAAAACAGTGAAGGGAGGGGGGGTGGGCAAAAATCATCAGGACCCAGCAGAGACTGGCAGCATGACGGCAAAAAGAATCAATGGCATCAAGGGTGCCTAAGAGGGTGGGGCTGCGCCGTCTCCGTCCTGAGGCGGAGGAGGTGGTGGTGGTGGCTGGGGTACGGTCTGCTGAGTGGGTGTGGGTGTGGGTGTGGGTGTGGAAGCAGGCTGGGTGTGTGTAGGAGTGGGGGTGGGTACCTGCTGGGTGGGTGTGGGTACGCGAGGAAGCCGCTCGAGAATCTGAGTGAGGCAATAGTGAATTCCTGGAAGTAAGTCGAAGCAGCTGGCCATAGCGGTGACGGTGGCAGACATGGTCCTAAGGTCGCCTCTGAGGGCACTTACCGCCCCCTCGAGAGCACGAATGCTCTGAAGTACAATGTCGGGGGGAGGTGGTGCAGGCGGACGCACCTGTCTGTGCTGTGCAGGACAGGGCTGGCGGACTCGGGTGGTGTAGTGGATAGGCTCAGCAGGCATGCGGAGGAAAGGTGCTGTGCTCACAAGAGTGGGCCTAGCCTCAGTGCGAGGCCGGGGCGCAGGCTGGTATGAGGTGGAGGTAGCAGCAACGGAAGTGGAGTATAAAAGTGGCAACGAGGCGGCCAGAGAGGTCGGTGACACAGACGTGTGGACAGACGTCACAACACTCTCAGAAAAAACGGCTGCGGTGGAGACAGAGGTGGAAACCACGGTCTTCACGACGACAGCAAAAGAGGGCTCTCCGCTCTCAACTATAGTCGGTGGGCGCTCGGGTGGGGCGGAGGAAACGGGCTCAACGGACAGAGGGCCAGCTGTGGTGGTAGTGGAGGTGTGCGTGGAGGTGGTGGAGGTGGGCTCAGCGAGGGTACTCCCGACACCGGCAGAAGTGTGGACAGATGTGTCGGGAGCAGCAGAAATATCGGGCTGCTGAGGGGCCACGGGGTCGGTAGGAGCAGCGGGGTCAGCGGGTGCAGCGTGTGCAGCGTGGGCCTGCTCAGCCTGCTCAGCCTCCTCGGCCTCAAGCACGTAGGCGGCAGGGATCAGGAGATCCATCGTTGGAAGCCAGTCCACATGTGCTGGTGCAATCTGAGTCCGAGCTGGGCTCGGAAGGATCATGTAATCTGCACCGTAGGGACCGTGCAACCAAACCCAGTGCCGCTGACCGTGCGGACGTAGCATCTTCATCCGGGCCATGACGTCTATGGACAGTGAAGTGGGGCCCGGGGCTCATCGCAGGTCATCCGGAAAGTCCTCGCCGGTCATCAGGGTGAGCAGGGTGATCAGACCGTCGTAACATATTGGTGATCGAGCGCCCACCGATACGATGATGCGATCCAAAAACCAGCTCGTGATATCAATCACGACGACGGGGACCAACTCGTCGCCCTCCCTAGATAGAGCTCTGGGGCGCGTCATCGCGTAGAGCATATAAAGCTCCGGCGTGGACATCGTCCCAGGCTCATATCTCGCCAAAAAGGTAGTCGCCATAAGGCGCTGAGCTATGCGGAGGCAAGGGTGGACGATGGCCGAGGCCTTGGCCCTACTAGGGTCGAAGGCGATAGGTAAACCCGTGATCTGGGCCCAGAAAGCGCCGGAATCGAAGGAAGGTGGGGGAATGTGACTGGGGGCGTAACCACGGTCGGCCCCGGGGACATCGGGCCACGAAAAGAAAGCTCTCATCATACTGAGAGTGACCTGGCACTCTCGGTCCATGAACCTAAACGAGCATCCCTCGTCGGTCCGGGCGATAGAACTAAGCACCTCAAGTGTCGGACGGACGAACGTGTCCGCCGACACCTGGAAGAAATCTCGCCAACCCACGTTGTCATACAACGTGAGCATCCCCTCGAGTACCCCCAGGCGTCCTAGGTCTGCAAGTTGTGCGAACCTGGAGGGTACGATCGAGCGCTGGGAAATGCGCTCAAAAACGACGCGGTGTGCGTCGTCCCGGAACGTAATCCCCAGTGGCCCGACAAGTGGAGCCGGTGGTGGTGGCTGTGGGACGGCAGGAAGTGTTGGATATGGAAGACGTTTGTACACCCTTGT
The DNA here is from genome assembly GCA_030789695.1 of Scilla litardierei. Classification (NCBI taxonomy): domain Eukaryota; kingdom Viridiplantae; phylum Streptophyta; class Magnoliopsida; order Asparagales; family Asparagaceae; genus Scilla; species Scilla litardierei. The sequence goes on from CM061142.1 coordinate 107,459,723, forward strand.
GGGGGATGTACGAGGGAATACGGACCACGAACGTCGCGTACACGAAGTCGTGTGCAAAGGGAATCTGTTCCATTGCGGAGAGGATCTCTAGATTAATGGGAAAGTCGCATTATATGTGCATAAGTGCATGCGACATATGGCTAATAAAGGGGTAATATCTTAAGCTTATGTTGTACCATGCATATGGTACAACTTAAGCTTATAATGTGCCATGTACGATGGTACATCTTAGTTAAATTGTTCCAAAGGAACAATTACTCCTAAAATAACTACCTTGGGGGCTATAAATAAGACCCACGGGTTAGCCATTTCCTTACACTTTTGCATGGCATTCTTGCATGCATTTTCATTCTAGCGAAGCTCTTCCGAAATCCTTCCTCTCCCTTTATCCAAGTTCTTAATCTAAAAGTAGAGATTTAGATTGTGGATTTAGTAGCCTTACTCCGTTCGTGAGAAGACTCGATCCGTCGTGGCGAATCCGAAGGCGAAGTTCTGTGACTACCGTGCCGCATACGCAAGCGTAAGTCTCAACTTCATTTATCGATCCTAACTCTGTTTTGGCAGGTTCCAACATTGGTATCAGAGCCATACGGGTTCGCCCCGGTCAAACCGTCGCCCCGTCGAAACTATGAACGAGTCGTTGTCTTTTTCACGAATGGGTATCCTACCATTACGGATATGGTAGGAACGCTTTGTGACGGAGAGAACGCAGCGGTTGTTCTTTTCACGTTAGGGTCTTCTGTCATTACAGATATGGCAGGAACTCTCCGTGACGGGAAGAACCTACCGTTCATATCGTCAAACTCGCTCTCTTCATGGATGCTGAGTCTCCATTCATAGGGAATGGGCGCTCTCTTCATGTGGAGCACGTAGTTTACGAATTTTTGACGTGGGTTAATTTTTTGACATACGGCCATTGGAGGCTAACTACTTCCTCGAGGAACGGGTGCTTCAACGGAGAAGAAGATGGTGGTTATTCCCATCGGGGAAGATGAATTTTAGTGCATGTGCACCATGGACAAATGGGCTATGAAGACCATGCACCCCCCTCCCCATGCGGAGGGGGTTGGCTATGGCCAATAACCACCACGGCCACCCCTCCGGCGGGGTGTGCGGCAACCCCAATCAAAGGGGGTGGCCGGCCATGGCCAAAGGGGCCATGGACGGCCAACGCCAAAATGGCCTTGGCCATGGCCGGCCATGGCCAGGCCGGCAGTGGCCGGCCAAGGCCAGGCCGGCAGTGGCCGGCCACGGCCACGGCCAGAAGCCCTGGCCGTGGCCAAGGCCAGGGGCCGGCCTGGTCGGCCCTGGCAGAGGCCAGGGCCGGCGCCCTGGCCTCGGCCGGGGCCTGGCCTGCCCTGGCAGAGGCCAGGGCCAATGCCCTGGCCTCGGCCAGGGCCTGGCCGGCCCTGGCCGGCCTCGGCCAGGGCAGAGGCCCTGGCCGAGGGGGCCAGGGCCCCCTAGCCGAGGGGGCCAGGGCCCCTGGCTGGCCAGGGCAGAGGCCCTGGCCGGCCCTTGGCCAAGCCTTGGCCAGGGCAGAGGCCCTGGCTGGGAGAAGTTGCAGACCAAATAATTGGTCGACTAATTTGGTTGTTTTGGTCGACCAATCCGGCAGAAGGTCTTGGTCGATCGCGAACTTGCTGACTAACCCATACGGGGTGACAAAAGGCCTTGGTCAAACTCAAATGTGCCGATTAGCCCATACGGGGCTAACGACAGTCGCCTACTCTTGTTTTATAAAAATTTTTTTTGGGCTCTACTCCTTGAAGATTAGCCATAGTGCTCTACTTCATGCGAGATTAGCCATGTCATTGTGCTCTACTCTACGGAGATTAGCCAATGTACTTATGACATTGTGCTCTACTCTACGGAGATTAGCCAATGTATTTCAAATTTTTGAAAAAGGAGTTTTTCAAATAGGTTATGTCCCGTCCTTAATCGGGATAGCGCAATTTAGAATTCCAAGTCCTACCACGATCCGGCCATGGTTATCTAACCCATGGGTGTGTAGAACAGGTCTAGTGGCTTGGCAATTGTTGCGCTAAAATTCTTTGCGCAAACTCTCACCTATTCCATTTTGAAAGATATGTTTTCAAAAAGTATTTTTCCGCTGCAGGTAGCATACGGGTATCATTTCTGATTTCTTTTTACTTAAGATAAGTAAGAGGGATACTTTGAAAGTTACTTCTAGATGGTAGTTGGGAACGTAGTGAACTTCTCGATTCTAGAGTAACATTTCAGCGCATCCAAGGAACTTATCAAGTGTTTAAAGAATCGAAACTTTATGCATAGAATTTTGATCGTGTTTTTCATTTTCTTTGCAGTTTTTTGATTCGAATATGTCTACCGCTTCTAAGAACATTGTCGCAGAGCTTAACAAAGGTGAAAAGCTCAACGGCAACAATTATAAACTTTGGTCAATAAAAATCCAATATGTTTTGGAGGAGCAAGATGTGCTTGAAACACTCCAAAACATAATGGAAGAACCTGAGTTGGGCAATACGGCCCAACACAAGAGGGACCGGGAAGCTTATGAGACTTGGACTCGAAAGAACAAAATAGCACGTATTACGTTACTGTCCGCAATGGACAATGACATAATGCGTATATTTCGGGAATTCGACCTAGCCAAAGACATATGGTCTGAGCTAGAAGTAAAGTTTGGTGGAACTTCGGTTACCAAACTCCGCTCCTTAAATATTCAATTTGATTCGTACAAGATGCGGCGAGATCATTCTATGAAAAAGCATCTCCGCCACATGGCGAATCTCATAGCTGAATTGAAGGATGCGGGTCTTACGCTGTCTGACGAACAGTAGATCCAAGCAGTCATTCGTTCACTCCCAGATAGCTGGGATAACATGAAAATGCACCTCACTCATAATGAGTGCATTAAAACTTTAAGCGATGTATCCAAACACCTCGAACTCGAGGAAGAGCGGATTCAAGCCGCAAAACCTAGTGCAGAAGTGCATATGGCCACTAGTTCCTCACATGGAGGAAATAAGCGGAAGAATAAACGCTTAAGGTTTGTGAACGAACGAAAGCAAGAACCGGAAACCTCAAAGAAGACTAAGAACAAAAAGTGGCAAACGAATGTGCAATCAAAGAAGAAAAACTTGAAGAAGATCAAGTGCTTTAAGTGCAACAAGTACGGTCACTTCGCCCGTACGTGTACGGATGGAAGTGATAAGGTAACTTGTAGGGCTAGTTACATATGTGTTTCTAGTTCCGTGTTTCTTGCAGAATCTAACTATTTTTGGTTGATTGATTCAGGGGCCACAGACCACGTAGCAAAGGACAGAAGGTTCTTCGTAGAGTATCGAAGGATAACTCAAGGAACAAAGTGGATATACGTCGGCAACAACACTCGTGTTGAAGTCAAGGGCGTCGAAACATGCAAGCTAGTTCTCGACAACGGCCGGACTCTATTATTGCACGACGTCCTCTTTGCTCCAGATATTAGAAGGAATATCGTTTCCGTGGTCATGTTAATGTCTTTAGATTATGAATGGAGGTTCTATAAACAAAATGTTGACCTTGTTTGTAATAGTTCTTTAGTTGGGTCAGGTAATGTTTGTAATGGATTAATTGTTTTAAACACAATGTATGATGATTCTTCTTCTATAAATGAAAGTTTCCATTTGACAAATGCTTCTAACTCTGAATCTGAGATCATTTGTTGGCATGCAAGACTTGGTCATATTGGACCAACTAGAATGGATAGACTTGCCAAAAGTGGCTTGCTATCTAATGTTTCAAAAGTTGAAATGTCAACTTGTGAACATTGTCTTGTAGGGAAAACTTGTCGCAAGCCGTTTGGACCTGGCACAAGGGCTGAAGTTCCATTACAGCTTATCCTTTCGGACATTTGCGGTCCAATGAATGTTAAGACAAGACGCGGGAAGTCCTATTTCATCACATTCATTGATGACTTCACCCGTTTCGGTCACATTTATTTGATTTCCCACAAACATGAAGCTTTATCTTGCTTCAAAAACTATATGAGTTTAGTGGAAAATCAACTAGATCGCAAGATAAAGGTCTTGCGAACCGATCGGGGTGGAGAATATCAATCAACGAGTTTTAAGGAACTCTGTGATGAAAAAGGCATAGTTCATCAAATAACTATGCCTTATACTCCGCAATAAAACGGTGTTGCGGAAAGAAGAAATAGGACATTGATGGAAATGGTCGGATCAATGATGTCTCAGGCAAATTTGCCCATCAACTTTTGGGGTGATGCATTATTGACGGCAGCATTCATCTTAAACCGTGTACCCTCGAAGTCGGTAAGTTCTACTCCTTATGAGTTGTGAAACAATAGAACTCCAGACTTAAGCATTCTAAAACCTTGGGGTTGTGCCTCTTACGCACATTTATCCTCTCACAAATATGTCAAACTTGGGCCTCGTGGGAGGAAGTGTATCTTCATCCGATACGCTGAAAACTCCAAAGGATATGTTTTCGTCGGTCAAGAGGACAATGGGGGTCTAATAGAATTCGAATCGAGGAATGTTGTCTTCTTGGAAAACGAGTTTCCAAGACAGGGTGAGATAAGTCAAGACTTATCCTTGTTTGAGACTTGGGATCAAGAAGGATCGGAACGTTCGAGTGGGAGAATCCTTGGTGAAGAAGAAAATACGTTTCAAACTTCACCAATGGATGATACGAACGATACCAATCCTATTCCGAGTGGGAGTGATGTTATTCCAAGTGGGAGTGATGTCATTCCAAGTGGGAGTGATCAAACTCAAGCAAGACGTAGTAATCGAACGAGGCTAACACCTCTAAGATTTGAGGATGAATTTCCTCAAACATTCATGACATTACTACAAGATGATGACGAACCTGCAAATTTCAAACAGGCCGTCACATGCCCTGCTAAAGATAAATGGATATCGGCGATGGAAGAAGAACTTCAATCCATGAAAACAAACCAAGTCTGGGACTTGGTTGATTTACCTAAGGGACGTAGAGCCATTGGGAACAAGTGGGTTCTCAAAATCAAGCATAAGGCTGATGGCTCCATCGAGAAATATAAAGCTCGCCTTGTTGCGAAAGGTTTCACGCAACAGGAAGGAATAGACTACGAAGACACTTTCTCTCCTGTCGTGCGTTTTACCTCCATTCGCTTAATTCTGGCAATGGTTGCTTGTTTGGACCTCGAGTTACATCAGATGAATGTAAAGACTGCTTTTCTTAACGGAGAACTAGATGAGGAGATCTACATGGAACAACCAAACGGGTTCGTACAAGAAGAAAACAAACATAAGGTTTGTAAACTTCGTAAATCCATATATGGTCTTAAACAATCCTCAAGGCAGTGGTATATGCGCTTTCAAGAAGTCGTTTTGTCGTATGGTTTCTCCATGCTCGACGAAGACAACTGCGTATACATTAAGAGGATTAAGAACAAGTATGTAATTATGTCTCTTTATGTAGATGACATACTTATAGCCGGAAATGATAAGCGTCTTATCATGGATATCAAAGCTTGGCTTTCATCCGTCTTTGAAATGAAAGACATGGGTGAAGCTGCATATATCCTTGGGGTTAAGATCTCAAGGAATCGTTCCAAGAAACTTCTTTCTCTCTCTCAAGAGACATATATAAAGAAAGTTTTAGAACGGTTTAATATGCAGGACTGCAAGCCAATTGATAATCCAATAAGCAAAGGCGAGGGTCTATGTTTGGAGATGTGTCCCAAAGATCCAAAAGAAAGGAAAGCTATGGAAAAGGTTCCATACTCCAGTGCTGTCGGGAGTCTGATGTACGCCATGATGTGTACCAGACCGGACATTTGCTATGCTGTTGGTATGGTAAGCCGTTACCAATCCAACCCAGGACAGGCACACTGGAAAGCGGTGAAGAGGATATTAAGGTTCCTCAAAGGGACTGCGGACTATGTGTTTTGCTATCAAGGCAATACCTTGAGACTCGAAGGCTATACCGATGCTGATTGGACAGGTGATCTCGACGAGCGAAGATCTACCTCAGGCTTTGTTTTCTTGCTCAGGAATGGTGCAATATCCTGGAGCAGCAAGAAGCAAACCTGCATCGCCCTATCAACCATGGAAGCTGAATTCGTAGCATTCAGCATGGCGGTCCAAGAAGCTGTTTGGCTTAGGAAATTCTTAGACAGGCTGACGAATGCCACTGACTCGAGCACTGTTCCTATATACAGTGATAGTCAAGCCTCGATTGCCTATGTCAAAGATCCTAAATTTCATTGTAAGACCAAACACATTGATATTCGATTCAAGTTTGCGAAGGACTATGACAAACGGAAGGAAGTAGACATAGGATACATATCCATGCATGAGATGATAGCGGATCCCCTTACTAAGGCGATCCCCAGAGATGTGTTCTACAAACACTTATCATCTATGGGAATGCGTAGGTGCTGAGCTGTATCATGTAATATTTTCCATGTCTATAGAAGATCAAAGTTTAATAAAAGGAAGAAGTTCTTTTATATATTGCATACAAGTTTCTTAAACATGATTTTATACATTTGTGTTTAAGTCTCAGCTATTTTATTGTGTGTATGTCGGACAGATTAAGGTTGGCTCTCTCACATGAGCAACCGCCTTATCTTATCAGATGGATAAGATAGAGATGAGACTAGTTTAAAGTCAAAAATCATTAGACAAATGATTTAGAGTCGTGACTTAAACAAGATAGTCGAATGAAAGATCTGCATCATATGGATGCTTACAAAAGATCTGAGATCTGTATCACAAGGATATTTAAAAGAGATCTCATAGGATTTTTTTTAAATCCTATCTGTCTTATGCAGGATGAGAGTCCGGGAATATTTCATGGGTAGTAAGGGGACTCAAAAGATAGGCACTGTGGTGTCTGATCTTTCATCCGTACAACATCATTAAGACATACTCTCCCTGGGAAAGGAGTGATGTTGTAATACGTGTTCATACCACGTATGCATTTCGACCACTGAGTTAGTAGCAATAGTGTTTGCTATTATGTGAGACTCAAAGGCCATATGGGTCTTAACTCTTACCCTCAAGGACTCCAATTGGTTCCTTTAGATTTGACGAGATGATCGCTATCTTAGCGTGTTGCTAATGGGCTATGGTAATTCGGCTCGGCGGGGCACGTTAGAAAAGCGAATCAAGTCAAGATCAGAAGGTTCGCAAGAAGAGGAAGATTGATTTCATATTCGCATTTGGACTTTAATGATTCAAAGCTGGCCAGCCAATTGTGATCCAGATGGGACTCAATTGTTGAATATAAAGTATAAGAAATGTGAAGAAATAATCTAGGGTAAAGCATGCGTTGAACTACTCAACTTTGCACCTTCGAGGTCGTTGTGTATCTCTAACAAGTGCACAACAACAGACTCTACGTGCATGACGGTCGCACGGTCTATTTCTCGGTATGATAGATGAAAGAACTAAGAGAAAGACGTTCTCTTACAATCCCCTCAAGTGTGAGTGGGAGATGTTGGATATGGAAGACGTTTGTACACCCTTGTGGGGGATGTACGAGGGAATACGGACCTCGAACGTCGTGTACACGAAGTCGTGTGCAAAGGGAATATGTTCCCTTGCGGAGAGGATCTCTAGATTAATGGAAAAGTCGCATTATATGTGCATAAGTGCATGCGACATATGGCTAATAAATGGGTAATATCTTAAGCTTATGTTGTACCATGCATATGGTACAACTTAAGCTTATAATGTGCCATGTACGATGGTACACCTTAGTTAAATTGTTCCAAAGGAACAATTACTCCTAAAATAACTACCTTGGGGGCTATAAATAAGACCCAAGGGTTAGCCATTTCCTTACACTTTTGCATGGCATTCTTGCATGCATTTTCATTCTAGCGAAGCTCTGCCGAAATCATTCCTCTCCCTTTATCCAAGTTCTTAATCTAAAAGTAGAGATTTAGATTGTGGATTTAGTAGCCTTACTCCGTTTGTGAGAAGACTCGATCCGTCGTGGCGAATCCGAAGGCGAAGTTCTGTGACTACCGTGCCGCATACACTAGCGTAAGTCTCAACTTCATTTATCGATCCTAACTCTGTTTTGGCAGGTTCCAACAGGGAGTGGCTGTGCAGGGCGTGCGGGCTCTGCAGGCTGTGCGGGGTGTGCTGGGTCTGCAGGCTGTGCGGCGTGAACGGGGTGTGGTGGTGTAGGCGGAGGAGAGTCTTCCACCTCGTGGGAGGGACCGGGCTCATCCGGCCGCTTCGTCTTGGCGGAAGCTCTCCTGGTGCGAGGCCGTGTCCGGGGCGGCATGTGGGCCCAGAGTGCTCACCAAAAATAGCAAAAAAAACACGGCGTGCAAAAATAAATGGAACGAATATACCGTGACACGCCGCGAGAGCAAAGAAGTGGATGCGTGCGAAGACCACGCCTCCATGAAGCCAAAATCGCTCCCCGGAAGCTCCCCTCGGCTCCCCTAAGCTCCCCAATTTACCCTGCACATCAAACGAAGAAATCAGCGAGTAATATTCAAAATGTATGGGGGGTTAGGGGTATGATAGAGAGATAATGAAGTTGATTTGGTTTTGGGGCTAGTTAAACACATGGATCGTCGAATAATACGCAAAAGAGGAGAAATATGCAAAAAATCAGGGTACCGGAGCTCGGCCGGCGAGGTGGTCGCCGGCGGCGACTCGGGCGAGGCGGAGGTGGCGTCGGCCGGCGGTGGTCGGCCGAGCGCTGCGGCGGGACGCGAGGTCGGGCGAGTGAGAGAGGATCGGGCGCTGGGGAAACGAAGGGTCGGGCGATTTCACTTTTTACTCGTTTCGAAATTCGTGCCGTCCCGCTCCCCCTTTTATAGAAAAAGTTACGACTCGGCCGAGTGACTAAGTCGCTCGGCCGAGTGAACACAATGGAAATATTTTGGAAAATTCCTCCCCGCTCATGACTCGGTCGAGTGGCCTTGCCACCTTCGGCCGAGTGGAATAAGTCCATTCAGCCGAGTGGCTCAAGCTACTCGGCAAGACTCGCCCTAGGAGCGTATCAGTTTTACTCGGTCGAGTGAATATATATACTCGGCCGAGTGGCAATTATACTGAAATCAAGAAAAGAAACAAAGAGTTGGGTACAGTAGACTTCCCTCGTTCGTGAGCCGCTCGGGCGGACGAACTTATGTGCTCGGCCGAGTGACTAGTATACTCGGCCGAGTGAACCCTGTTTTCTGCTGTTTTGCTTCGTTTGGGCTCTAAACTCTGTTTTTCTTCCTCCAGTCGATTTCATCTTTCTCCTAAGCTTCGAGCGCATTCCTGGAGCGCTCCTCGTCGCCTTGTTCATCCTCCTAATGGTAGATATCTCTTTCTCCTCTCCTGTCAAAGAAAAATAGGACCCGTTATCACGAAATTTTTGGGCAAACGACTCAAAACACTAATAATTTCTAAAACAAAAATAAAGGAAAAGTAAAAATAAAGCGATAACCGTCGGATTGCCTCCCGACAAGCGCTCATTTAAGGTCGTGAGCTCGACCCCCTTTGATTTCCAATTCAATGCGGGATATTGGGTGCATATGAGATGCACCCGTCAAATTTATTGGGAAGAACGCTTAAATTTGGATGTTGTGGCGGGGCGTTCTTCCTCGGTGCTCCTTTGCCTCGGGTAGTGTTAGGGGGTGACTCCACCAAGCTAGTGCTTGCTCCGGGCCTCGGCTTCACCGGTGACACCGATTTTCGTATCGGTGTGGATTTCTTTGGAGTCTTCATCTTTGAGAGTTTACAGAGCTCTCGTATTTTCGCGACATCAGCGTCGCCTTCATCAATTTCCATGGAGAGGTCGGGGGAATGCTCCATCTTTTCTTCTTGGTCCAAATCCGGCCCTTCCTCAAAATCTTCCTTGAATAGAGCGCCGATCGAATGGGGGATCGCCTCCTCAATAACCTCGTCAAGGAGGTCCATATAGTCCAGTTCCTCATGATAAGGCATATGTTTCATTGCCTTGGGAATATGAAGCTCCACCTCGATGTTGCCGACATTCAATGTTAGAGTCCCTTCACGTACGTCGACAATGACACCGGCGGTGGCGAGGAACGGGCGTCCAAGTATTAGCGATGTATCTCCCTCCTCCTTGACATCCATGATCACGAAGTCGCATTGCAAACATATGCCCCCCTGGACTTGTAACGGGATATCCTCTGCAATCCCTACCGGCCTTGTGATCCGACCATCGGTTAGTTGTATCCGCATGTCGGTAGGCTTCAATTTTGTGCCGGTGTTTAGTCTTAGGAACATAGAGAGAGGCATGAGGCTAACACTAGCCCCTAAGTCCACTAATGCCTTTTGTAGAGGGACGCCGCCTAAGGTGCAAGGAATTCGGAAACTCCCTGGGTCTTTGAATTTGGCGGGCTCCTTCTCTCTCTTGGTGAACCTAGAGCCCTCCTTGGCGAGCATGATTCTCACCTTCCTCTTTCTTCCCGTGATCAAATCTTTCAGGAACTTGGCGTATGTCGGGATTTCCACGATAGCGTCGAGGAAAGGAATGTTGAGGCTTACCCCTCTCAAATACTCGAGAAACTTGGCTAGCCATTTCTCCATTTTTGCTCTAGCAAGCCTCTGAGGGAATGGGATCGGTGGCATAAAACGCCTCTCTTCAGTCAATTGCTCTGCTCTAGACTTTTCTTCCCTTTGCGGCTCTTTCTCTCTCTCAACTTCAATGGCCAGCTCGCTTGGCTCTACAATCTCCACCACGGGCTCCTCGGTAGGAATCATGACAGGAGTGGTATCCTTCCCGCCTCTCGTAGTAACTGCAACAACGGTGTTGATGTGGCCGGTGTTGCCCCGAGGATTTTGCTCGGGTTGAGCCGGCAACTGTTGACTGTTTCTATTGAGCAACGCAAGTTGCTCCGCAATTTGTCCAACGACAATTGTAAGAGAGTCTTGGCCCGCCTTCAAGGAAGCATTGATCTTCTTCTGCTCGACCATAAACTCCTCCACCTTAGCTTCAAATTCAGATCGTTGTTGGGCTTGTGGAGGGTTTTGATTTCTCCACCCTTGATTGTATCCGGGCGGCCTATAGGGTCCAACTTGTTGCTTTGGTGGGAAATTTTGTTGCGGAGGCCCCCTCGGTGGATAATGTTGTTGTTGTTGTTGTTGTTGTGGTCGAGCTTGTTGAGGTAGTTGTTGCGGCGGATTCAATGCTCCATCATTGTTTACATAGGAGAAACCGGGATGGTTTCTTATGGCCGGATTGGCCCAATATCCTTGGTTCCCCGCGACGTATTTAACTTGCTCCAAAGATCCCTCTCCTTGTTCTCCTCCCAAATACATAGCTTGGGATTGGTCTTGCAAATCACACATTTGATTTGTTGGTGCGGATGTGGAAGGGGGTCCTTGGGGCTCCGTAATATACTTCTCCAGTCTCTCCACCACCTTGTGGAGAGAATCGAACTTGTTGGTCAGCTCCGCTACGGCCTTTGCCTCATAGATGCTAGATGGCTTCAAGGAGGACGAAGAGTGTCCTCGCTCATCGCCCCATTGTTGATTGTTTGAGGCCATCTCCTCAATTAGGGCCGTAGCTTCGTCGGGAGTCTTCGAAAGGATGGCACCATTTGCCGCGGCATCAATAATCTGCTTGGTCCCTAGTTGGAGACTATTGTAGAAGCTATGGACTAGCTCCCAATCTTCAATGCTATGGTGGGGGCACTGATGTTGCAGATCTTTGAAGCGCTCCCAAGCCTCATAGAGTGTCTCTTGAGGTCCTTGCTTGAAGGACATTAGAGCACTCCTAATCTTTACTGTCTTGGAAGGCGGATAGAACTTGTCGATGAACGCGCTTGCCAACTCATCCCATGTGATAAAGACTCCCTCAGCTTGCGTCCTCAACCAATAAAGAGCTTTATCCTTTAATGTGAAGGGGAAGAGGCGCAGTCTGATAGCATCCAGGGTAACGCCCAGCATCTGGAAGGTGGCGCACTTTGATAGGAAGAGCTGGCTATGGTAATGGGGATTTTCATGGGCATTCCCATGAAATGGATCCTGCTGCATCAGAACCACAAGCCCAGTTTTCAACTCAAAATTCTTGTCGGCCGCCAACTCCGGCATGGCTATGGACGAGGTCATGGAGGAAGTCTTAGGCTGGAGCCTATCTCGAATGGAAATAATCCTCGCCATTCTTGCCGCTAACTCTTCAGGCGTCTCCCGGACGTTCATAAACCTCCCTTCCGTATCGGGTCTCCTCTCCGCTCTGATTCTCCGCAATGTACGCTCGATCTCAGGATCAAACAATATATCGATGGGGTCCGCAGTGGATCTCGTGTACATGCACGGGAAAACAAAGTTTCAAAGAAGTGATTAGCACAATGGAAGGGTTAGATAAAATAAAGAAATAAAACAAAAAGAAAGAAATAGCTAGGGTGGTAGGATCAAACACAATCGCCTCCCCGGTAACGGCGCCAAAAACTTGATCGCTTCCGAATGTAACCCAAAAGAGCGATCGTGTAGTTTTACCGCAAGCGCACGGTGTAGCGGCGAGCAGGTTATCGAACACAGGGAGGACGTATGACAGTGCCTTCTCCGAACAACCTGGCTATAGGAATAGAAAAGATGGAATTTGCCTTGCGGCGATCCTGTCACAATCGTCAGACAAAGTATGGAGATATAACATCAAATAAAGACGCCTAGGGAATAGGAAATCCCCGCTACTCACCGTATCTCGTCAATGTGATTCATTGGTATCATAATTGCTAGGGTAGAGTTTCGGATGAACTAGTTGCAACTGAATGTAAAACCTAGCTCACGCTCTCGCGCTGTTGCCGATCTATAGCTATCCTAGGTTTGGGTCCAATCTCTTGCAAACCCTAGCCTGGGCAAGCTAGCATTAGGATCAACATCATCGTTCAATCGCGTCCTGAGCCCACTCTCGTGCAAACTCAGGCCACGACCTAGGTTGGGATAGTTCCTACCCGTCCAATCTCTTGCAAACGAGTACCGGTATGGAATTGCAACCGAGAACCCTAGTATCGGTCCAATCTCTTGAAAACCGATACTACGGAATCTCAATTTCAACCCAATTCGGATTTCTAGGGTTTCCTATTGAATTGGGATCCAATCTCTTGCAAATCCCAATCGATATGAACACCTAGCTATCCGTAGTATATCGATCCCAAACTAACCCTAATAGCAATTCTAGCAATATTCCTACCAAATCATCACAAATCGGAAATTGGGCTCGTAGGGTTCATCCCCACGCCCCAAGACGTTAGGACTACTCACGATTCATATCACAATTGCAAAAATAATCAATTGAAATAACAATAGAATTCATGGCGATATGCAAATAAGCAATAAAAATGAGATTTTTAATGAAGAGGGAGACAAACCAATAGAGTTCTCCAAGAATCCAACAAAAATAAACTTTTCTCTCCTCTCCAATCACAAGAATCAAAAGCTAAAAAGTTTAATCTAAAAAGCTGCAAAAAGCCAGGGAAAAAGCTCTCTAACCTAGGTTAAAAACTGGGGTTAAATACCCCCCAAAACTGCCCAAAAATCCGTGACCAAAATGCCCCTGCGCAGCCTGAAAATCGCAATTTACGCTACAGGCAGCGCGGCTCACTCAGCCGAGTGACAAAAGTCGCTCGGCCGAGTGAGAAACCCTGAGAATTTCCAGTAAGTCTGGGGTCTTGGGGGTCTTCACTTCGGGCGTCGCTCGACCGAGTGAGTTGTCGTCACTCGGCCGATGGCTTCTCTTCACTCGGGCGGTCGGCAATTTCCACTCGGCCGAGTGGGTCTTCTGATGCTCAGGCAGACGAAAAACAGTAAGTTGGCTCTTTTTGATGGGCGTCGTCTGAGTGCCACTCGGGCGGACGAGGTTTCGTCACTCGGCCGATGTGGCTTCTGATGCTCGGCCGAGTGCACTCATGAAGCGTGTCCGATCTGGTCGGCCGAGCGGGGTCTCGCTGGTCGGCCGAGTGACTCCTTCACTCGGTCGAGTGAGACACCAAAAATGCCCATTCTGATTGTTTTTGCCTCCTCGTCGCTCCTACGATGTTCTTTCTTCTTCCGCTCCTCTCTAATAGCAAAATACCCCTCGGGGAAGTCATCGGTGACACTCTGGAGTAGGTGTATCTCGGGATCACTCCAAATCGCTCCAAATCTCCTGAAATACGACAAAAACAATAAATCGTGAAAAGTATCGCAATATTGTCGATAAATCGTGAAAAACGTGATTTGAGCGATCTAAATGGCATGCAATCATGCGGAAAAAAGGTGTAAAATATGGAGTGATCACAATTCATCATAGAAATCTCAGAAATAAAGAAATAGATCATAGCACAATTCATTGTAGAGAGAAAGCAATTCATAAAAACTAGAATTTTAGGCAAAAAGAATAAACCAAATTGCGCGTCTTTTATCTCTAGCTGAGAATAACCGTAAGAATAGCCGTCAAAATTAAGTTCAAGTCTCTTTTAAAACTAGGAATAAAACTAGCCTTAAATACAAGTCAAAATCGTCCAGAAATTCCTGACAGATTTGCCCCTGGCACAGCCAAAAACCCTAATTCGCGACACAGTCGGACTGCGTCACTCGACCGAGTGGAACATGTCACTCGGCCGAGTGACAGACCCAATAAAAAACAGAGAATCGGGGATTTTTGGGGTCCTGTCACCCTGTCACACTCGGACGAGTGGGCTTCTTCACTCGGCCGAGGGAGCTTCCCTGCTCGGCCAAGTGTGTCTTCTCCAAATTCCAGTAAGTCGGATGATTTTTTGGACAAAATCCATGTCAGACTCGGGCGAGTAAATCTTCTTATTCGGCCGAATGAACTTTCTTTCTCGGCCGAGTGCACTTTTAATCCAAGCAATGTCGTATCCGTTTTACTCGGTCGAGCGCAGTCCTTCACTCGGCCTAGTGAACTCTCTGTTCGGTCGAGTGAGCTGATTCTGTGGCTCTTTCTTCTTATCTCCGCTTCCTCGTCGATTCTATCGAACTTCTTCCTTTTTTGCTCATCCTATATCGTTGCTAGCTCCTCAATAAAGCCGTGGGTGATGCTCCGGTGCGCGTGAAAGTCTCTCGATCTCATTTTTACTCCAGATCGCTCCATATTTCCTGAAATTCGACAAAAACAAGAAATAGTGAAAAGCAACGCGATATCGTCGAATAATCGTGAAAAATGCAATATGGGCGATTGAAATGATATGAAAACATGCAGAAAAAGGTGTAAAATAAGGAGCGATCAAAATCCCCCAAGCTTACCTTTTACTCGTTCTCGAGGAAGATGAGTAAAAAGGCGAACCCGGCGAGTAAAAACAAGGAAAAAGGAAAAAGAAGATAGAAAAGAAAACGAAGAGGGAGGAAAAAGGAAAAAGAAGATAGAAAAGAAAACGAAGAGGGAGGTGCTAGATCATTTTCTCAGGACGTGGACTTGCTTACTCAAATAGCATACAGCGAATAAAAACATGCCAAAGATTTTTATCTCGATATCATGATCATATATATATGTATTCGATATAGAAACCCAAGAATATCAAAACAATATGAAACATGAAATCATTCTAAAATCAGCATCGTTTGAAGCATCTAAAGTCATATACATAATCATAGATCACACACTTTTCAATTGATCGCTTTCTATTTGGAGTGTAAGAGGTATCACACAATATGGAGCAATAAGAATAGAAAGTAATGGTTTTCATGAAATGCATACCAATTTTCAATTCAAGGACTTCGTAGTACTCCTAGTAATCTCCCCGAGTATATAAAATTACCTAGCTTAGGTCGTCATGCACATACAAGTAGTCACTCTCTTACACATCATTGGATCCTCTCCCCCAAGCTTATCTGTAAGCGTGGTGGCATCAAATAGAACAATATAACTTTTCCCCATATTTTGAAGCTCCCAAAAAAATAAAAATAAAAGAGGGAAGAATGGAAAGAAAGAGAGAAGTGGGATCGTGTATATACAGATGAACTTCTTTTTGTTTTCTTTTCCCCTTTTTTTCCTCTTTTTTTGCAATCAATATATACAATAAGGATCCCAAATCAAAAGATAGAAAGATATGCATGTATTTTTTTCTTTTTGATTTTGGTGCGTTGGAGCATGGACTTTATAGCAAGGGGAAGATGCCAATATAAGATTCGCTAAAGGGAGATTCACCAATGATTTTAAGTATAGAAATGGTGTTCAAGATATGTGGAGAAAGAAAAATATGCAACGCTCAGTTCACTCTTTAGAATGTGCATGACAACTTTCAGCTGGGCAATGTAATCTAATCAATTTGATTTCAGAAAGCAAACTAATCCCGTCATATCGAAATGTCATACATTCAATCAACCGGGAAATAAAGCGTACAATTTTCATGCAATAAGAAGTGATAGCAGACAAGTAAAGCAGTATTCCAAATATAGGCAATCAATGTGTGAAGCTTGGTGTGTTTTCTATGAAAACTATACAATATAAATCGTCAGACTCAGCTAATAGTAGAATTTCATTCACATTCATATAATAAAGGTGAAGGTTACTATTCTCGAATGCATTGCAACGCATAGCATGTGATATCTGAAATAAAAATGATGGCATGACAAGATAATATGCATATAGAGATAAGATAATTCCATGTCATCATCATCACAGAAAATTCATATCTAGCAGGAAAAAAGATAAAAGAAATAAGGATAAAGGAAAAAATAAGAATTACTATACATATGCAGCACACCAAAAAATAAGAAAGCGTGATGCATGAGAGAAAAAAAAGAAAAAGTGGGTGAAAATAAGTGTAAAATAAATAAAGGCGGAAAAATGAAAATAAAAATGAAGAAAATGAAAAGTGCGTGAGACACTCACTCCCCCAAGCTAAACTGCACAGTGTCCTCAATGTGCTAAGTGGGGCACAAGGAGAGATATGATATGGGTGGGGTGGGTGAGGGTGCATGCATGATAAATGATGAAAATGAAAGAAAATGAGATGGATATGCGAATGATGCATGAAGAGATCAAGATGGTGCAATATAACTGTCCCAGAAATACCTCCTCTCTCTTAAGATGATATAAACAAATATAAGCAAAAAGTGACCAAAATGTGTGGGGAGGAGGTGCGCAAAAATCAACAGAAAAGATAGCATCAATCACAGCAACGGCAAAAAATGGGAGGCATCAAATGTGTGCCTAAGCAGGTGGTGGAGCACCAGTACCGTCCTGTGGTGGGGGGGGGGGGGGTGGTGAAGGCTGTTGTGAAGTGGGACGGGTAGCGATAGGTGGTGGCTGTGAAAATTGCGCAAGAATCTGGTTTAGGCTAGCCTAAATACTGGGGAGTAGACCGACATGAGACTGCACATCACTAACGGTAGCGGAGACAGCCCGGAAATCTCCTCTGAGCCCACTAACAGCCCCCTCTAGAGCACGCATGTGCTGAACTAGGGTGTCGGTGGGAGGAGGGGCAGATGGTCGAACTAGTGGTGAACGGGGCTACCTAGCACGACTACATAGACAAGTGGTGCCACTACGGGGTGTGGGTGTGGTGCTGTGCTCACTAAAAGATGCTCAGCCTCTGTGGGAGGCTGAGACGCGGGAATGCTCTCAGAAGTGTGAGCAGTGACAGAAGCCGAAACGGTGACAAAGGGCGAGGAGGATGGAGAGGTCGCTGATACAGAAATGGGGACAGCTGTCACAACACTCTCGGTGAAGACAGCGGCAGCATAAACGGTAGTGTCGACGACTGGGGAGGTCGTGAGATCTACAGGAAATGACTCCCCAGGGGTCGAGAAATATACAGTGGACAGGGTCTCGGCTGAGAAAACAAGGGAAGGCTCGCCTCTCTCAAGAATAGTGGTGGGGGCTCTCAAAATTCACATATGAAATGTGATCAATGGCCAGTGGCACAGAGGTGGTGGTGGTGGACTCAGCAAGTGTACTCCCGACACTGACAGAAGTGTGGACAGAAGTGTCGGGAGAAGAGATCAAATCAGGTGCAGTGCAGGCTGAAGAATCGAGATCTCCAGGTCTAGAGGGTGGAGAAGGGGCTCATACTGAGCGCCCTCAGGCTCTAGCACGTACGCAGCTAGGATGCGGAGGTCCATCTCTGGTCTCCACACCCCTCCTACAGGTCCAATGTGGGTTCGAGCGGGGCTCGAAAGCACCATGTAATCTGTGCCAAACAGACCATGCAACCAAACCCAGTGGTGCTGACCATGAGACACAACATCCTCATGCGGGCCATGACATCAATAGAAAGGGAGGTGGGGCCCGGGGGTCGTAGCAACTGATCGCGCCCCGGATACACGTCCCGAGGCGACGGTTGTAGTTTTACCGCAAGCGCACGGTATGGTGGCGAGCGGGTATCGAACACAGGGAGGACGAAAGACCGTGCTTGCTCCTGATCAACCTGGCTATTTAGGAACAGAGATAATTGCCTTGGGCGATCCTGTCACAATCGTCAGACAAATTTGCGAAATATCAAATCAAATAAAGAACGTCTAGGGAAAGGGGAATCCCCACTACTCACCGTATTTCATAAATGTGGTTCACCGGTATCGAAATCGCTAGAATGAGAATTTGGATGAACTAGTTGCAACTAAATGTGGAACCAAGCTCACGCTCTCGCGCTGTTGCCGGTCTATAGCTATCCTAGGTTTGGGTCCAATCTCTTGCAAACCCAAGCCTAGGGAAGCTAGCATTAGGATCAACATCATCGTCCAATTGCGCACCGAGCCCAATCTCTTGCAAACTCGGTCCACAATCTAGATTAGGATAGTTCCTACCCGTCCAATCTCTTGCAAACGGGTATCGGCACGGAATTGCAACCGGAGGTCCTAGTATCGGGTTATCTCTTGCAAACCGATACTTCGAAAATCCGACTCCAACCCAATTCGGATTTCTAGGGCTTCCTATCAAATTGGGATCCAATCTCTTGCAAATCCCAATTGATATGAATACCTAGCTATCCGTAGTAATTCGATCCCAATCTAATCCCTAATAACAATCCTAGCTCAATTTCTACCAATTCAACACAAATAGGAAATAGGGCTTGTAGGGTTCATCCCCACGCCCCGAGACGTGGAGACTACTCACAAATCATAGCAATAGCACAAAAATAATCAATGAAATAGGCAATGGAATTCATCACAACAATGATATAAACAATAAAAATAGAGTTTTTGGGGAAGAGAAATGCAAACCAATGTAGATCTTCAATTAATCCAACAAAAATCCAAGTTTTTCTCTTCTCCAATCACAATTAATAAAGCTAAAAAGTAGACTCAAAAAGCTGCAAAAAATCTGAGAGATAGCCCCCAAAACTAGGGTAAAAACAGAGCTTAAATAGCCCCAAAAATCGTCTAAAAATCCTGACCAAAACGCCCCTGCACAGCCTGTTTTTCGCAAATTTTGCTACAGGTAGCGCATCGCACTCGGCCGAGTGACAAAAGTCGCTCGGCCGAGTGAAAACCCTGTCATTTTCCAGTAAGTCGTGGGCTTCAGGGGTCTTCAGTTCGGGGGCGGCTCGGCCGAGTGAGTTGTCGTCACTCGGCCGATGGCTTCACTTCACTCGGGCGGACGGGATTTGCCACTCGGCCGAGTGGGTCTTCTGAAGCTCAGGTGGCCGAAAAACAGAAACTTCGATATTTTGAAGGGGCTTCGTCTGGGCGCCACTCGGGCGGACGTGGTATCGTCACTCGGCCGATGTGGTCTCCGTCGCTCGGCCGAGTACACATGGAAATCGTGTCTGAACGGGTCGGCCGAGCAGTGTCTCGCTGGTCGGCCGAGTGGCTCCTCCACTCGGCCGAGTGGGACACAAAAAATGCCCAATCTGATTGTTTTGGCCTCCTCGTCGCTCCTGCGACATCCATTCTTCTTCCGCTCCTCTCCAACAGCAAAATACCCCTCGGGGAGGTCGTCGGTGGCCGTCTAGATTATGCGCATCTCGAGATCACTCCTAATCGCGCCAAATCACCTGAAATGCGACAAAAACAACAAATCGTGAAAAGCATCGCAATATCGTCGATATATCGTGAAAAACATGATTTGGGCGATCAAAATGGCATGCAAACATGCGGGAAAAGGGTGTAAAATAAGGAGTGATCAAAATCCCCCAAGCTTGCCTCTTACTCGTCCTCGAGGAAGATAAGTAAAAGGCGAACCCGGTGGATTCGGAAAAAGAAAACGGCGAAAAAAAACGAGAGAAAAAAAAGAAAAACGAAGAAGAATGAAAACGAAATGAAAATAAAGAAAGAAAGAAACGAAGAGAAAGGATGCTAGATCATTTTCTCAGGACGTGGGTTTCACTTACTCTTATAGCATGCACCGAATGAGAAATACATGTCAAAGAATCTTATTTTGATATCATAGTATAATAGTGCAAATAGAAATAGAAATCCCACGAACAACGATATAATCATGAAAAACGGAATGATTTTAAAATCAACATCGTCTGAATCATTTAAAGCGGTATACAAATCACAGACCACACACTTTTCAATTGAACGCTTTCTATCTGGGGTATAAGAGTATCACACTATAGAATAGAGAGAATGGAAAAGTTTGGATTTCATGAAATGAACGCTAGGCTTAGATTTCTGGATTTCGTGAAGCTAGAAACAATCTCACCGAGTATAGAATATTACTTAGCCTAGGTTGTCGTGCAATGTCAAGTAGTCACTCTCTCACACATCAATGGATCCCCTCCCCCAAGCTTATCTATAAGCGTGGTGGCACAAAAAAAATATTTAAATCCCCATTTTTCATACATATAGCTCCAAAAAGCAAAGAAGAGAAAGAAGAGAGAAAGTGGGATGGGATATTTTATTGAGGATTTTTCCTCCATTTCTTTTCTCCCTTTTTTTTTCTTCTCTCTTTTTTTTCTTTGCAATAAGCAATATATACACAATGATCCCAACTCAGAGAGAGGTAATGATATACAAGAATGTTTTTCTCTCTTTTATTCTTTTTTTTAGAATAAGAAACTTGGAGCTAGGAATTAATAGTGGGGGAAATGCCATAAAAATAGAATCACTAAGGGGGGGATTCACCAATGATTTTAAAAGTAGAGAAATGATGTTCAAGATTTGTGGAGAAAGAAATAAATGTAACTCTCAGTTCACTCTATAAGACATGCACGACAACTTCAGCAGGGTAATCTAATCTACTCAGTTTCGATCACAAAAAAGCTAACTAATCCAGATATATCATAGCTAACATCATTCAATCATCCTGAAGTGAAGTGTACAATTCATACATATAGAAGTGATATAGGAAAAGAAATCAGTACTCCAGATATAGGCATTCAATGCGTGAATCTTGGTGTGTTTTCTGTGATAGCATACATATAAATATTCAGGCTCAGCTAATAATAAAACTTCATCCATTTTCATGTGGAAAAAGTGTGGGTTACTATTTCTAAATGCAAAGCAAGTCATAGCATATGATATCAGATATAAAACCTAAGACATGACAAATATAACATGCATATAGAATAAGCTAACTCCACGTAGACATCATCACAGAAAATTCATCTCTAGCATGAGATGAAAAAGGAAAGAAGTAAAGATAAAAGGAAAATAGAACTATGCAATGCGGCACACAGGAAAATAAGAAAAACGTGATGCATGGCAAGATAAAGGAAAAATAATGAAAAATAAGTGCAAAAGTAAAAAACGGTGTGAAAAACTGAAAATAAAGGTGGCTAAACGAAAAAGAAAGTGAGGACTCACTCCCCCAAGCTAAACGGCACAGTGTCCTCAATGTGCAAAGTGTGGCACACAGAGAGACAAGTAATGAGAGGTGCAAGTGAGGATGCATGCATGATGGAAAGAAAAAAGATAATAAAAGGAAAAATAAAGAAGTGAAAATATGATGCGGATATGATGCATGCACAGATATGAGTGATACGAGTATATATGTGTCACCGAAAAGCTCTCCCTCTCTCCCAAAAAAGATATATAGAGATACGGCAAAATGAGAAACCCAAAATAAGTGAGGGGAGGGGGGGTGGACAAAAAGACATCAGGACCCAGCAGAAACAGGCAGCACAACGGCAAAAGGAATCGATGGCATCAAGGGTGCCTAGGAAGGTGGTGCTGCGCCGTCTCCGTCCTGAGGCGGAGGTGGTGGCGGTGGTGGTGTGGGCTGCTGAGCTGGGGTGAGGGTGTAAGTGGAAGCAGGTCTAGTGTGTGTGGAAGTGTGTGTGGGAACCTGCTGGGTGGGCGGGGGTACGCGTGGGAGACGCTCCAGAACCTGTGTAAGGCAGTAGTGGATCTGGGGGATCAGCTCGAAGCGTCCAGCCATCGTAGAGACGGTGGAGGACAGGGTCCTAAGGTCTCCTCTAAGACCACTCACCGCCAACTCAAGAGCACGTATGCTCTGCAGTACAGTGTCGGGCGGGGGTGGTGCAGAGGGACGCACCGGTCTAGGCTGCGCAGGGCGAGGCTGGCGTACGCGAGTGGAGTATGTAACGGGCTCAGCAGGGAAGGGGACAAAAGGTGCCGCGCCAGCAAATGTGGGCCTGGCCTCAGTGTGAGGCCGGGACGCCGGCTGGTGAGAAGTGGAGGCAGCGGCAGCAAAAGAAGCGTGCAAAGGTGGCAACGAGGTGGCAAGAGAGGTCAGTGGCCCAAAAGTGTGGACAGACGCCACGACGCTCTCGGAGAATACGGCGGCTGTGGAGACAGAGGAATCTCCCGCTGGGGTGGAAGTGTGTGGACCAAAAGGCGCAATCCCAGCAGAGATCATGCTAGCCATGTTCTCCACGACCGCGGCAAACGAGGGCTCTCCACTCTCGACAAAGGTCGGTGGGCGCTCGGGGAGTGCTGAGGAAAGAGGCTCCACGGACAAAGGGCCGGAGGCGGAAGTGGGAGTGGTGGTGACAGCCTCGGAAGTGGTGACAGTGGTGGAAGTGGGCTCAGCAAAAGTACTCTCGACACTGGCAGAGGTGGGGACAGAAGTGTCAGGAGCAGCAGAAACGTCAGGAACAGGCTGAGGGGCCACAGGGTCGGCAGCAGGCTCGGCAGCAGGCTCGGCAGGGTGCACAGCAGGGTCTGCGGGGGCAGCCTGGGCAGCGTGGGCAGCATGGGCCTGCTCGGCCTCCTCGGCCTCGAGCACGTAGGCGGCGGGGATGAGGACATCCATCGCCGGAATCCAGTCAACGTGGGCTGGTGCAATCAGAGTCCGAGCAGGGCTCGGGAGAATCATGTAATCGGCCCCATAGGGGCCGTGCAACCAGACCCAGTGACGCTCACCATGCGGACGAAGCATCTTCATCCGGGCCATAACGTCTATCGACAGAGAAGTAGGGCCCGATACTCACCGCAGGTCGTCGGGTAGGTCCTCGCCGGTCATCATGGTAAGCAAGGTGATCAGACCGCCGCAGCATATCGGTGAGCGAGCGCCCACCGACACAATGATACGGTCTAGAAACCAAGCCGCAATGTCGATCACGATGGCGGGGACAAGCTCGTGTCCATCCCTAGATAGAGCTCTGGGACGTGTCATCGCATAGAGCATGTAGAGCTCTGGCGTAGACATCGTGCCCGGCTCATATCTGGCCAGAAAGGTGGTCGCCATAAGGCGCTGGGCAATACGTAGGCAGGGGTGGACAATGGCCGAGGCCTTGGCCCTACTAGGGTCAAAGGCGGCGTGGTGGCCTGTAATCCGGGCCCAGAAGGCGCCGGCGTCGAAAGAAGGTGGGGTGATGTGGGTAGGGCCGTAACCGCGATCGGCACCGGGGACGGCGGGCCATGAGAAAAATGCTCTCATCATATCGAGAGTGAACTGGCACTCTCGATCCATGAACCGGAATGAGCATCCCTCATCGGTCCGGGCGATCGAACTCAAAACCTCAAGTGTCGGGCGGGTAAAAGTATCCGCCGACACCTGAAGGAAGTCGCGCCAACCCACGTTGTCGTACAACGTGAGTATCCCCTCAAGTACCCCCAGGCGTCCTAGGTCAGCGAGGTGTGCAAACCTGGAGGGTACGATCGAGCGCTGGGAGATACGGTCGAAGACAGCGCGGTGTGCATCGTCTCGGAACGTAATCCCGAGCGGCCCGACCAGTGGAGCCGGTGGTGGTGGCTGTGGATCGGCAGGGAGAGGCTGTGCGGGCTGTGGGTGCGCTGCAGGCTGTGCGGGGTGTGCGGAGCCTGCAGGCTGTGCGGGGTGTGCGGGAGAAGGTGGAGGAGAGTCCTCCACCAAGTGGGAGGGGCCGGGCTCGTCCGACCGCTTCCGCTTGGCAGAAGCTCTCGTCGACCGCGGCCGTGTCCGGGGCGGCATATCGGCCCCGAGCGCGCGCCGAAAAGTGAAAAGTGCGGCGTGTGCACAAAGAGTGGAAAGAGTATACCCAAACACGCCGCGAGTGCTAAGCAGTGGAAGTGTGCGAAGTCCGCGCCTCCACGAAATCCAAAACAGCCCGTAGAAGCTCCCCTGAGCTCCCCTAAGCTCCAAAAAGCAACCTGCGCATGGAAAAGCGATATCAGCGAGTAATAATCAAAATGTATGGAGCAATAGGGGTATAACAGATAGATATGGGAATTGATTCGGGTTAGGGGTTCGATTAATACACGGATCCTCAAAAACTACGCAAAAAGAGAAGAAAATGGTGAGAACGAGCGAACCGGAGGTGATTGGAGACAAGGCCGCCGGCGGCGACTCGGGCGAGGCGTCGGCGGACTCGGCCGGCGGTGGCGGGGCGAGCGGCGGCGGGGCAGCAGCGGTCGGGCGAGTGAGGGTCGAGCGAGGGGGAATCGGGTGTGGGAGCTGAAGGGGCGCGGGCGAGAATTTGGGGGTTTTCGTTTTCGAATTCCGCGCCCCCTTCAGCTTATATATAGAAAAGTTACGACTCGGCCGAGTGACGTGGTCACTCGGCCGAGTGAGGCAAATAAAAATTTCTCCCCGATATCGCTTCGACTGAGTGGCTTTGCCAGACTCGGTCGAGTGGAGTAAGTCTATTCGGCCGAGTGACTCAAGCTACTCGGCATGACTCGTCCTCGGAGGGTATCCGTTTTACTCGGCCGAGTGAATATATATACTCGGCCGAGTAGCAGTTATAATGAAATGAGGAAAATAGACAGAGAGTTGGGTACATCAGACTTCCCTCATTCGTGAGCGGCTCGGCCGGACGAACTTCTGGACTCGGCCGAGTGACTAGTATACTCGGCCGAGTGAGCCTTGTATTCTGCTGTTTGTCTTCGTTTGGGCTCTAAACTCCGTCTTTCTTTCTCCAGTCGATTTCATGCTCCTCCTAAGCGTCGAACGCCTTCTTGGGGCGCTCCTCATCGTCTCGGTCATCCTCCTCATGATGATCTACCTATCTTCTCTCCTGTCAAGAAAAATAGGACCCGTTATCACAAAATTTTTGGTCGGATGACTCAAAACACTAAAAGTCTCAAAAACGAAAATAAAGAAAAAGTAAAAATGAAGCAAAAACCGTCGGGTTGCCTCCCGACAAGCGCTCGTTTTAGGTCGTGAGCTCGACCCCCTATAGTTTTCAATCAATGCGGGATGTTTGGTGCATATGAGATGCACCCGTCAAACTTGCCGGGGAGCGCGCTTGGATTCGAACGTGGCGGCGTAGCGTTCTCCCGCGGTGGTCTCCTATCTCGAATAGTGTTGGGGGGAGGCTCCCCCAAGCTAGCATTTGCCCCGGTCAACGGCTTAACCGGCGATGCCGATTTCCGTGCCGGCGGAGCTTTCTTTGGAGACTTTAATTTCGAGAGCTTGCAGAGCTCTCGAATCCTCGCGACATCAGCGTCGCCTTCATCTTCATCAGCGGAGAAGTCGGGGGAATCGTCTTCAATCTTTTCATCTTGGCCTAAATCCGGGCCTTCATCAAATTCTTCATCAAAAAGGGCACCAATTGAGTGAGGAATCGCCTCCTCTATCACCTCATCAAGGAGGTCCATGTAATCATCCGACCGCTCTTTAAGCAAATATACTCTATTGGTTTCACCCGTCGGGATCCCCTCGGAATAGTG
Source organism: Scilla litardierei (assembly GCA_030789695.1). NCBI lineage: Eukaryota > Viridiplantae > Streptophyta > Magnoliopsida > Asparagales > Asparagaceae > Scilla > Scilla litardierei. The sequence continues at coordinate 107,485,615 of CM061142.1, forward strand.
CTTGAGCCGTTGACCATTTACTTTGAATGTGGTACCATCCTTGCTTTCCAACTCGAAAGCTCCTCCCGGTTGTATGTGCTTGATGGTGAAAGGTCCCGACCAACGTGACCTCAACTTACCGGGAAATAGTCGGAGTCGGGAATTGTAGAGCAAGACCTTGTCTCCCACCTTGAAGTCTGTGACAGTTATGCGGGCATCGTGGAAAATCTTGGTCCTTTCCTTTTAAATTCTCGAGCTCTCATAGGCATCTCTCCTTATTTCATCAAGTTCGTTGATGTCCAAGAGTCGCCTCACCGCCGCACTCTTATAATCGTAGTTAAAGGTCTTGATGGCCCAATATGCGCGGTGTTCCAACTCTACCGGCAAGTGGCAAGCCTTCCCATAAACTAGGCGGAACGGTGTGGTACCGATGGGGGTGCGAAAGGCCGTGCGATAGGCCCATAGAGCATCGTTTAACTTCATTGACCAATCCTTTCTAGACCGATCCACGGTTTTCTCGAGAATTTGCTTGATTTCTCTATTTGAGACTTCTACTTGGCCGCTTGTCTGGGGGTGATAAGCCATCCCAACTCTATGATTTACCCCGTACTTCTTTAGCATGGCTTCAAACTTGTTCTCTATGAAGTGGCTTCCCCCGTCGCTTATCAAGGTACGCGGCACTCCAAAGCGCGGAAAGATATTTTGCTTGAAGAATTTGGAGACGACCCTTGCATCATTAGTAGGGGTGGCAATAGCTTCCACCCATTTGGAGACATAGTCAACGGCCAATAGGATGTACTTGTTGCCATTGCTCGACGGAAAAGGCCCCATGAAGTCTACTCCCCAACAATCAAAAAGTTCAATCTCCTGGATGGGTCTCATCGGCATCTCATTGCGCTTGGAGATATTCCCGGTCCGTTGACATCTATCGCAACCCTTCACAAAAGCGTGGGTGTCTTTAAACATTGTGGGCCAGAAGAATCCGCTCTGCAAGATCTTAGCGGTTGTTTTAGAGGCGGCATGATGTCCCCCGCATGGTAGACCGTGGCAATGCAAGATGATAGACGTTGCCTCCTCTTTAGAAACACACCTACGAATGACACTATCTTTGCATATCTTGAAAAGTTAAGGATCTTCCCAAAAATAGCTACGGACCTCATGCATAAATCTCCTCTTTTGTTGCGTGGACATCCCATGCGGTTTGATTCCGCACGCCAAGTAGTTGACGAAGTCCGCGTACCAAGGTACTTCCTCGGTCCTTACCGCATATAGCCTCTCATCAACAAATGTTTCGTCAATAGGTAAGCTCTCATCCTCCTTGTCGCGAATGAGCCTAGATAAATGATCCGCCACGACATTGTCTGTACCCTTCTTATCTCTGATCTCTAGGTCGAATTCTTGCAACACAAGTATCCACCTAATCAACCAGGGTTTGGCCTCCTTCTTGTTTAAAAGATACTTCAATGCCGCATGGTCGGTGTGGACAATCACCTTGGAACCGAGGAGGTAGGAGCGAAACTTCTCTATGGAATAGACGACCGCTAGAAGCTCCTTTTCGGTAGTTGTGTAGTTTTTCTGCGCGTCATCCAATGTCTTGCTTGCGTAGTATATCGCATGAAGCTTCCTATCTTTCCTTTGTCCCAATACCGCTCCAATGGCTTGGTCGCTAGCATCGCACATTAGCTCAAAAGGGAGGCTCCAATCCGGCGGTTGAATGATGGGCGCTGAGACTAGCGCTTCCTTCAAGGTGTTGAAAGCTTGCAAGCATTCTCCTGAAAAGTCAAAAGGAATATCTTTAGCGAGTAAGGAAGTAAGTGGTCGGGCAATCGAGGCGAAATCCTTAATGAAGCGACGGTAAAACCCCGCGTGACCAAGGAAGCCTCTAATGCCCTTGACATTAATAGGAGGAGGAAGTTTTTCGATTACCTCAACTTTAGGTTTATCTACCTCGATTCCTCTTGAGGAAACAAGATGTCCGAGAACTATACCTTCCGTGACCATGAAGTGACACTTCTCCCAATTGAGAGTGAGATTGTTTTGTTGGCACCTTTTTAGGACTTTAGTGAGATTTTCCAAGCAAGAGTCAAACTCACTTCCGTAAACCGAGAAGTCATCCATGAAAACTTCCATAATATTTTCAATATAATCGGAAAATATGGATGTCATACATCTTTGAAAAGTGGCGGGAGCGTTACAAAGGCCGAACGGCATCCTACGGTATGCGTAGGTGCCATAGGGACAAGTGAAAGTTGTCTTTTCTTGGTCATCTTCGTGCAAAGGGATTTGGAAGAAACCCGAATACCCGTCTAGATAGCAAAAGTATTTATGGTTCGCGAGGCGTTCAAGCATTTGATCGATGAATGGCAATGGGTAATGGTCCTTTCGGGTGGCTTTATTGAGTCTCCTATAGTCAATGCACATTCGCCATCCCGTGACAGTGCGCGTGGATATTGGCTCACCTTTGTCATTTTTTATGACAGTCATCCCTCCTTTCTTGGGGACGACGTGGACGGGGCTAACCCATCTACTGTCAGAGATAGGATAAATTATACCGGCTTCAAGCAATTTTAGGATTTCCTTTTTAACCACCTCCTTCATGTTCGGGTTCAACCGCCTTTGAGGCTCTATGGAGGTGGCTTCGGTATCCTCCAAATGGATCCGATGCGTGCAAAGCCTAGGGCTTATTCCTTTTAGATCGGAAATAGTGTATCCCAAGACATCTTTGTGGCTCCTAAGGACGTCTAGGAGTTTTTCAAGTTGATCTTGTGTGAGGTGGGAATTGACTATCACCGGAAAAGTCAATTTGTTACCCAAAAAGGCATACCTTAGATTCGGCGGTAATTGTTTAAGCTCTACTTTAGGTGGCGCTGCTCCTTCCACTTTATCAGCTCGCATGAATTCGGCTTCTTCCTCGTCATCCGGGTTTAGCTCATGTTCAGGTGGCATGCTTTCTTGTGACGAGTCGGACTCGCTACTTAGTGAGGATGAGGCATCGAAGTAGGCACCCTCTGATTCAGTGCTAGAATCGCCAAAACCTTCACTCTGCTCCAGTTCGTACCTGGAATCAAGAAACACATCAGACGATTCATAAAAACAAGAGTGAGCGTCATAAAGTGTAACACCCTGAATGTCGGTTTGCTCGAAGGGTTCTTCGGGAGCATAGTGCTCTTCGACATTTGCTCTATTGTCTTCGAAATACAATTTGTCATCGACCACGTCAACTCTGACATTGCCTCCGATAGTCCCTTCCGGAGAGATTTGGTCCATCACAAAGCTAGCAAATAGTTGTTCGTCGGGGTCCTTGATATTGATAGCAAATGCTTCGGTAGTGTGGACCTCGTCGACAAGCTCCTTAAGGAGGTCTGTGAAGGAGTCATAGTCTTCTCGACTGAGTTCTATTGTTGGCGTTGCATCCCCCATTCTCCCTGTTAAGATCTTATGCAAAATACGGGGAGAATATGCAAATAGGGCTACGAATGAAGTTAGGATAAGATAGAAAGGGAAGTAAAGGAAGAAAGTAAGAAGAAATAACCGGGTCCCCGGCAACGGCGCCAAAAACTTGATCGCACCCCGGATACACGTCCCGAGGCGACGGTTGTAGTTTTACCGCAAGCGCACGGTATGGTGGCGAGCGGGTATCGAACACAGGGAGGACGAAAGACCGTGCTTGCTCCTGATCAACCTGGCTATTTAGGAACAGAGATAATTGCCTTGGGTGATCCTGTCACAATCGTCAGACAAATTTGCGAAATATCAAATCAAATAAAGAACGTCTAGGGAAAGGGGAATCCCCACTACTCACCGTATTTCATAAATGTGGTTCACCGGTATCGAAATCGCTAGAATGAGAATTTGGATGAACTAGTTGCAACTAAATGTGGAACCAAGCTCACGCTCTCGCGCTGTTGCCGGTCTATAGCTATCCTAGGTTTGGGTCCAATCTCTTGCAAACCCAAGCCTAGGGAAGCTAGCATTAGGATCAACATCATCGTCCAATTGCGCACCGAGCCCAATCTCTTGCAAACTCGGTCCACAATCTAGATTAGGATAGTTCCTACCCGTCCAATCTCTTGCAAATGGGTATCGGCACGGAATTGCAACCGGAGGTCCTAGTATCGGTCCAATCTCTTGCAAACCGATACTTCGAAAATCCGACTCCAACCCAATTCGGATTTCTAGGGCTTCCTATCAAATTGGGATCCAATCTCTTGCAAATCCCAATTGATATGAATACCTAGCTATCCGTAGTAATTCGATCCCAATCTAATCCCTAATAACAATCCTAGCTCAATTTCTACCAATTCAACACAAATAGGAAATAGGGCTTGTAGGGTTCATCCCCACGCCCCGAGACGTGGAGACTACTCACAAATCATAGCAATAGCACAAAAATAATCAATGAAATAGGCAATGGAATTCATCACAACAATGATATAAACAATAAAAATAGAGTTTTTGGGGAAGAGAAATGCAAACCAATGTAGATCTTCAATTAATCCAACAAAAATCCAAGTTTTTCTCTTCTCCAATCACAATTAATAAAGATAAAAAGTAGACTCAAAAAGCTGCAAAAAATCTGAGAGATAGCCCCCAAAACTAGGGTAAAAACAGAGCTTAAATAGCCCCAAAAATCGTCTAAAAATCCTGACCAAAACGCCCCTGCACAGCCTGTTTTCCGCAAATTTCGCTACAGGCAGCGCATCGCACTCGGCCGAGTGACAAAAGTCGCTCGGCCGAGTGAAAACCCTGTCATTTTCCAGTAAGTCGTGGGCTTCAGGGGTCTTCAGTTCGGGGGCGGCTCGGCCGAGTGAGTTGTCGTCACTCGGCCGATGGCTTCACTTCACTCGGGCGGACGGGATTTGCCACTCGGCCGAGTGGGTCTTCTGAAGCTCAGGTGGCCGAAAAACAGAAACTTCGATATTTTGAAGGGGCTTCGTCTGGGCGCCACTCGGGCGGACGTGGTATCGTCACTCGGCCGATGTGGCCCCGTCGGTCGGCCGAGTACACATGGAAATCGTGTCTGAACGGGTCGGCCGAGCAGTGTCTCGCTGGTCGGCCGAGTGGCTCCTCCACTCGGCCGAGTGGGACACAAAAAATGCCCAATCTGATTGTTTTGGCCTCCTCGTCGCTCCTGCGACGTCCATTCTTCTTCCGCTCCTCTCCAACAGCAAAATACCCCTCGGGGAGGTCGTCGGTGGCCGTCTAGATTATGCGCATCTCGAGATCACTCCTAATCGCGCCAAATCACCTGAAATGCGACAAAAACAACAAATCATGAAAAGCATCGCAATATCGTCGATATATCGTGAAAAACATGATTTGGGCGATCAAAATGGCATGCAAACATGCGGGAAAAGGGTGTAAAATAAGGAGTGATCAGCAACCCAGCTGGGAGGTCTACTCTGCACATGAGAGCCAGAAGAGTAATCAGACCGCCGCAACAGATAGGCGTCCTAGCGCCGACAGAGATAATGATGCGGTCTATTTATCTGAATAGCGGGAAGTAAGACGTCTCCATCGACCTCGAAGGCTCTCGCTCTGGTCATCGCGTATAGCATGTAAAACTCGGGCGTAGACATCATCCCAGGCTTATACCTTGCTAGAAAAGTGGTTTCCATAAGGCGCTGAGCAATGCAGAGGCATGGTTGGACGATTGCGAAGGCCTTGGCCCGGCTAGGGTCAAAGGCTAAAGGTGATCCCGTGATGAGTTTCCAGAAGGCGTGAGTATCAAATGGTGGCAGGGGATGTGCGTGGATCCATAAGCGTGAGAGGTGTCTGGGACATGGGGCCACTGAAAATAGGCTCGGAGCATGTCGAGGGTAATCTCGCACTCACGATCCATCATTCTAAATGAGCAACCCCCAGGAGTCCGACGAATAGAACTAAGGACCTCGAGTGTCGGATGGATGTAAGTGTCCGTCGACACCGACAAAAAGTCACGCCACCTCACGAGCCCTCAAATACCCCTAGGCGCTCAAAGTATGCAATGTGCACGAACCTAGAGGGGACAATCGAACGATGGGAGATCCTCTCAAATCGGACACGTTATGCGTCGTCTTGGAAAGTGATCCCCATCATGTCGAAAGTGGGTGCAGGCCGTACCGGTGGTGGAATGGGTGTGGTTGGAGGCGGGAGTGTGGGTGGTGGCAGGCTAGGTTGCAGGGAGTCCGCTCTAGTAGAGGAGGATTCAGGCTCACTGGTCCTCTTTTGCTTCGAGGCAGGCGCCCGCGAGCGTGATCTAGTCTGTGGAGGCATGTGTGCCGTGATATGCCTACCCAATGCGAAGTGCAATATAAAAGGAGCGAGTGTACCTGAGCACGATGTGAATGCTAGTGTTAGATGTGTGCAGAGAAACGCCTCCTCCGAAAAGCTCTGAATCAGCCCTTGATTCTCCCCAAGCTGTCCTGAAACACAAATTGACAAATTAGCAATGAATATAAATTAATTTGGGGTAGAATCAAGGGTAATAGATATATATAGAGTTTAATTTCGATTCGGGGTTGAGTGGGGCTTACGAAACGGAGAATGGAGAGAATGGGGAGAATTTGGGCGAAAATGGGGGGGGTGATCGACGGCTAAAGGGGCTGCGCCGGCAGCGGCTGGGCAGAGTGGAGGTCGGCATGGGGTCGCCGACTCGGGCACGGCGCCTGGGCGGCTCGGGCGAGGGAATGGTGCACGGGGGAATTGGGAACGGCTGGTGCGAGATTTGGGAATTTTTGGCAAATTTGGGATTTTGGCCGCGAGCTGTCGAGTATATAGGATATGTCACTCGGCCGAGTGGCGCGCCCACTCGGTCGAGTGGCTCAGTTTTAAAAATTTTCGAAATATTTGGTGACATTATTGACTCGGCCGAGCAGCGCTTCCCACTCGGCCGAGTAGACAATTGCCACTCGGCCGAGTGGCAAGGCCTCTAGTGCTTTTCAAGTGCTGAAAGTGTCTAATTCACTCGGTCGAGTGACAATGTCACTCGATCGAGTGGCATATAAATGACAGAGGGGTTTTTTTCGAATCTTCCATGATCAATACCCTACTCGGATGAGTAGGGTCTTTGCTCGATCGAATGACAAAGTCACTAGGCCGAGTGGGCTGCTAATTTCAGCTCCAACTCTCTGTTTTTTCTCCACTTTCTGGTTTTCGTTTCCCCGTTAATTTCTTTCTCCTCCTGACACCTGAGTGCATCACTGGAGCACTCTCCTTTGCCATGGTCGTCCTCCATTCAAATGGTTCCTTATTCTCCATCTCCTGCAATGAAAAATATTGCCCGTTGTCAGGTTTTTCTTCGACTCTTTACTCTAAACACTAATAAAGATCTAAAACAAAAATAAAAGGAAAAATTCAACTAAAATAAGATTGAACCATCGGGTTGCCTTCCGACAAGTGCTCGTTTAAGGTCTTGAGCTCGACCCGTTCAAATACGCGTTTAAAGCTAGATGTTCGGTGCATATGAGATGCACGCGTCAAACTTGCCGGGAAGGCCGCTTGGATTTAGTTGTTGATGTTCATTGGCGTCCCTCGGCTCCCCTTCATCATGGTTGGTAGTTGGGGATGAGTCCCCCAAGCTTGAGCTATTGACATCCTTTTTCTTGGCTGGCGGTAAAGATTTGTTCTCCGGTGGAGCTTTCTTCATATGCTTCGTCGTAGAGAGCTTGCATAACTCTCTAATCTTGACGACATCAGCGTCATCTTTCTCCCCATCTGTAATAGGGTCTGGCGGTTCTCCCATCATCTCGCCATCTTGGAAAGATTGGCCCTCTTCGAGGCTGTCATCGTGCTTGGCTCCGATGGCAAATGGCATGGCGTCGTAAATCACCTCGTCGATGAGGTCCACATAATCCACGTCCTCTTGCCAATGAATATGCTTCATTGCCTTCTGAATATGGAGCTCAACTTCAATATTTTCGACGTTCAAGGACAAAGTTCCTTCCCTCACATCTACAATCACTCCGACGGTGGCTAAGAAAGGGCGTTCAAGAATCAACGATGTATCGCCTTGCTCCTTAATTTCCATCACCACAAAGTCACATGGCAAGCAAAGTCTGCCTGGTACTTGTAGTGGTATGTTTTTCGCAATCCCCACCGACCAAGTGATTTGCCCATCGGCGAGTTGTATTTTCATGTCTGTCGCCTTTAGGTCGGTCCCCGTATTTAATTTCTTAAACATCGTGAGAGGCATGAGGCTCACGCTTGCTCCCAAATCTACCAAAGCCTTTTGAAGTGGGACTCCTCCAAGCATGCAAGGAATTCGGAAACTACCGGGATCTTTGAACTTGGTCGGCACTTTCTCCTTCCTAATAAACCACATACTTTGCTCGGTGAGCATGATCCTTTCTTTTCGCTAATTTCCCGCGACCAAATCTTTTAGAAACTTGGCATATGACGGGATTTCGATAATTGCATCCAAGAATGGACTATTCAAGCTCACATCTCGCAAATACTCCATAAATTTGACGAGCCTTTTCTCAATTCTTGCCTTTGCCAACCATTGTGGGAAGGGTACCGGTGGCATATAAGTTCGCTCCTCACGTGGCTTCTCAATTTCAGATTTTGTCACCGTCATTTGGCTCTTTTGGGCCTTCCTCTTCATTGACCGGTTCCTTATCATCTGAAATTTCTTCCCTCGGCTCCTTGGTTTGAATCATGGCGGGGGTAGTGTCCTTTCCGCCTCTAGTAGTTACCGCCACAACCGCATTTATGTGGCCGGTATTGCTCCGTGGGTTTTGTTCTGGTTGAGCCGGTAATTGTTGAGTGTTCTTATTGAGCAATGCTAGTTGCTTCGATAATTGTGCCACGACGGTGTTGAGGGAGTCTTGTTGGGCCGTCAATCTTTCATTGATCTTCTTTTGTTCGGCCATAAACTCTTCAACCCTTGCTTCATGGTCCGATCTCGACGGTGCTTGCGGTGGATTAGGTGCCCTCTATCCTTGATTGTACCCCGGTGGTCTATAGGGCCCCGCTTGTTGTCTCGGTGGGAAGTTTTGTAGTTGGGGTGCTCTTGGTTGATATGGCGGTTGTTGTGGAGGCCGGGCTTGTGGTTGTTGCGGTGGTGGATTCAAGGCTCCATCATTGTTAGCGTATGAAAATCCAGGGTGACCCCTTGTAGCCGGGTTCACCCAATAACCGGTACTTCCCGCAACATATTGAGCTTGCTACGTGGCTTTGTCTCCTTGATCTCCTCCAACAAACATAACATGGGCTTGATCTTGCCAGTCGCTCATGCTCCCTCCCGGTGTAGAAACGGTGGGGGCTCCATGCGGTTCACTAACCAACTTTTCTAGTCTCTCCACGATTTTGTGAAGGGAATCAAACTTTGAAGAGAGCTCTGCCACGACCTTTGCCTCATAAATACTTGCCGGCTTCAAGGATGACGAAGAATGTCCCCTTTCGTTGGCCCACTGTTGATTATTCGAGGCCATCCCCTCAAGTAGAGCCGTATCGTCGTCCGGTGTCTTTGACAAAATAGCTCCATTGGCGGTTGCATCTATTATTTGCTTTGTGCTTGGTTGTAATCCGTTATAAAAGCTATGCACAAGTTCCCTTGGCTCAATGCTATGATAGGGGCATTGGTGTTGGAGATCCTTAAAACGCTCGCATGCCTCGTATAGAGTTTCTTGAGGGCCTTGCTTGAAGGACATGACTGCGCTTCGTATCTTGATAGTCTTGGATGGCGGATAAAACTTGTTCACAAATGCGCTTGCTAGGTCATCCAAAGTGGTAAAGATCCCTCAGCTTGCATTCTCAACCAATACAATGCCTTGTCTCGAAGAGTAAATGGGAAGAGGCACAGTCGAATAGCGTCAACCGGCACGCCAGGCATCTGGAAGGTGGCACATTTAGCCAAGAACGACTGCAAAGGTTAGTGTGGGTTTTCTTGTGAGTTCCCATGAAATGGGTCTTGTTGCATCAACACTACAAGTCCAGTCTTCAGCTCAAAGTTCTTATTGATCGCCAACTCCGGCATGACTATAGAAGAGGTGGTAGAAGTGGTCTTGGGCCATAGCCTATCTTGGATGGAGATAAGCCTAGCCATACACGCTGCTAGCTCCTCTGGTGTTTTCAGTGCGGCCATATGATCTTCCTCTATAGCAAATCTCCTCTCAGCTCTAAGCATCCTTGCCGTAAGCTCGATCTAAGGATCAAATAATATATCTTCTTGTGACGCCTTTGATCTCGTGTACATGCACAGAAAAAGAGAGTCTTGATAGAATTGTTAGCTCAATATAGGAATAACAAAGTAAAGATAATAAAAATAGAAAGAAATGGCTAAGTAAAGAAAATAAAATACCGTCACCTCCCCGACAACGTCGCCAAAAACTTGATTGTACCCGGATATACACCCAGAAAACGACTGTAGTCTTACCGCAAGCACACGGTGAAGTGGCGAGCGGGTATCGAACACAGGGAGGACAAATGACAGTACTCTATCTTGATCACCTAGCCATGGATGGTAGAATGGAATGGTTTGGATAACAATGTCACTGTCGTTCAAATAGCAAATAGAATTCTAAATAATAAGAGCGTCTAGGGCTAGGAAATCCCACTACAGATCGTCACTTATCCTTGTGGATCATGAATCTCAATGTTGCAAGGCTTGAATTAAGGTGAACTAGTCATAACTGAATATAGAACCAAGCTCATGCTCTCGTGCTATTGTCGGTCTATAGCAACCTAGATTAGGGCCCATTCTCGTGCAAACCCTAACCTAAGCCACTAGCATGAAGATCGACATCATCGTCCAATCGCACCTCGAGCCCACTCTCATGCAAACTCGAGCTACGATCTAGGTTATGATAGTTCGTATTCACCCAATCTCTTGCAAACGAATATGAGTATCGATTCATCATAAAAATCCTAGCGTTGGTCTAATCTCTTGCAAACCAAATCTAGAGAATTTCAATTATAAGCCTAAATCAAATATCTAGGCCTTCCCATCGATTGAAATCCAATCTCTTGCAAACCCCAATCGATGGAAATTCCTAGCTACTCGTAGTAAATAAATCACAACCTAACCTTTCATCAATCCTAGCAACAATTCAATTCATTAATCACAATCCAAAGATCGAGCCCATAGGGTTCATCCTCATGCCCTAGAACGATGAAACTACTTACAATTCATCATAGAAATCTCAGAAATAAAGAAATAGATCATAGCACAATTCATTGTAGAGAGAAAGAAATTCATAAAAACTAGAATTTTAGACAAAAATAACAAACCAAATTGCGCGTCTTTGATCTCCAGCTGAGAATTACAATAAGAATAGCCATCAAAATTAAGTTCAAGTCTGTTTTAAAACTAGGAATAAAACTAGCCTTAAATACAAGTCAAAATCGACCAGAAATTCCTGACAGATTTGCCCCTGGCACAGCCAAAAATCCTAACTAGCGACACAGTCGGACTACGTCACTCGGCCGAGTGGAACATGTCACTCGACCGAGTGACATACCCAATACAAAACAGAGAATCAGGGATTTTTGGGGGTCTGTCACCCTGTCACACTCGGGTGAGTGGGCTTCTTCACTCGGCCGAGGGAGCTTCCCTGCTCGGCCGAGTGGGTCTTCACTAAATTCCAGTAAGTCGGATGATTTTTGGGAGAAAATCCATGTCAGACTCGGGTGAGTAGATCTTCTTACTCGGCCGAGTGCACTTTGAATCCAAACAATGTCGTATCTGTTTTACTCGACCAAGCGCATTCCTTCACTCGGCCGAGTGTATTCTCTGTTCAGTCGAGTGAGCAGATTCTGTGGCTCTTTCTTCACCTCCTCGCTTCCTCGTCGATTCTATCGAAATTCTTCCTTTTTTGCTGATCCTCTATCGCTGCTAGCTCCTCAATAAAGCCATGGATGATGCTCCGGTGGGCGTGAAAGTCTCTCGATATCATTTTCGCTCCAGATCGTTCCATATTTCCTGAAATTCGACAAAAAAAAGAAATAGTGAAAAGCAACGCGATATCGTCGAATAATCGTGAAAAACGCAATATGGGCGATCGAAATGACATGAAAACATGCAGAAAAAGGTGTAAAATAAGGAGCGATCAATACTCATATAGCTATCTTACTTTTATATATGGAGATCCTCATCCTTAACCCCTGCTTTAACTTCGCAGATTCAATATATCATTTTCTTTTCCTACTACAACGTATTTCAAAACAACCGATCATATACAAATTTAAATACTTTTATGATAAATAGAATTTCAACTAATTCAGTGTATCAGTTCTGTATTCCTCGTATTTATACTCTAAGAATTTTTTTGTATAAAACTATCCCCAATTATAAAACAATCACTACATCCATATACTCATTACACTTTCGTCTATCACTTATCTTCGATTTAACTCATACCATCAGCTCACTATTCTTATATACGTTATAAGGACATTATCATATTTTACACATGTCTTCCATTCTCCTACTTAATCGTTCATATTTTTTTATGCCACCTAATCAATCTACCTCATTCTCCATGTCTCATCTGAAACCGTTCATCACAACCTTGTTACGTTACACCATTCAACCCTGAACCCTACACTATTTCTTAGTTATCACATTAGTGTGTGTCTCTAATTATTACAACCTTAACGAGATTAGTTTTAAATTTGCGCTATAACCCGTTTAAATGTTTCCTTCTATTTTCTTTTTATTTCCATCATCAGCAGTGTTGAATTTTGTTATTCATTATGTTGTTGGAATGTTATACATGATTATTATTATTATATGATTATATTTACGGATAGGCGTCGTTTGAGATGATGTAAGGTGTAGTTGTGTTGGTTGATTATGAACACAAAGAACTTAGGTTAATCCATTTACAAGGTGATAAATAGAATGATGTGTTCAAGAGTGATATTTCATATTTGGATAATACCTATGCATAATGGTTTTAATTGGGTTCATTTGATGGAAATACACGGGAAGACGAGTACATTACAGATTTGAAATTCAGATCAGTAACATCTGAGAGTAACTATGTTGGTATTACATGAATTATTGTGACGATGATGATGAGTAGAGTATTTTAAGTAACATGACTTCACCATACAGATAGGGTGATGAGGACATCGAAAATGTTACGATATGTTGCTCTAAATGGATGTTTACGAAGATTGATCAAATTTTTTTAGAATGATATAAAATGGGAAATGATAAGATGTGATTTAATAGTTGGTTATTTATGGTGAATAAATTTATGAGTTGTCACGATGAAGGATGTATTGGGAACGTGTCAATTGTGGAAAGTGGAAAGTGATGTATACTAGACGTATTGGTTTTGTCGTCATATATTAGTGATTGGTAGAGTAGTGTTATAGCGATTGCGTAATATAAGAATGAGATTGAAATTGAAGGATATCATTAATTATAGTGCTACAGGTTAGGTTAGACGGCGATCAACGTGATGTCACTTTATGGATAAGACGACTTATGTGAAGAAATAATTTTGGAGACATTGGCTACAGATGAACTATATAGAGAATGGTACTGCTCTAATAACGAATGATAAGTGAAGAAGCGAGGAAATTTGAAAGATGTTATTGATTGAGGATATTTAGTAAGATTGTCTTGTATATGATATTGATTATTTTTTTTAAAGTGAGAACTTTGAGTTAGGAATTTAAACGGTAATGTTGGATCTACAGTTAAGTGTTAGGATGTGATTATAGTTGTAGCGTTATTCGATGATAAGAAGAGTAGAGATGAATTATTTGAGGAACACTTGGTAGAAGTTACATGTTCAGCGTTCATTATGTTAGAACCTTGGAGTTGCAGTTTTGGGTACTTATATATACCCTATGTTTTTTTCGCTCTCTTTTGACATTGATACTTCGGTACAAGTTCGGTAGTAGTCGTCTTTAATTATGTTTAATCGTCCACTAATAATTAAGACCATCGATAGTGCATCGTCATCCAAACCTCTTTTCGAAACTTAATCTTAACCTCATCACCTATATCACTTCCCCACTAGTTGTATTACTACGTCTGGAAGCATTTCAAGTCAGTGTTTACCTCATAGAAATATGATGAGTTGCCTTTATATTATCGACAATCATTTATCGAACTCAATTCTGAGGATTCTGAGGGCGGAATCATTCTTAAGGTGAGTAGGATGTAAAGACAGCTTTTCGATCGTATGAGTTCTAGCACGTAATTCGTATTGTGCGTGTATTTTAGAATTTTGTTTTTATTATCGTATTCCTTAGCCCTAGCACGTGACCGGATACAGTATTCACGATCCTCTCGAAGGCGCGATCACCCTGGTATTTTCTTTGTAATTTTTGGATGTCGATGGATTAATCTGATATAACACTATTATTAATTTATTAAATACTTTTTATAAAATTTGAATTTTTTAAAAGGGTCAGTACATTTTGTTTAAGCAAACTAATATATATTAGTTTAAATCCAAACCTAAACTATCTCCCAGCTCTACAAACCTAAGCTAATCGCAACCCCATTTCCCCTGTGGCCCTCACATGAACAGCCCTATACTCTAAAGCCAAACAAATGAAACCCTAGCTACCTATCTCTTCCAGATGCCGACCCCAGGCCTACTCACATTTTTCTTGCGCCCAGCTACAAAATCCATACAAAGTTTCTCCTCTCCCTCACCTGGCCGCCGTACTCTTCCCATCTCCTGTCAGCTCCAACCCAGGCCACCCTACACGCACGCGTGCAACCCCAAGCGCCCAGCTTCCTCTCACCACACCCGCCAGTGATCCCTCGTCGTGAACCCTGCCTCCCACATGCAAACCACCGGGCTCCTCTCCAGGCCACACACAGCCCTCTCCATCACTCCTCCGATAACTTCGACCGCAAGCCCAGATCGCGACACCGTAACCCCAGCTCTCCCGCGCTCTCCCAGACGCAACCCTAGGCCCCTTGAAGCTTGCGCCCAGATCTCTTTCTTCTCCATGTGCACATCAGCCACCCTCCTCCTCCATGCGCTAAACCTAGCCACCAGGCCACCAGCCACCACCTCCATTCCCAGGCCACCCTCCAGGCCGCTCACAGCCATCTAGACCCCAAGCGCCCTACCGTAGTTCTTCCTCTTTCCCACGTGCAGACCGCGCAACCCAGGAGCCCTCCGGCCTTTTCTCCAATGCCTACTTTGCTCCAGATCTACCGACAGCAGCTCCTGCCCACACTCGAGCGGCTGCTATTGCAATTGGACTCGCCGTGCGCCCCGTTGCCCTTCGACAGCTTGATATGTAGCAAGTTCATGCACGCGTCACTGTTTTGGGGACGTACGCGTCGCCGCTGCCCTTCACTGCAGGCCGACTCTTTGTTACATCACCGATTAGTAAATCTATCCCCTACTAACTCATAACCCATATTCTAGGATAGAAGATATAATAAAACCGGATTACTAGACGTCGTAGAATCGTTTTAATACTCTTAATATGTCGTAAAAGACCTAATTCTGTAATATGTCTAATCAAGCCAGAGAATCGACCTTACCGTAATGTAGAGCTCGTCAAGACAAACCCAACGACACCAAGTTCATCAAAATCAAACTAGTGTACAAATTAAAATGAATTTTTGAAGGTTAGGGTTAAAATCACCTTTTTCACTAAAAGCCGAATAACAAGAATTTAACCTGTGAAATGACTTTCACTGAAAGTACCATGACAACCCATACTTAATTTATGACACATTGACATATAATATCGCATGTTTAATATTTAAGAATAAATAACGAAAAATAATTGATTGCAGTATGTTTAATAAACAAACCCTTTTAATTTCTGTCACGCCCCGCTTCCCTAAAATAGAGGCGAGACGTGAGAAGGTCCGCTCAGACTTGGAGCTGTGAGGCTCCAGTCTGTAAAGCGTCTGGATTTAACCGAGTTCAGGTCCTTGCAAATGCGAAGCAGAACAACAATAATAATAAAAGAAGGAGACAGATAAATAAATTATTCAATCTCAGAATGTCCATAATAAATTTCAACATCCCAGAAAAGCCACCAGGCTAAAAGAAAAGAATCAAAAAGAAAAGTACAAGAGTCTGAAAAGTGGCCTAAGGCATGGCCGACAAAATACATAACATCAACAAGAAAAGAGGGGTGCTACGCACCGACAACCTAACAACGACTAAGCAGAAAACAACAACAGCAAGTAAGGGGCTCTAGGACTGGTCTCCAATGTCCTCGAACTCAACACCTGCAACCTATTCGTCCTCCGACGACCAACTCTGGCTCACAATCTAACATGTGACAGCCAAAAGAGAGATGGGCACATGTCAGCAAGTCTACAAAAGACTTGTGCAAGGAAACTAAAAGAAAATAAAACAATCTAGCAGTTCTAAAATTTATGCAATGACATGGCATTTTAAAGTATGGATGCAACAATTAAATAAATGCGACAAGTATGACATGGCAGCAAGTTTAACAAGGCATAAGTACATCAAGACATGGGTAGCGAAGCTACTAAACAATCACATGGATTTAACAAGTCAAGTAAACACGTCGTACTCAGAGATTACGCCTTTTTGATAGAGTGGTTGTACGGGCCAACTCCTAAGCTCAAGTGATCGCTTATCCCTACCCCTCCACGTGTATCGAGCCCGGGCCTTACCCCCGAACACGGAATGCTCGCTTCTAGATCACGAGCCAGGAAGTGTTTTTCAATATGGCATAGGGGTGCACCTAGCCTGGACAAGGATGTACAAGTATAGTAGCGTGTGCTATGAATGCAACACTCAAGCATGGATGACATGGCATAGAAAGTTGTAGTTTAAATGCGCACAGATAAGGAATTTAAACGTGACAGGCAGAGTACAAGTAAAATGCGTATAGATATGAGAATTAAACGTGACAGGCAGAAATGAATGGATGACATGGCAGGGTGACAGATCTAGCTTCGTTGTCAAGCTAGATCTTAAAATTGCGTCTAGGCGAGTATCATTTCGTCGCCTAGTCTCTTTTACGCCTAAAGCAAGAAAATGGCCTAAGACATGGCCTAAAGCACTAATTGGCATGTTTCACTTGCCTGATAGGGTCGACTTCAGGTGTCCAGGTGCGAGTGATAAAGAAAACGGTAAATCTGTAACAACGGATTAACACATTAAGTTATGATTGTTAAAAACTTGTTAAAGCCTTGTATAGCCTACTGTTCACATAGGTTGTACTGTTACATAACAATATCATGCCCTAATACATATTAACGGTTCGTTAAAAACTCTTATAACTTACTAATCTATAAAGGTGCACTAATACATATATCGTATATATATATCTTCATATACCTCTATATGTCAACTTCATTTATAAAATGGTTTGCCTAACATTGTTCACATAAGCTTTCAAAATTATTACTCATGCATGCATTACTGTGCCAATTAACGAGCTACCCAAAAATGAACTTACGGGATTATTCCAATTATTATGAGGTATGTAATATGGTTTTTAACATATAACACGTAGTAACCTTACGATAAAACAAAGTTCACCAACACTCACTGTTGTTTCATTCAAGCTAGGTTTACGGCGCGGCTCTCGGACGAGGGGCTTGCACGGTAGCGTCCAGCGGCAGAGGAAGGCGCCGTGAGAGGGGCTGGCCATGGGCGGCTAATTCTTGGGGATGCTGCTGTGTTGTGGATGGCCAGGGGTGTGTAAGGTGATCGCCGGAGTTCCTGGTGGTGACCGGCAGCTAGTATGGCGGGCAAGGGAAAACAATGGAGAGCGACAAGTCCCATGATCTGGGCGGATCCATGGTGGGCTGGGGTCTCGCAGTAAATGGAGTAGAGAGGGTTGTTGCACGGAGCAGTTGGCCGGAGCTACTGTTGGTGGCCGGCGCTCGTGGTCAAAAGAGGGAGATCGGCTGCCATGGAGGGACTCCGGTGGTGCAGATGGCCGGAGGGAATCAGTTCGACATGAGGGGGCCTGGGCGAGGGCCTAGGGAAGACGAGCGGTGTAGTGGGTGGCGGCAGCGGCGGTTGACAGCCGCCACCACTGCTGCTCTGCTCTACACACGCGCACAGGGCATGGTGGCGACCAACACGCGGCGGTGAGAGGGGTCCGACGAGGATATGTGGCGGGGATGACGTCCGGTGATGAGTGACGGCGCGGGGAAGATGGGTTAGGTCGGAGATGGAGAAGATTGTGCGATGGGAGCTGTTTGCGATGCCTGGGAACTATTGGCGGCTGCGGATGATTTCGTGTGAGGGAAAAAAGAAACTTAGGGTTTTATTTTATTAAATAAGAGAAGGGGCTAAGACCTAGGTAACGTGGGGAAGGCTGGACGTGGGGTCTAGGCTGGGTATTATCTAGTTGGGGTATGTTTTTAGGGTTAGAAATGTTAGTATAATATATTAAAAACCCAATTATCTCTCACTCTCTCTTTCCCCATGTTGGCTGTGTGCGTGTGTGCCCTAGTGGGTTTGGCCCATGCAAACAAGTGGTTAGGCTAAACTAAGAAGTGATTAGGATAATATAGAATAATTAGTGGGTTACACAACTTAAAAACTAAGGGTTTAAATCAATATTAGGTTGGGCAAAAAGTGAACGTGGGTCAAACGATGCTCAAAAATCATGAAATAAATACCGGGGTGACCGGGACGACGAGAGAAAGAAGACAGAGAAGACGGATCACAATTTCAACGTCGAGAAACGAAACTAAAAATAAAAAGGCCTCACGTCAAAAGTAAAAATCGCGACGTCTCCTCAAACAAGGTCAAATCATGGGAGAACTGTAATGCCCTGCTAAGCTACTGCACAAGTACTAGAGGGGGGTGAATAGTACTTTAAAATAATTAAGAAGATAATTCCTAATTATCTTGCAAACTCTACCAATAATGTGGAAATGCGGATATGTAAATATTAGACAACAAAGAAAACTAATCACAAACAAGTAATTTAACGGGTTCGGATCCACCCAAGTCTCCCCGACTTGTTCCTGGTGATCCTACGTCCCAAGCACCCGGATCCCCTCCGGATACTTGAGTTAGAAACCCTAACTCAAGATTTGCACTATGAAATACTTGTGAAAAAACCTTCACAAAGTCAAATCATACACAAAGGAAATTGTGACTCCCACAACCCGGGATCACAAACAAACTCTCACAACCGAGAGTGAAACACTTACAATATGAAAGTAAATGAAATACAAAATTGCTTACCGACAAAATCCTATGCCTTGAGTATAACTTACTATTTAGGGCAAAACAAATTTTGGGGAAGATGAAGAGGCACCAAACCCTAGCTCCAAGTAGATGACCAGCAATGGAGTCCTAGGTGGATGTTGGTGACCTAGAATCAAGCACTTGGCTTGGAAGGCTCACAATCAATGAATCTCTCTTTTGAAATAAGAGTGAGGGAGAGATTCTTGAAAGGAAATGCATGAGCTTTGAATGAGATTGATTGCTTTCTCTTTGATCTCTAAACTTCTCTTATAATCAGCCTTAAGTGCAATGAATGCAGCACACCAAGTATTTATAGGTTATAGGAAAGAGAGAGAGAAAAACGTTTCAATTAAAGCTCCAACGGCTCTATTCTGAACCAAACTAGTCGGTCAAAGAACAACCACTGACCGACTGAACATCAACTAGTCGGTCGGTCAAACAGCATGAACCGACTAAGAGATGAACAGTGAATAGATGAAGTTTCAGACTTAAAGAACTAGTCGGTCCAAGAAGACTTGCCAACCGACTAGTTTCACAACTAGTCGGTCGGTGAGTGAACTTAGACCGACTAAGAGATAAAACAAATGGTCTGAGTACAAATTGATTTAGTCGGTCCAAGAACAAATGTTGACCGACTAGTTCATCAACTAGTCGGTCGCCAAATGTACATAGACCGACTAACGATAAACAGTAACTTGGCATGTACAGAAAAAGCTCAACTAGTCGGTCTAAGAAGGATCACTGACCGACTAGTTCATCAACTAGTCGGTCGGTGAGTCAACGTAGACCGACTAACTGTAAACAGTAAAGAGCTTAGAATTGAGAAGGCAAACTAGTCGGTCCAAGAAGCTTTGCCGACCGACTAGATCACCATCTAGTCAGTTGGTTCTTCTTCTTGAACTAACTAACATGCACAAGAAGTCACGAATCGAAGCGCGAAGCTTCGGGAAAGTTCGTATGGACCTCTTACAAGATCCTAGCTCTAAGATATGAGCGTTATGAAGATTAAAACGTAAGACCTACTCAAGGCTTAACATTCTACGATACGAAGCTAGAAGACTATAAATAAAACTTGACGAACCATCTTCGAAAGCTTCGATCGAATCTTCATGACTTCAATAATGGTCCAAAAGCTTCAACGAAGCTTTAGGCATACGATCACGCACTTTGAGAAGTCTTGAGACGTCGCTTTGGATGTTCACATGAATTTGGCGACGATCTCCATAACTGCGCTCACAAAGAGTTAGTTCACGATATATTTATGTTTGTTCATCATCCAAAACCAAATCCGGGGAGTCCAATACTCAACAAGAACGACCCGTGAAATGACGTTTCAGATCAACACTGAAATTTTAATACTCTCAGAGAGGGTCACAACGACATATCACACCATAGGGTTCGGTTACAGACAAAGTCTAAAATAAATACGTGCACGAACAAGACTACGTGCACGTAAAGCATATAAAGGATACGGGGTCCAAAGGCGATAGAATTTCCAAGTTGGGCACACGTTGGGGTTGGCTTGCTAAAGATGCAACTAAGGTGCTACGGCCCTATCGACTCAACGACACGACTCACTCACAAAGCAACAAAACCAATCAGGTATCCGAAATTGCTATACGCACAGCCGTATAACGATAGTGGGTACTGGCCGTTACATCCTACACACCTTAGAACAAAGTCCGTCCTCGGACTTTCTAACTTATCTAGTCACTATAGTAACTACCCCAATTATATCACATTATAATTTAAACTAGTTATAGTCATTACAAGTGCTTATATATACACTAGGTAGTCAAACATTAACACTACCAACGTGAATTTATTCACACACATTATACTCTTATACCTATCATAGCCAGTCCAATTCATACACGTATTTCAATCATTCATATAGTCACATACATCCTTATATAACTATTAAATACTTATTACATACCATGGTGCACATACTCACAAACAATTAAATAGTTCACACTAGCAAATTCCATCGTAATACTTCACGTATAGATAACTACCTATGCACAAAACAACCATGGGTATACTACTCCCTAATATCTCCTAGTGTACATCCAATGCCAACATATCAACACAAGTAACCACACCACTCAATATTAAATCATGTTATTATACCTAAGATACATTTACCACTACTATAATTTCACAACTTTATAGTCATTCAAATGCATGCAAATATTTCACCATATATTCACATCACATAGGTCCTATAACTATATTCATGGCACGCCATATATACCATAGTCACCAATACCTATAACTAAGCATATACTTACACGTGCATGGTGCACACCCACACACGCTAACATTTCATTCATACATACCAATCATACCACTATATATCTAGCACATCCACACACATAGTTTAGCTAGCACACACACGTTCACACAGTCAAGTCCTTAATAAATAACTATACCACAAGATCAATACCTATAACTATATACTGGTATAGCGACCCACAATTATGTGCGTAACACAACCAGGCACAAACAATCCTATCACTATACATACATCATCCATCGCTATACACATGGTACTACACGCAAACCACGAACATATGTAACAATATACTTAGTATACCCACTCAAGCTCGAGTGAGACTCAAAACACATATCAGAAAACTCTATATACGTAACACGGTATCTATACCTATACCAATACCACTCCAATATATACACATCTACCAACATAGCCATATACGTACCATAGTGTCAATCACACTTAATATTTAGTCAGGTAACACCCACATAGTTCAATCACCATAATAGTATTATAGACATCAGCACTCGTATAATTATAATACCCTCCCTCATACATGCATTCATCGTATAGTCACACTCATGTAACATGTATATTCACACCATATCCATCTACCTATAACTAGTATACCAACACTTCTACTTATCCATACGTAGTTAAGATATACAATAATCGTGCATACCTCATGGTATACACGCACACAACATCCCGTAAAAGCAAGCGTTATCCATCAAAATTATAATCCTACTACCATACGTATATCACATATATATACTCTTGCAGCAATACATAACTACTTACGTCTAAGCACACTACATATCTACGTACGAGAACACACTCACACGTACTAACATATAGGTCATATAAAAGGCATACTCACTTAACTATACGTACACCTATTATTGTTACACCTAACATGCACCTGACTTACTAATTTATATGTATATCAAGCATTTACAAGTATCTTCAAACTACATACACTACTAGTATAAACTCTAATACAATTTCCAATATAAATACAGACATTCCTAAAGTGGTATAGCTATCCACACTTACATAACTAATATCATTCATACAACTTCACATATATATCACGAATAAAACTGAATATACTCATATAACACGCGAGACAATTATTAATATAGAAAGGGTAGCACACTCATACAGGTCCACACGCTCTACCTATAATCATGCACTACCATGACATCACAAAAATATAAACCCACTACTAAACTAGAGTCGACACAGACAACGATAAGCACTATTGGCTAAACAATAGAAAGAAAACCGAAACCAAGAGCGTAAGGAAGAAAAGATCGGAAAGAACGAGTTCCGTTAGGGTGATGATAAAGAGACAGCTGACTGGGTGAGACAAAATATTGTCCTAATAATTAAAGAGATGAAAGAAGGGTACATGTAAAATGTGGTATCATATATATATATATATACTAGTCATAACCCGTGCCCACGGGCACGGTTCATTTAAGATTTTCCTGCAAAATATTTGTTCTCCCCAAAAATTATTTCTCCCTCCCAATTTCAAACGAACAAAAATTTAGCTTCGGCACGGGCGCCCTCGGGCGCGATTCATTTAAGATATCCCATCAAAATCTTTGTTCTCCCCAAGAATTATCCCCCCGTCAAAATTTAAACGAACAAAAATTTAGCGGGCGCCTTCGGCCCGGGCGCCTTCGGCCGCTAGTCATCGCACACATTTTAATAACCAAAGTGCATTAGCGTTGATCAACAAATTCGGTGCCGGCTACTAGTCACCGCACACATTATGCTAATCAAAGTGCATTAGCGTAGAACAACAAATCCGGCACGAAACAACAAATTAGTGCAAAAAATCGGTGCCCGTGGGCACGGTTCATTTAAGATATGCCCCCACGAAATCTTTGTTTCCCAAAAAATAATTAAAATTTAAAAGACCAACAAATTAGAGTAAAAATACTTAACGACGCCGGTGCCTTTTTGCGCGGAACAACAAATTCGGTGCAGGCCCCTTCGTCACGGAATTCGGCACGGAACAACAAATTAGCGTAGAACAACAAATTCGGCTTGAAACAACAAATCAGCGTAAGAAAATTTAGCGGACGCCTCATCTTGAAACATGTTCACTGGCTGCTTTCAAAGGTGGACCAAATTTCAAAGCTAGACCAAGTTTCAAAGCTC
The DNA here is from genome assembly GCA_030789695.1 of Scilla litardierei. Classification (NCBI taxonomy): domain Eukaryota; kingdom Viridiplantae; phylum Streptophyta; class Magnoliopsida; order Asparagales; family Asparagaceae; genus Scilla; species Scilla litardierei. The sequence goes on from CM061142.1 coordinate 107,509,159, forward strand.
ACATTCATGATTTCAAAGCTGAACCAAATTTCAAAGTTGGACCAAATTTCAAGGCTGAACCAAATTTCAAGGCTCCCATTCATGGTTTCAAAGCTTCATCTCAACCTTCCATTTCATAAGATCAAATCCCAGCCACTCTTTATCTTGTCCTAGTCAGCCCTAGAATTCAAAAAACGCTGTCAAATGTATAATAGATATATATATATATATATATATATATATATATATATATATATATATATATATATATATATATATGTACTCTTAAAAATATGTAGAAATGACGAGCCAACGGTAAAAATTTTAAAACATGGAAAAATTGTTGAGTCAAGGAAATAACGAGTAGGGTGAGGCATTGATCGTGTTGTAAATGAAAATAGGTTTATACAAGAATTTTGAAATATGAGCACGATGAACCTAGATCTGATATATAAAAGTATTAAAGTCCTATTTAGCTTAGAAAATATTCTAAAAGTATGTATGATGAATGGAAATATAATAATAAACTTAGTAAATGATTACTATTGAATTATCTAAAATGGTAATAAAGTTTAAAAACCAGAACATGAAAGTTCTAGGTCAGGAAATGATTACGAGATAGTAATTTTAAAGATTTCAGCTAACAAAAATTTCGAAATTCAGAGAATGTAGGGAGTCTAAATGCATGCTAAATGTTTTCAATCAATTTTAAACCGGGAGAGAAATTTCAAAACAGATAATAATGGAAATATTCCTCGAATGATCAGGGCAGTAATAGAGAAGATTTAACGATTGATAATGAACGTCATGGAGAGTCACGTGATTCGATAGGAAGGAAGTGAATCAAATAAACGTTGTTACGCCTATTTAACCGAGACCCGAAAGACACGAGCCCAGAAACCCGACTGCCGGTCAAGAGCCCATCTGCGCGCTCAGGCCCACTCGATAAGGCCCTATAAGGGACCCCCCCGAATGTCGATCCGGCCCGGCCCCGATAACACGCCGGCCACTCGCCCACTCCTACGATAACCGCTCCCCCGGTTCCGCGACCACTGAATGGCAGTTATGGGGAGATGCTGGCATGGCGCAGGGAGCGGCGACGGGGGGGCGGATTGAGGGGGCACGATTGAGGGCGGACGAGCGACGTGGGTCGGGGGCAATCACGGCGGAGGTCTATAAAGGGGATAGGAGGACGACAGGACAGGAGACCGCATCTCAGGTATCCAAAACCTAAGGTATTCCATCAACGACCTTGTTCCCCCATTTCATCTTCTTCCTCCCCCGCTCGCGTCGTGAGATGCCGTTCCGATCTCCTCTCGAGTCGTACCGTCTCCGCCGGGCCTCCTCTTTCAGATCACTGTCTGACTTAGGCATCGGAGGGGATTTGGCCGGAACCAAGGTCCGGCCCCCTGACGAGCGTTCTCGTCTACGTAGGAGGACATCCAATCCACGGGCCGAGGCTTCCCCTCCGCCCCTCGCCGACCACGCAACCAGCTGGACGATTGAGGCTTCCCCTCGTCGTCCGACCGCCGAGGCCGAGCGCAACCGACCGAGGCCGAGCGTCTCAACCCAGGCCGAGGCTTCCCCTCGCCCTACCAACGGCCGAGGACCCCGATTCGATCCAACCGACGCGCTCCACGTCGTCTGCAGATCCGACTCAAGCCTCAACTGCACCAACTCGACTCGCCCGAGGGACCCAAGCGGGCCCCTTGACCACGTTGACCGGGTTGTCCACGGTCAACGCTTTGTAGTGAGAAAACACTCTGAAACATCTGGCGCCGTCTGTGGGAACGAACTGTTCCACGAAGAAGCAAACCACACCTGCAATGGCACGAGCCAGCAATGGAAGGAAACGCATGCCCCCCCATCCCGGAGGAGGGGAATGGCGCATCCAACGGCAACCTCGAAGGCACTCCCGTCAACAACCACCCCGCCCCCACAACTGAAGAGATTGGCGGGTCGGAATTGGCCACACAGGGGCAACTCCGTGCCCTGGCCTAGGAGACCAATGCGAATCTCCAGACGCTGGTCGCGGCAGTACATCAACTCGTCAGCACTGCGCCAGTTAACGGAGGCGCATTGGGCGAAGACCATCGTTGGGCGGGGGGTCCCCCGCTCTTACGATCCGCTGTGGTCGACGACCATGGGAACCAAAGACCGAACGCGGAGCGTCGGTTCACGTTGTCCGGCTCCCGCCAGGCGAGATCATGCGCCTCCTCCCCTCATCGTGAAAGGAGCCAAAGAGAAACTGAGGGCACGGGGGACGAATCGGTGACCGCGTCGTCTCGTTGACCACGGTCACCCCACCGCAGGAGAAGTAGCCGATACCACTCGAGAGACCGATCGCGGCGGAGCAGGAGCTCCCGCCGGAGGAGCCGGGAGCGCCGGGTCAGCCCGACCCCCAGTGTGGCGAGGGCCGTGGAGCCAGCCCCGCCGGCGCCGGTGCACCCTCCACCATCGAACGAACCGGAGGCAGACGGGTGTCGAACCCCCGGAGGCATCCACAGGGACCGGTGCCCCCTATCATGGAGGATAACCGACGCGCGGGTCCCCTCTCGATTCAAGATCCCGATGCTGGGGAAGTACGACGGGATAGGGGACCCGGGAAACCACGTGATGGATGACGAGGGGGACATGTCCTTCCAAGGAGCCGACGATGACCTGCTCTGCCGAGGCTTCTATTCTACTCTCAGGGGAGCGTCGAGGACCTGGTACCGCAGCCTGCCCAGCTGCTCCATCGACAGCTTCAAGGAACTCACCCAGCTGTTCTGCAAACAGTTCATGGCGGGGAGGCAGATAAAGCCTGATGCTGAACATCTATTCAACATAGTGCAGGGCCCAGCCGAGCCGCTCCGACAGTTCATGCGCCGCTTCAACGCGGAGAGGCTGAACATGAACAGCCCTCCCGACCTCGTGGTCCAAACGGCCCTTAATAAAGGGCTGCGCCATAGAGGCCTTAAGAAATCTCTGCACAACGATCCCCCGAAGGACCTCCCCGGGATCATGGCGAGGGCCGAGCGCTTCATGCTGACCGAAGAGGCCTTGGCCGTTGATGCGGGGAAAGCCGCTCGAGGGACCAAGCGCGGCGACAGCGGACGAGGCAGCCCCGAAGGGTACCGGACCGAGAAGAGGCCGAGAAACAGGCAACGCGGAGAAGGTACGAGGGACGCCACCCCAGACGCCGTCCTCGCTCAAGTACAGAAGGAAGAGCACGCCGATCGCCCCCCACCAAAGGCAAAAAGAGGTGGGAAGAGTGGGGAGAAGTACTGCAAGTACCACAAAGACAATGGCCATGACACTGAAGACTGCTGGCACTTGAAGAAGGACATAGAGAAGCTGATGAGCCGGGGGCACGCCAGGAACTTAGCCGACGAGCCGACTCACGGGGAAGGGACCTCTATGCAGCCGGACAAGGGGAAGAAGATCAACACCGTCCAAGGACCCCTCCACATCATAGAGTGAGCGGGCGAGCTCTCTCCCCCCAGTCGTAGCCTAGTCCGAGGGGATTATCTAGGTTTACATCCCTCTGTCTAGATTTATTCCCTGTTTCCTTTCCTCCAAATGTACTAGTCCGACAGGACTCTTAAGAGTACAATTGCATTCCCTTTTGTCTTTTCTTCGACGGAATCGACGTTTCACTAAGGGTGCAGAAGGATGAAGACCGCCGCCTCACTGGAGGGGGAGCTTTGCCCTCGCCGACCGACTCCTGCGCTCAGAAGTCTGGGGGCAATTCTCCACGCCGGCGCGGACGCCGACCGGTCCTAAGCCGAGGAGCTGGGCCCTCGCCGACCGACTCCTGCGCTCATAAGTCTGGGGGCAATTCCCCCAGCCAGCGCGGACGCCGACCGGTCCTAAGCCGAGGGGCTGTGCCCTCGCCGACCGACTCCTGCGCTCATAAGTCTGGGGCAATTCCCCCAGCCAGCGCGGACGCCGACCGGTCCTAAGCAAAGGAGCTCTGCCCTCGCCGACCGACTCCTGCGCTCATAAGTCTGGGGGCAATTCCCCCAGCCAGCACGGACGCCGACCGGTCCTAAGCCGAGGGGCTTTGCCCTCGCCGACCGACTCCTGCGCTCATAAGTCTGGGGCAATTCCCCCAGCCAGCGCAGACGCCGACCGGTCCTAAGCCGAGGAGCTTTGCCCTCGCAGACCGACTCCTGCGCTCATAAGTCTGGGGCAATTCCCCCAGCAGGCACAGACGTCATCCAGTCCTAGGCCAAGAACAAGGCAGCAACGCAAAATACGTGAGAAGTCCGAGTAAGTTAATTTTGTTTATAATAGTTAACCAGGGTACAAAAATGTGTCTTATTTACAGGGAATCGAAGCGAAGAAACCTCTCTACAAATAACCCACTCATGACGAATGACAAAGTTCATCACCTACAGAAGCTAGGTCGACACCGACAGAGCAAAATTTGTTGACAAAAGACCCAAAGTAGTCGGCCCAAGCGAGCAGCCATGCAACCAGCAATTATTGGCCCCGGAGCCGGTAGCGAAGCCGAAGGAGATAGCAGGGGCAGGGATCCATTTCAAGTAGACTGGCCCAAAGCGAAGCGGATGCTAAAAAATTTGAGGATAAGGCCAGGAGGGACGGCTTAGGGAGCCCGGGCTCGGGAGGACACATCCTCGGGCACTTCGCCCTGCTCGGAGCGAGGGGGATCGACAAGCAGGGGAGCCTGCCGAACGCGCTCCGCACAATCCTGGAAGGAAGACTGGACGACTTCGACAATCTGAGGGGCGATGAGGTCTTCATACGTACCTAAGGCCTCCCTGAGAACCTCAAAGATCTTCTCCCCCAGGGTCCCGACGACACCCCTCTCCACCTCCTCCGCAAGCCACGCCACCTGACACCGATCCGATAGTTCCCTCTGAAGCTCCTCCCTCTCCAGGCGGAACGACTCAGCCGCGTCCTCAGCCGACTGCCGAGCGTCCTCCAACTTTCCCTGGAGGTCACCCACTCACCCCTCCAGCTCGGCCACACTGAGCTTGAGATGACGAGACTCCATCTGAGCCTCCGTCATAGCTACCTCCGCCGCCCCGGCCCGCTCGTGGGCCTTCATGGAGGACTCCTCCAGCTCCCTCAAGAGGACGGCTCGGCACTGCAACTCCACGGCGAGCGCTGAACCCTGGAAGACGAGACATGGGCTAAGAAGAGGATAAAGGGAAGGAGAGGATAGCAAGATAGCCGAACCTGTTGAAGGATCCAAACCAAGGAATCCGACATCTTGTCGGCATGGATCTTCTTGAGAAGGCTGCGGTCCCGGGGTGGGACGGAGACCTCAGCAACCTGCTGGGCCAAAGCTCGGTCGACAAACATTGAACTCCCAGGGACGACATCGAGGGAAGCCAAATTGCTCCCCAACAGGGCTCCGATCCCCGGTGATATGGGCGAGGACGCTGCGAGGGGGGTGGTTGTCAAGGCAACCGGAAGATCCCCGGTGGTCGCCGCAGGGAGCACGGAACCCGCCGGACTGGAGGGATCCGCGTCCTCCCTCCTCTTCTTTCCTCCATGAGGCTCCGAGGGCGCCGAAGGGGAGCGCTTCCGCCTCGCACCATCCCCACCCTCAGGAACCAGAGGGGGCCCGCCAAGGGCAGAAAGGACTGCACCAGACCCGTCGTTACCCCCCGCCTCTTGGGCTGGCGGGGCGGGTCCGGCCCTTGTGCCCCCCTAGGAAGAGGATCGCCAAAAGAAGAGGCGGGAGGCGCAGCCACCACCTTACCCACGGAAGGCTCGGCTCGGTGCACTTCCTCCTCAACAGTCCGCCGAGGCGCCCTTCCAGAGGTACTACCTCGGCTCCAAGCGGCTCCACGACGGATCAGCTCATCGACGTCACGGACGAACTCGCGGCCAGCCATCCATGCAAGGGAAACCAAAATCAGGATGAGTCACAGGGCGATTCGAGACTGAAAAAGCGACCTACCAGGAGACCACAAGACGGCCTTCAGGAGTAGGTCGTCCAACAAAGACCAGATGGACTTCGCTTCCAAGGGGAGGGTCGACAGCAGCGCGGCAGCTGCCTAATCAACGTCAGAGAGGGCTAGCGGCGGGCGAGGCTGGACAGACCCGCCCCAACTTGTCAAAATCTGGGCGTCCTCCAGGAAGATCACAAAGACATAATCCGAACTCCAATCCCCCGACCAGCGGGGTAGCCCGATCAGGCACTCCCTCATCGAGCGAGCTCAGAGTTGCAGCCATGACCCCGGGCCGACCGTCTGGATCTGATAAAAGTGGAAGAGAAGGGGGAGAGACGGCTCCAGACCGCGGGTACAGCAGAGCGTCGTAAAGCCCGTCAGTACCGCAATCGAACAAGGGGTGAACTGGAAAAGGGGCACCATGAGATATTCCATGACCTGGATGAAAAAGGGATTGAGCGGGAAACGAAGACCCAGGCGGAACATTTCGACGTAGACGCCGACCTCATTGCTCCTTGGAAGGCAAATCCGCTCGTCGACGAATGGAACTCGGACATCGTACGGGAAGCAGAGATACCTTTCCCGGATCTCCATGGCCACTGAAGGAGGGGTCCCCGACGGCGTTCGGAGGACAACCAGGGGCACGTTAAGCCGCACGGCAGCCGACGCCACGTCATCACAGGCGAAGTCTGGGAAAAGCTTCCCTTTCCCCTTATCTCGGAGGGGACGACTCCCGGCGGAGGAACCTGATCCCCCTAGTCGGGGCCCGCCTCGCCTGGACTCCGGAGGATCCCTCGCCCCTTGGCCAGAACCGCCTATCCTAAGAGCAGCCATAATACGAGAGCGAGAAAGGAATTACCTTTTAACTAGTTTGGAGGAGACAAGGAAGCGAAGGCGACGGGAAACTCCGAGTTGTGGAAAGCCTAGAACAATGGGAAGAGCAAGAAAGAAGTGGAGATCAACGCAGCTGGGGATCTTATATACCGGACACAGGGACGAATTCGAAGCGCCTGACAAGAACGCGTGGCAGGCCTCGAAGAACCGGCGGCGTTTCGAAATCGGCGCCAAGGGAAGTCCAATCGATCCGCCTCATCATGACCTACATTTATGACCACGCCTCGATTAAAGCGCCACTCGGAACCCCAGGAGGCACAGCGGTCGAACCGAGCAAGCCAAGGCCCATCGACCCCACCGAGGGCGGCTCATAAACCCCTCGGCTTCTCAACTTAAGACGACCCCGCGAGCGGTGGGGATAATCTCGCAGTTACACGTGGCAGCATCAGAGGACCGACGGCGCTTCGGAGCCCGCGCCTTAAAAGTATCGAACGGACCAACTCATGATGACGACTAATAAATGAGTCGGCATCAACTGACGAGCCTGTCAAAGTCGGCGGAAGTCGCATCGGCCGAGCCGAACCGGCCGAAGCTGATCAACCTGACCGATGGGGGAAATTGTTACGCCTATTTAACCGAGACCGAAAGACACGAGCCCAGAAACCCGACTGCCGGTCAAGAGCCCATCTGCGCGCTCAGGCCCACTCGATAAGGCCCTATAAGGGACCCCCCCGAATGTCGATCCGGCCCGGCCCCGATAACACGCTGGCCACTCGCCCACTCCTGCGATAACCGCTCCCCCGGTTCCGCGACCACTGAATGGCAGTTATGGGGAGATGCTGGCATGGCGTAGGGAGCGGCGACGGGGGGGCGGATTGAGGGGGCACGATTGAGGGCGGACGAGCGACGTGGGTCGGGGGCAATCACGGCGGAGGTCTATAAAGGGGCTAGGAGGACGACAGGATAGGAGACCGCATCTCAGGTATCCAAAACCTAAGGTACTCCATCAACGACCTTGTTCCCCCATTTCATCTTCTTCCTCCCCCGCTCGCGCCATGAGACGTCGTTCCGATCTCCTCTCGAGTCGTACCGTCTCCGCCGGGCCTCCTCTTTCAGATCACTGTCTGACTTAGGCATCAGAGGGGATTTGGCCGGAACCAAGGTCCGGCCCCCTGACGAGCGTTCTCGTCTACGCAGGAGGACATCCAATCCACGGGCCGAGGCTTCCCCTCCGCCCCTCGCCGACCACCAACCAGCTGGACGATTGAGGCTTCCCCTCGTCGTCCGACCGCCGAGGCCGAGCGTCTCAACCCAGGCCGATGCTTCCCCTCGCCCTACCAACGGCCGAGGACCCCGATTCGACCCAGCCGACGCGCTCCACGTCGTCTGCAGATCCGACTCGAGCCTCGACTGCACCAACTCGACTCGCCCGAGGGACCCAAGCGGGCCCCTTGACCACGTTGACCGGGTTATCCACGGTCAACGCTTTGTAGTGAGAAAACATTCTGAAACAAACGTAAATATAAATGGGCAATAATTTAGTGAAACCGCTACGATGGAGTTCTACGGTCGATAACATGAAAGTGTAACGATCAGGAAAAATGATAGAAGCATGGTTCTAATTACCGAGTCGACTGAAGATCAAGAGAAACTTAACATTAAGACTCTCTAATGAACTAAAACGTAATAGAGATCTCTGGAAAGGGTTCTAAGAGAAATTAAAATTACGTTCTGCTGGGCCCGAAATCGATGAACCCAAGTGAACGACTAAATGAATTCTAGAAGTCTATCATGGTCAGAGCTAGACAGGAATCACTAAGGTAACTCCTAAGGCGATTATATCAATTTCTAGCAAGGAGTCTAGCTAACAATCAGGGACCTCTAACTAGCAAGCACAGACGTCTAACTAAGTCTTACTATAGTCCTAATCTAATGGATTCCCAACTAAGCTGAGACAGATGTTCGGGCAACACGTCTACCAGCCACCTAAGACATATGAAACGATAAAAATTAGACTCAGGGCTTATGATTTGGATGTTTAAATTTATTTAATGGACATTCTATAATTATTATTGTTGTTCCGATAATTCGCAGTTGCAGTGACCTGCATGGACCACCAATAAAACCTGTCACGCCCCGCTTCCCTAAAATGGAGGCGAGACGTGAGAAGGTCCGTTCAGATTTGGAGCTGTGAGGCTCTAGTCTGTAAAGCGTCTGGATTTAACCGAGTTTAGGTCCTTGCAAATGCGAAGCAGAACAACAATAATAATAAAAGAAGGAGACAAATAAATAAATTATTCAATCTCAGAATGTCCATAATAAATTTCAATATCCCAGAAAAGCCACCAGGCTAAAAGAAAAGAGTCAAAAAGAAAAGTACAAGAGTCTGAAAAGAGACCTAAGGCATGGCCGACAAAATACATAACATCAACAAGAAAAGAGGGGTGCTACGCACCGACAACCTAACAACGAATAAGCAGAAAATAACAACAGCAAGTAAGGGGCTCTAGGACTGGTCTCCAATGTCCTCGAACTCAACACCTGCAACCTATTCGTCCTCCGACGCCTAACTCTGGCTCACAAGCTAACATGTGACACCCAAAAGAGAGAGGGGCACATGTCAGCAAGACTACAAAAGACTTGTGCAAGGAAACTAAAAGAAAATAAAACAATCTAGCAGTTCTAAAATTTATGCAATAACATGGCATTTTAAAGTATGGATGCAACAATTAAATAAATGCGACAAGTATGACATGTTAGCAAGTTTAACAAGGCATAAGTACATCAAGACATGGGTAGAGAAGCTACTAAACAATCACATGGATTTAACAAGTCAAGTAAACATGTCGTGCTCAGAGATTACGCCTTTTGGCTAGAGTGGCTGTACGGGCCAACTCCTAAGCTCAATTGATCGCTTATCCCTACCCCTCCACGTGTATCGAGCCAGGGCCTTACCCCCGAACACAGAATGCTCGCTTCTGAATCATGAGCCAGGAAGTGTTTTTCAATATGGCATAGGGGTGCACCTAGCCTGAACAAGGATGTACAAGTATAGTAGCGTGTGCTACGAATGCAACACTCAAGCATGGATGACATGGCATAGCAAGTTGTAGTTTAAATGCGCACAGATAAGGAATTTAAATGTGACAGGCAGAGCACAAGTAAAATGCGTACAGATATGAAATTTAAACGTGACAGGCAGAAATGCATGGATGACATGGCAGGGTGACAGATCTAGCTTTGTTGTCAAGCTAGATCTTAAAATTGCGTCTAGGCGAGTATCATTTCGTCGCCTAGTCTCTGTTATGCCTAAAGCAAGAATATGGCCTAAGACATGTCCTAAAGCACTAATTGGCATGTTTCACTTGCCAGATAAGGTCGACTTCAGGTGTCCAGGTGCGAGTGACGAAGAAAACGGTAAATCTGTAACAATGGATTAACACATTAAGTTAAGATTGTTAAAAACTTGTTAAAGCCTTGTATAGCCTACTGTTCACATAGGTTGTACTGTTACATAACAATATCATGCCCTAATACATATTAACGGTTCGTTAAAAACTCTTATAACTTATTGATCTATAAAGGTGCATTAATACATATATCATATATATATATATATATATATATATATATATATATATATATATATATATATATATATATATGAGGAGGAATTAAATGACCCCCAAAAATAACCCCAAAAATGACCCCCAATCAAAAATCCTATGTCCCCCATTTTTTCCGAAGATCCGAACCGTTCATCTTGATCTCCACCCTCTAAATACATGACGCACCAATTTTCAACTCGATACCATGTGTTTTGCCCGTTCATCAACCATTCGCAAAAGTTCTGTTCATGCGAAACCGTTAAATTTGGGTCGGATGGATGAACGGGCAAAACACATGGGATCGGGTTGAAAATTGGTGGGTCATGTATTTAGAGGGTGGAGATCAAGATGAACGGTTCGGATCTCCCGAAAAAATGGGGGGCATAGGATTTTTGATAGGGGGTCATTTTTGGGGGTTATTTTTGGGGGTCATTTGATCCCTCCTATATATATATACTAGTCATTACCCGTGCCCATAGGGCACGGTTTATTTAATGGCTGAGTTTCCCCCCCACAAATTTCAAGTTGTCCCACAAAATTTCAAGTTTCCCCCCAAATTGAAGTTTCCTCAAAATTGTCATTGCCACCTAGGGCAAACTTGTCACGTAGTACAAAGCTTTGTCTTAGTAGGATAAGATTCAAAATCTTCAAAGTAATAGAAAAAAATGTTCGAAAGGGGTGGAGAATATCTTCCCTCTTTTATATAATAGATATCAAAATTCTCTTATCCAATTTCTCATGTCCAAATTCTCTTATCCAATTTCTCTTGATAACATCCCTCTTTTATATAATAGATATCCAAATTCTCTTATCCAATTTCTCATGTCCAAATTCTCTTATCCAATTTCTCTTGATAACATCCCTCTTTTATATAATAGATATCTCTTATCAAATTTCTCTTGTCCAATATCTCTTATCCAATTTCTCTTGATAACATCTCTCGTTTGTAATATAGATATCTCTTATCCAATTTCTCTTGATAACATCACTCTTATCCAATTTCTATTTTCCAATTTCTCATGTCCAATATCTCTTATCCAATTTCTCTTGATAACATCCCTCTTTTATAATATAGACTAGTCATAACCCGTGCCCGAGGGCACGGTTCATTTAAGATTTTCCTCCGTGAAATCTTTGTTCCCCAAAAAATTTTAAAAGAACAAATTAGTGTAAAAATATTTGACGGCACAGACGCCTTCGTTGTGGAATAACAAATTCGACCAGGCGCCTTCGGCACGGAACAACAAATTTGGTGCGGGCTCCTTCGGCGCGGAACAACAAATTAGCATAAAACAACAAATTCGGCATGGAATAAATTAGCGTAAAAAAATTTAGCGGCACATGCGACTTCGACGTAGGCGTCTTCGACACGGAACAACGAATTCGACACATGCACCTTGGGCACGGAACAACAAATTCGGCGCAGGCACCTTCGACGCGTAACAACTAATTCGGCGTGGAACAACAACTTAGTGTAGAACAACAAATTTGGCGTAGGCGCCTTCGGCGCGGAACAACAAATTCGTGTAAAATATTTAGCGACACGGGTGCCTTCGGCTCAGGCACCATCGGCACGAAACAACAAATTTGGCGCATGCACCTTCGACACGGAAAAACAAATTCGACGCAGGTGCCTTCGACACGGAACAACAAATTCGACGCAAGAGCATTCGGTGTGGAACAATAAATTCGACGTGGAACAACAAATTCGACGCATGCACCTTCGACACGGAACAACAAATTATGCGCGGAATTACAAATTCTCCCTAAAATATGAATAATTTCATTTCCCCCACAAAGAACTCCCCCTAAAATACAAACTGTCCCCAATTTTGAATTCAAAAACATCCCTCAACTCTTCCCTCCAAATTACACATAATACTTTATCCTCATCACCATGTCATCATGTCCTCGTCGGTTCATTTAAATATTCCCTCCTCAAAATCTTGGACACCCTAATTTTAAACGAACAGAAATAGAAATAATTATAGAGCAATAAATATTAGGTCCCCCTCAAAATCTTAGTTCCCCAAAAAATAGGCCCCCTCCAGAGAATTTAGTTCCCGCATTGTTTATTTAATTCCCAACAAAACTTTTAGTCACAGACAAAAATGTTAGTCCCCCCAATATTTAGTTTCTTTCAAATTTTTTTTGTAAATTTAGTTGGCTTCCCCCCACATTGTATAGACTAATATTCTATAATGAAAACAATAATTAATTGTGTCACCTAACTCTGCCTATGGACTTGAAGAACACTATCTTTACATCATCCAATTTGCAGCTTACTTTAACCACCATGACATTTGGCTTGGATTTGTAGGCTTCTCGTCACACTTCAACTGCTGGCAAAAAAATAGAAGAACCATGTTGTTTGCTGATTGCATGTGAGGGAAATTGTATATACTCTGGAAATTGTATGTAATATGAAGGATCATGTTCTTTGATGAATTACAGCTTCTTCTTCGAGAATCATAATTTTTTCATGCAAATGTTTAACTTGCGAATCTTGGGAATGTTTAATTTTTTTCATGCAAATATTTTTAGGGGGTGATGTTTTCTGTACTGGTTCCAAAATGATTGTAATACATAGTTTATTCCAAGAGCTTTTGCTCTATCATGTAGTCTTAATTGATAAGCTTATCAATGCTTTAACCCCCGCAAAGGACACAACAATTTCTTGCCAAAAATAAAAGATATGTTGAAGGACATTGTCAAATTACTTTAAGAGGCTCAATGAAGAGGTCAAATCTCTATGATCAGACTCTGTCTATATGATGTGAAATTTGTTATGAAATCTATTTATTACAATATACAAACCACAAAGTGTATTTGAACTTTGTTGTTCAGTAAACATGGTCTCCTATCTCTTACAATGTACAGACCACAACAATTTCTCAGATAATGGACAGACCACCACATTCATGTGTACTAAGGAAACTTGCATGTGTACTAAGGAAACTCGCTAATGCTTGTCCCCGAGCTTGAATTCCAATGTCGCTCCACCTTCAGGCAAGATTTCACAAAATTACAAATGACATAGCAAGATTTCATGAGCTGAATCAACAAAAAATCAAAACTTTTGTACAGATCTTCTTCTTCATCATGTGCTTCTTCTCACTACAAAACACCAAGTATCAAACCAAAGAGAGATTAGAACAAACAACTAAAAGAAAAAATATCTGGCTACCTCAAAGAAAAAGTGCTAGGGGGACTCCACACATGCACACAACCCCCCTATCCCCCACCCCCAAAAACACCCAAATCACCAAAAGGCCAAGCACCGTGCAATAAATACGCAAAATAGGAAACTCTAGCAGATAAAGGAAAGCTGGATGTCAGCATCAGCAATGCATCATGATTTATAAATCGAGTTAACTAAACTTCAGGCCAAAAATCACAAAATCAAGTGCACCGAAATAACACAAACTTCTAACATGAACCCCATACACATGCAAACATGTGTTTGATACAACAATTCTTGCTCTGTCAGCATTGCTTCATACGTACCACTCTAAAATTTGCTACATCTACATGTATCTAAGCATGCTTACAAAGTACACATGAGTTTACTTAAACACCAACAATTACCCATAGGGAATTCTCATTTGATGTTAAGCCTGAAGAGTCCCAGAGATGAACCAACTGAAAATGATATTGTAACACCTGCGAGTTGTAGATTAGAAATACAATGATGGTTAATATAATTGCAGTTACCATATATTACTACATAATTCAGAACAACTAATACATAAAATAGGATTCCACAATGATATGTCAAAAATTTCCCGGCTCTGGCTTGCAGGAACAACTATAGTGAAATATTATGGTTAAATAAGCACTCATCAGCTCCAGAACCATGTACTATGTAGGGCATACTATCATTTTACCCGTTAAGTTTACTTATTTGTCAAAGAATTTTTTTACACAACCAACCTAAAGAAGTTGATGGAATTGGAAAAGTAGCCAACAGATACAACATACTTCATCTTAAGACAGTTTGGCTGCACTAATATTACAAAGCTTACACTGTTTTGGCATCATAATAAATCATGCATTTTTGTATCCGAAATTACTGATGAAGCTGTAAGTAATACATAATCAGTATATATGGAAAGACACACCAAAGTACAGTCCACCAATCTGGAAGAAAGTGCATTTTGGAGGCTGAGGTAGCTTTCGATTATACGGTGTTGCCATTTCCTTCTTTAACTGTACCAATTTATCATCCATCGTGGACTCCTTTCCCAGTTTGCCAACAATCCATAATCATTTGGCTCCACCTACACAAAGGCCATCCATTCTTCAGTTATGTAAGTTGTGTAACAAAAAAGGACCCAAAGAAAATCAATATTATACAATCATGTTCTTCATGTTAATAAAACATGTGATGACAACTCGAAATACCAACAGACACAGATCTAATTACCACTCATGTGTCAGGGTTAATAATTGATACATCCCTAAAACTATTACATCACTTCATAATTATGCAAATTCAAATCACATAGCAGCTTGCCACCTTATGTGAGTAAACTACTAAGGACCAGGTCACGAACATTGGTTAGGACTCCACAAAAACTTGCATAATTTCAGTGCAAATGGATTGTTTTTTTCTTGCAACAGATACTAAAAGCAACTGATACTTTGCAACTTCTCTTTTGTGAATAGTAATATATTGATTTCAAATTATAGACTAAAGGAGAAATTCATAGATTAAGCTCGATAAGTCAATTCTTTGCTAGAAAGATCCCCACCACACTTGGTAAATCAACTACAGTGGCTAAGTAAAATATCCCCCCAACTATATCAAACCAGTGACCATAATTCTGGGGGGAAAAGGGCAGATGTAGTAAGTCACATGCCAATGCAAACATATGAAAATAGTATGAATCAGAGTAATAGATGGATACATCCTGATAGGATAAGAAAATTCATGCACTAAATAAAATTCATGCCGTTTAAATTGCACTAAAAAATGCATGCACCAAAAACACTAAATATTAGTTAGCACTAAGTTTTTTTGCTCAGTGATTTAGGGGGAGAACAAATACAATTACATCAAAACCGTGAATTTTCAACCCAAGCCATTAGGAACCAACATGGAAATTACAATATTTTTTGGGTATCTATTTTAGGTAATTTATGGGAATTATAATTCACTTCCTAATGATCAAAGTAAACAGCTATGGGAAAATTTAGATAACTTATGCAGAAAAGGCAAAAATGAATGGGCATAGTACCAATTGAAGTTCATCCCAGAGCTTGTGAAGCATTGTATCAAGAATATGTTCAAATGGGAAGAAATCCACATCCCTATAAGCCTAAGGTTTACGTGGATGCCCATATTCACAATAAGCCCGATTAGCTGGACTAAAACAAAAGGAAGAAATTAATAGTTAAGCACACCAAATAGACACCAAATAGTATTCCTTCATGTGAGCCTACACGAATAAAAATAAAAAAATAAATATTGCACACACAAAAAGGGAAAATTTTGCACACAAATTAAATGTACAGTCAGGGATACAAATGCAAACCTGCAGGTAACATGAAGACATGTGGCATCCAGTAGTTTCTTTGATCCCATATTATGAAGACATCCTGCAGTGAAGTGCCTCGAAGAGGTTTGTTGCACTTCATGTCATAACATCCTGCACTTCAAATGTAGTCTCTTTGAGTTACTGTATTCTTTTGGGGTTGGAGTTAGTAAATCATGAAAACATGAGGAATTAATACTACTCAACAAACGAACATACATCTATCTCGGAGTCAGCATCCTTGTCCTGTAAAATAGAAAACAACAATACAGTTAATTGTAATCCACAATGCAACCATATATAACATGTGATCGAGTAAAAGATAGAATATAACATCTATTTTTGTTTAAAAAATAGCAGTATGGGAATACAATTGAGCATGTGAATACAACTGACTTAAATTCAACAATGATTACGGGTTAGAATTTTTATGGTGTAGCTGACTTTATTTTTAGCAACTTGTTTGTCATTATGTTGATGGCGATGATGTATAGTCTACAGCTAAAATACAACCTCTTCAAGCCTTATTTTGTCCATATAAGTTGACAACATCTATTCTTTTTATGATCACTGTTCAAAATAAAAGGACAATATGTAGGCTTTGTGGTTAAGCATTTTGGTTGAGTCTCTTTGGACATGAATTCAAATTAAAAATATCTTGGTTATTTCTCCGGTTTAAATTGAGAGGTTTCGGTTGGTTGGAAGGCATAGATGACTAAGATATGTAATATTTCGAAAAGACAATGCAAAGATGCACTACATGTGGGCATGCAACAAATTTCTTCGTTATAAATTGGAAAGACATGCTAGGTTAAGGATGCAGTGAGGTGCTTTGTTGTAATAGTCCATACCACAAATAAAAATGATGGCCAATTAGCCAGTTACATAATGGCCTATTGACCTGTCTTTTTGGGTGAATGGTCACTAAGCTCTCCTAAATTAATGTGGTGTGGGTATTTTTTTAAATGCAACATTACTTGTTTCTCTTCATATACCACACTTAAATTTGTTTAGTGTACCTATTTTTATCCTTGCTCCTGAATCAACCTATATCATAAGCCAATGAGTGACTATTTCCTTGCTCCTGAAGTCTGGAACACATAAAGAAACAAAATTCTACATTGCATAATACTAACAGGTAAGAGCCACCTATTTACCAATAATTAAAATGAATATCATTCTCCTGACATTTTAGAATATCCATACTGAATCTAGATACACACAATTTGCAGAAGACTGGCTGATGGAATATTTAGCAAGAGAAACCACCGATTACATTGCAAAGAAAAACACATGATATAATGTTTAAGAAACATCACAACATCAGCATAACAAAAACCAAACATCCAAACCATAATGGCATTTGAATCCTCCGATTTACTACATGCTATCCCTTAAAAGAAGAATAACATTTAAAAAACTGAAATCAACAAGCTTTAGCACAAATAGAACAAAAGAGCATGAAAAACATGATTTTTTGTTGAGATAATGAAAGTAGAGAGGTGAAGAACCTAATTGAAGGCAAGTGGATATGTGAAGAACCTGAGAAAAAATTGAGAAAACAGAAAAATCAGGGCAAAAGGATAAGGAGGGTTGCGGAAGAATAATAAAATGAAATTTATATCCTGAACTATATCACCAACTTGATGGCACACATGCATTTACAACCTGCACATATAACTTAACATCTGCACTTAAATGATAATCTGACACATGAATCTTATATTTTGGAATGTGCACTTAAATGATACATTCCAAATCTGTACTTATCATTTAACATTCCAATCTGATCCATTGAAGTACTGAATGTAACATTCCAATCTGATATATGATACATTTAAGAAGAATAAGTTCCAAATCTGCTATAACATTCCAAATATGCACTTACCATAATTTGAACTTAACATTCCAAACTGATTATGATATATAACATACTGTTATAGTTGTTATAATATCCTAGTTATAGTTTCAGGATAAATAACATACAAAAAATTTTAGTTTAAAACTATAGCATTCCAAATGCCAACTCACAACACCAACAAAAACAAAGTAATTGCAAGTAGAGAGGATGAAATCGGCAAGCTTTAGCACAAAACCCCTTAAAAGAAGAACCTGATTAAATAATAACCTGATTGAATGATACATTTAAGGAGAATAACATTCCAAATCTGCAATAACATTCCAAATATGCACTTAACTTAACAATCTGCACTTAAATGATAATCTGATACATGAATGTTATATTTTGGAATATGCACTTAAATGATACATTCCAAATCTGCATTTATCATCTAACATTCCAATCTGATTCATTGAAGTGTTGTAGGTAAAATATTTTAAGTGATGAAGGTAACATTCCAAATCTGCTATAACATTCCAAATCTGCACTTCCCATAATACGCACTTACCATTCCAACCTGATTAAGATATAACATAATGTTATAGTTGTTATAATATCCTAGTTATTGTTCAGGATATATAACTTACAAAAATTTTCAATTTAAAACTATAGCATTCCAAATGCCAACTCACGACACCAACACAAACAAAGTAATTGCAAGTAGAGAGGATGAAATTGGCAAGCTTTAGCACAACAACCCTTAAAAGAAGAACCTGATTGAATAATAACTTGATTGAATGATACATTTAAGAAGAATACCATTCCAAATCTGCTATAACATTCCAAATATGCACTTACCATAATCTGCACTTAACATTCCAACCTAATTATGATATATAACATACTGTTATAGTTCTTATAATATCCTATTTATAGTTTTAGGATATATAAAATACAAAAAAATTAAGTTTAAAACTATACCATTCCAAATTCCAACTCACAACACCAACACAAACAAATTCCATGCGCTCAATGTTGCAAACATTAGTACAGATGAAGGTCAGAAGAACAATCATATAACACTTTAGAACTTCCATTCTTGCCATGTTAACATTGATCAAAATTTATTGATATCATGTAGAAGTATTCATCCTTGCATTTAATAATAAGAATTAATATTTGTTTCATCATATCCATAAATACCAATAGCATATACTTTCATTACTTGATATTCTCAAAATAAAAAGATCTAAAGTTGGCACTCTTCATTCAAACCCAAAACTGTAGCAACTCCGAGAGAACCTGCAGTAAGTGGATGTGAGTTCAAAATATGCAAGTAATGTCCAGCTCCAATTCGCCTCTCATGATTTTCATCAAATACCTTCCGTGCATTCCGTGCATTTGTGCATCCCTAAGGAATTTATGAAGTTCAGTCGATCTCACTGCAATCAATGTTGAAATGCTTAAGATATGAGAAAAAATTAGATCAAAACCGACATCAATTCTTCAATAAAATTCCATATAACAAAATTAAAATTAAAAAACCAGATTTTTTGGGATAAAGGTTAAGATGAGCTCAACTGCACTCAAATTCAGTCCTGAAAAGGAAAAAATTGCTAAAATTTACAAAAATTTCTACCCACATCATTAACCAATACAGCCCATCCCAAAATTTCCATTGAATCAGACAACTCGACCTTGTCGATGTTGAGCCACATGATGAGGACCTTGACGATGACCCCTTTCAGATTCTTTAGCTTGGATCTGTAGCAGAGGTCGTAGGAGGATTCAATCGTTCAAGTTGAAGTCTTTACCAAAATTAATGGCAAAAAAATTAAAATTTCCCAAAAGTCCTCTCACAAAATTTCCCCAAACCGACACATGAATGTTATATTTTGGAATATGCACTTAAGTGATACATTCCAAATCTGCACTTATCATTTAACATTTCGATCTGATCCATTGAAGTGCTGAAGGTAACATTCCAATCTGATATATGATACATTTAAGAAGAATAAGATTCCAAATCTGCTATAACATTCCAAATATGCACTTACCATAATCTGAACTTAACATTCCAACCTGATTATGATATATATAACATACTGTTATAGTTGTTATAATATCCTAGTTATAGTTTCAGGATAAATAACTTACAAAAATTTTCAATTTAAAACTATAGCATTCCAAATGCCAACTGACAACACCAATACAAACAAAGTTATTGCAAGTAGAGAGGATGAAATCAGCAAGCTTTAGCACAACAACCCTTAAAAGAAGAACCTGATTGAATAATAACCTGATTGAATGATACTTTTAAGAAGAATAATGTTCCAAATCTGCAATAACATTCCAAATATGCACTTAACTTAACAATTTGCACTTAAATGATAATCTGATACATGAATGTTATATTTTGGAATATGCACTTAAATGATACATTCCAAATTTGCACTTATCATTTAACATTCCAATTTGATCCATTGAAGTGATGAAGGTAAAATATTTTAAGTGCTGAAGGTAACATTCCAAATCTGCTATAACATTCCAAATCTGCTATAACATTCCAAATATGCACGTACCATAATCTGCACTTAACATTCCAACCTGATTATGATATAATATACTGTTATAGTTGTTATAATATCCTAGTTATAGTTTCAGGATATATAACATACAAAAAATTTCAGTTTAAAACTATAGCATTCCAAATGCCAACTCACGACACCAACACAAACAAAGTAATTGCAAGTAGAGAGGACGAAATTGGCAAGCTTTAGCACAACAACCCTTAAAAGAAGAACCTGATTGAATAATAACCTGATTGAATGATACATTTAAGAAGAATAACATTCCAAATCTGCTATAACATTCCAAATATACACTTGCCATAATCTGCACTTAACATTCCATCCTGATTATAATATATAACATACTGTTATAGTTCTTATAATATCATATTTATAGTTTTAGGATATATAAAATACAAAAAAAATCAGTTTAAAACTATATCATTCCAAATTCCAACTCACAACACCAACACAAACAAATTCCATGCGCTCAATATAGCAAACATTGGTACAGATGAAGGTCAGAAGAACAATCACATAACACTTTAGAACTTCCATTCTTGACATGTTAACATTGATCAAAATTCATTGATATTATGTAGAAGTATTCATCCTTGCATGTAATAATAAGAAGAAATATTTGTTTCATCATAACCATAAATACCAATAGCATATACTTTCATTACTTGATATTCTCAAAATAAAAAGTTCTGAAATTGGCACTCTTCATTCAATCCCAAAACTGTAGCAACTCCGAGACAACCTGCAATACGTGGATGTGAGTTCAAAATATGTAGGTAATGTCCAGCTCCAATTCTCCTCTCAGGATTTTCATCAAATACCTTCCGTGCATTCCGTGCATTCCGTGCATCCCATGCATCCCTAAGGAATTTATGAAGTTCAGTCGATCTCACTGTAATCAATGTTGAATTGCATAAGATATGAGAAAAAATTAGATTAAAACCGACATCAATTCTTAAATAAAATTCCACATAACAAAATTTAAATTAAAACACCAGATTTTTTGGGATAAAGGTTAAGATGAGCTCAACTGCACTCAAATTCAGTCCTGAAAAAGCAAAAATTGCTAAAATTAACAAAAATTTCTACCAACATCATTAACCAATATAGCCTATCCCAAATAATCTGATTCAATGGAAATTTGAGTGCAGGTAGGAGATTTTTTGCAGAAATCAAGAACACATGAAAGCAAAAATCAAAAAGCGTGCCAAGCCATTGTTCCGGATGAGGAGCAGGTTTTTATCTTAATCTCCATTGAATCAAAAAGCGTGCCAAGCCATTGTTCCCAAATATAGCCTATCCCAAATAACCATGGGGAACAATGGCGTGCCAACACAATCTGTTTGATGTTGGTAGAACAATGGCGTATCCCAAATAGATTGTGTTGGTAGAACAAACAGATTGTGTTGGCACGTCATTGTTCCCCATTAATCTCCTACCTGCCCCTCCTCATCCCAATATAGCCTATCCCAAATAACCATTGTTCCGGATCCCAAAATTTCTACCAACATCAAAGAACCAAACAGATTTTTTGCAGAAATCAAGAACACATGAAAGAATCACAAAAACAATGGTTATTTATCTTAATCTCCTACCTGCTCCTCATCCGAACATTGCAAGCGTGCCAAGCCAAGAGGTGGACTTGCGATCCGGAAGTCGTCGATCTAGGGCTTGCCATCGCGGTCAGCTGAACCTGGGCCACACAACAATTATTCACCATCGCCTTCGCAGTCTCAGCTCTGGACTAATCGGGTTCTTCCTTGACCGACCTCTCAGACTCCAGATGGCCTGAATCTAGGGAGAACACAAGATCATCCCGTGGGTCTTTGGGGGAGATAGATAGAGAAAGAGAGATTGCCCAAATTTTGGGCGGCTCGTGGAGTTTTGGGGTTAGCTGATGGTTTTCCCAAAGTTTTGGGTTTTCAAAATTTTAAGTTTTACAATCAAATAGTTCCCCCCCAATTTAAAAGATTCCCCCCAAAACTTTCAAACTCAATTTCTCTTCACATATCTAATTTCTCTTATCTTATCCAATTTCTCTTATCTTATCCAATTTCTCTTAATAACATCCCTCATTTATACCCAATTTCTCAACTCTTATCCAAAAACTCTTATCCAATAACCCATGATAACATCCCTGTTTTATAATATAGATATCTCTTATCCAATTTCTCTAGACCAATATCTCTTATCCAATTTCTCTTGATAACATCCCTCTTTTATAATATAGATATCTCTTATCCAATTTCTCTTGATAACATCCCTCTCTTATAATATAGATATCTCTTATCCAATTTCTATTGTCCAATATCTCTTATCCAATTTCTCTTGATAACATCCCTCTTTTATAATATAGATATCTCTTATCCAATTTCTCATGTCCAATATCTCTTATCCAATTTCTCTTTTCCAATATCTCTTTTATAATATAGATATATATATATATATATATATATATATATATATATATATATATATATATCTTCATATACCTCTATCTGTCAACTTCATTTATAAAACGGTTTGTCTAACATTGTTCACCTAAGCTTTCAAAATTATTACTCATGCATGCATTACTGTGCCAATTAACGAGCTACCCAAAAAGGAACTTACGGGATTATTCCAATTATTATGAGGTATGCAGTATGGTTTTTAACATATAACATGTAGTAAACTTACGATAAAACAAAGTTCACCAACACTCACTGTTGATTCATTCAAGCTAGGTTTACGGCGCGGTTCTCGGACGATGGGCTTGCACGGTAGCGTCCAGTGGCGGAGGAAGGCGCCGCGAGAGGGGCTGGCCATGGTCAGCTAATTCTTGGAGTTTCTGCTGTGTTGTGGCTGGCCGGGGGTGTGTAGGGTGATCACCGGAGTTCCTGGTGGTGGCCGGCAGCTAGTATGGAGGGCAAGGGAAAACAATGGAAAGCGGCAAGTCCCATGATCTGGGCGGATCCATGGTGGGCTGGGGTCTCACAGTTCATGGAGTGGAGAGGGCTGTCGCACGGAGCAGTTGACCGGAGCTACTGTTGGTGGCCGGCGCTCGTGGTCAAAAGAGGGAGATCGGCTGCCATGGAGGGACTCCGGCGGTGCAGATGGCCGGAGGGAATCAGTTAGACGCGAGGGGGCCTGGGCGAGGGCCTAGGGAAGTCGAGCGACGCAGTGGGTGGCGACAGCGGCGGTTGACAGCCGCGGCGGTTGACAGCCACCGCCGCTGCTGCTCTGCTCTACACACGCGCACAGGGCATGGCGGCGACCAACACGCGGTGGTGAGAGGGGTCCGGCGAGGCTAGGTGGCGGGGATGACGTCCAACGATGAGTGATGGCGCGAGGAAGATGGGTTAGGTCGGAGATGGAGAAGATTGCGCGATGGGAGCTGTTTGCGATGCCTGGGAACTATTGGCGGCTGCGGATGATTTCGTGTGAGGGGAAAAAAGAAACTTAGGGTTTTATTTTATTAAATAAGAGAAGGGGCTAAGACCTAGGTAATGTGGGGAAGGCTGGATGTGGGGTCTAGGCTGGGTATTATCTAGTTGGGGTTTGTTTTTAGGGCTAGAAATGTTAGTATAATATATTAAAAACCCAATTATCTCTCACTCTCTCTTTCCCCATGTTGGCTGTGTGCGTGTGTGCCCTAGTGGGTTTGGCCCATGCAAACAAGTGGTTAGGCTAAACTAAGAAGTGATTAGGATAATATAGAATAATTAGTGGGTTACACAACTTAAAAACTAAGGGTTTAAATCAATATTAGGTTGGGCAAAAAGTGAACATGGGTCAAACGATGCTCAAAAATCATGAAATAAATACCGGGGTGACCGAGACGACGAGAGAAAGAAGACAGAGAAGACAGATCACAATTTCAATGTCGAGAAACGAAACTAAAAATAAAAAGGCCTCACGTCAAAAGTAAAAATCGCGACGTCTCCTCAAACAAGGTCAAATCATGGATACACAACCTGCGAGGAATAGGGCACTCTCCAAGATAAAGAGAGTGATCCTTGTCTGGAATACATAACCTACGGAGAATAAGGCACTTTCCAAGCTAGAGAGAGTGATCCCTTGTCTGGTTTTGTCTTGTGCACGGGTTTGGGGTAGGGTTGAGCGGTCGCACGGTTTAGAGGGTTTGATCCCCCTCAAACAGTAAGGCGTGAACCCTCTTGACACACACAGTCTTGTCTTGTATTGTCTCGTCTTGTCTTGTAGCCGGTAGCATACACTACGGCCATTGTTATGCCACTTGCACTTCCCTTTTCCTTTCATGTTATAGAAATTTCCATGCTTGTTACCTTGCTTTAAAATGTTATAGAACTTGCCATGCTCGTTACTTTACTTTAAAATGTTGTAGAATTGCC
This sequence comes from Scilla litardierei, assembly GCA_030789695.1. Classification (NCBI taxonomy): domain Eukaryota; kingdom Viridiplantae; phylum Streptophyta; class Magnoliopsida; order Asparagales; family Asparagaceae; genus Scilla; species Scilla litardierei. The sequence continues at coordinate 107,533,809 of CM061142.1, forward strand.
ATGCTAGAAGTTCCTTATCTCGCCATGTTTTAATATGCCATGTATAAATTATGCTGGTACCTTGTTTAAAATCTTTAATGCTTCATAAGTTATTTCTATTCGTATACTTTGCCTTGTGCTTCTCACTTTCTCTTGCAGACCCTTGCTGACATACATTTGTTGTTTTTGGAATGTATGTCAGATCTTCAGCTAGGTTACCAGGAGGACTCATTTGGGATAGCTGAGCCAGAGGACCGAGAGTTGACGAATCTGTGAACCATTGTTGATTTCCTTTACTTTTGTTAAGTGGGTCATAAGACCCACTCTTCCTTTCATTCATTGTTGTAAGTCAGTTGGGATGTTGAGATTGTAATAATAATAATAATATTTTTTGCTTATTTGTGCTGTTTCTGAGTATGCATGCAAGTACGTGCAAAGTTTTCACACAGACGCTTATTGTGTTAAGTCAAGTAGGAAAGAAAAGTAAAAGTATCTCCTCCTTACTTGCACATGCAGACCCGATCGCTTCCTCGCTCCCAAGCATACTGGGAAACGGGGCGTGACTGCTACTGAGAAAGAGACTTTGTCTATTCCTTTGCCTGCTCCTATTGCTATAGTATCAACTGACACTCTACCTTCTGTGGAGAAACCGATTTAGAAATCTACGTCAAAGGATGCCGAGAAATATAGAGGAGGTCGTCCTCCACCTCCGTATCCTCACAGGTTTGCCATGGCAAAGCTCGAGAAGAAGTATGCAAAATTTATATAGCTTCTGAAGGGTGTTCACTTAAACATCCCGTTCATGGATGCATTGACGGAGATCCCCACATATGCTAAATTCTTGAATGACTTGATAGCGGAGAGGAGGAAACAAGAAGCTGTGATGTTAGCAGACAGTTGTACCACGGTCTTGAAGAACACCTTGTCGAAGAAGTTGCCCGATCTTGGTAGTTTCACGGTGCCGTGCTCTATTGGCAGCATCCCCATCAAGAAAGCACTAGTTGATTTGGGAGCAAGCATTAGTTTGATGCCGCTCTCCATTTTTAAGAGGTTGAACCCCATTGCGGAGTTGGAGCCCATGACCATGAGAATACAGTTGGTAGATCAATCCGTCACCTACCCGGTTGGCATTGCCTGCAATGTTATCTAGCAAGTGTTGGGAGGAATTAGCATGCCAGTGGACTTTGTCATCATGGACATGTCTGAGGAAGGAAGCTCACAAATTATTTTAGGATGTACTTTCATGGCCACAGCTGGAGTTCTCATATATGTCCGTCAATGGACACTATCAATGAGTGTAGGCAATATTGAGATAGAGTTTCACTTGCAGAAGCCTATGAAGGAGTGTTTCCCGCTTAAAGATGCAAGTTATTTGGACCTCGTAGAGGATGAAGTTACTGAGGACTTCACCATTGAGGAGGTCTTGAAGGACCCAACGAGGAAAGTGTTGGATCCTGTGGATGGCAAACAGGGGGTTGAATAGTGTTGTATGAATAAAACTTTTTCGACAATGATCAATTCAAAACTTATTTCCCTTCCAATGTTGTCTAAGGAACCAAGTAAATTGATCTATGCTTGGTCCTTAATCAACACGATGATCTTCAAATAAATATAACAAAAGATATAAAGATCAAAAGAATAATGATCATAGAAGAGATCTCACAGCGGAATAAAAATACAAACTTTGCAATAAAAATTTTATTAACAAAGGATTACAAATGACATACACATAAATAATGAACAAGTTAGTACAAAATAAATAACGAGAGACAATCACAGAGAATATCACACCGAGATACAATAGATTTATCCTGGTTCCCCATAACCTGGGTACGTCCAGTCCCCGACCGTCACCGATCGAGATTTAATCCACTATAACCTTAGCAATACAATTACCTAGCTTCACTCGCTAGGATTTCCAATGACCTAGTATCACCACTAGGATTTCCAACCACCTAGTTTCAACTAGGATTTACACCACCTAGCCATAGCTAGGATTTCCAACACCCTTATCTCCAAGGGACTCAATATAAAATCAGATCCAATACACCACAATAAATTAGTGGAGATTGGGTTACATCCAACAATTCTATAGCTAAAATGAATATGCAATTGTGCTCTAAGTGGCTAAAGAATTAAATCGTTCTTTGATCACACAAAGAATATGAAATGATTCAATGTGATTAAGAACTCTTGTTGTTTCAAAACTCCTTTAAGAATATTCAAAATCAAAATAGAAGGATTTGAAAAAACAATTTACAATAGCAAAAAATAATGATCTTAAAAAGATTTAGAAAAGAATGCGAAATAATAAGATCAGAAATTTGCAACCGTTTGGCTTTGAAGAACATGAGAGTGATGAGAACTTTGAGAAGTTGAATTTGCTTGAGAGAATTATAATTTTTCTCAAGAATGAATGGATTTGAAAATGATCTCAAAGGTTCTCTATTTATAGAGCTAAGAGAGAATTTGAAATAATTCAAATGAAGTTTGACTTTAGCCCAAAAAATTAGCTAGGAGTAAATGGGAGAGGAAATCAAGAAAGTTTGCTCGAACACAGCTGGTAGTAGACTCCCAATGTGGTAGTAGACTCCCAGAGAATTTCCAGGGAAACTCTCCCACAGCTGGTAGTCGACTACCATCTTCTGTAGTCGACTCCCAGAGAAGATTTAGAAATCAGAGTAGCTGACTACTGGGTGATTGTAGTTGACTACAAGTTGAAGCTTAGTTTCTATAGAAAGTATGCTCTCAAATGAGTTAAAACAAGTTTAGAAAACTTTTTAGAAAATCATTTTGTGTGTGTGCATATTCATCTTGGTTTTGACATAATCCTAAGAAAATGAAAGACATCTCACACACTTGACATTATGAAGACTTTGAAGCCATGGTTGAACTTGAAGTAATAGCAGGGGCTTCACTTGAATTTGAGATTCTATTTAGCTTGTGGTTGAGCACATTCTTTGAGCTCCTCTTGTGCTTGAACTGAAGCTGTAGAATGTAGACTTGGAATAGCGAGCTAAATTCATCTTCATCTTCTATGAGTGCAGTTGAAGTTATTATTCTCGGAGTATGCTTTGAGCTTCAATTAGCTTATTTGCACAACCTACACACGTTAATTAGTATGATTAGTATACAATAACAGTTGGTGTGATCATCATCAAAACCACTTTAGGTGGGACTAGATTTCCAATCACACTCCCCCTTTTTGACGATGACACCCAAATGTAAAACATATGAATAATATGAAATAAAAACTAATGAGTAAGTGTACTTACTCCCCCTTCTTAGGTGAGGTATGAAATCGTATCATACTACCTCTGCATCGAAGCTGGTTAGCAACATATTATTCATTCACGTTTTTTGCTTTTACTATTTTTCTCTCTCTTGTCATCATACAAAAAGAATATGATAACATTCATGACAATTTTCACCAAGTTATACCAAGTGTTAAATAAACTTATCATGAGTGAAAATAATTAAACCACTCAAAGATATTTACATAGACGGGTTATCTATACACACAAATTCTAGCCAATGACCATGTTTATATGGAATACTAGGGGGCTTAATAGCGTTACTAGACGTCGGGAGCTTAAGGAACGCTTTCTGAAATATGCGCCCTCCCTGGTTGGTCTTATTGAGACTAAGGTCACAGAGAATAATGGTCATAGAATTACCAAGTGCCTCCCTAAGAAGTGGTTATCAATCAATAATTGCAGTACCCATCGCAATGGCTGTATTGTTATCATGTATGATCCTGATGTTTGGGCTTGTATGGTTGAAGATATGACGGCTCAACACATATCCTTGAAGGGTAGTAATGTTGCGGGATTTGTTATGGTGGTTACCATAGTTTATGCTTCCAACTCCTACCTTGATCGCAGAATCCTTTGGGATGTTATTGTTGCTAGTGCCATCAAATTTCAGAATTCCCCCTGGATCATTGGGGGTGATTTCAATTGTGTCATATATTCTATGGATAAAGTAGGAGGAAGAATGGTTAATGGATGCATGGTTGATGAGTTTAATGATTGCATTAATGCCAGCGCTCTCATTGAGCTTAAAACTGTTGATAACACTCTGAGTTGAACAATCGTAATATTGGGCAGCGGTGTATTACTGCCACTCTGGATAGATCTTTCTGCAATATTGCTTGGATGAATATCCTTCCATCTTCTTACTGCGAATACATTGATGGAGGCAATTGCGACCATTCCACCTTTATCATACACACTCATAGGCTAGTGGTACTGATCCTAAGCCGTTCAAATTTTTTAATGCCTGGCATCGCTGTCCTGAGTATGCTAATGTGTTGAAAGAAAATTGGCGCATCAGGGTCAATGGATGTCCCATGATACGTCTTGTTGCTAAGCTTAAGAATCTAAAAAAGGGGCTTAAGAGCTTTGGAGCTTCCTTAAGGGAGGCTAATGATGTGGCTAAAATTCGCTCTGAACTTGCCGATATTCAGAACAATCAACTTAAGATGAGTTCTTGTGTTGAGCTTCAAAGAAAAGAACGTTCCTTAATTAATCAGCTTGCTGAAGCCATTGATATTGAGGAATCCAATCTTAAGCAAAAAAGTAGACAAGATTGGCTGAGTCTTGGGGATCGTAATTCCTGGTTCTTTTATACTGCTATGATGACGAGACAAAGTCGCAACAATCTTGGCCATCTCATTTCTTTGGATGGTTCTCGCAACACCTCCATCGATAAACTGAAAGTTAAAGCTCCTGAATTTTATTCTAATCTTTATAATTAGGATGATTAGTGGAGAGTCTCTCCTTGCCTCACTACTAAAAGAGTCCTTACTAAGGAGGCTGCTGAGTGGGTTGAAAGACCGATTTTGGCTGAGGAGGTTAAAAATGCTGTTTTTCAGATTGGATTGGATAAGGCCCCCGGTCCTGATGGTTTCAATGGCTATTTTTATCAGAACTCGTGGGACACCATTGGGAATGATGTCACCATGGCTATTCTTAATTTTTTCAAATCTAGGAAGATATATCGTCAAGTCACTCATACCTTCTTAACTCTCATACCTAAGAACACCAATGCTTCTGGGCTCGGTGATTACAGGCCCATCGCCTGTTGTAATGTTTTGTATAAAATCATCAGTAAAATTCTATGCAATCGTCTGAAAAAAGCAGTTATTGAGCTCATATCGCCTAACCAGCCCGCCTTCCTTCAAGATCGTTTACTTGCTGATTGTGCCCTGCTTGCGCATGAACATATCAGGGACTTTAATAGTCCTATGGGTGCTGGGGCTTGCCTCAAATTAGACTTAAGGAAAGATTTTGATAGTGGTAATAGAGAATTTGTCTACTTCATGCTACACCAAATGGGGTTCAAGCATAAATTCATCAGTTGGGTGTGTGAATGCATCTCTACCCCATCCTTCTCTGTCATGATTAATGGGTCTCCATATGGTATGTTCCAATCCAATAGGGGGCTGAGGCAGGGAGAGCCCCTCTCCCCTTATCTCTTTGTGATTGTTATGGAAGCTTTCTCATTGCTTATGGCTAAGGCCAATGCCACCTGCAGTATTAAGCCTATGAAAAGAATTGGGGCAGTTACTCATCTTCTCTTCGCTGATGACTTGCTTGTTTTTTGTCGTGCTAATGAGGACTCCTTTAAGGGTTTGAGAGATCTTCTCACCATCTTCAAGTCCTATTCTGGGCTTGATGTAAACTTGAGCAAAAGTGCTGGCATATTTAGCAAGGGGGTCAGTGGTCCTGGTAGTCTTGCTGACATTTTGGGCATTAAGAGGGTGCAATCTCTATCTACATACTTGGGCCTTCCACTCTTTGCTAAGTATCCTAATGCCTCTATGTATGGCCGTCTGATTGATAGATGCAAGAGCAGGTTGCAGGGATAGTCTTCATCCTTATTATCTATTACTGGTCGTATTGAGCTTGTTAAATCTGTCATCTATGGCATGGTTGCCTTCTGGATGCAAGCCTTCCGTATCCCTAATTCTGTTTTTCACTCTTTTACTTCCATATGCAGAGGATTCATTTTGGGGAAAAATCATCTCTGGGCTTGGGATGACATATGTGTGCCTAAGCATGAAGGGGGAGTGGGTCTTAGAAGCTTTACTGATTTGAATAACGCCTACGACATTAAGATGACTTGGCGAATGCTTACTCTTGGGGGGATTTGGGCTGCATACATGAGGAAACATTATATGAGCAATACGGGGTTATTTCAGGCTAAGCCTCATCCTATGTAATCTGGCTCCTGGAAATTCATCTTGCATTGTCGCGAATTCACTAAGAAGCACACCCGACGCATTGTTAGAGATGGGGCTTCTACTTTCTTCTGGTTTGATAATTGGCTTCCCTGTGGACCTCTTATTGATAATTATGATGTTCCTGCTGGGGAGGAGAGGAAGATGGTCAGTGATTACTGGTCTACTGAGGGCTGGGTGGACATCAGTTCTCTTATTTCCGTGCGTCACATTATCAATATGGTGTCTTTGACTGCTGGCAATGACTCTTGGTCATGGGTTAATAAGTCTCCATCTCTTCACAATGCATGGAACAGCTTACGGGTTATAAAGCCCCTTTTCCCTTATTATAAAGTGGTCTGGTTCCAGGGGCATATCCCCAAGATGGCTATTACCTTATTACGAGCTTTCCACGGGAAACTTCTCACCTGTGATAAGATCGTACAATGGGGAGTGCTACTTCACCCTTCTGTGTCTTATATTCTGACAATATTCATGAAGATATTGATCATATATTCTTTAACTGCAATTATACAAACTACCTCTTTGCATGAGTTTTCTTAAAATGGGAATCACAACTACTTTGCCATCTTCCCTAGCAGGAATTGGTGATATCATACTTTCCCAGTTTCACTTAAAGAATAGCACGGGTAGGTTGGTCAGGACGGTCTTGGCTGTGATGAATTGGCACATCTGGAAAGAGCAAAATAGGAGAATTTTTGAGGGTACTAGTCAGATTCAGGCTCTTCTATTTGAGAACATCGCTGATGACATCAGAATTACCTTGAGGCATGTGGATTGGGACCAGAATGCTGTGGGCACTCCCCCTTCAAACTGAGGACTTCTTGACTAGGGCATATTGTCCATGTACTTTTGTTTTCTATTTTGGCTCTTCGGATAGCGGGAGGTGTTATGTATTGGTTGGGGTGTGGCGCCTGTGCCACTTTCCCATCATACAAGCATCCTTCTTCCATCCGGGAGAGTCTTGTATTTTTTCTTGTGATTCAATAAAGAAGCAAAGCATATTCTTCACAATATATATATATACTAGTCATACCTCGTGCCCGCGGGCATGGTTCAGTTAAGATTTTCTCCCGCGAAATTTTTGATCCCAAAAAATTATTTCCGCAGCCAAAATTTAAAAGAACAACAAATTAGCATAGAAATATTTAGCGGTGCGGAACAACAAATTCGACACGAGCGTCTTCGACGTGAAACAACTAATTCATCGTGGGCACCTTCGTCACGAAACTACAAAGTAGCGGAAAAAAATTTGGCGGGCACCCGCCTTCAGCGTGAAACAACAAATTAGCGGTAGAAAATTTAGCTGACGCAGGCCATTCAGTTGAACAAAAATTTACAAAACACCCAATCCAATGAAATGAAAAATGAAGATAGATTGTTGAACCAAAGAGCTGAACGCAAGAGCGCTCTGTCCTGGAGTAAAAACATGGTAACAATTGAGTTAACTCAATAAATAGAAGTGGTCTATAAGCAGAACAGTGCGAGAGTAGTAGTTAAGACAACATTTTTGTACATCGGCTTATAATATCACACAACCTAAACTATATGCTAAAAGAAAAAACCCTTAACTATGAACAAATATACACAAAAATACATTTTGGATTGAACCATGCAGTCCAACTTCAAAAACACCATCTCTCACCATCTCTAACACATGCATTTAAAACCAACAAAATTTACATATGAAGCTAGTGCCGTGTGTCTTGAAAATAAAAAATAAAATCATACATTAGAATAGAAAAATTAGAAACGAAGATATATCTAATTACTTTGTACAACTCACTTTTATTACCTTCATCATGTTTAAGCAGAAAACCTTTTCATCATCACATTATAAAAAGATGGCCTGTCAAGCTCAATCCAAAGTGGAGAGTTAATAGGATGAGCAATAACATAGATAAAGTATCAATCCAATATTCCAACATTCCAAGCTACAAAATTGGCAATTCATTTGAATAAAGTATCAATTCAGTAAATGTATGAATATTTTACCTCAATCCCTGTTACTTGGTAGAAATTTTCACATTCATAGCAGATGGAAATATCAAGTTTACTCCAATTGACTGTAAACTTGATTGTAAACTTGATAGAAATATTCAAAATAAAGTTCTCCCTGTTAAACAAAAATATCAAGTAATACTCAAAAATCATGTTAAACAAAAATATTGAGTAGTCAAAAATGAATTTCAGAATTTGAGTAGTTATTGAACTTCAATTTCAAATGCACAAATTCCATATCTGCCAAAATTTTAGAATTTCAAATTCCGTGAGAAATATTCCCAAAGTATACTCTTCTGAAATTTGAGATTTTAAGTACTCCCAAAGTATACTCTCATGAGTATATTTCTAAGCCATATTTCCATTTTGATAACTTGAGAAATTGAATACTCTTGAGAAATGATTTTCAGTACATATTTTTGAGAATTTCACATTCAGTACATATTTTTGAATGTACTCTTGAACTGAATGTACATAAAATTTTTGAATGTACTGAATGTACATATTTTTAAGTACATATTTCTGAGGAATTCTCAAGAGTACTCCTGAATGTACTGAATTTCACATTCAGTACAAATTCTAAGTACTCCTGAATATTTACATCACAATGAATGGGTTATCCTTGAGAATATCCTGATAACAATCAGTTTTTGAATTTGAAGATTTTTTAAGTACTCCTGTTATGGCTATCATTGTTAAGGCTATCAGGATATCATAACAATGATAGACATAACAATGATATTCATTGTTTTTTGAATATTTTTTAAGTACTCCTGTTATGGCTATCATTGTTTTGAATTTGAAGATTTTAAGTACTCCTGTTATGAATATCCTGATATCATTGTTATGGCTATCATTGTTATGAATATCCTGATTTTTTAAGTACATTGTTATCAGGATATCATTGTTATTTTGCACATGCATATAACAATCAATTTTTAAGTACTCCTGAATATTTACATGACAATGATAACCATTTCTTGAATTCCATGGGATATCCTGTCAAAAGTATCAGGATATCCTGTCAAATTCCAGGAATTGAATTCCATGGTATATTGCTAAGAATAAAGTTCTCAATCTGTCAAATTATCAGGATATCCTGTCAAATTCAATTCAAATTCAAATTCAAATTATCAGTTCTCAATCTCTTGAAATGATAATTCAGGATATCCAGTCAAAAAATTCAAAATTATTGGATAAACTTAAAATAGAAACCAACTCAAATTTGACTGGATAATTCACTCAAAAAATTTAAACTTGATAATTCAGGATATCAGTTCTCATATATTTTACAGTAATTAAGACAGGAATGAATGAAGATTATGTTCAAACTATCAGTTCTCAATTTGAATGAAGATGAATGAAGACAGTAATGAATGAAAATTATCAGTTCTCAATTTGAAGTGTATATCAAAAATTTATGTATTCACATATAGTCAAACTTAAAATATATGTTCAAACTTAACATATAAATTTTATGTTCAAACTTCAAACATAAAATTCAAACTTAAATTCAAAAAATTTATTCTCAAGTTTAAATTTATCTTTTACACTCAAATTCAGAAAAGCTGTAGTAACACCGAAAATTGATTCAAAAATTCAAACATAACACTTGAGAATCAAACATAACACTGTATCAAAAATTCAAACCCAAAATTTATCTCTTACACTTGAGAATCAAACATAACACTGTAAAAATTTAAATCCTCAGTAAGATGTTTATCTATGTAAAATTTATCTCTTACACTGAATAACAATGAATAAAAATGTTTGCAGTGTTATGAGCAAAAAATTGAAGTGTTATGAGCAAAAAATTGAAGTGTTATGAGTAAAATTTATCTCTTACACTGAATAACAATGAAGTTTATCTAGGTAAGATGTTTATCTATGTTTGCAGTGTTATGAGCAAAAATTGAAGTTTTATTACATAACCACTGCAAAAACAATAAATTGAAATTTAATACTCACATATTGACAGACCACCTATTTAGTTCTCCCATTAAGAATTACATTTGGGCACATAATTTGTCTTCAAAATATGTTATGCTTAGTATTTGCATATTTCATTTAATACTCAGCTAATTTGAAATTCATAATACTTAGCTAATTATGTATGCATTCAACATAATATTAAGAACTTCTTATTTCTCAGCTAATATTCTTAATTCTCAGTAAATACTAAGCTATTATGAACTTCAGCAATTTGCAAATACTAAAGCATAGCTGAAATTCTTAATATTTCATAGGTGAACATAGGTGAAAAGCACAGCTGAGTATTAAGAACAAAATAGCTATTTTGACATATTATTGTTATACTCAGTATTAAGAATGAAGAATAAAATAGCTATGTTGAATGAAGAACAAAATAGCTAGTAATAAGAACTTCAGCAAATACTCAGCAAATACTTATTAAATACTAAGCTATGTTGAATGAAATATGCAAATATTCTTAATACTCAGCTAATATAGTCAACTAAATGTTATGCTTAGTATTTGCTGAACTAAATGAAATTCTTAATTCTTAATACTTAATACTCAGCAACTGAATGTGAAGACATTTCAATTACTGAGTATTTGCATATTTGAAGACATTTCTCAGATTTGAATCCTGGCAATGCATTGTCCTGCTAATAGTTTCAAAATGGATAAGAGTTGTCCCACAAATAAAAGTTTCAAATTTCATTTTTGGGTGTCAAAATCAATTTCCAAGGATTACATCCAAGGCCAGCTCAATTTCAAAATAGCTTGCTGAAATATGGATATAATGAAATTTACATCAAGCTTGAGAACATTTGGCTGAAGGAAAATGTAAAAAAATTTGGTGTATTTTCAATAAGACAAAACAGTGTCCGGTAAATTAATCAACAACAAAGCTTGATGTCTTTTCAATAATACCTTGGCTTGAAAGCTTGATGTATGTTCAAAGCAAAGTGGTGTGATCTTCAGATTTTTGCAAAAGTTTCAGTAATTGCTATTGATTGTTGCAAAAGTTTCAAAGCACCGCCATGATTAATTTGTCATGTGAAATTTAAACCAAACTCATGTAAGTGCTATTGATTGTTCATGTAAATACATGTGCAATTTTGTAGTATCAATGCATGTATTTCAGTGCAATACATGTGATGCTTCAAGTAGCAAACTTGCAAAATCCATGATATTATCAGTAGCAATCAGGAAAATTGACAAAATTCAAAAAACATATACAAAAGGTGAATGTTGGTATATGAATGTTGGTATATGAATGATATTAAAAACATATACAAAAGTATATGTTGAAAGATATTAGAATCATATTATAAATTTCATTGCAACTTCATATGCAGAGCTTCCCACTTGGGTTTATCTTTCAACATAGACTTTCAACTATTTTAATTTCAGAGCTTAGAGCTTAGCCATTCATATATCAACTTCATAGACAAAAATTTCAGAGTCTATATATAAAAGGAAACAAAATTCAAAAAAAAATTTATATTTGAATTTCAGGGAATAAAATTTGTACATTTGAATTTCAGGGACTAAAATTTCAAAAGTCTATGTTGAATGTTGCCAATCTTAGTCCAATCTTAAAATTTTAGCCACATGACAAAAGTATAGTGTGAAATGAAATCATTTAGACACAGGACAAAAGTATGAGTGAATGTGATTTGTTTTCATTTAGCTAAAAAAGGAAATGAGTCCATTGATAATCATTTAGCCACAGGACTGAAAAAAGGAAAGGTTTGCTATCTAATGGACTCATATTTTTTGCTATCTAATTCATGGACTGGCAAAAACAAAAAAGATTTTCATTGGAATCATATTTTTGCATGGACTGGTTTGATCAAGGATTTTTTGCTTGATTTTTTGCTTGACCATCAAAATTGGCTATCTGAATGATTCAGATTGCCAATTCATTCAGATTGGCTATCTGAATGATTGGTTTGATCAAGGATTTTTTGCTTGTTGGCCAATCATTGGCTATCATTCAGATAACCAGTTTTTCTTGATTTGCTATCTGAATTTGTGGATATCTGAATGATTGACAATCCTTGATCATTCATGATTGACAATCCTTGATCCAAATGAGTGAATGCTATATGATCAAATTTTTGGCTATCTGAATTCCAATTTTTGGCTATAGCCAAAAAATTCCAATTTTTGGCTATAGCCAAAAAATTCCAATTTTTGGCTATCTGAATGATTGACAATCCTTGATCAAGCCAATTCTGATGGTCAATCATTCAGATAGCAAATTAAGCAAAAAAATTCCAATGAATTGGCTATCTGAATGATTGGCTATCCAAATTCCACAAAATCAAGCAGATCAAATTGGCTATCTGAATGATTTTTTGCTTGATGGCAAAAGCAAAAATGATTTTTTCCTTGAGCAAAAATAATTTTCATTGGAATCATATTCCTTGAGCAAAAGCAAAAATCTCATCCTCATTTTTTTCCTATTTTTTTCCTTGATCAATTTTATATGGATATGAAAAGGTTGCCAAATTTTTGGACCTCATTTGAATAGCCATATGTGTAACTGTTAAAAAATAATTTTTATACCAAATTTCCATACAAATTTGAATAAGGACTGAATATGTCCATACAAATTTCCAGTCCTTATACAAACTGAATATGTCAAATGAGGACTGAATAGAAATTTGAATAGAAATTTGTATGGACAGTTTGTACATACAAATTTGAATAGAAATTTGAATAGAAATTTGTATGGACTGAATACAAATTTCCATACAACTGTCAAATGAGGACAGTTTGTATATGGACATATTCAGTCCTTATTCAAATGAGGACCGAATATGGACATACAAATTTGTATACAAACTCGAAATTTGTATGTCCATATACAAACTGACATATTCAGTTTGTAACTGAATTTGAATAAGGACTGAATAGAAATTTAAATAAGGACTGAATATGTCCATACAAAAATATTTGCTATCTAATTTGAAAATAGGAAAAAAATGTTTGCTATCCATATAAAATTTAAGCTAACATTTATGGACATCCAACATGTAAATGATTTCATGTAAACAGGACATCAAACATTTATATGAAAACAAATTTACATGTTTGCTATGAAATTTTTTTATATGATGTCCATATATGGACATCCATTTGTTTGCAAACATTTATATGAATTTGATCTGGACAGCCAATTTTATATAAAATACATGACAGCCAATTTGATCATATGGATGTCATGTATGCTATCATTCACTCATATATGGATGTCCTGTGTCAAATTTGATCATATAGGATAGCATTCACTCATATGGATGTCCTGTATGCTATCATTCACTCATCATTCACTCATACAGGACAGCATTCACCCTTATATCATTCACTCATACAGGACAGGACATCCATATAAAATTTGATCATATAGCATTCACCCATATATCATTCACTCATCATTCACTCATACATCCATACAGGACATCCATATACTTTTATATAAAATCCATATGATCAAATTGGCTGTCCATATATGGGTAGCATACAGGACAACAAGACAGCCATATAAAATTTTTATATAAATTTACATGATCAAACAGGACATTTATATGAAAAAATTTTGTTTGCAAACAGGACATCCATATATGGATAGCAAACAGGACATCAAACGTTTATATGAAATTTACATGTTTGCTATGAAAAAAATGTTTCCAGTAGCAAACAGGAAATTTGATCAAAAATTTTTCATTGCTACAAATAGGAAAAAAATGTTTGCTACTCAAATAATATGCTAAACCCAACATTCAAACGTAACGTGATTTTGCAAGTTTTTAGTTTTTAGTTTGATACTTGATAACAATGCATATTATCATTTGATAACAATGCATACTTGATAAAAATCCATTAAATTGAACTTGCAGGATCCTGGATGAAATTGACTGAAAATTGACTAAAAATCCATTAAATTGAACTTGCAGTTTGATACTTGATAACAATGCATATTATCACTCTATACAACCCAACATTCTTTTTAACAAACATTGACTGAAAATTGACTGAAAGACAAAATTGAAACCTGAATGAAATTTTTAAACCAACAAAAAACTAAAAACTTGCAACTGCCATAACTGCCAAGCCATAACTAAAGCTAACCATGGGGTAGATGGAAACTTGAATGTGAGAGTTTTAAGCTCTGCAATGAAGTCCTGAATGATGGCCTGAACTTGGTACTGATAATAAAACTTGCAACTGAGATGGGGGCTCAACCTGAATGTGAGAGTTTTAAGCTGAGTTGCTTGAGCTTGGTACTGATAATAAAACTTGCAACTTGGCTAAAAAATCTAACAAAAATGGATATAATAAAATTGAAACCTGAATGAAGGCCTGAACTTGCTCTTCGTTGCTTGAGCTTGCAGATGGGGGCTCTTCGTTGTTCTTCGTTGCTCTTCTTGCTCTTCTTGCTTGTGGAGCTGACTGGTGAGAAGAGGGTAAAATTCTCATCTTCGTTTCATATACAACGAAAACCCACATGGGCGATGTGATCAGTGATGGGATCAAAAAGTTTTCCCTCCTCTAATTCCCTCCACCCTCAAAGTGTATGAGAGAAAGTATGAGTTCAAACGTAAAAAATTTTGATTTCAGACCCAAAGCTTAACGTGATTTCAGTGATGGGCGATGTGACCAGGATGTGATTAAAAATGTTTCCCTCCACACCTCAAAGCTTAACGTGATTTCAAATGTAAAACACATTTCAATTTTACACTTATTTCAATTACACACTAATATACAAAATCTCATAACCAATTTCTCATATCTCAATTTCTCAAATCCCTATACACAATCTATATAAACAACACACCCAATTACATATAACCAAACTCTCTTATCCATTATCTCTTAACCAATTTCTCTTATACAACAATACACATACCCAATTCTCCTCATAACCAAAATCTCTTATCCAAAAACTCTTATCCAATTTCTCTTGATAACATCCCTGTTTTATTATATATATATATATATATATATATATATATATATATATATATATATATATGGAAGGTTAGAGTGTAGCTTTATTAATGTAATATACAAAATACAATTTACCGGAAGCTTATAAAATATAGGAATTACAGAGAGGGGATAGGGCACAGGCGCCGTCACCTTCCACTATAACTCCCATCATCTAAAAGCAATCTACGGGAAACAAAAGCTACCATACAAGGAGAAACCTAAAAAACACAACTGAAGTCCCATCTCTCCATGGCAAGAGTGGCCTTAGAAGAATCAGGGTCGTGATTCCGCAGGATAACTCTGATATCGGATGCCATTTCTTCAAATAGTGTTGTCTTCTGCTTTTTAGTGCTGTTAAATATTCTACTATTCCTTTCTTTCCAAATATACCACACCATACCCGCAAGAATCGTCTTCGCTAAAACACTTAAAGTATCCTTTCTACCAAAATTCGACAAGAAGTAGTCCCCCACCTTAGGAAGCCTAGGTTCAATGGGGTCTGATACACCCAGCTTAAGTAGGCTTCTCAAGAGAATATACTTGGTATAGTCACATTCAAAGAAAAGGTGGGTAATAGTTTCCGGAATTCCCGAATCACAAAGGACACAATTTGAATCAGTGCTACCCCCCAATGTTGTAACTTATCCTTTGTAAGGAGTTTGTCACGGAAAGATCTGAGAAGCGTTAATGACATCTTAGGCACGTAGTGATTATACCAAACCAGCTTGGTATACCGAAAGAGAGTCCCCCGCCTCCTTGCCCCTTCCCAAGCTTCCGAGAATTTGAAGGAGGGGCTCGGTGCACATCTCCACACATCAAGGCCGGATGTTGGAGTAACTTGCTGTAGCAGATGCAAGATGGGGCCAATTACCGGATCAGAACTCCACACACCCGATTCCCAGTAGTCAGACACTCTACAGTTGTATGCATCATGTGGTACCTCATGAGATTCATTTAATGGACCACTAGGAAGCCAAAAATCGTGCCAAAAAAGAGTTGAAGAGCCATCCCCAATTTGCCTTTTAATCAGATGCTTGGAGAAACGTCTACAATGTAACAAAAATTTCCATGTACCAGAATGTAGGGGACTTGCCTTGGTGGAGAAGAAGTTACTAGAGTCCACATACTTATTTCTCATATAGGAAGCCCAAAGACCATCAGTTGCAAGCAAGCGCCATGTCAGCTTCACTCCCGCAGCCATGTTAAGATCATAGAGTGATCTCAACCCCACACCCCCTTCCTCCTTAGGAGTACAAAAATCTAGCCAAGCCCATATATGTGAAGAGCCCCATATAAATTTCCTACAAGTAGACGTGATAGAACACAATACCGTTTTTGGAATACGGTAGGCTTGCATCCAAAAATTAAGCATACCAAAAATAACCGTTCTAACAAGTTCAATCCGACCTGTAATGGATAAAAGAGAAGACGTCCAGCCCATAAGTCTCTTCTTGCATTTGTCAATCAGCCTATTGTACATGGAGGGCTTCGGGTAGTTTGGGGAAAGAGGCAAACCAAGGTATGTATTGATTGTTGTACCCAATTTGATCCCTAAAAGATTAGCCAAACTCAACGGGTCCTTAGTTCCTTTGCTGAATATAGAGAAACTTTTATCCCAATTTACCTCCAGACCAGTGAGGTTATAGAAGTCCTCCAACAAGGATTTAACACCATTGAAAGACTGCTTGTTTGCTATACAAAAAAGGAGGAGATCATTTGCAAACAGTAGGTGAGATATAGACCCAGACCGTCTCATAGGATGGATGAGACGTTGCGAAATAGATTTTTCAGCCAATAAAGAAAACACTTCCATAGTAATGACAAATAGAAAAGGGGAAAGAGGGTCGCCTTGTCTAATGCCCCTGTTTCCTTCAAAATACCCCACGGGAGACCCAGTTATCATTACCGAAAAGGTAGGGGAAGAAATACATTCCTTAACCCACCATATAAATCTCCTGCCAAAACCCATGCGTTGCAAACTGTAGTAAATAAATTCACGGTTGATACTATCGAAAGCTTTCCGTAAATCCAATTTTAGGCAAGCTCTGGATCCCATAGGATTACTAAAATCACGGATATGCTCATGGGCTAAAAGAGCACTATCCGCCAATAATCTCCCTTTAAGAAATGCGGACTGGTTTGGAGAGATAAGTTCATGCACAACAACTTTCAATCTTGTGCAAATAATTTTACTAATAACCTTGTAAATAACATTGCAACAAGCAATCGGTCTATAATCTCTCAAGCTAGAGGAAGTAGAACTTTTAGGCACTAAAGTAAGATTGGTGTGATTTAAAGGATGCATGAGGGAACCAGAGCGGAAAAATGATTGAATGGCATCAGTTAAATCCATACCTAAAGTGTCCCATCCTTGCTGGAAAAAGTATCAATTGAAGCCATCCGACCCAGGAGATTTATCCACCCATATTTGGAAAACCGCTTCCTTGATTTCATCATTTGAAACCATCATTTCAAGCCAAATAGCCGCCTCAGATGTCACAATGCGATGGGGGACCAACTTAGGAAAGACATTCCAGTAGCAAGATTGAGTATAAAGGTCCTTGAAGAAGTCCACCGCATTATTCCGTAAGTCCTCTAAGGAGTTGAAGAGATTCCCATCAGCCGCAACTAAATGCCCAAGATTATTCTGATTTTGCAGTGCCTTCATCGTCATATAGAAGAATGTAGAGTTACAACCTCCCAGACTAAGCCAATCTTGTCTGCTCTTCTTTCTCAGCATATCTTCTTCAAGTCCAATAAGATTTGCAAGATTAATAGACATATCGCGTTCCCGGTGTTGCAAAACCACATCAGAG
Source organism: Scilla litardierei (assembly GCA_030789695.1). Classification (NCBI taxonomy): domain Eukaryota; kingdom Viridiplantae; phylum Streptophyta; class Magnoliopsida; order Asparagales; family Asparagaceae; genus Scilla; species Scilla litardierei. Next base: position 107,551,815 of record CM061142.1, read on the forward strand.
TGCAAGTCTGGATGTCTACGCAACTCCTGAAGATTATCTTTGCAGACCAATATGGCATTGTCAAACTTCTGTTTATTTGCCCAACTCCTAAGAGTAGATTTTGAGTTTTTAAGCTTGGCATAGAATCTGAACATAGATGAACCTTTCGCATGAAAGTTCCACATTGATTCCAACAATTCAGTGTACCCAGGCATCTTGACCCATGCATTAAAAAATCTGAAGGGCTTAGGAAACGAGCATACCTTAGAATGCAATTTGATTAGCATGGGCGAGTGGTCACTTGTGAGGGGGTCCAAGTACTCCACGAATGTTTCTGGTAATAAATCAAGCCACCTCTGATTACATACAGTTCTATCCAGCTTAGCCGTTATACGCCTAGTTCCAACCCTTCGATTACACCAACTCATCTGAAGTGCCACACTTTTAATATCAGTTAGCCCACATTTGGACAAACATTCATTGAACTCATCCATTATTTTCAAATCATACCGACGCCCTCCTTCCTTCTCCCTCGAATATCTATTGCAGTTAAAGTCCCCTCCAATAAGCCATACCGCCCCTGCATGAAGCACTGCATCAGCTTCTAGTGAATCCCAAAGTTGGCATCGTTCACTCCGTAAATTAGACCCATAAACTCCAGTTATAACAACAGTGAGCCCCCCTCCATTGCTGCATCTTAAGGTAATGTGTTGACTAGAGGTGGATTGGACCCCAGCTTGCCAGACTTCGCAATCCAAGCCCATTAAAATTCGGCCACCAGAATGTAAAGGGAAATTATCAAGCCAAATCCAATTCTTGGGGAGGCAAGTTCTCCAATTATTACTGCCCATTTTCAGCTTGGTTTCAAGCAAGATAACTACTGAGGGGCGAATCTTCTTGAGTCTGTCACGAAGGTCTCTCCACCTAATGGTGTTGTTAAGACCCCGTGTATTCCAAACGAAGATACTCATTAATTAACAGTTTGGTCTGGCTTCCCCGAAGCCCCCCTCGCGGATACGCCTGCTTCTCCTGGAGCCTCCTACAGATGCCTGCTGATTCGCTACCTTTTGTGATACCAGGTCCTTGCTAACACCAATTGCTAACTCCTCCTCCCATTCCGGGTTCACTGCAGTTAAGATATCAGGTAGGGTCATGTTCTCAGGGCCTTGGGGAGGACATTCAGAAGTAGAGTTACTCTCAGGCATGCGAGGGAGAGGTGCAGGCTGACACACAACCGCCGATTCAGGAGCAGGCACCACCGCCGGTACAGGAGCAGGGTGACACACAACCGTCGGTACAGGAGCAGGGAACTCCTCATCAGCCGCAGGGCAGTGAGACTCTAAGAAAGGGGCTTTAGGTGAACCTCCAGGAGACAGACCTGGCACCAAACAATGCTGAACAGCATGCACATTTGTGTTTCTCAATTGAATAGTCATTCCCTCAGCATTAGTTTCTCCCATAGGAACAATCAGTTCCTCAGAAATAGAAGTAGCAGAAGATTGGGCCAGACCCTGTTGAATGCTACCAGACAAATGATCAACCATCTCCTCAGTAGCCGGAAGAATAATAGATTCCTCCCGTTGATCCCCCATGACCGAGACTATGTGTGAACAGGACCCCTTCTCCAGCACCGGGATCACAATCTCATCACCCGCTAATTGTTGATCCCCAATGACCGTGGCAATCCCCTTCCCCTTGACGTTAGCTACAGAGTCACCACCTGAGATATTTTGGATTGAAGGGGGCTTCATCATATCAGGACATTGCTTATCTGTATGCCTGAAGCAAATACAATTACTGCATCTTGGGGGTTCTCCTTCTACCTGAACTCCAATGGTAATGGGTGCACCCCCTTCAGGCTCAACAATTACTTGTTACGGGATATGTTTCTTAGCGCTCACATCGACAAGGCAACGGGCAAAAGAGATGCGCTCTTTCTTGGCGGTAAGCCTATCCAAGCATATAGGTTTTCCTAATAATGAAGCAATAACATTTAGAATTTCAAGCGTCCACATTCCAAGAGGAACACCATGAAGTTGCACCCAAACGGGGACCGAAGATAGGTTATCCCTTTCATGTTTGAGAGAAGGAGTCCATTGCTGAAGAACAACCAGACGCCCATCAAACATCCACGGCCCCCCATGAAGGATTCTTTGACATTCTCCCCCATCCTCAAATTTGAAGTAAAAGAATCCATTTTCCTGAATATAAATATGAATCCCTCGTTTGATGTTCCACAATCTATCCACCCACGCCCGAATCTGTCGATAGTAGGGGACATCACCCAATACATACCCAACAATAGTATTCTTCCATTGCTCGGCCCCTTTCAACATCAAAGTTGTAGACACCCATCCAGTTTCTGATCCATCCTCTTTCACAATGGGAGGAACAAACGTCATTGCCATGTTAGAATCATACATTGCTTAGCCAACGTGGTATCAATGGTGATATTAGATTTGGGTCTCACAGGCAATCTAACAGGCACATGGCGTGCACCATCGATATTCTCAAAGTTATTAACTGAAGCATGGGGATTACCTCTGCCACGAGGAGGATGATTCTTCAAGCTCAGATTACCTTTCGCAGAATACCCTTTGCCTCCCACAAACCTATTCCCTACGCCACCCCCTCAAGATCTAGCAACCATCTTCCGCCTGGAGACCACCTGCCAACCATCCAAGTTGTCCTTCACAGGATCAAGAGAGCCAGTCCCATTGAAATCCCGTCTAAGATCCGATCCCACAGGACCGAGCCCTCCCTTCACTGAGGGCATCCCACCGCCACCTGCCAAACCTGGCAGACGCCCGTCGCTGAGAGGACCAGAATCACGTACTCCAGTAAACCCCGAGCCACGCCCATTCTCTAAAGGAGCCCGCCGCCAAGAAGGCCTTCGTCACCGGCGACTCCCCTCAGATTGACAAGATCTCCCCGATCGCCAGCTCCCGAATTTTCGCTCATCTCTCAGAATATGCTAATATTATATATATATATATATATATATATATATATATATATATATATATATATATATGGAAAAGGGGGATCTAAGGTGCCTCCTTAGATGAAAATCTAAGGAGGCGCCCTCATTTCCCCCTATCTCCTACAATTTTTTAGGAAAAAAAATTTCATGGGGTTATTGTTCACATCATAAATGATCAACATACCAAATTTTAAGGGATTCCAATACTTTTTGAGCCACCATCTACCCCTTTCAACTTCAACGATCGAAAAACGTGGTGAAAAACCCACGAAGTTGCAAGGGGTAGATGTGGGCTCAAAAAGTATTAGAATCTCTTGAAATTTGGTATGTTGATCATCCATAAGGTGAACAATAAACCCATGAAAAGAATTTCAAAAAAAATGTGTGAGATGGGGGAAATGGGGGTGCCTCCTTAGATTGAATCTAAGGAGGCACCTTAGGATCCCTTTACCATATATATATATATTCCATCCTATTCCATCCTCTGTCCTGGTTGTTCTGGATAGTGGTGTTAAAGTTAATATTGAAGTAAAGATCGAAGGAGAGCCTCCCAGATGTTCTCATTGTGTCTGTTTTGGCCATTCAGATTCTCAATGCCCTGATAAAATAAAGCTCCCTTCAATCCAAGAGACAAACACAGGGGGAGTTCATGTACAGTCCAAAGGTAAGGAAGTGAATTTCGGCCATGCTATAAACAACAGTTATATCGTTACTACTGGGAAGGGGGAGAGCTCAATTTCACATTCAGGAGGAGCTCAACGGGTCTCTGTTAACAATGGGGTCTCTAATCCCATTCTGACAAAGCTGGATAACATCATTTCGGGGGCATCCACTGGGGGGCCCTCGCACACTACAAGCCCTGGGAGGCCCTCGGAGATTCTAAATATAGAGGATGAATCTTTGGTGGAGAAGCTGGCATGCTCTGGGTTTCCCTCAGACACTATCAGCAATGGGAGCACCTCGGACACTCATACGGATGGATCTATGGGGGAGGAGCTTACGGCTACTATGCTAAATGTTTCTCGGCTGCCACCAACGTCCATGGCTGCTAGTCCTGATGTAGCAACTGGTCCTGCAATTGATAAGCCAGCAACAACTACGACGGCGCCTTCTAATCTCGAATGCCTGTTGTCCCACAGCTATACAACTGACTCTACTAAAGTTAATGCTGGGGAGGATCAACTGAGTTCTTCTCAGGGATTTGTGCCGCAGGCACCTCATGATACTCCTATGAATGGCCCGTCTACTATGATAAATCCTGAATGGGAAGCGGACGCCATAGATGCTACTGTTATTTTGGATGGCAAAGGAAATAACAAAACCAATGAACCTACTCCACAAGAAGCAAACGCGGGAAATACTCGTAGAAGCTTGAGAATAAGGGACGTGGCTTCGGGGAAGCCTACAAAAGGTCAGTAATTAAATGAGCATCTTCAAATGGAACACACGAGGTCTTAATAATGTAGTGAGAAGGTGAGACCTCCGTGATAGACTCAAAATTATTAAACCATCTTTGGTCATTCTTGTTGAGACTAAGTTGAAGGAAGGGGGTAATAAATGGTGATCTAGTTTTCCTAAAGATTGGCTATTGATTGATAATTTTACTCATCATTCGGGAGGAATAATTTTAATAGGGTTGGATAGTCAGTGGCAAGCAACTACTCTCTCTGCATCTGGCCAACACATTACTCTGAAATGTACTAATACGGGCGGCCTATCTGTTATTATATCCGGGGTGTATGGCTCTAATAGAATGAGCGAGAGACTCCAGCTTTGGGAGTCCCTTGAAGCAGATGCAGCACATATTCATGGAGAAGCTTGGATTGTCGGGGGGGACTTCAACTGCATCAGGTTCTCCAATGAAAAATTGGGCGGTAGGCGTTGTGATCCCAAACCGTTGCATGATTTTAATGAATGCGTGAGCAATTGTGGGCTTGGTGACATGAAGAGTGTGGGTAACTCTTTTAGCTGGTGTAATCAAAGACTGGGGGTTGCGAGAATTTCAGCAAGGTTGGATAGGGCGCTATGTAATTCTCGTTGGCTAGAGGTACTTCCATACTCGTTTGTTCAATACTTGGAATCTTTTACCAGCGATCATAAACCAATGCTACTCATGCTTTATCCCAAAGTGGCCTCCCTACCAAAAGCGTTTAAGTTCTTCAACGCTTGGACAAATCTTCCTGGCTATCAAGAGCTTCTGGCGGGAGCTTGGAACTATCCGGTTGCTGGTACCCCAATGCACAGGTTATTCACTCGGTTGCGGCACCTGAAGCCAATTCTTAGACGCTGGGCTCATGACTATAATGTTCTTAAGGCTACTAATACCTGTAGGGGGGAGCTTCAAGAGGTTAGGGACAATCCAAGATTAAACTATGACATTCAGCTTCAGGTAGCTGAACGCAATCTTGCTAAAAAATTGTCTACAATGATTGCCCTGGAGGAGGACATGCTGCGCCAGAAGATCCGTCAGGATTGGCTTGCTCTGGGAGACAAGAACTCTCGCTTCTTCTACACTTCTATCAATGCTCGCCATTGCCATAACAACCTGAATCACCTTTCAGCAAATGGAAGTATTATCAACCCTCATGAGACTATTAGGTCGGAAGCCCCAAAATTCTATGCAAATCTTTATACTCAGGTTGACTATTGGAATGTCTTCCCCAGAATGGTTCCCAAAAGAATTGTTACCCCAGAGGCTGTGATCTGGCTTGAGCGGAAAGTTTCTTGTGAGGAGATTAAGGAGGCGATCTTCCAAATATGGGTGGCTAAATCCCCTGGTCCCGATGGATTTAACAGCCAGTTCTTCCAACATGGGTGGAGCACAGTAGGTAATGATGTTTCTGCTGCAATCCACTCCTTTTTCCTATCTGGCGAGCTTATGCATCCTATAAATCATACTAATCTTACTCTTATCCCAAAAAATGCAAATGCTTCTAGTCTTGGTGATTATAGGCCAATAGCTTCCTGCAATGTTATATATAAAGCTATCAGTAAGATTTTATGTAACAGGCTGAAAAATGTAATCCATGATTTAATCTCGCCAAACCAATCCGCTTTCTTAAAAGGGAGGCTTTTGTCGGATTGTGCTCTTTTGGCTCATGAGCAAATCAGGGACTTTAGCAACCCGATGGGTGCCAGGGCATGCTTAAAACTGGATTTACGGAAGGCATTTGATAGTGTCAATCGGGAGTTCATCTTCTACATTCTTCACAGGATGGGTTTTGGTCGCCGATTTATATCGTGGATCCAGGCATGTATTTCCACCCCTACTTACTCAGTTATGATAAATGGATCTCCTGCTGGTTATTTTGAGGGAAACAGGGGTATCAGACAGGGTGACCCACTTTCGCCTTTTCTTTTTGTGATTTGCATGGAAGCTTTCTCCCTGTTGATGGACAAAGCAATCTCTCAGGGCATTATTCATCCCATGAAGCGATCTGGAACTATATCGCATTTACTCTTCGCTGATGATTTGCTTCTTTTCTGCAGAGCGAATAAGCACTCTTTTCATGGGTTGTCCTCGATACTGGATGAGTTCAATAATTTTACTGGTTTGAATATTAATTGGGATAAAAGTACTGTTATATTCAGTAAAGGTACTAGGCACCCATCGGAGTTGGCCAACCAGTTGGGCATTAGGCTTGGAACCTCTTTTTCTACATATCTGGGTCTGCCACTATCCTCAAAGTATCCTAAAGCAGCTATGTATAGCAGATTGGTTGACAAGTGTAAGAAGCGGTTAACTAGTTGGACATCTACTTTGCTATCAATCTCGGGGCGAATTGAGCTTGTCAGAACAGTAATATATGGAATGCTCAACTTCTGGCTACAGGTATACCAAATCCCAAAATCTATTCTAAAGACCATTACTTCGGCCTGTAGGAAGTTTATATGGGGATCTTCGCATATATGGGCTTGGAAGGACATTTGCACCCCTAAAGAGGAGGGTGGAGTGGGGCTACGGCTTCTTCCGGATCTAAATCTAGCGGCGGGAGTGAGACTAACATGGCGCCTTCTTACTGACAACGGTCTACGGGCGAACTTTATGAGACACCACTACATAGACTCAGCTCGCTTCTATGGTGCAAATCCCAAGCCTACCCAGTCTGGCACCTGGAAATTCATGCTTCACTGTAGGAGATACTCCATCCACTTAATCAAAAGACAAGTTCATGATGGTTCTTCGACTTTATTTTGGCAAGATAACTGGTTGCCAAATGGCCCACTTAGAGACACTCACGATGTCCCTGAGGAGATATCACTACGGACAGTGGCAGATTATTGGGATGGTTATAGCTGGAAACAAGACACAACCATTGATTCCTTGCGGCCTACTCTCCAAAGTATTACTCTTGTACCGGGAGCTGATACTTGGATTTGGGCGGCAGGTTCAGACTTTAAATTTTCAACGGCCTGGGATGGTATCAGATCAAGAGGGTAAAAATTTCCTTATGTGAAAATTATTTGGTTTAAGAACAATGTCACTAAGATGTCTCTCACCACCCTGAGAGCATTCCTTGGGAAGCTTCAAACCAAAAGCACACTATCGGCCTGGGCTCCTTTGGTGGATTCGGCTTGCACACTTTGTGATGCGGGCTCAGCTGAGGATGTTCACCACTTGTTCTTCGAATGTAATTACACCAGTTACATACTAAAAAGGAGTCTTCTTAAGCTAGGAGTGACTAGCCATATAGACCCTCAGATCAACAAGGTTGGTGACTATTACCTTGCTCATTATGCCAAGAATGACCCACTCAGCACTTTAGCAAAAACAGTTCTCTGCACTATGATCTGGCATATATGGAAGGAAAGGAATAGAAGAATTTTTGAAGCTACCAGACGGCCGATGACCACATTATTTGAGAATATTGCTTCGGACGTGAGAACCATTCTGGTGAATCTGCTCCCTGAAAGTCAAGAAGAAAAATTAGCGATGGAAAGATGGGACTTTGATGATTGATAAAGTCCACTTTCTACTGTATATATTGTGTGGATAGGATTGATGGACTAGGCAGTAGAGGGTGACGGCGCCTGTGCCCTATCCCCTCTCTGTTTCTGGCCCTCATTTTGTATCTACACTTGTTCATACTCAATAAAGATAGCTCTAACTTTCCTATATATATATATATATATATATATATATATATATATATATATATATATATATATATATAGGTAGAGTGTTCCTAGTGTGACTCCTTAGATTGAATCAGAGGAGTCGCCCCCATTTTCTTCCATCTCCCACAATTTTTTTGGATTTTATTTTTCATAGGATTGTTGGTCACATCATGTATGATTAACATACCAAAAATCAAGTCATTCCAATACTTTAAAAGCCCCATCTACCCCTTGCAACTTTATAGGTTTTTCAGCACGTTTTCAGACCGTTGAAGTTGCAAGGGGTAGATGGAGGCTTTTAAAGTATTGGAATGACTTGATTTTTGGTATGTTGATCATCCATGATTTGACCAACAATCCTATGAAAAATAAAATCCAAAAAAATTGTGGGAGATGGGAGAAAATGGGGGCGACTCCTTAGATTTAATCTAAGGAGTCACCCTAAGAACACTTTACCACATATATATATCTATGCGGGTGAGCGACTACTGGATAGAGGGAGGCTGGGCCAATGATTCGGCTATCTCCCATATTAGGCCATTACTCCATCAAATCAAGTTAACTACAGGCATGGATGAATGGACTTGGGCGGCCAGTGGGGTTTTCACGTTTAGAGCGGCGTGAGAGGGGACTCGGCAGGTAGGACAACCATTTCCTTACTACAAGCTGGTATGGTTCAAACATCATGTTCCCAATTTTAGCCTAACCTTACTAAGAGCATTTAGAGGGAAGCTGGCTACTACACATCTAATGCAGAAATGGAGGCCGGATATTGATACTGGTTGCATTCTATGTGGAAGTGGTGAAGTTGAAACCATTGAGCATCTATTTTTCCAATGTGAATATTCTAAATACATTCTGTGTAGGATTCTTCTCAAACTGGGCATTCCAGTAGCTATTGAACCGCTTCTCCTCAAAGTGGGTGACTTCTTTTTGTCAAGATTTGAGAAGAATGAGGCCATGGGCATACTGGTGAGGACTGTGCTCTCAGTTATGGTGTGGCATATTTGGAAGGAAAGGAACGAAAGGATCTTTGAGGGGAACATGAAGCCTAAGACTGTCCTATTTGAAAATATTGCACTAGCAGTTAGAGATACTCTCCGCAGCCTTGAAGCTGATTCTCATGAGGCTAAGCAATGCATGGACAATTGGGAATTTAGAGATACTGGTTAGCTGTATTTGAGAGATAGAGTCTCTAGTTTTTGTTATCTACTTTGGGCAGATTTGGGTGTGGGAGACTGCTGGTAGTGGGTGACGGCGCTTGTGCCCTCTCCCCACTCCTTCAATCTCTCTACCTGTGATCTGCCAGTTGTATTTTTGTACACTACTGTTATTAATAAAGATGAACACTATTCTTCCATATATATATACATATATATATATATATATATATATATATATATATATATATATATATATAAAATAAAACAGTGATGTTATCAAGAGAAATTGGATAAGAGTTGTTGGATAAGAGATTTTGGTTAAGAGAATATGGATAAGAGAATTTGGATAAGAGATAAAAGAATTTGGGTGATTGGGTATGTTAGTTAATACATTTTGTTGTATATGAGAAATGAGAAATTGGGATATGAGAAATTTGGGTTATGTAATAGGACAAACATATATGATTACTAGGACAAACTTTTAATTTGAGTGGAAATATTTTAGGTGGGATCTTTTGAAATTTGAAATTATTCAAATTTTTAGTTGATATGTTAAAACTTTGGGGGGAAAAATCTTTGGGCCACAACAGCTTTAGGGGCAAGGGGGAAAGCTTTGGGGGGGAAACAAATCTGACCTCGGCTACCCAACCTCGCAGACCCACCAACTCGCGCAGCCCAAAATCGCAGGTGCTCCTTGTGCTCCAAGGCCGAGACACCCTCATCAACAACCATCACAAGCTTCTGCTTCTCTCATCCATGGTGGTATCTCCCCTCAAATCTTTAGCAGTAGCAGCAACAACATCAACGAGACCATCTTCAGCAACCCCAAGATCTTCATTCTCATTGCAAGATCTTCAATCTCATCTGCCAGCCATAAGAGCATCTACTTCATCTCCCGTCGCAGGTAACCTCTTCTTCTAGATCTGCTATCATCTTCTTTCCTTCTGAGTTCTTCAATCTCATTGCAAGTTCTTTGTTTTCTCCGTCCGAGTTGTCGCAGCAAGCAAAGTGTCGATTTGATCTTTGTTCTCAGCCAGCAAGGTGTCGATTTGATCTTTTGATCTTTGTTCTCAGCCATCAAGGTGCCGAATTGTCACAGGTAACCTCAATAGCACTTTGTTAACATCTTCAAGGTGTCGATTTGAACAATTTGACCTGTGATTTCATTAGCATTTCATTACACTTTAACCTGTGATTTCATTGCAATTGGGAGCATCTGTTTCAATTGGGAGAATCCGTTTCAATTGGGAGCATCCTGTTAAAAGCTACAAATTAGCTATTTTAATTGGGTCAATTTCTAGATAGGGTCAATTGCTACGAAAGAACATAAAGGGTCAATTGCACTTTGACCTGTGACTTCATTAGCTATTTTAGTCTAACTTTCTAATGATTTAAAGCTACGAAAGAATAGAAAGCTTGCTTAGATTGAAGAACTTGCAATGAGAAATGATATTTCAGTCTCAGTTTCTCATTTTACTGTCTGCCATTAGCACAGCGCAGAAAGTTGCAATGCATTTTTAAAGTCATGCTCTTATTTTGATCGGGTTATTTGCATGTAAAATATTATTTCATTTCTTAAAGCTCTGGTGCCCTCAATATGGCGTAATTGAGTCTGTAGGTGGCTTGTGGAGGCAATATAATGAAGTACGGGGAAATTCTGATGAAGGAAGAATGCCATATTTTTGCACTTTCATTAAGCTTTGCTATAGTTGATTAGAGTCTATTTTGTTGGATTTTTTCTTTCTGAATGTAGAAGATGGAAATTAACTATGTCTCTTTGTTCGGGTTGATAAAATTATTCTTCTTATGTCTGTTGTAAAGCAAACTCAATGAGCCTGCCTGTATTGTATCATTAATACATAAATCTTACAAGCGACATCTATTTCTTCGGTAAACGTGCAAGGAAAATGCAGGGAAAGCTGTAAGTTCATAAAAATATTATTTCCTTTCTTAAAGCTTTTGATCTTTGATGCAATTCTGTAAGTTTTTGATGAAATTCTGTAAGTGTTTCGAGTTTCATTTCAACAGACACTATAAGTGTTTCATTTTAACAGACTCTATAAGTGTTCTGACCTGCTTAATTTTTAAATGTAGTACCTCTGCTATGAAACTCTGAATCATTGCAATTGAGTTCATAAAAATCGAGCCTTTCGAGTTGTCGCAGCCAGCAAGGGTGTTGATTTGATCTTTGTTCTCAGCAAGCAGGGTGTCGATTTGATCTTTTGATCTTTGTTCTCAGCCATCAAGGTGCCGAATTGTCACAGGTAACCTCAATAGCACTTTTTGCTTACATCTTCAAGGTGTCGATTTGAATAATTTGACCTGTGACTTCATTAGCAGTTCATTGCACTTTGACCTGTGATTTCATTGCAATTGGGAGCATCCGTTTGAATTGGGAGAATCCGTTTCAATTGGGAGCATCCTGTTAAAAGCTACGAATTGCTAGAAAGAACATAAAGGGTCAATTGCTAGAAAGGGCCAATTACTACGAAAGAACAGAAAGGGTCAATTGCACTTTGACGTTTGACTGCATTAGCTATTTTAGTCTAAGTTTATGATTAATGATTTAAAGCTACGAAAGAACAGAAGGCTTGCTGAGATTGAAGAACTTGCAATGAGAAATGATATTTTAGTCTCAGTTTCTCATTTTACTGTCTGCCCTTAGCATGGCATAGAAAGTTGCAATGCATTTTAAAACTCATGCTCTTATTTTGAAAGTTTAATATATAAATACTTCGGGTTATTTGTCTGTAAAATATTATTTCATTTCTTAAAGCCCCGGTGCCCTCAATATGGCGTAATTGAGTCTGTAGGTGGCTTGTGGAGGCAATATAATCAAATACTGGGAAATTCTGATGAATGAAGAATGCCATATTTTTGCACTTTCATTAAGCTTTGCTAGAGTTGATTAGAATCTGTTTTTTTTGGATTTTTTCCTGTCTAAATGTAGAAGATGGAGATTAACTATGTCTCTTTGTTAGGCTTGATAAAATTATTCTTCTTATGTCTGTTGTAGAGTAAACTCAATGAGCCATCCTGCATTGTATCATTAATACATTAATCTTACAAGCGATATATATTTCTTTGATAAACGTGCAAGGAAAATGCAGAGAATTCTGTAAATTCATAAAAATATTCTTTCATTTCTTAAAGCTTTTGATCTTTGATGTAATTCTATAAGTCTTTGATGAAATTCTGTAAGTGTTTCGAGTTTCATTTCAACGGACTCTATAGGTGTTTCATTTCAACACTCTATAAGTGTTCTGACCTGTTTAATTTTTAAATGTAGTACCTCTATTAGGAAAGCCTGAAACATTGCGATCGAGTTCAAAAAAATCGAGTTCATAAAAATCGCGTTCATTTGCAATCGAGTTCTAAATTGAAACTGAAAGTGCAATGACAGTACAAAATGAAATCACAGTTCAAAGTGCAATGACTGAAAGTGCAATTTTTATGACGGGAGCATCCGTTTCAATTTTTATTTTGACCTGTGATTTTATGTTGACCCGTGAAAGTGCAATTCTTCTATCTGCTTCTCTATTTATGCTACTGACCTGTTATGTTATTTTGACATGTGATTTCATTTGTTATGACGGGAGCATCCGTTTCAATTGTTATGATTGAATTGAAATATGTGCAATTGTTATTTTGACCTGTGAAATCAAGCTCATCATGGGGTTTCTTTTTGTTTTCTTTTTCCATCTGCACGGGTTTGGTATCCATTGGGTTTGCAGCTGTTCACAGAAATACTTCTTTTAAGATCGCTTTAAATTGGGTTCATCTACATGGGTTTGGTATCCCAATGATTCGAGACAGGGGTTAGTTTGCGGCATTATGTTGCATTGCCTATAATTAAGCCAATTCTGTGAACATTGGGATTGTCGGCCTCTTCACCTCTACATGACTCTATGTTGCCTTTTGGAGATTATTGCTTACTACATGTATCTACTATGCTTTCTTTTGTAAAAGTTTAGCTTTAGAGCTACATGTATCTGAGTTGATTGTTGAACTTTTGTTGAACTTCTCTATGGTCGATTAGTGTATGGTGTATGTTGGGAATTTTTCAGATAGATGCAACCAAACTATAGCTTTTTGAACTAAGGAATATTGACTGCTTTTCTGGTGAGGAACAATTTCTTAGCCATTTGGAAATCATGTGATGACATGTTTTGATATATTATGTAAATGTAGTTATAAATCAAACAAATATATGCTGGGCATTACCCTTTTTAGTTTGAGATATCCATGCTTCATACATGCAAATAAAGGTGTGCATGTTGTTTTCTTTCTTCTTGGGAATCCAAATGGTGTAATATGGTCAGATCCCAAAGAATGAATCCCTTGGTATATGTTGATCTTGCAGGTAACTCAGATTTCATTTGCCAGCATCTTGGATAACTTCGATCAAGTCACAGGTATCTCCAGGTAATGTTTGCTCCAATTTCAAACTCCGATTTCAAACTTCGATCAAGTCGCATGATTTCAAAATCCGATTTCCTGCAGGTATCTCCAGGTAACTCCGATCAACCCCATTTGCCATCATCTTGGATGTTCATCTCCAGGTAAACTGATTTGATCTTCATCTTGGAGCTGGGATTGAACTGATTTGATCTTCATTTTTGGCAATTAAACTGATTTGATCTGGGATTTGCACATCACGCCTGCTTTAGTGTAATTGATTTTTGGCCTGATGATCTGAATTCTTGAATCATCCACGATTTCAATTTTTTGGCCTGATGACATAATTTTTTGTATTGATGGCAGAATTTTTGGCCTGCTGTTCAGTGTAATTAATTGATTAGTGTTACAAATAAAACCGATGTTCTGATATTTAGTATAATTAATTAAAAAATGTTTGTAATAAAACTGATGTTCTGATGTTTTTAATTGATTAATTTTTGGCCTGATGTTCAGTGTAATTAATTGATTAGTAATTAATTGGAGAATTCTTGAATCATCCCTGATTTCAATTTTTTATCAATGAAACTGATGTTCCGAATTCTTGCAGGTATCTCCAGGCAACTCCGATCAAATCCATTTGCCAGCATCTTGGATCTTCATCTCCAGGTATACTGATTTGATCAGGATTGAACTGATTTGATCTTTTCTGGCAATTAAACTGATTTAGTGTAATTGATCGCCATTTGCATAGCACGCCTACATTTAGTGTAATTGATTTTTGGCCTGATGAATTCTTGAATCATCCCCGATTTCAATTTTTTGTCCTGATGACAGAATTTTTGGCCAGATGTTTAGTGTAATTAATTGGTTAGTGTTACAAATAAAACTGATGTTCTGATATTTAGTGTAATTAATTAAACAATATTTGTAATAAAACTGATGTTCTGGTGTTTTTAATTGATTAATTTTTGTCCTGATGTTTAGTCTAATTAATTGATTAGTAATTAATTGGCAAATTCTTGAATCATCCTTGAGTTCAATTTTTTATCAGTGAAATTGATGTTCTGCATTTTTCATTTTTTGAATGCTAAATCCTTTAATCTCTTTGATTTTTCATTTCCAAAATGTAACATATGAACCCAAAAATCTCTTTAAAATTAGTTTTTAGATGCTAAATCGGTTTATGGGTAATATTTGTTTTATCCTTTTGTATCCCGCATTCTGTTTATAGAGCACATGTTGGAGAAAGTGGAAAATTTCTCAGAGAAAAGTTTTCTGAAGCTGCTTCCCATGCATCGAAGGGGAAGCCTTCTGTTGTCTTTATAGATGAAATTGATGATATTTGTCACCGTTGTAACAATAGGTGTAGTCGAGGATTCATGCTTCATTATGACTGTGTGTGATTTTGTTGGTCATTGCTGTTTGCTGATAACTGTAACTGTAACTGAAACAACCAAATATGTCGTTATTTTTCAAATTTCTTTCATCCAGGAAAGAGCAGGAAGCTCGCATATTTGGCCAGCTTCTAACCCTAATGGATGGAAGTAGGACATCATCTAAATCTCATCCTGACATTGTAGTTGTGGCATCAACTATCATGTTGTTGTTTTATAGTACATCGTTGGTCGCTCTTATGATTTTACTTATTAAACAAGATAAATAAAGAATATCATAGTTGTACTCAAACATTGTTAGCTTAGATAAACTCTTGATTATGACTTGATAGGGTCAATGGGATTGATCCTGCACTTAGGAGGACTGAGCGCTTTGACTATGAAATTGAAGTTACGGTCCCCACAGTAGAGGAACGATTGCAAATTCTTGAGGTATACATAAGTGTGATTGAGGTATACATAACATGTAAGTTTTTTGTTTCAAAAGACTCCTTATTGGCTGTTGTTGTTATGAATTTCAAAATGGAGTGTGATTGGTGCCCCCCAATTGTTCCCAACCCCAGCTGTGTCTTTGCCTCTGCCCGTGCCAATCCCCGAGTGGCCCGGTGGGTTTCCTTTTTTTGGTAAGCAATGCCATGGCGTTTTCTTCCGTTCCTTTTTATTGCTTCTAATTTTGGGTTGCATTCACGCTCGAGTTTTATTAAACATTGCATTCAAGTACATAGGTCAAGTTCCATCCTTACACGCAGTTGTGCCCATGGATGGCAGCTCGACAGCTGCTAAGACGGTACAGGTCTCTTCTCCCTCATTTTATCGCTTTCTTAGTATGAGTGTTCTTTTCACGCCATTTTGTTCATGTTTATTGTTGGATTAGATAGTTTTCTTACTGCTGGTGGGTCCTTCTTACTGCTGGTAGGGTTAAGTGTTAGCGGCCATGGTGACCATACCTCGACTGCGGCTTACGAAGAAGGTGAAGCACGAGATGGAGATGTTTAGCGACGTTAGCAATGATGCTTACTACTGGCTATGTGTTATGTTGATATAAATGCACTTCATTTATTCAATAATTGCAAATCTATTTCTTGATATTTAGGTTAGTCAGTAATTTTGTATGCCCATAGTGCTCTAAATAGAGACCAAAGGGTGTAAATGTATTACATTCAGGTTAGATTTCTATGTTATGGCATCGATTTGCACAATCTGGCGAAATTTTGTTTTTTAAAAAAATAAAAGGAATATCTCTTGATTATTAGTATTTGATCCTTGGGCAGGTTTGTCATTTGATAAAATTGAGGAAATCTGCTTTCTAGGCCAATAAAGAAAGAAGGTTTGCTGTAAGATTTTGCTGACATGGGCAGGCTTTAGAATGAAGAATTTTTGGAAGCTATATGCATGTGTTGTGTTGTATCAATTGTCTCTTTTCTACTCGAGTCATGTTATTATGCTATCTTGCTTCACTTTAGATGTAGCTTTTCTCATACTATGCTCTCTCCTCAAATGGTTGATTTATTTTCAGGTACACAATTCAATTTGCTCGGAGCTCACTAAGGTTTTGAAAAAAAATCATTGGTGTTCTTTCTTAACACTATTCAATTTGCTCGGAGCTCACTAAGGTTTTGAAGTTTGAACCTGAAGATTAAAGCATGTCATTGTCTACAGAGTATGTCTTTTTGTTACTTGGGTGGATGTTTGGCCGAAAATTGAATTATTGGTTTCAAGATTGTGCTGAAGGAGAGTATGCTGTTAATCCATTATACATTTAATTCTATCAAATAGAGCATACTCTCCTTCATATAAAAAGCTGGACATTTTATACATTTTTAGTATGCTAAATTTTTTTATTTATGCTAGATAAAAGCTTGACAGGTTTGTGTTATGCTGGAAATCTTTAGCATGCTGAATGCGAGCATACTCTCTTCAAATCATCCCATGTTCTTTTTGTGCATGTGCTAGCATTCCTTTCCGTGTTTATTACTGTAGTTTCAACCAATCATTTTAGTTTTGTTCAGTTTTATTTGGTCTTACTCGCGCTAGAGACATGTCACTTATTATTGTTCACAAATTAAATTATTTGTTCTCATCTTAAATTGGCCCTTTCCCTGATCATTATTTGGGAAACTCCTTGATATATGCCCATAATTTGTGTGTGGATGTTTGGCAGGACAATTGATTTATGTGTGTTTTTGATCCTGTGTGGGTACATATAATGTTGTGGAGAATACCAGATTGTGGATCAAAAACACATAAATTGTGTAACTTTTAAATTGTGTAATTTATATGTTCCCACACCGATCAAAAGCACACATATATATGGGTATTTTTCCTCTGAAAAAATTTTATGTGGAAATTTCTGCCCAAAATTTGCATCCCTAAAATTGGGTGGGGGTCTGGGGGCAACTGAAATTTTGTATGTAAAACCGAATTTTCGGATGTGAGTTTGTAAAAATTTTGGAGGTAAAACACTAAAAGTTTGAAGAAATTAAATATGAATAAAACTGAATTTTGTGAAGAATTAAAATTTCGGGAAGAACTAAACTCTTTGGGCCAACTAAATTTTGGGGAAAACAAAATTTTTTGAAATTTTTTGGTGTAACGGATTAACAATTCTTGCACTTTAATTATTTATATTCGCTTAAAATTAGTATATCCAAGATTTTATGGGGCGAATATTTTAAATGAATCGTGCACTTAATGCACGTGTTAAATCAGGAGGAA
This sequence comes from Scilla litardierei, assembly GCA_030789695.1. Taxonomy (NCBI): domain Eukaryota; kingdom Viridiplantae; phylum Streptophyta; class Magnoliopsida; order Asparagales; family Asparagaceae; genus Scilla; species Scilla litardierei. The sequence continues at coordinate 107,569,568 of CM061142.1, forward strand.
GCTAAATATTGTGGGAACAAAATTTTTTTGAATGAAATTAATTCTTTGGGTGCAGTAAATTTTGGGGTACTAATATTTTTGGGGAATTAAATAACAATTATGTTCTTTAATTTTGTGGGGAACCAAGATTTTGAGGGGGAAATATCATGAATGAACCGTGCCCTATGGGCACGGGTTATGACTAGTATATATATTCCACACAATCTCATTTCAATCAAGCAAGCTATATGAGTGATATCAAGAGATAATAATATGCATGTCATTGCAATTAAAGCAGTGTAAGATCAATGTATCAGCATATTACAAACCAAGTTGTTTAAGCCATCAAACAATCACAAGTGCAGAGTATAAGAAATTATTACAAACCATTTGTTTAGAAATGCATTGTATCAAACATGCAAGCAAGTAGGCATGATTAAGAAGAACCACCATTCTTCTTCTCATTCTTTAGTTCCTTGATCTCATCAAGGATTTCACCAAGAACCTTTTCGGTCATCTGAATGTTGCTAATCACCAGGTCCTTCAAATTTTCCACCTTTTTGTTGAGATCTTCAAAGCCCTTTGTTGTGAAATCTTCAACCTGTCAATTTTATTCAGGAGCATATCCTGAAGCTCAATAATGTATGGAGGAACATCGTCAGATGGTGCAAGTTCTTCTTCTTCTTCACTTCCTTCTTCTTCTTCGGTGTCTTCTTCTTCTTCAATAATTTTCTTACCTTTGTTCCTCTCCGTAGTGGAATTCGATAACCTACTAACCTCTCCTCTGGAACATTCTTATTTAAGTCTCGGTGAAGTCTCATATGGAGCAAGTGTATGAACATAAAAAACAAGAGCAAGTTCCAAGACCTCAGATTCATTATCCAGGGTGATATCATATGCACTAAAAAGGATAGTAAGATAGTGACCATGGGATAAAGGAGTGATGACTCTACTAGATAAGGCAAAATGAATAATAGAGTCAATGATGATCCTAGCCCAGATAACTTTAATGTTGCCAAGCATAACATATAAGCACTTAGCCTGACGCTCAGAAAGAACATCATGGCTACCATACTTCTGGATGATGTTGTAGGACAAGATGTTTGCTAAGATCCTAGCAGTATATCTGAGATCACTACTAGGCATTTTTGTTTGGAGGTATCTTCCTGGCAGGAACATCTTGTTTATTACATTTTCATCAACCAATTCTATATCATCTAGGAGTTTCCCGGTAAAGGGGATTCCTAAGGCTTGTCCTAAGGATTTTACAATTATATGAAGTTAAGTGTCAAGAACTTTAGTGTGAAAACGGGATTTGTTAAGATCAACTTCAATGTTTGCATAAAATAGGTGAACAAGTCTAGGATATCAAAGATATGAGTTGCCCTTTGAAAATAAGTTTAGCAAATTTTGATACTCAAAGATACTATCTATACCGTAGTTTTCAACATCTTTAATGTTGACAAATCTTTCATGAAGGATTTGCCTTTTTGAGATGCTAAAAAATTTGGCATAGCTATTGAAATCTACATGGTACGTTTGAATCACTTCATTCTCAGTTAGAGCATGGGTAGTTTCATCAACTTTTCTCTTCTTGATAGCAACAATCTTCTTAGGAATGATTTCTTGGATGAAAGTATGAAATATTAAAAGCAGAGGAAGGATATTACCTTGTTGAATAAGAACTCCTTGAAAAGTCCTAAGGGAATTGAGCTCCAAGGAAGAGAGATGCAAGAGGATCAAGAAAGAATTCCTAAGAGAAAGCTCCGAAGAGGTAGTTGGCTACGTTAAGGTTTTGGGAGATGGGGTTTTGTGAATTCTTGATGAAGAGGAGGAGGAATAGAGTCCATTGATCTAAAGGAGCAATGGTTTAGATCAAATCCTCTTAATGGGCATACGTCACCTAACGGGTATGAATCCATTATGCCTTGAAAACCCATTTAAAGTTAGACAAAACAACATAAAAATTCAACAGACTACACTCTGGAAGTCGACTCCCTCCCTTGGTAGTCGACTTCCTCCTGGGTTTAAGAGTTTTCTCATCCCGAGGGGATTCAACATGCTAGTTTTGAGTGTTTGCCAAAAGTTTGAAAAGAGTGTTATAAAAACATCAAAAACACACACACATTGAGTCATAAAAAGCTATAACTATAATTTTTAAACATTCAAATACTTCTTACACACTTGTGAAGCGAAAAGATTTACGCGTTTTTTCCGCAAAGTGCTGATTTTTGTTCAAAGTGTTGAACATAAGTCTTTTGCATTCATCCTTTATTTAGAGTACTTGAAAAGATGTAAACATTGTGGTACTCGTATAATCTTGAGCGCAGAGGAGTAGTTTTCAGGATGTCAAACCCAATATGGTTTAGCTCCTTCAAGAGAAACATATTTATAATTTTTATTCAAATGAATACTTTGAATAAAGTCAATTGCGTACCTTTGTTCTTTTGATACGTCTCATGCTTGGGGATCCATATGCTCAAAAATTTAGTGTTAGCATGATGCATCCTAGTATTCTTATTTCTTTTCTTGGCATGAGTGGAGTCATAACCAAGTCCGGTTTTACTAGATGAGGCTTTCTGACTATCAATTAAGCAATCTAGTATCACTTTTCCTTTATTAAACTTTTCAATCATCTTCATAGTGGAGTCATATTTGTCATTACTAGACACTAGAAGATTATCTACTCCTTCAATCTTTTCTTCATAGAGTCAATATCCTTTTCAAGCAATTCATTTTTCTCTTTTAAAACAATGTTCTCTTTGAGTAGTTCTTCTTTATCTTTTTCATCTTTCTTGACCAATTTAGAGTTTTTATATGTTCTCTAATACATTTTTCATGAAGACTGCAATGTTCTTTATATGCACCCTTATAGTCCATATCTTCATCATCACTAGATAAAGTGTCATCTTTGCTAAATGATGAATGATTGGTTGAGTTTGCCTGAGAGGATGTGGAATCCATGAAGCATATATGAGCTGACTCTCTTCTATCTCCTTTGTCTTCGGATGAGGATGACGATTCGTCGGAGTTGAAGTCATCACTTTGGTCAAAGGCTGCATATGCTTCCTTTCTCAGTCGTCGGAACTTGTTTCTTCTATTGCCCTTTTTTCATTGCTATCTTTGATTTTGACTCAATATTTGCTGTCTCAATTGTTTTCCTCTAGTGGACAGTCTCTTTTCACGTGTCCTGGTTTGTTACAGCCAAAACAGATAATGTTGTTAGAACGAAAAGATCGTTTACCATACTTACTTGATATGAAGTCCTTGAAATTTTTCGAGATGAATGCAATATGTTCTTCTCTGTTAGTGTAGTTAGAGTATTCTTCGTTGAAGTTGAATGCTATGTTCTTTTTCTTTGGATTTTCTTCTGCCTTCTTATCTTCTTCGAGTTCAATCTTATATGCCATAAGATTTTCCATCAGCTCTTCAAGAGTAAGGTCACTTATGTTATTAGCTTTTTGAATGACTGTCGTCTTTCCATTCCATTTAGGTCTGAGCGATCTCAAGATCTTCTTTACATGATCGTACTCAGATTCCTTTTTCCCTAACCCTGCAAGCTCATTAATTATATTAGTGAAGCGAATATTTAGATCGCTGATAGATTTGATCTCTTCCATTTTAAAACTTTCGAACATAGAATTAAGCAGATTAATACGAGACTCTTTTACCTTGGCCGTTTCCTCATGGCTTATGCCAGATCTGATGAGCGGTCACACCCTGGGAGATTCAATTGAATTCGGGTCTGGTTACAACACAAAATAAAGAGTTCATCGCTTTGGCATTTGGGTTGCCTGCTTTCTTCTCCTCTGCAAACCATTTCACCATCTCGGTGATCGGCGTTCTGTATTTGTTCTTCGTGATTGTCCAAACATCTATGAAAACTGACTGGAGATACATCATCATACAGATCTTCTAGTTGGCATAGTTTGTGCCGTCGAAGAGAGGTGGTGGAAGAGTGTTAAGTCCTTCATTGTGGAAAGAAGTTGATGCCATCGCTTAACCTTGCTTTGATACCAAGTGTTGGATCCTGTGGGTGATAAACAACACCAGTAGGGGTGATTGAATAGTGTTGTATGAATAAATTTTTTTCGACAATGATCAATACAAAACTAATTTCCCTTCCAAAGTTGCCTAAGGAACCAAGTAGAGTGATCTATGCATGGTCCTTAATCAGCACGATGATCTTCAAATAAATATAAGAGAAGATATAAAGATCAAAAGAATAATGATAATAGAAGAGACCTCACATCGGAATAAAAATACAAATTTTGCAATAACAATTTTATTAACAAAGCAAAGGGCATACACAAAAATAATGAACAAGTTAGTACAAAATAAATAACGAGAGACAATCACATAGAATATCACACTGAGAAACAAGAGATTTATCCTGGTTCCCTACAACCTGGGTATGTCCAGTCCCCGACTGTCACATACCGAGATTGAATCTACTATTGACTTAGCAATACAACTACCTAGCTTCACTCGCTAGGATTTCCAACGACCTAGTGCCACCACTAGGATTTCCAACCACTCGTCTCAACTAGGATTTACACCACATAGCCTTAGCTAGGATTTCCAACACCTTATCTCCAAAGGACTCAATATAAAATCAGATCCAATACACCGCAATAAATTAGTGGAGATTGGTTTACACCCAACAATTCTATAGCCAAGATGAATTTGCAATTGTGCTCTAAGTGACTAAAGAATTAAATCGTTTTTGATCACACAAAGAATATGAAATGATTCAATCATCAAGAACTCTTGTTGTTTTAAAAATCCTTTAAGAATATTCAAAATCAAAATAGAAGGATATGAAAAAACAATTTGCAATAGCAAAAAATAATGATCTTAAAAAGATTTAGAAAAGAATGCGAAATAATAAGATCAGAAACTTGAAACCGTTTGGCTATGAAGAACTTGAGAGCGATGCGAACTTTGAGAACTTGAATTTGCTTGAAAGAATTATAATTTTGCTCAAGAATGAATGGTTTTGAAAAATGATCTCAAAGGTTCTCTATTTATAGAGCTAAGAGAGAATTTTAAATAATTCAAATGAATTTTGATTTCAGCCCAAGAAATTAGCTAAGAGTAAATTGGATAGGAAATCAAGGAAATCTGCTCGAACACAGCTGGTAGTCGACTCCCAGAGAATTTTCAGGAAAACTCTCCCACAGCTGGTAGTCGACTCCTACCTTTGGTAGTTGACTCACAGAGAAGATTTCAGAAATCAGAGTAGCTGACCACTGGGTGATTGTAGTTGACTACAAGTTGAAGCTTAGCTTCTATGAAAAGTATGCTCTCAAATGAGTTTAAAACAAGTTAAAAAAACTTTTTAGAAAATCATTTTGTGTGTGTATGTGTGCGTGCATATTCTTTTTGGCTTTGACATAATCCTAAGAAAATGAAAGACAACTCACACACTAGATACTATGAAGACTTTGAAGCCATGGTTGAACTTGATGTAGTAGCATGGGCTTCACTTGAATTTGAGCTTCTCTTTAGCTTGAGTTTGAGCACATTCTTTGAGCTTCATCTTTGAGCTCCTCTTGTGCTTGAACTAATGCTATAGAATGTAGACTTGGAATATCGAGCTAAATTCATCTTTATTTTCTATGAGTGTGGTTGAAGTTACTCTTCTTGGAGTATGCTTTGAGCTTCAATTAGCTTATTTAGACAACCTACACACTTTAAGTAGTATGGTTAGTATACAACAATATTTGGTGTGATCATCATCAAAACCACTTTGGGGTGTGACTAGATTTGCCAACAGAAGGATTTTGACGATGACGGTGACATCATACATGATAAGGCGTTGGCTACCTATTTGAAAAGTGTTGGATGAGGGGCCACCCGATACATCACCTCCTCAATAACAACCAGAGGCTAGAATTAGTGCGACATCTGAAGTTCCACAAGATATGATAGGCCAACTCCCACCTTATGGCCTCATTGGGAAGCATGACAAGTTCATCTCATATGTGCCAAACATCTTGGAGTGACGTTGAAAATCAAAAGGAGTTGAGCTTACGACTTTAAAAAATCGCTTATCGGGAGGCAACCCGGATTGTTTAGTTCAAGCTTTCATTTCATTCATTTCATTCATTTTTATTCCAAAAACCCAATAAAAACGTTATTATTTCAGTCAAAACTCCTAAAAATAAAAATACATAAAAATTTCTAACGCTTACGTTCTTGTGTAGGTGAACAATGATGGGAGCACGCGAAATGATGAAGGAACAAAGAAGGAGTCGAAATGAGGAGAGGAACATGCTCTAACATTGGAAGAGAAGGAAGCCTACTCGACCAAGTGGCAAGAGTAAAGAGACCTATGGAGGAGGCAAATTTAATGTTCTAAAATCACCTTAACTCGACCGAGCGGCCTAAGCCACTCGATTGAACTCAAGTGCATATAGAAGAAGCAAAAAAGGGGCCTAGTGGCACTGTCACGCCCCGCTTCCCAAAAATATGGAGGCGAAGCGTGAGAAGGTCCTCTCAGACTTGAAGCTATGAAGCTGCAAGTCCGATAAGCGTCAATCAAATTTAAAACTGCAGGTCCTTGCAACGCGAGCGAAACAAGATAATAATAATGAAATGAGACAAAAGAATAATATCAGAATATCCATAAATATAAATTCCAACATCGCAGAAAAGCCACCAGGCTGAAATAAAAGAGAGTCTAAAGGCCCAAACATGGCCAACAAAAGTACATCGTACAAAACAAAGTGACACGCACCGACAACTAACAAAAGGCCTAAAAACAAAAGAAAGCTCAACAAAGACTCAAAGAATAGTCACCGGTGTCCACCAAAATTCCTCCTGGGCAGACATGGACTCAGGCTCATCGTCAGCAAAACACCACGTACTCAGCAACGGTCTCAGGCTCAGGGTCTAACATGTGACACCCAAAAGAGCAAGGGGCACATGTCAGCAAGTCTACAAGAAACTTGTGCAAAGAAACTGAAAGTAGGTACAAGTAAAACAACCAAGCAGTTCTAGCATGAATGCAATGACATGGCAGTTTAAAGTATGAGTGCAACAGGTAAGGTAAGTAAAGTAAAGTACGAGCATGACATTTGAAACATGGCATGGATGTCAAGTTATACAAGTAACACTCACTAGTACAAGACAAGAAAAGTAAGCACCTCGTGCACAGAGTTCACGCCTTACAGCTAGAGTGGCTGATCGAGCCAACTCCTAAGCTGATTGGTCGCTCAACCCTACCCCTCCACGTGTATCGAGCCAGGGCCTTACCCCCGAACGGGAATGCTCGCTTCTGGATCACGAGCCAGGAAGTGTTTTTAACAAGTATGGCGTAGGGGTGCACCTAGCCGGAAACACGGAAACATGGATCGTACAAGTATTTTGTAGCGTGTGCTACGATGCAACAATTAATTTGGATGACATGTAAGATGCAATGCATGGCAGTTAAAAGTGCGTACAGGTAAGGAGAGTAAACGTGACAGTTTAGTATGCATGAACTGCGGATGCTTAGGCTTCAGATCACATCCTCAGTTTTGACCACACAAAAATAACCTGCGGTATGCTTGTTTTACTCACCGATCATTTTCGTGTATCCATCATGTTGGCTGAAGGTGGAGACCACGGTGTCAGATGGACGCTGCTGCGGATGCTGCTGCGCTGCTGCACGGAAAACGCGGCGGCTGCGGCTGAGAACGTCGCCGTAGGCTGCAGCGGCGACAGGGGTCGCGGCGGAGGGGGATCTGACGTGCGGGAGGGCGGCTTCGGTCGTTGTGTTCGCTGGGAGCGTTGGCTAGGGTGACGTGGGAGCAGTTCGGCGATGGGTGGGATGTAGCACAAGGCGCGGCCTTGCTGCATGGGCGAGGGGAACGAAGGGGCCTCGGAGATGGGCGGATACACATGGGGTTGCCGCTGTGTAGTTGATGGCCGGGGGAGTGTAGGGTGATCGCCGGAGGGGTTGGGTCGCCGTGCGAGGTCGGAGAGGGGGAGGGAAGATGAAGATGACGTCGGGGGTCGAAGGTCGGGAGGAGGTCGGGGGCGCGGGTCGACGGCGGATCCGAGTTCACCGGAGAGAGCTCCGATGCACTGAGCGGTCTGAGTCAAGGTTTTGCGGCTGCAGGCGGGGTAGGGGAGAAGAGATCGCCTGAGGCTGGAAGCGTGCGGCGCCTGGGAAATTTTAAACGTGAACGAAAAAGAGGGTGGCGCTCCTTGGCTTTGGGCTGAGAGAAATGACCTAATTTCAATTGCTAGGGGCCCTAGGGTATTATTAAAAGGAGAAAAGAGATAAGGCTGCTCACGTGGGTCTAGAGATAGGTTTAATAGGGTTTGCTGTTTTTAATAAGAAATGTTATTTTAAAAAAACAAAACGAATGTTATACCCTCTCTCTCTCCTCACCTGGTGCTTGCGGCCAAATGCAAATAAAAAAGACTGGGTCAACATAATTTAGAGTTTTATATTAATATAAAATTTTATTAGGGGACCGAAATCAAGAGAACCTAGGGTTAAAATCGATATTAGGTTAGGCAAAAAGTGAAAGCGGGTTAAACAGAGTCCAAAAATTATGAAATAAATACTGGGGTGACCAGGACGACGAGAGAAAGAAGACAGAGCAGACGGATCACAATTTCGACGTCGAGAAACGAAATCAAAAAATAAAAAGGTCTAGTGACAAAAGTGAAAATCGTGACGTCTCTTCAAATCAGATCAAATCGTGGGAGAACGACCTGTGAATGACGTTCCTAATTAACACCACAATTTAATACTCTCAGATACGTTCACAACGGCATATCACACCAAGGTGTTCACAAACAAACAAAGTCTAAAACAAGTACGTGCACGGTCAAAAGCACGTGCACGAACAAGGTATGATCGGAAAGCGACTGTTACATCCTCCCCACCTTAGAATAAAGTCCGTCCTCGGACTTCTAATAGAGCTAGTCGCTCTAGTAACTACTCCAATCAAGTCACTTTATACTTCAAACCAGGTATAGTCATTATAGTGCTTATATATGCACTAGGTAGTCAAACATTGATACTACCAACAAGTATATGTATATTAACGTACGTTATACACTTATACCTATTAAAGTCAGTCAAATTCATACACGTATTTCAATCATATATATAAACATACATCCCTTATATAACTACTACTTACCTAGTACAAAACAATAGTTCAGATACTCACATAAGGATAGTCTTACACTTAGCAAATACAATCATTGCTCTACGTATAGATAGCTACCTATGCACAAGCATCAAGGGTATACTACCTTCTAATATTCATCCAATACCAAACATCTCAACACATGTAGTCACACCATACCATTTTAAATCAAGCTTCACTTTATTTAATATACATTCACCACTACTATAGTTTCATAATATATAGTCATTCAAATGCATGCAAATAGTTCACCATATATTCTCATCACCAACGGTCCTATAACTGTATTTACGACACGCCACATATATCATAGTCACCAATAACTATAACTAAGCACATACTTACTCGTGCATGGTGCACACCCATACACGCTAACATTTCATTTATGCATACCAATCATACCATCATATTACTAGTACATCTACACACCTAGTTTAGCTAGCACACATACGTTCACACAGGCAAGTCCTTAGTAATTAACTATACCACAAGACCAACACCTATAACTATATACTGGTGTAGCGACCCACAATCATGTGTGTAACACAACCAGGCACAAACACTCCTATCACTATACATACATCAAACATTGCTACATTCAAACTACAATCATACATTCAATACACTTAGAGTATACCCACTCAGGCTCGAGTGAGACTCAGTACTCATATCAGAATATTCTATATACGTAGCACGGCATTCATACCTATACCGATACTACTCCAATATATATATATATCTACCAATACAACCATATACATACCATAAGTCAATCACACCTAATATTTAGTCAGGTAATACTCATATAGTTCAATCACTATATATATATGTCGTAATAGTAAAACAGACATCAACACACGTATAATTATAATACACTCCCTCATACATACGCATTCATCGTATAGCCACACATATGTAACATGTATATTCACAGCATATCCTACTACCTATAATTAGTATACCAACACCTATACATACATAATTAAGATGTGCAATAGTCGTGTATACCTCACGGTATGCACGCATGCAACATCCCGCAAAAGCAAGCAATACCAATCAAAATTATAATCCTACTACCATATGTATATCACATTTATACTCAGGCAACAAAACATAACTACTTACGCATAAGCACAATACATATCTACCTACGAGCACATACTCATACGTACTAATATATGGGTCATATAATAGGCCTACTCACTTAACTATACATCCACCTATTATTATCACAACCTAACATACACATAGCTTTACCAATCATTTTATTTCAACCATTACAAGTATCTCTAACTACACGCACTCCATCAGGTATTCTAACACCAACTCTTATATACACAAGCATCCCTAGTATGGTATAGCTATCCACACAAAAGTCTATTAATACTAACACACAACAACTTCATACTATCACGAATAACTCCGAGTATATATATATCACACCATAGGCAAGCATCAATATACTATGGGGGGTACTCTCATTCAAGCCCACGTACACAACTTGGGTACGTGCACTACGACTACGTCATAAGGTCCAAGGGCCTACTAACAACTTAGAGTTGACACAGGCATCGACGAGCACTAAAGCCTAAGCAATGGAGGGAGGTCGAAAGCGTGACGAGGGAAGGATCGATAAGCACGAGTTCGGATAGGACGAATACAAGGAGACAGCTTGGTTAGACGAAACATTGACTCAATGGTGATGTTTAGGTTGAGGGAAAGGGGAATGTAGTGATGCTTAAATAGGATACAGAAAAGAAAATAGGGTGAATATCATAAGCTAAAATACGTGGAGTTTGAAAACTGTTGTTCTTCAAAAGTTAAAATCCTCGTCTGTAAAGAAATATTTGGAGATCGATGAAACGAGTTGTTCAAAATAAGTTTGAGTCGAATATTCATAATAAGAGAAAATGTTTTATTGGTTTATATAAAATCATTGTAAAAGGAAGTAAATCATTTACACGAATATTAAGGACGAGGTTTTAGAAAATTTTATACGTCAGTAATTTAATATAATGTTGTCAAAAGTTTTGGAAAGTCAAAGAATGAAATTAAAGTTACTGAAGAATTGAAGCTCGTTTTAAACGCTTTCAAAGTCTTTAAGCCAGGGAAAGGAAATTTAAAATAATCAATATTGAAACTACTTTGAGAGGAATCAGGATGTGCCAAAAAGATTAAAACTGGTTTACACAAAACTCTCAGTATACGAGCACAACGAACCTGGTGCGGATATATAAAAATAATTAAAATTCAATCTAGTCTAGAAATTATTCTAAAAGTATGTATGGTGAGCGGAAAGATAATAATAGCTTGGTAGTAGAATCATCGAAATTGGTAATAAGCTTTAAAATCCAATCATGGAGGGTCTAAATCAGGAAGCGGTTATGAAATAGTGATTTTACAAAAATTTGAAACAGGGAAATGAATAGCATAACATCGACTGGCTGAAAGCCAAAATCCCAGGTGACTTGAAAAGTATATTAAAAGGAGACGCGATGTGTCGTTTGAATGGCATAAATTAAGAAGGAAAAATTATAAATCGAATTGGGCCATATAAAAGTACGGTTCAGAATTAAATTAATATATGAAAGGAAATATGTATTTTCATAGGTACAAAAGTGTAGGCTGAAAAAGTATTATAAACTATTATCCAAAAATTTCGACAAAAGTTTTAAAATTTTAAATCAACGAAGGAGGATGAAGTATAAGTACATATACATTAAGATTTGGAACAAGGTTAAACTTCGGAAAGGAGGAAGTCGAAAAATACTTTCAGGAGATTCAAGGTTCGTAATGGAGAGGTTCGAAGATTGACGACGATCGTCATGAGGCGATCTCGTGAATCGAGGCAAGGAAATTAGTCGGATGATCAGAACATACATACGCCTAGGATATGAATCAGGAAAGTCTACGGAAACTCCTACGGTCGACCAACTAAAGATTAAAAACTAAGCGCTAAGACTTCTAAAGGTTAGACGGTAAAGAAATGCGTTCAGCTTGGTCTGAAATCGATGAACCCAAGCGAACGACTAAAGGAAATTCTAGAAGTCTAATATGGTCAGGGGTAGACAAGGACCACTAAGGTAACTCCTACGACAATTAAATCAATTGCTAGCAGGGAGTCTAACTATCAATCAGGGGCCTCTAAATAGCAAGCACAGACGTCTAACTAAGTCTTCTTACCACCTAGTGTCGTAAGAAAACGACTAGACTCAGGGCTTATGACTCGGATGTTGCAATTTATTTAATGAACATTCCGTTATTATCGTTGTTCCGTTAATTCGCAATGGCAAGATTGGACCTGCATGGGCCACCAACAAAACCTGTCACGCCCCGCTTCCCAAAAATATGGAGGCGAAGCGTGAGAAGGTCCGCTCAGACTTGAAACTGCAAAGCTGCAAGTCCGATAAGCGTCAATCAAATTTAAAACTGCAGGTCCTTGCAACTCGAACGAAACAAAGATAATAATATTGAAATGAGACAAAAGAGATATCTCAGAATATCCATAAAATAAGTATCAACATCACAGAAAAAGCCACCAGGCTAAAAGGAAAAAGAGTCTAAAGGCCCAAACATGGCCAACAAAAGTACAAAGTACAAAGTATAGGTGCCACGCACTGACAACTAACAGCAAACCTAAAATAGAAAGAAACGCAGCAAAGTCACAAAGAGTGGTCACCGGTGTCCACTAAACTCCTCCTGGGCAGACATGGACTCAGGCTCAGCGTCAGCAAAACACCACGTACTCAGCAACGGTCTCAGGCTCAGGGTCTAACATGTGACACCCAAAAGAGCAAGGGGCACATGTCAGCAAGTCTACAAGAGACTTGTGCAAAGAAACTGGAAGTAGGTAAAGCAACCTAGCAGTTCTAGCATGAATGCAATGACATGGCAGTTTAAAGTATGAGTGCAACAAGTAATGTAAAATAAAGTAAAGTACGAGCATGGCATTTAAACATGGCATGGATGACAAGTTATACAAGTAACGCTCACTAGTACAAGACAAGTAAAGTAAGCACCTCGTGCACAGAGATTCCGCCTTCTGGCTAGAGTGGCTGATCGAGCCAACTCCTAAGCTCAGGTGGCCGTTTATCCCTACCCCTCCACGTGTATCGGGCATTGGCTTTTGACCAACACATGAGGCCCGCTTCTGGATCACGAGCCAGGAAGTGTTTTTAACATGATGGCCTAGGGGTGCACCTAGCCGGAAACACGGAAACACAGATTGTACAAGTATTTTGTAGCGTGTGCTACGATGCAACAATCAATTTGGATGACATGTAAGATGCAATGCATGGCAGTTAAAAGTGCGTACAGGTAAGGAAAGTAAACGTGACAGTTTAGTATGCATGAACAACAAGTTTAAAGGGTTGGATCTAGCTTCGTTGTCAAGCTAGATCAATTAGGTGACGGATCTAGTTTCGTTGTCAAACTAGATCAAGTAGGCGCCTAGCCAGCTATCATTTCACTGACTAGTCTCTTTTACGCTAGGAACAAGGAAGTGGCCTAAAAACATGGCCCTACACAAGAGTTGGCAAGTTTCACTTGCCTGCAAATCTGACGTCTGAAAAATACCGTCCAAAGGTCCACAAGTCACAAACAACCTATATGCACAAGTCCACCAGCCTACAGACCCAATTTAAGTTATCTTCTTAGTGAACTTCAGACAACCAAAATACCGACTTTTATCTTGTTTAACAGGGTTAGGTTGGGGGTCCTAAGAGTGCAGAACGTTACCTCAACACGACGCGAAAGCTACGCTAGCGTCGGGTAGCGACGCCAGGGGTTGAATTCCTGTAGCGTGTAGGGTAACGGCGTCGGCTCTAGAAGAAGTATTATATCTGCTACATCGAAGGTGTGAAATTAAATTAAGAGGGCTAAATCAGTAAGGTTAATCATTAACTCAATTTTTTTAAACATCTATATAACACCTATATAATATATGAACTTACTGTTATAAAACTAGTATATGAAATATTACTAACTTCATGCTGTTTAGGTATATATCTTTATATATATATATATAAGGGAATATAATATTGCTATAGTATACCCTATTCAATAACTCACAAAAGTTATATATGATAATAATAATCCCTTAGGCTTCAGATCACATCCTCAGTTTTGACCACACAAAAATAACCTGCGGTATGCTTGTTTTACTCACCGATCATTTTCATGTATCCATCATGTTGGCTGAAGGCGGAGACCACGGTGTCAGATGGACGCTGCTGCGGATGCTGCTGCGCTGCTGCACGGAAAACACGGCGACTGCGGCTGAGAACGTCGCCGTAGGCTGCAGCGACGACAGGGGTCGCGGCGGAGGGGGATCTGACGTGCGGGAGGGCGGCTTCGGTCGTTGTGTTCGCTGGGAGCGTTGGCTAGGGTGACGTGGGAGCAGTTTGGCGATGGGTGGGATGTAGCACAAGGCGCGGCCTTGCTGCCGTGGGCGAGGGGAACAAAGGGGCCTCGGAGATGGGCGGATACACATGGGGTTGCCGCTGTGTAGTTGATGGCCGGGGGAGTGTAGGGTGATCGCCGGAGGGGTTGGGTCGCCGTGCGAGGTCGGAGAGGGGGAGGGAAGGTGAAGTGACGTCGGGGGTCGAAGGTCGGGAGGAGGTCGGGGGCGCGGGTCGATGGCGGATCCGAGTTCACCGGAGAGAGCTCCGGTGCACTGAGCGGTCTGAGTCAAGGTTTTGCGGCTGCAGGCGGGGTAGGGGAGAAGAGATCGCCTGAGGCTGGAAGCGTGCGGCGCCTGGGAAATTTTAAACGTGAACGAAAAAGAGGGCGGCGCTCCTTGGCTTTGGGCTGAGAGAAATGACCTAATTTCAATTGCTAGGGGCCCTAGGGTATTATTAAAAGGAGAAAAGAGATAAGGCTGCTCACGTGGGTCTAGAGATAGGTTTAATAGGGTTTGCTGTTTTTAATAAGAAATGTTATTTTAAAAAAAACAAAACGAATGTTATACCCTCTCTCTCTCCTCACCTGGTGCTTGCGGCCAAATGCAAATAAAAAAGACTGGGTCAACATAATTTAGAGTTTTATATTAATATAAAATTTTATTAGGGGACCGAAATCAAGAGAACCTAGGGTTAAAATCGATATTAGGTTAGGCAAAAAGTGAAAGCGGGTTAAACAGAATCCAAAAATTATGAAATAAATACTGGGGTGACCAGGACGACGAGAGAAAGAAGACAGAGCAGACGGATCACAATTTCGACGTCGAGAAACGAAATCAAAAAATAAAAAGGTCTAGTGACAAAAGTGAAAATCGTGACGTCTCTTCAAATCAGATCAAATCGTGGGAGAACGACCTGTGAATGACGTTCCTAATTAACACCACAATTTAATACTCTCAGATACGTTCACAACGGCATATCACACCAAGGTGTTCACAAACAAACAAAGTCTAAAACAAGTACGTGCACGGTCAAAAGCACGTGCACAAACAAGGTACGATCGGAAAGCGACCGTTACAGGCACCATGTTAACTCGACCGAGTAGAGTAGGTAGCTCGGTCGAGTAGAGAGGCTTGCAGACGACTACAAAATACCACTTTGCTTTAAAATTAGCTAGGTCGAGTGACTTAGGTCACTCGACCGAGCAGCCGCTTAATCAAGTAGGGGGCCACAACGAATGGAAATCAGCTTGGTCGAGCTGCTCAGCTCGACTCGAGCCTATTTAAAGCACTAGCCCCTTCCAATTTTCCCCTCCTCCTCACACTTCACCAAACATTCGACTTAGCTATCCTTTTTCCCAGTCTCGCTCGACTCGCCGCTCTACCATCGACTGCTGCCCAGTCCGACCAAGCTCCACCTGCTCGGTCTGCATCCCAGCCCCACCTCCATCTCCATCTCCCCTTCATCTTCCCCATCTCCATCGATCTCTATCTATCTCTCTCTATCTCTCTTTATATCTCAATTTTCATGATTTTAAACCTTAACCTCAAAATTTTTAATTTCAACCCTAATTTCTATCGATTTCATGCATTCATGACTAATATTCCTTTTATCTTATTATGCAGGTATACGCGAAGCTAGGAAGACAACATCTAGGCTTGGATTACTTTGGATTACGTTGGAGCAAGCTTGGGGGAGAATAGTTGCTTCGGGGCATTGCGCAAATATTATTTCCGAACGTCTCGCTTCACGAATATTTGGTACACTCGTTCCTTACACTTTCATTTACATACCTTATCTCGTGCTTGCATTCGTTCGTATATCATACACCATGCTTCCTAGAACAGGGGGTAGGAAACCCCCGACGAAGAAGAGGAAAACCGACGATTTCGGAGCTTCCTCTTCTCATTGGACACGGATACGCTGTCCATCTCCACTCCCAGCACATCATCTCTCCATCTCCACCTCACGTACACCCTCACCACCCTCACGTTCTCCATCTCCCACACCACTTCTGCCCCCCGTAGAGAGCACCTCTGTTCCCACTTCTGTTAGTGCTCCTACTACTACCACACCCACCACCATTCCAGCTGAGAGTTTCACTTCCACGGTAGTCCCTACTTCTGTCTCTGAGATCACCATTCCTGCACTATATTCTGCCCTGCCTGCTTCTTAGGGCATTTCTATATTTGTCGTTCCTGCACCTGTAGTTGAGCATATTTCTAGCAAGCATGTCATTATTGAGCCTGCTGATTCTGCTGTCCTTACCTCTATCGTATCTGCACCGGTTGACTCAGTCACTATCGTTCCCATCACTTCCGTGTCCACACCTATAGTATCTGTGTCCCCTTCTGAGAGCATTTCTATCCCTACCACTGCCATATTCACTAAGAGTGTCGTGGTATCTGTCCCTGCATCTGTCGCCACGATGTCTGTCTCTCTTGGGATTCATATCCTCCCTACTTCTGCATTAGGTCTAACTTCTATTTATGTTTCCACTTCTGCTGAGATCCCTCGTAGGTCACCCTATAACGAGTTTAATTTTCGA
Source organism: Scilla litardierei (assembly GCA_030789695.1). NCBI lineage: Eukaryota > Viridiplantae > Streptophyta > Magnoliopsida > Asparagales > Asparagaceae > Scilla > Scilla litardierei. The sequence goes on from CM061142.1 coordinate 107,586,649, forward strand.
CGTCGTGCACCACATGCACGAACATATAGAGAGAGGGAATAGTCTAGTGGTGCACGTCAGCCTGGTTACTCTTGCAGCTTTGACGCATGCCTAACAACAGTAGAGACTGAGGTTGTTTGGCTGAGGCGTGAGTTCACCGCCTTCACCCGGACAATTGCTATGCACCATGAGTTAGTGAAACGGGATATTAGGGAGATTCTTGAGATTCTTAGAGCACGAGGTGCACCACCTATCACACTTGCACCGGTTGCTCCTCCTGCACCTCCAGTTGCACCTTCTATTGCACCAACACCAGCACTCTCTACACCACCATCTGATGCTATCTATGGTCCATAGTAGCAGGACCCATCACCACCTCCAGTGGGTGGTGCTGCTGTCTGATTCGTCATTATGCTCTAGTTCTCCCCTATCATTTTTGGTGCACATCTATCCACACGAGGCCCAGTATCATCTAGCTTGGGGGAGAACCCATCATATCCCATTGCATCCATGCCATTTCATCATCTGCATGCATGTTTTGCATTAGGCATTATGACCATGCATTTGCATTAGTTAAATTTCCATTTTATTTTCCATTTTAAAGGGATTTTCTTTTGTTTTATTCCATCCCGCCCGCCCACCCTTAGCACCATTTTACATCTTTCACATGTGTTCTCAGCAGCAAGGACACTGCTGTGTTTAGCTTGAGGGATGAGTGCTATTGCTTTTTATTTATTTTTCTTTTATGTTGAAATTTTTGGCATTACTTTTCCATCCTTTTTCACTCAAATTTTTTTTTCTTTTGCATCGTTTTTTTCTATTGTGCGCATGCATGCATGCTTTTACGTCATGTTCACCATTTTCTTTTCTTTCTTTTGCTAAGATGATTTCTCTCTGATCTCAATGCTTTCACTACTATTACACCACTTATCTTCCATGCCACACTACTTAGAGTATTTCATAATCTTGCTCTTTATAAGTACTTGCAATTAATCTCTTGTCATGATCTCTCAAGTAAATGCATGAAGCCAGTTGTAACTGAATGTGTAGAGTTGTGTTAGTATGCTTTTGTTGGAGTTCTCCATTTACTTCACGATCATTAGCATTTCTGAAGCCATGCTTTTATCTCTTATTCGTAACTCTTGTTGCATGCTTGGTTTGAAAAAACTTTACCGCTTGACTTCACTGCTTATTGATATGGTTAGGAATACCCATGTTTATATATGAGTTTAGTTGATGTATTATCTTATTGAATTTTTTGTGCACACTTTTAAGTGAACCGAGTGTTATATCTATTCCTTCTCCATAAATACCTTATATTCTCCATATGTCACTTGATTTTACTCCCCAAAGCTATTTCTATCGCATCCATTCCCAAAATTTCATACAATTGCAAAGCTTGCTCAAAAAAGATCAAAAAGCCAAAATGGAACCAAAAACAATGATTCAAAACCTAATAGCTCCATAAAAACTCAAACCACCAAAAATTGAAAATTCAAAAGAAAATTTCAAATTCATTTCCCTTGGAGCAATACATATACTTTTGGGAAAACCAAAACAAAAATCCATATCCCACAAGAATTTCTTTGATGTGATGCTTCAATTCAAGCTTGGGGGAAAAATATTTTAACCAAAATGAGTGAGCATGACATTAGAGTGGAGTTGTGCATGAACGGGAAAGTTTGATAATCCTGAAACTTAACGAAATAGTTTAGTTACAAGATTTCCTATGATTTGATATGCGTTTGTGCATGTCTTGACTTTTATTACATTCTTTATTGCATGCTTTGTATGATATTTCTACGCTTCAGTTATAGCTTTTAATTGAAAAGTGTGTTGCCAATATTGTGTATATTCAACACTATGAAACACATGATGTGGATATAAGCCGATTGTATGAACTCTAGAGCGATCCCCTTTATTCATTATTAAACTCTCAAGGATACTTCATTTATTTAAGATATGAAATCTCTGTAGTAGCTTGTGAGTTATTTTCTGAGCTGTTGTGATATATGGTGAATGGCACGAGATCTGTGAGAATAATCTAGTGACCCTCTCCTCTTTGCATTCTTTTCCATTTTCTTATTTTTACCACCCGGTGACACTCCTATTTGTCTTCCTTGAGCATGAGTAAGAGGTAAGCTTGGAAAATTTTGATGTGTCCATATTTTCTATACCTTTACTGCATGATTTCATAGCATTTTCATTGTCCAAGGTTCACTTTTCTATACTTTATCATGCATCTCAGATATATTTGATTCTCATAGAGATTTGTGGATTTTCAGGAACCTTGGAGTGATATTGGACCATGGACACATCTGAGACATCCAGAGCATCGATGATGCAGTACACTAGGTGCTTGACGAGGTGGAGAAGAAAATTTGAGGATAAGAGGAAGGAGGAGCAAGGAGAGAGCAAGAGAATTCAAAGCTTCCCAACGTATCAACTTTTTCCCAGTTAGCTCACATCAAGTGGGCCAACGCCGCTCGGTCCGAGCAGATCAAGCCAAGGGAAGCAACTTCAACCTCATCAAGCGTCTGAGCATTAAGGCCACTAGGACCGATTAGCCGAGCTACTCGGTCGAGGGAACTCAGCGGCATCGCAACATTTCCTAGGCAAAGGAGAGATTTGAGCTTGACCGAACAGAGTCAGTTGCTCGGTCGAGTTGGCAGAGCGAAAGAAGCATCTTCAGCACTTAGGCACATTTGATGAGCTAAATCCACTCGACCGAGCAAATTAAGCGACAAAATGGCATATTTTGATGCTCTACGACCCCCTACAGCTCGCCCAAGAAGACCAAGCCACTCGACCGAGTCGCTTCCCTACTTGGTCGAGCTAATCAAGCAGCAGAGTGACCTTTTGGCCAAGCATGGGCCTTATGCAGCTCGACCAAGTGGGACATCCACTCGGTCCGAGTAACTTTCTTTCCCAGCCGATGATTTAAGAACCCAGCGGAGCGACGGTGCCCTACTCGGACCAAGCGTCACCGTCGCTCGGTCGTGTAGGGCGATGCAGCAGCATAATTTTGGAACGAGATGGGCCCCTTGCGAGATTTTTGTGGGGTCAACCCCACTTGTATATATACCTATTTTTTCCTTAGGTTAAGAAGACCCCTTTTAGATTAATTTTTTGGAGAGAGTAGAGAGTTTTGAGCCATTTTTATTGCTTTTGGAACCATGCTTGGATCTTTGTTTATCATTTTGCATTGGAATCTTGGATCTTAATTTTCTGAAGTTTAGTTCTTCATTCTCATTGGTTTGGTAACATTTTTCTCATCTCTCTACATTGTTTTGATGTTTATCGTTGCGATGATGATTGATATTTCTAATATTATTGTTTCTATTGCTATTTCCATGAATTGTGAGTAGTTTCTACTAGGGCTAATGGATAAGCTTTAGGATCTTAGGATTTATATGTAAAGTTACTTTTTTATGTTGGTTTGGTAAATAAGGGATGTGATTTGATTGATCTAGCCAAGTTTGTACTAAACTTATTTAGGGTTTGTGATCCATGATAGTGGCAGGCATCCTAGATATTATCTTATGAACTTAATTAGGTTTGTTAGTGAATTCAATTGGAGTTCGTGATCCATGATAGTGGCATGCACTTTGATGGCTTCTATCGACGCCCTATATTACTAATTGGTGATCTATGATAGTAGCATCGATATGTGCCATCAAATCACAGATCGAAGCTATAACCCACGATAATGGTGTAAGTGGAGACTGAGAATAATTGTCGATCATAATGCACGGATGGGGTGCAAGTCCATCCACGATGGTGGGCCTAAGTATGTGATACGTTAGATGAGTAGTACAACAGTAGTTGGCTACGAATTCCACATTCGAGATGTGACAATATCTCCCTATAAAACCAATCGGATCGTCGTCAGACGACGCTTATAATAATACCACAGTGCACGGGTCGTGTGTAGCGCTGATGGGTCGAAAACAGAGAGGCGGCCAATGAGTTTTGGTCTATGAGTTTTTGTTCGGAAGCAACACAATCGTAACAATGGTGGTTGGTGAAATAGGAAGAGGGTGAATCAATAGATAAAACTCTAGGACGTGGGGAGTCCCCACCATTGGACTAAGGTTAGGGTTAGACTAGTAATCAACCGGTTGCGGGACTCATTAGGACTCGGTAGAGGTCGTGTGACCTAAGGGCATTTGCCTATCTCACACTGTCATGATGCATGATAGGTTATTCCCTTATGTCATGTCCTACCCCCTGCTTTTGTTATGCAATGATAGGCCAACCCAACCTACACCGATGTTAACTCTCGTCGATGCATCGGTGTAAATTGGGTGCATTACGCTCGACGAATTTCCCCAATCTTCCTCCCGCCCATAGTGGCGTTCGGGGATCAGTGATTATGATTAAATATTGCATATCATAACATCATAATCTTCTCCTCTTGTGCACATAATCCATGGAATATTGCTCTCTTAACTACATTTACATTAATTCATCATTTGTGAGCACATGATTTTATTTTGATACAATTTCACTTCCCAAAGCATTATAAATGTCTACTATATTTTTAGGGATTTTTCTGGATTTTTCAGGTGTCTCGAAGGGGACTAAATCAACTCAAGAAGAGGAATACATAAAAGGCGCATGTAGAAGGAATGACAGGCACCTGGGCAACCACACAGGCGACTGCCTGGACAACAGCAGTCTCCTGTCTTTGAAGAGCTGAAGTTGGAGAAACCGAAGCCCAACGATAGTCGCCTGCAAGAGGATTGACAGTCGACTGTGATATTGTACAGTTACCTGTCATTTTTGCATCAGTCGCCTGATTTTCCAGATGCCTGAGGGAGCAAAAAGAGCCGGCTTATTGTTAATTTGACATTTCTGCAGCAGGCACCTGAAGCACAAAAGACAGTCGACTGTGGAGCACACAGACGACTGTAATATTCAAGACAATCGCCTGTCTTCAGTTGGAAGCTGCGTTGCCCATCAACCAGGCGACTGTCAGACCAATGACAATCGCCTATCATCATTCGAATGGCGTTTGTTCAGCATTCGACTGATCGGGGGTTTTCGCCCATATTCTGGGTTGTGAGAAACATGTTTTTCTTAACCTGATTTCTTTCTAGTTACTATGGATCATTGGTTGACATTTTGGATGGATGAGATGCAACCCATAGGGGGTATAAAACATTACTATTCAGATGTAATAAGGAAGAGCTTAATCTTTTACTATTTTTAGGTCATCTTCTTCCTTAAGAAGGAGATTAGGGTTTTGGAGAGTTTTGAGTTTTCTGATATCGTTATTGTTGTTGCTGAGATTTATTGATGATTGAGGAAGCTATTATTTGGTGACAAATCTCCAACTCTTTTACTATTATACATTTGCTTTCATTTCTTGTATTGAACTTTGTCTATTTCTATGAATGCTTATTCTATTCTTGATATGTTAGGCTAAATTCATTGTGTGGGTGTTTTGGATTGATGTATGATGTTTTGATTGCCTTGATAATGTTAATTTCCAGAACACTTTGTTAATCCATGTTGTTGGGTAAAATAAGCTTATGATTAATTGGATTTGATAATATCCATGGAGGAGCAGAACGACGGTGCTTCGTAATTGTTGCACCTATGTATCCATTGGGTATTGCATATCTTGACATGAATGCAAGACCATTCAATCCATATTTCGTAATTTAGAAGCTTAATTCACCCAATAATCCAAATTGTTAATTGGGTTGCAACCCGTTTATCGAATCGTGCATTACCTGAAAGGGGCCACAGAACAGCGGTTATGTGATGCACAACACAACCTACATGCACTACTCTCACATACCTTGAAATGGATGTGAGAGTGATTCGTGAGCATTAATTAGGAGAAGAACCTAATTAGCAATTACCTTTGGTGCACCCCATACGTGCTTAATTAATTTATTTCCCGATCCTCATACCTTGAAATAGATGAGTGATCGAGTTATCATGAAATTAACATTTAGCAGAGCAATCGAGTAATCCTACCGATATCCTCAATATCCACACCTTCGTTCTCACTTGCATCCAAAAACTTAGGACATTACCCTAACTCTAGGGTATTTAGATAAACCACCTATTCAAACGATGATTCCCCCCTGAAAGGGTGGTTAGAACCCTCAACCATTCTTTACTTGCTCTGACTATTTGTGTGAATTTGCAGATTAGTTCCTCTCTGTGGATACGATCCCGTACACACCGGGTATATTATTTGGCGACCTCGTACACTTGGGAGTATCACCTTTCTGGTCTAGTCAAGCAAATTGGCGTCGTTGGCAGGGACATCGTATCTTCATTTCACACTTTAGTTTTTCTGTGAAAATTTGGTGAGATCTTTCCATTCTATTGTTTATATTCATTGTGGATATCTGAATTTGTTTTTCAATTTATATAATCATCAAAACTATAAAAATTAGGCTAATCTTGGAAAGTTTTGGCTTGAGCTCAATTGTCTAGTTTATATGGTTAAGGACTCCTCAAACACATAGACTAGTAAGAAACATAGACATGGCCGATAACAATACCAACACCAACGGTAATGATAACACCAATCATAGTGAGGGCGATCACTCTCAACATGAGGGTGATTGAAGTTTGAGATATGTGTTGAGACCGAGTAGGTCTGCTACCGGCTTATGCAGTGTGCTTCCAGCCGATGCGAACTCCTTTATCCCAAGACCTGGGATATTTCAAATTCTCCCCACTTTTCATGGTGTAGAGAAGGAGAACCCTTATTTACATATAAAGGATTTCGAAGATGTCTGGCTCTCATGTTCTGATGGGAAGGCTAGCAATGGAACCATTTATCTTAAACTGTTTCCTTTTTATTTAAAGAATAAAGCTAAAAATTGGTTTAATGATATACCTCCTCATACTATTAACTCCTGGTTGGCAATGCAAGCTGAATTTCTGAAAAAGTTTTTTTCTTGCACAAGACTCAAGGATTAAAGCGGCAAATGGCAAACTTTTCTCAGAAACCAAATGAAAGGTTTGATATCACTTGGGAAAGGTTTAAGGAACTGCTACTAGCATGTCCACACCATGGATTTGATGAATACCGTCTCATCGGTTTCTTTTACGACGGACTCATCATGTCCATGAAACAGTTCGTGGAAATGATGTGCAACATAGAATTCTTGGATAAGACACCGGAGGAGGCATGGGATTATTTAGAATCCATAGCGGAAAATGCGCAAAGTTGGGAGGCAACTCCCGAATCCAAGAGAAGAGAATTACCTCAACCGTTGGCCCGTGGAGGTCTCCTTACATTGACCTAAGAGGAAGCCTTAGAAGCAAGAATGGAGGCCCTCATTTGCTAGAGACTTGAAGGGTTGTAGTTGAAAGGAGTGAAGGCTATGACAGTTGGTAATGAAGGGCTATGCAACCTTTGCAGTAGCACAGACCATGGTATTTACAAATGCCCCAAGCTACCGCTAGTGAAGGAAGTATTTCAAGACTCCATACAAGTAAATTATGTGGCGAATTCCAACCAAGGACAATGATACAACAATTCCAACAATCAAGGCCCGAGTTGGAGAAGTAGACCGAATTTGAATTGGGGTCCCTAAAGACAACAACAAGCTCAACCATCGTATCGTCCACCACCTTTCAACAACAACAACAATCAACAAGGCTTCCAAAGGAGGAGGGATGAAACAAATGAGCCACAAGTGCAATCTTTGAGCGACACGTTGCAACAATTCATCCAAATGCAACGACGCAAAATCAAGCCAATTTTCAACAATGGCAACAACTACAACAAACCCAGGTGCAGCACCAACAACAATTTCAGCAACTCAACGATAACATGGCAAAGCTTGCGGCAACTCTAGAGAAGAGCAAGCTCCCAGCACAACCACTCCCTATCCCCAACATGAATTCGTCATCGGGGGGACCCGACGTCAAATCTTGTCAAGCGGTGACAACCTTGAGGAGTGTTCAAGAAATTAAGAAACCGAAGCCACCGAGAGTCGAGGTAGAGGTAGTTATAGAGAATGAACCCACCCCAAATGAAGAGATGCAAGAGGTAAGATCGGACAAATGCAACCACCCCGAACAGATCGTCATTGAAGAGCCCGCGCCGTACATTCCTCTTACACCATTCCCTCAAATGCTTCAACCACCACGAAAAGATAAGTTTTAATCCGAAATCCGCGAAATATTTCAAAAATGTCAAATTAATATTCCCCTTCTTGATGCAATAAATCAAATTCATGCATGCTAAATTTTTAAAATAGTTGTGCACCGTTAAGAGGAATGTTAGTGTTAAGAAAAAAGCCTTCCTAATGCAACAAGTTAGTGCTATTATGCAACATAACACTCCTACTAAATACAAGGATCCCGGCTCACCTATAATCCCATGCATCATAGGAACCAAAAAGATAGGGCAATCACTCCTTGATTTAGGTTCGAGTGTTAACATTTTACCATATAGCTTGTATGTGCAATTAGGACTCAGAGAATTGAAATCTACACCCAATATTCTCCAATTGGCCGATAGATCCATCAAGGTCCCCAAGGGTAGCATAGAGGACGTGCTTGTCTAAGTGGACAAATCTACTACCTAGTGGACTTTGTCGTATTGGACATTCTTGGACCTCAAACCGAGACACCAAACCCCATCATCCTAGGCAGACCATTCCTAGCCACAAGCAATGCTATAATCAATTGTAGGGATGGTCAACTTAAAATCTCTTTTGGCAACATGACCCTTGACTTAAACATTTTTAATGCTTGTAAGTTGCCATCGGGGGATGGTGAGTTTGAGGATGCTTGCATGATTGAGACTCTAGTTGAAGAGCATTTTGATGCGGAGTTTGTTGAAGCGTTTAATTTTGTTGAACATTTTTGTGAAAATATTGACACCGACTACCTTTTGTAAGAAGTTGGCACGGTGACGTAGTGGATGCCATCTTTTGAGCCGCTACTATTGGACACGCCATACCAAAGGCCATTGAAGCTGGAGCACCCATCATTGGACTTGAAGCCGTTGCCGCCATATTTGAAGTATGCATTTCTTGGGGAATTCAGCACATTTCCCAAAGTAATATCATCTAAACTCTCTAATGAGCAAGAAATGCAATTGTTAGAAGTGCTTCAAACTCATAAGGGGGCAATTGGTTGGACAATTACCGATATTAAAGGTATTGATCCCCTAATTTGTAAGCACCACATCGGCTTAGAGGATGACACCAAACCCACTAGAGAGATGCAACGTAGGTTAAATCCTAACATAAAGGAAGCGGTGAAGAGTGAAATCTTTAAGCTTCTTGATGCGGGTATTATATACCCCATTGCCGATAGTAGATGGGTTAGCCCCATTCAAGTTGTACCAAAGAAATTGGGGCTAATGGTAGTTAAAAATGAGAACAATGAGTTGGTCCCCATGCAAGCCACCACGGTATGACGAATGTGTGTTGACTATATGAAGCTTAATTCTAAGACCCGTAAAGACCACTTCCATATCCCATTTCTAGATCAAATCCTAGAGAGAGTGGCCGGACACGAGTATTATTGCTTCCTTGATGGCTACTCAGGATATCAAATAGAAATAGCACCCGAAGAATAAGAGAAGACCACCTTCACTTGTCCCTTTGGCACTTTTGCATTCCAGAGGATTCCATTTGTCTTATGTAATGCCCCCGCAACCTTTCAACGTTGTATGCTTAGCATTTTCCATGATATGGTTGAAAAGATTATGGAGGTATTCATGGATGATTTCTCTGTGTATGGCAGCTCATTTAATAACTGTTTATCTAACTTGGCTTTGGTGTTAAATCGGTGCATTGAGAAAAACCTTCTCTTGAATTGGGAGAAATGCCTTTTCATGACTACGAAGGCTTAGTCCTCGGTCATATTGTATCCAAAGTAGCTATGCAAGTTGATAAAGCCAAGATCGAGGTAATAGAAAAGCTACCCACTCCTCATTGTGTAAGATATATTCGATCATTTATTGGGCATGTCGGTTTTTATAGGAGGTTCATAAAAGATTTTAGCTCAATATCTCAACATCTTTGCATGCTTTTGAAACATGATGTGGATTTTGCTTGGAATGATGATTGTCAACTTGCGTTTAAGAAGTTGAAAAATTTGCTTACATGTTCACCTATTCTTCATGTGTCAGATTGGACATCACCCTTCGAGTTTATGTGCGATGCTAGTGACTATGCGGTTGGTGACATGCTTGGACAACGTAAGGACAATGTCCCCGTGGTGATTTATTATGCGAGCAAGAGCTTGGATGAAGCTAAACGAAACTACACCACGACAGAGAAGGATCTTTTAGCCGTCGTCTTCACGTTGGAGAAATTTAGGAGCTACATATTGGAATCCCCAATTACAATCTTTACCAACCATGCCACTCTTAAATATCTCCTTTCCAAGAAAGATGCCAAGCCTAGACTAATCCGTTGGATTTTGCTTTTGCAGGAATTCAACATCGCTGTTAAGGACAAGAAGGGAGTTGAAAATCATGTTGCCGATCACCTTTCACGGTTAACGATGAGCATGGAGCCGACAACCATCCCATTGAAGGATTCATTTCCTGACGAACATCTTTTTGTGATCTCCCACACACTACCATGGTATGCCGACGTCATAAACTACTTGGTCACCGATAAGACTCCGTACACTTGGTCTCGCTAAGATTTCAAAAGGTTCATCTTTTAGATAAAATCTTTATTTTTCGTTGATCCTTACCATTATAAGTATTGTAATGACCAAATAGTAAGTAGATGCATAACCGACCATGAGTTTGATAGTGTTTTGCATGTTTGCCATGAGGGTATGTGTGGTGGTCATTTTTCCACCCAAAAGACCGTAGCAAAAATTCTACAATGTGGTTTTTATTGGCATAGTATGTTTAAGGACACTTATACATATTGTAAGTAATGCTTAGCTTGCCAAAAGTTGGGGTGATTACTAAAAGAAATATGATGCCGTTAAACTATATTCTTGAATTAGAAATTTTCGATTGTTGGGGCATTTATTTTATGGAGCCATTTCTCCCATCTTTTGGGTACACATATATTTTTCTTACTATAGATTATGTATCTAAATGGGTGTAGGCTATTCCTTGTAGGACCAATGATGCGGCTATCGTGCTTAAATTCATGAAAGAAAACATTTTCGCACGATTTGGGATGCCAAAGGCTACGATAAGCGACGGAGGGCCACATTTTTGCAACCGCCTCTTCGCAAGCTTAATGAAGAAGTTTGGGGTGAAACAAAAGGTTTCTACACCATCCCACCCCAAAACCAATGGACAAGAGGAGTTGGCATATCGGGATATCAAGAACATAATCCAAAAAACGGTGAATCCATCAAGGAAGGATTGGAGCATGCGTCTTCCTGATGCATTGTGGGCAATACTGTACTGCCTACAAAATGGTTTTAGGGATGTCTCCATATCGCCCAATTTTTGGAAAATTCTGCCACTTGCCCATTGAACTTGAACACAAATCTTTTTGGGCAATTAAAAAGTTTAATTGTGGAATTGACCCCTCTTCTCGTAAATTGCAGTTAGTGGAGCTGGAAGAGATAAGGAGGGGGCATACAACAATTCCAAGCTTGTGAAAGAGAGGCTTAAGTGCGCCCCATGATCGAATCATTTTAAGGAGATAATTCACCCCGAGGGAGAAAGTACTTCTCTACAACTCAAGACTTCATCTCTTCCCTGGAAAGCTTCGTTCGAAGTGAATTGGACCTTTCATTGTTCAAGAGGTGTTTCCACATGGCATGGTAACCATTGCCAATCCACAAAACAACAATGAATTTAAGGTGAACGGGCAACGCTTAAAGCATTACCAAGAGCCGTGGAGTAGAGACGAGGACACCATGGAGCTTACGGAACCACCGCCGGGTGGAACCAACTTGGTGTGTTCATTCCAAAACTTTCCTATCTAGTAGTATGTAGTAATGAATAACTCTTGCTCAAGCTTTCTTATCCTAGTTTATCCATTTTTATTGCATATATTTCATCTCATCCTTCAAACATTGAGGACCATGTTTATTTTTAGTTGGGGGGTGTAGACTAGGATATATAAACTTCTTAAGCATCTTTTTATTATTTTCATCTTTTTTTGAATAACTTGAATGAAATAAAAAAATTTCCGTCTATCACCAACATTTCTGCAACTTATAGCTTTTTGTTAGACCTATGATTAAATGTGATGATCCTTTCCAACTTTGGTAAAACTGTATTCTTGAAGTGGATTTTGGCAAATTAGGATGTGGTGTATCTTTATGTACTAAGGGAAATTAATTGTCTCTCTACATTCTTACACTTGGCCCTTTAGCTTGAAGCTCATGACAATTACCATCCATTTGAAACCCTATAGTGATGTAGAAACCTTGGTATCAATGATCAATTGATTAAGCCTTGGGAATTTTAAAAATTCGGCTAGGTTTATATTCATGGATCCTAAGATAGTGACTTGGAATTTGGAGCTGCTCAAATGAATGCTATCAAATGGTACATTAATAAGTGCACTTGTGCACATTTGCATAAGGCATAAACTTTTGCCATGGTACTTTGAATAAGGCAAAAATTGCCATGAAATTTGAGTAAATACATGAAATTTGAACCACAACTTATTTCCATGAGCTTTTGAGGGAGTAACTGTTATATCCCATAAGCTCGAGAGTTCCTAAGGATCTTACATCTGGAGATTGTGACATATTAAGGGGTATACTAAGCTTAGGTGTGGATGGTGGAGTGTGTAAGAGGAATTAGATTATAGTCATAGGGAAGAATGTATAGAATCGAGAACTTTACCTTTATAAATATGATTTCAACACCCTTTAGTGTCGCAAATAATCCAAGAATTGAGTCAACATTGTCTTTTCGGATTGGTCACTTATTTTGCTAGGGACAAGCAAAATGCTAGTTGGGGGTGCGATTATGACTAAATATTGCATATCCTAACATCATAATCATCTCCTCTTGTGCACATAATCCATGTAATCATGCTCTCTTAACTACATTTACGTTAATTCATCATTTGTGAGCATATGATTTTATTTTGGCACAATTTCACTTCCCAAATCATTATAAATGTCTACAATTTTTAGGGATTTTTCTGGATTTTTTTAGGTGTCCCAAAGGGGACTAAATCAACTCAAGAAGAGGAGTGCATAATAGGCACATGTAGAAGGAATGACAGGCGCCTAGGCAACCACACAAGCAACTGCCTGTACAACAGCAGTCGCATGTCTTTGAAGAGCTGAAGCTGGAGAAACTGAAGCCCACAACAGTCGACTGTAATATTTTACAGTCGCCTGTCATTTTCGAATCAGTCGCCTGATTTTCCAGATTTCTGAGGGAGCAAAAAGAGCCGACTTACTGTTAATTTGACATTTCTACAGTAGGCGCCTGAAGCACAAAAGATAGTCGACTGTGGAGCACACAGGCGAATGTAATATTCAAGACAGTCGCATGTCTTCAGTTGGAAGCTGCACTGCCCACCAACCAGGGAACTGTCCAACCAATGACAGTCGCCTGTCATCAGTCGACTGGCGTTTGTTCAGTAGTCGACTGATCGGGAGTTTTCGCTCAAATTCTGGGTTGCGAGAAATGGGTTTTTCTTAACCAGATTTCTCTTTAGTTGTTGTGGATCGTTGGATGACATTTTGGATGGATTAAATGCAACCCCTAGTGGGTATAAAATATTACTATTCAAATGTAATAAGGGGAAGCTTATTCTTTTACTATTTTTAGGTCATCTTCTTCCTTTAGAAGGAAATTAGGGGTTTGGAGAGTTTTGAGTTTTCTGATCTCGATTTTACTGTTGCTGAGATTTATTGATGATTGAGGAAGCTATTATTTAGTGACAAATTTCCAACTCGCTTACTATTATACATTTGCTTTCATTTCTTGTATTGAACTATGTCTTTTTCTATGAATGCTTATTCTATTTTTGATATGTTAGGCTAAATTCATTGTGTGGGTGTTTTGGATTAATGTAGGACTAGTCATAACCCATGCCCGTAGGGCACGGTTCATTTAAGATATCCCCCCTCAAAATCTTGGATCTCTTAATTTTAAACAAACAGTAATAAATAAAACACAATAATTGTTATTTAGTTTTTCCAATCATTTTAGTTATCCAAAATTTAGATTCCCAAAAGAATTTAGTTTTCCCAAAAACTTCAATTTCCCCAAAAACATTAGATCCTCAAAATTTAGTTCCCTCCAGATATAACTTGTGCTCTAAGGGAACGATTCATTTAAAATATTCTTCCCTCAAATTCTTGGAACCCTTCATTTTACACGAACAACAATAATCAAAACGTAATTATTGTTATTAGCTTACCACAAAATTTTAGTTCCCTCAAAATTTAGTTCCACCGTTCATTTAAAATATTCTCCATTCAAAATCTTGGAGCCATTAATTTTAAACGAACAACATGTTGTGAGTTGAGAGAGGCTTTTGGCCTCCCTCCCCTCATCATCTCACCATTTACTCCCCACTAACTTAGTGTGGAGTCACTTGGACTTCAAAGGTGAATGAATATATAGAGAGCCATGGCTTATGCCATGGCTACTCTTGATTTTAGAGATTAGTTTACACACTTCTTCCAATCTATTTCTCAACACGTTATCAGCACTTTGCTCTAAAAAAAGTTGAGCCATAAAGTTTCTTCCCCACAAATTTCTCTTTCTTGCGAAGGAATCTTGTAGTTGCGGCAAAGCTATTGCAACTATTGGTGCGACGACGATCGGTTGATTACCTTCGCGGTATAGCGGGAGCGGGGATTATATTTTTCTATCTACGGATTTTATTTGTTCTTCCCTAGATCATTGATCTAGAGGTAAAATTCTAATCCCGTAGATATTGATTATTACATATATATGTTGATTGTATTACTCAAATCAACATATCAAATTAGAACAAATTAATATCTCCCATTTTTTCCCCCTGAAGGGGATCCACGCACAATTCCATTTTTCCCCCTCCTCCTAATTGTCGCAACCCCACGGAAGGGGAGCCTTATCTTGATGGTTGTCTGGCCGCGGGAAAACGAAGCCCCCCCCCCCCCCCCCCCCCCCCCCCCCGCGTAACGTGGTTGTAAACTGATGATTACTTTTATATATGCATTTAAAATTCAATATTGCTTCGTCTTTAATTTGCTTAAGTACGAACTTTTATTTTGAATGTCTTTTTTTCATTGACTTAAATAAAATTTCGTTGTAATTATAGGTGAAGTGTGGAATATTGTGGACAGTGCCTCGTTGCACTGGTGTAGCATTGATATTGCTCCCACACACAACGAGACTATAAGATGCAAACTTCTCCCCTTAAACATATAGGAAATTTCCAATTTTCAAGTATATTTCGTTTAAACGAACATAACTTGAACACTGTGGATAATAAATATTGAATATCAATATATAAATCGTCAAGAGGATGGCCAGAAGCCCATCTACTTACGATTTCATTGACCCCCCGTCGGGCCCCCTATAATTACAGATATTCATCCTATAGAAAGCCAACTTGACTGAGCACCAGAAGTGCCTTTCATTGCCATAGTTTTTAACTCTGGCAAAATGGACTTGGTCATCCTGGATCAGCGATGATGGACGCATCATCAAATGAATCCATTGGAGAACCTGAAGATTCTTCAAAAGGTTGAGTTTCCTTGTCACCATTTGTCATAAAGGAAAACTAATAGAGAGACCTTCCCTCCTGAAAGTGGGATTAGAGTCTCCTGGCTTCATTGAGAGAATACATGGTGACCTTTACGGGCCTATTCACCCCGCAAGTGGCCCATTTTCGGTACTTTATTATTGTACTGATATATGCATCTACTAGATGGTCTTTTGTGTGCCTTTATATTCACTCGCAACCTAGCTTTCTAAAAAGCATATATTGTGGGTGAATTTCCTACACAAATCATTCAAGACTTCTGCCAGGCAACTGACATTGAAATTAAACATCCTGCAGCATGTTCAAACTCATAATGGGTTAGCAGAGTCTCTGGTAAAGATACTCCAATGGATTTCACGTCCATTGTAAAATCGTAGTTGCCTATTGATATTTAGGGACCATCATACTGCATTCCGCATCGCTTATCACGATACGGCCCGCTTGTTGCCATATCTTATTGCTGATGCTGCTTGCTTATGGTTTACCACCAAGTCTTGATAAATGTGAATTTAATGAGCAAAATCTCATTGAAATAGGCACGCAGTCTAAGGAAGCCTGAAGCTTCTGAGACCATATCATGGGACATAAAAGTACTCATCTCGTTATGATCCGCATACTTTTTCTGTGTGAAGTTGAGATCCAGAAGATCCTTCACATTCAGACTAAAGTAAATCAATTGACGGATAAATTTGCGGACAACCAGAAGATTGTTCGTTCACACATCCCTGTTGCCAACACGCCAGCTAGGATTGACATTCCCAAAGATGGATGCAATCCACCGGCAGCAAAATTGGCTTTACCTCAATTGAAAAGAGGACGCCTGCCAGGTTCACAATATAAAATTCCTCAAAAGAGGAAGATTCCTGGATATATCAAAATGATCCAACCACAGGATGCTGAGCTCAGACCAGCAACCTCTCCCCTCCTAATTTCCCCTGCAGAGGAAACAACAGGAGAAACATCATTATTTTACGTACGTACTGGAGAGGTACTGGATAGATATAGCACAGTCGTCGACGACGGTTTTGCTTTCGCTATTGTCGTTCACGTCGCTGAATACGACGATGACGTCTACCCACTTTTCTATAGCGTAAACGCATAGAATGGCCAAAGTGGGACGAGGCAATAAGAGTAGAGCTGGACTCACTCTTGAAAAGCAAAGTCTTTGGACCAGTAGTCCATACACCTGAATGTGTAAATACCTGTGGAATATAATTCGGATTTCATAAAGACATTGAAATGAAGGAAATGTGATCATTTTCCTACTACGCCTACACTTCTCTGAAAAAACCAATACATGCAGCTCATGGACGTTGTGACTGCATATATATATGGCAATATAGATATAGAGATCTATATAAAACTTCCAGAAGGGTATACTCTACCCCCAGAGATGAAAGAGAGACGTAAAAACGTCTTCTCCATAAAGGCTACAAAGATCATTAGTTGATCTTAAGCAAAATTCTGCCTGGGTATCTTTTTCGAAAGATCGTTGACAAAATTTGTGATATTCCCCGTATATGTGGTCGACTTAAAGCTGATAGGATCTCCTACAGAGACCATTTAGACATCAGATAACTTTAAGCATACCTTGGAAATGAAAAACCTATGTATAACAAGGTATTATCTCGGCTTATATATTTAACACCTTAGTGGTGGAACCCTTTAATATCCTTCATACACCTGGAGTTTATGAAGAATGATGTCCACTTGCATCCTATTAAAAATGGATGCTTATTTATGACACCTTCCAGTAACTGGAAGAGGGGGAGGACATCCTAGGTCCCGAAGAGCCTAGCTCTCCTGAAGAGCCTAGCTCTAGTGTACTTGTTACACTTCTTTATCTGGCCAACTGCACGTGTCTTTGATAGAACGTCTGTAGCAAAGTTGTTAACCAGATATAGTGTTGCCCTGGAGAGCACCACTAGACCAAGGATAAGCTGCTTCTGCGCAACTTCCAAGGGTTATGGAATATATATCGCATATGCATGTTTAAATATCATCGCGATGACTAAAACACAAAAGGCCGTCCACCTCCCAAATATCTACACATCATCCTCCAATGTCTACATCTTCTGAGAAGCTCATCATCCAAGAAGCAAGTATTTTAAACGCTCAGCCAGGTCCAGCAGTACCTTGCAGGCACACAGAAGACTGATTCAAAGAATACTTTAGTGGAGTCGTCTACCAACTTCGAAGAGTATTCGACTCCAGAGCGCCACTACTTTCCAATAGCCGCTAGATGAATAAACTTGTATAGATAAGTGATGACTGTATTTGCTTTCAGAACATGATGGATGTATAGACAAATAGGAGATGATTGTATAGATATATAGGAAATCTGCAAGCCTGAAGCTTGTACAGATCAGGGGGAGTCCCTCAATAGTTGTACTCTTTTCCCTTAAGCTGCTGGTTTTTCCCACTGGGTTTTCCACAGCTAAGGTTTTAACGGGGCAACCACAGTGGCTCTGGATCCAGAAGTATCCACCCAATTAGCATACTGAATCCTGAAGTATTCATATGCTTAAACCAAGGTAATGGAGAGATGAGGGGGAGTGTTGTGAGTTGAGAGAGGCTTTTGGCCTCCCTCCCCTCATCATCTCACCGTTTACTCCCCACTAACTTAGTGGGGAGTCACTTGGACTTCAAAGGTGAATGAATATATAGAGAGCCATGGCTTATTCCATGGCTACTCTTGATTTTAGAGATTAGTTTACACACTTCTTCCAATCTATTTCTCAACACAACAATAATTAAAGCGCAATAATTGTTATTTAGTTCTCCAAAAATTGTAGTTCTTCCAAAATTTAGTCCCATCAAGATTTTCAAAATAAAATTAGTTTCCTTCAAGATTTAGTTCCCTCAAAATTTTCAAAAAAAAATTGTTTCCTTCAAAATTTAGTTCGCTCGGAAGATTTAGTTCTCCCCAAAATTTTAGTTCCTTACAAATTTTAGTTCTCCCAAAGAATTTAGTTCCTAAATTTTTTGGAATTTTTTCCCTAATTTAAATTTGATTAGTTGGTATAATTATTTCTAATATTAAACCATTGTGGATCAATGTTCCTTTTCGGAATGGAGTATCGAAAAGAGTTTCAAAATAGTATAGGGTCAAATGATTCAGATGCCATGATAAACTATGTTAATTAAGGGTCATCTGTCATTAATGAACTCCATTCCGTTGTCAATGAACTTTATGTTTCCCAGTAAAAAGAAACTGCATGCATGTACAACACGCTCAATTATTAAGTCAACAGTATATACTCACTTTATCTTATAGAACCATGCCGCAGCCGCATGAAAAGAGAAGACCGTGTGATATGACATATTGAATTAGAATGATCGGGAACCAAATCAATATTTTATGTTTTGTTTTCACATCGTAATGAAGAGGGAGGGATGGAGAGAGATATTTGAGCAATGTGAATTTGCTTTTCCACAGAGAGTTTCCCCACAAAATTTAAGATTTTTCCCCCGAAAATTTTCAAACCCTCATCCTAACAGTTGATTCTTTAAGTTTCAATTCCAACTGTTTTTCTATCAACTATGTTGTCCTAGTCAACAAACCAATTCAAACACACCCCTCAAATGTATAATAGAAAACCGGAAAGGCAACCAAAATATGGAGCTAATTCGCAATTGTTGAAATAATTAGAAGAAATCAACCAAGAAAATTCATCTACATTCCCATAAGTGATACTCAGATTGCATTCAAAACATAGAATATAAAAAAAGATAACCCCCCTCCCATCCACATAGTTCTCATGCTAACCACCTCCAAAAGCTTAAACAACACGAAATAATTGAAAAAACAGATTGATTTTGATAATGATTCTGATAATGTCACTGAATGAGGTAGAATGCATAGAGTAGGGTGTAGAAAGAACTATTTTTTGTTCAAAGCAAGTTGTACACAGTTAGAATACAATTTTGATACTAAATACATATAACATCATCATACACAATTCATCACCAAATACGTATAACTGTTTTTATACTGAATTTTGATACTAAATACATATAACATCACTAAATCCATGAAAGCAAAAAACCAAACATTGCACACACACAAAGCAAAAAAACCAAACATTGCACACACACACACACACACACACACACACACACACACACACACACACACCATATAACTGGATTCTAGACATGGCACCATACATCCAGTTCTATAAATTCCCAAAATTGTCAACAGACATCAATATATCCAATGCTATGCAATATATCCAATTCTATACATTCGGTTCTATGCAATATATACAATACTATGCAATATATCCAGTTCCCAAAATTCTCAAAATTTACAAATAACATGGAGTTCGATCCAATGCTAATACAATGCCATAAGTACAAATTGATAAAGTATTTCCTGCAAGTGCTGATACATTGACAAACTTGATAAAGAATGTTGA
The DNA here is from genome assembly GCA_030789695.1 of Scilla litardierei. Lineage (NCBI taxonomy): Eukaryota > Viridiplantae > Streptophyta > Magnoliopsida > Asparagales > Asparagaceae > Scilla > Scilla litardierei. Next base: position 107,606,699 of record CM061142.1, read on the forward strand.
TACATTGCCAAATATTGATGCACTAGTCATAACCCGTGCCCGTAGGGCATGGTTCATTTAAGATATTCCCCCTCAAGATCTTGGATCTCTTAATTTTAAACAAACAGTAATAAATAAAACACAATAATTGTTATTTAGTTTTCCAATCATTTTAGTTATCCAAAATTTAGATTCCCAAAAGAATTTAGTTTTCCCAAAAACTTCAGTTTCCCCAAAAACATTAGATCCTCAAAATTTAGTTCTCTCCAGATATAACTTGTGCTCTAAGGGAACGATTCATTTAAAATATTCTTCCCTCAAATTCTTGGAACCCTTCATTTTACACGAACAACAAAAATCAAAACGTAATTATTGTTATTAGCTTTCCACAAAATTTTAGTTCCCTCAAAATTTAGTTCCACCGTTCATTTAAAATATTCCCCCGTCAAAATCTTGGAGCCATTAATTTTAAACGAACAACAATAATTAAAGCGCAATAATTGTTATTTAGTTCTCCAAAAATTGTAGTTCTTCCAAAATTTAGTTCCATCAAGATTTAGTTCCCCCAAAATTTTCAAAATAAAATTAGTTTCTTTCAAGATTTAGTTCCCCCAAAATTTTCAAAACAAATTAGTTTCCTTCAAAATTTTGTTCGCTCGGAGGATTTAGTTCTCCCCAAAATTTTAGTTCCTTACAAATTTTAGTTCTCCCAAAGAATTTAGTTCCTAAAATTTTTGGAATTTTTCCCTAATTTATATTTGATTAGTTGGTATAATTATTTCTAATATTAAACCATTGTGGATCATTGTTCCTTTTCAGAATGGAGTATCGAAAAGAGTTTCAAAATAGTATATGGTCAAATGATTCAGATGCCATGATAAACTATGTTAATTAAGGGTCATCTGTCATTAATGAACTCCATTCCGTTGTCAATGAACTTTATGTTTCCCAGCAAAAAGAAACTGCATGCATGTACACCACGCTCAATTATTAAGTCAACAATATATACTCACTTTATCTTATAGAACCATGCCGCAGCCGCATGAAAAGAGAAGACCGTGTGGTATGACATATTGAATTAGAATGATCGGGAACCAAATCAATATATTATGTTTTTTTCACATCGTAATGAAAGAGGGAGGATGGAGAGAGAGATTTGAGCCATGTGACTTTGCTTTTCCACAGAGAGTTTCCCCACAAAATTTAAGATTTTTCCCCCGAAAATTTTCAAACCCTCATCCTAACAGTTGATTCTTTAAGTTTCAATTCCAACTGTTTTTCTATCAACCATGTTGTCCTAGTCAACAAACCAATTCAAACACACCCCTCAAATGTATAATAGAAAACCGGAAAGGCAACCAAAATATGGAGGTAATTCTCAATTGTTGAAATAATTAGAAGAAATCAACCAAGAAAATTCATCTACATTCCCATTAGTGATACTCAGATTGCATTCAAAACATAGAATATAAAAAAAGATAACCCCCCTCCCACCCACATAGTTCTCATGCTAACCACCTCCAAAAGCTTAAACAACACGAAATAGTTGAAAAAACAGATTGAGTTTGATAATGATTTTGATAATGTCACTGAATGAGGTAGAATGCAATAGAGTAGGGTGTAGAAAGAACTATTTTTTGTCCAAAGCAAGTTGTACACAGTTAGAATACAATTTTTATACTAAATACATATAACATCATCATACACAGTTCATCACCAAATACGTATAATTGTTTTTATACTGAATTTTGATACTAAATACATATAACATCACTAAATCCATGAAAGCAAAAAACCAAACATTGCACACACACAAAGCAAAAATCCAAACATTGCACACACACACACACACACACACACACACACACACACACAGCAAAAAACCAAACATTGCACACACACACACACACACACACACACACCATATAACTGGATTCTAGACATGGCACCATACATCCAGTTCTATAAATTCCCAAAATTGTCAATAGACTTCAATATATCCAATGCTATGCAATATATCCAATTCTATACATTCGGTTCTATGCAATATATACAATACTATGCAATATATCCAGTTCCCAAAATTCTCAAAATTTACAAATAACATGGAGTTTGATCCAATGCTGATACAATGCCATAAGTACAAATTGATAAAGTATTTCCTACAAGTGCTGATACATTGACAAACTTGATAAAGAATGTTGATACATTGCCAAATATTGATGCATTTCCAGAACTTGATGTGCTCCAAATTTTGAGACACAAATTGATTTTCTCCAACTTTTGATGTTCTCCAACTGTTCTCCAAGTGAAGTGCCCGACTCCATTTTCCCAGTCATTTTCATTAAAGCCTCTCATATCTTTCCATGTCATCTTTTGGTTAGCCATCAAGTCTTTCTATTGGCAAAATGGAGTTGGGCACTTCACTTGGAGACCAAATTTTTTTTTGAAGTGTTATTCAATTTGTGTTGGGCACTCCCTGTCATTTGCATTTACCAAATGGAGTCGGGCACTTCACTTTCTGACAATGATTTCTACATATGTCTTCTGCTTAATGCCAACAGCCATTACTAGTAAGTTCTGATGATTTTGAACAGTCTCCTGCGTAAGTAAATTAATACGTCATTGAGAAAACAAATAAGATGGAACAAACGGATCCTTTCTCAGAGAATATGCTATGAAACCTTAACCTAGTGACCAAGCCATAGTTGCAACAATAATTAGTAAATACGATCATAGAATATTATAGATTTTGAAGCTATTCAAGTATCCTATCAAATACAATGGAAAAGCTCTTGAACACAGACGCAATCTAAAACCAAGATAATTTGTTATTAGGATTGAGCTATTGCTTGCTCCCTTGAGAAAGAATACACCCTTTTTCTTAAGAAAAACAGTAAGACTATTGTCCCAGATAAAGAAAAACAGTAAGCATGGGTTGTTATAATTAAAAATAAACAATAGAATATGTTGATTACTTCGAAGTTAGACAAATAGTTGAGTTCTACAAAATGGGAAGAAATGGGTTTACATCATTAAATTAGTAACATAAAATTTAATGTAACGGGAAACAGAACCAACAACACATAAAATGTTTCTAGGAAATAATGCAGTGTGGATGCCAGCATGAAATGACACTGAACTGCAACAACATAACATACCTTAGATCAAGTACTAACCTTTAGATATCAACACAAAATGATAAAGAGAAATAATGTATCTATTTGAAATCAGAGGGGGTTTTATTTTTATTTTTTCCAAGTTCCTCACCTATTTATTATGGAAGGCACATTCTCAGATGACATGATCACAACCGGGATATCCTTTAGATATATGACTCCAGAATTCACAATCAATCAAAAACAATAACCATCAGATATCTAACCTTTCAATTTAATGAAGAAAACATACAACAACAAAAATTTTAAACATTCACACAGCATATACTGAAACAAATTTGCATCCAATTTGTGGATGAAGTATCATGTGCAAAATACACATCTATAGAAATACTTAACATATAATTATATGCTGAATCAAATTTATTTCATTTGTTTAAACAATACTACATACAATTAGATAATGAAAAAATTTGTGTTCATTTTTTTAACAGAACAAAGGACTAAAATAGAATGGGCATTCTGTTTAGAATTTTGTTAGTAAAATTGCGTCACAAATTAAACCGCCAAACTGGTTCTCCACTAAACTGGCTTTCTTGTAAGAAGACAAACTCTTATTTGAAAAGCAAAATCAGACTTCTCTATATAGTGTCGTACACTTTTTAAATATACACAAAGCTACTACTATCTGATTGGCATCTACATGGTTGACTTGAAAATTTGAGATTGGAATGGAACTTGTTATCGCTATAGGATAATGAAGGGATTAACTGATCACTTGATGAGACTAATTTTTTTCTTGCCGAAAAGAGCTATTTTTTTTTCTTTTAAGAACTTGTAATAAGGTAAATGCAATGCATGTATTATTCAGCATATCCTTTGTTGGCTGAAGGAGAAGATCAGTGATGGTGTTGGCTACATTTGGATTGATGGATCGAAGGATCATGCAAACAAACATGTAATACAATTACTAAACTCATCTACAATTACTAAACTCGTCTACTGATTTTATCTTTGAACTCTCTCTTTTCTTCTAGCATTTTCATAGTTTCATTTAACCGTATCTCAATATCCCACATGTCAATGATACTAAACGCAGAATATATCTACCCGCACAACACACCCACAACAAAGGAGAGAAAAATCCACCAAAATTAGAGCTTTCACATGTACATGTGTCCAAAATCTCTCCTTTCCATTCTATCAAGAGATGGTTTTATCCAAATCTGCATTTTTTGGCGCATCCAGTATACTATCTGGTTTCTATTTTTTACAAAACAACCCCCCACCAATTTTAGGAAAGCAAACCGAACCAAACAACATACAATAAATCAACAAAAATATCAAAGACAAAGCCCGAGTAAAAACCTGAGGAATATATCTGCATTTTTTGGTGCAGCCAGCTCTCTGGTTTCATAATTTTACAAAACAACCCCCCCAACCAATTTTCGGAACTTAAACCAAACCAAACCAAACAAACAAACAAAATCAATAAATCAACAAAAAAATCCCAAGCACTAACCTGAGGAATACATCTGCATTTTTGGTGCATCTAGCTCTTTAGTTTTCTGAAATTTACAAAACAACCTCCCCACCAACTTTATGAAATCAAACTAAACCAAACAACAGACAAAAAATCAGAAAAATCATAGAAAAATCCTAAGCATAAACCCAAGGAATACATCAGTTTTTGGCACATTCAGCTCTTTGTTATCTGAATCTTACACAAAAAACCCCCACCATTTTTAGGAATTTAAACCAAACCAAACAACATACAAATAAATCAAAAAAAACCAAAGACAAAGCCCGAGCACAAACCGAAGGAATAAATCTCTGAGATCGTTTTAGATGCTTTGTTGTATGAGGAGACGAATCGTTAAAGAATTCTTGCTCAATGGATTTCGAGGGCTTGTTCTTGAACGAATAAATTTGAGTTCTGTTCATCATCAGAGTCTCTGCAAGAAGATCTATGTATGCCTCTTTGCAGAGCGACCATGATGTGAATCAATTACCATGTAATCAAAGAATCGACCCTCCTTGATTCCGATGTATCAAAAAAAGAATCGACCCTCCTTGATTCCGATGTATCAAAAAAAGAATCGACCCTCCCTAGGAAAACACATACAACCCCAGGAAAACTCAACACCTAAAACTCTCTATTCTCACCTGGCCCAACATCAGTTTTGCCACTTCAAACCTTCGGGATGAGTTTTCACCCAAAACTTTTAGTTTTCCCCTTCCAAGTTTCAAATTTTCAGTTTTCCCCTAAAATTTGAGATCCCCCAAACTTTTCATAAATCACTAACACAATTCAATGTCCAATCTCCCCTAAGCTACATCGACAAAGTGTTAAATTATGCCCTCTGTGACAGTAGCCTTACATCATAATCAAAGGTTGTATGAAAGGAGAAAGGTGGCATCCTCTAACCCATCAAGACTGTCTATGATAGTCAAACCCATGCCACAACCCCTAAAATTTTGCTAAATGAGTGGCATCCCTCCATAATTTGCATGTGACCCAACCGAATGGTCATTTCATCAACAAAATTAATGATCCCACAACCCCTAAAAGCTTAACCTCATCATCAATCTTTAGCAAGAAAGAGCTACTTGCATTGTTCGGTGAATATTTTATATAGTAGTTGCCTGATGTGGGAATCCCTGAACTTTGAATGTATTAATGACTTTTTTATATGGCTACAAATGCCAAGAAACTACTCGTTAGGAACACACAATATCAGCAAATCCGTGAAATATGAACCTAATTCAAAAAAAATGAAAATTTAGTTAAAAGAAACAATGAAGCATTCTCTCAAATAATTACAGCGCGATAAATTAAATATCATAAGGAATGAGAGATTCAATATGAAGATAGCCTAACTCGCTCGTTTCAACATCGAAGCATTCGAACCCAAAGATGCAGCCCAAACACCCATATGGATTTTCTCCCCAGTCATCAAAATAAAATTCCCAACTTTTAATCCTTCCAAACATAGAAAATTTACACACAAAAAAAAAACAACTCAATCGATAGATGCGCTCTCTTAACAACGGCCAAAGGCAATATGTAACTGCCGCAGCATTTTGGAATGTGAGTGGAACTCAAAGACCAGCTGCTCGATGGCCACCAAATAAACCTTCGCTGGTGTTGTGCATTATTTGGTCATTAAGATAATCGCCTGCAGGAATCAAATACAACAGTTATGACATAACATGCCATTTCAAAAGCAATTGAGTACCATACAAAACCCAAATATCTCTGATATCTAAAAGAAAATCAGTAACATCAAACCAAACATAAACTGTGGGATCAGAGAGCATGCGACCCAATCTGGGAAGAAGAAATTTCATAAGTTTATCTTCCATGTTCCTAGTTGATCTTCCATAAGAAATTTCATAAGTTTATCAAACCAAACATAAGAAATTAAACATTCTTTGCTTTGCATGCTCACAGTTGATCTTCCATGTTGTAATGCAGGCAAAATGAAATTGAAAAGAATAACATTTACAGACAGCATGTTTTTAAGATTAAATGAGTATATCTTAATTTATAAATTCAATATTTAATTTTATCATCCATTTCCATCAAGCATACCAGATGCAAGTGATAATATATGAATGGAAATTATGATGCATAATATGAAAATAGAAAATAGAAAATTTCTTATGAAAAATGAAAATTTCTGATGAGAGTTCCATATGAAAATAGAAAATTTACCCGGGTTAAAATTCTTCCAACAGGAGTCCAGTCAAAGAAGGACATCAGAGCCTTAAACACTGAATCCATAAAATGAGAAAAGAATTGCTTAGAAGCCCTCAGTCCAAGAAATGCCGCTATCAAACTTCTAAGCATCGCAAATAAATAGCTAAAAATGAAATTGCTGCAAAAACCGCAAGTACAATTCCACTGCCAATGTGAAACTTTTGAGAAGCTACAGCCAACCAAAAAGTTGAGAGGATCTGAAGAATGAAAAAGACCGATTGCCTGAAAATACCAAAGCAAGCAAGACATAACCCTTTGACGCCAACTTCTACTTGACGAAGAATGTGATCGTAGAGCATGCCAGGCTGCATCACACAACAGAAATAGGAGAGAAAAACTCAAAACAATGGAATCTAACTTAAGGCTCGAGAGTCGAATTTTCTACAATGCATACCTTGAACAACGCATAATGCATATTATGATCAAAAGTCTCGTTCGTAGGATCAAATTTCTCCACCCCAAACTTCCTGAACACCTGAAAGGGCAAAAAAGCTTATTCAAGCTTCTCGGCAGAAAGGGAAACATTTTCTCTCCACCAACAATGATAAAATGCCACAACACACAATAGATCGCGAGAGCAACAAATTTTTTCCATCAACTTCAAAATTGTTCAACATCCTCTCCTTCGAGCTCGCCAATGCCATGTCACACAATGTCCACCTTCATCGATCCCCTCTCTGACATCGAGTGTGTCCCCTGCCATCCTTCCTTGGTTAGATTTGTTGGAATTTTATTTTTGTTGGACATGGAAATAAATCCCAAACGGAAAATAACCAAATCAAAATCTCATACCGAGAAGAGAACAAATTCCAGGTCAAAATCTAACCAGTAAAATCAACAGATCCCACGCCTAAATGAACAGATCCCTTACTTGCAGGTACAATCTGTAGAGCAAGAGGGCGACGTCATTCTGGAACTTGGAGATCGGGTCGTTCGCCACCGAGGAGCAACCATGTGAACTGCTGAATCTAAAGTGGGTCATGTCGCCCTCCACCTCCGACCTATAAGCTGTGTGCTTGATGCTAAATAGAGATAGAACAAAAAGACAGAATTTTAGATATAAATTTTTTCCCCCTTTGGGATTTCCTCCCATCTATCCTTTGCATCTGAAATTATCACATCATCAAATCTCAACAAATAAAAATAAAAATATCATGGAATTTTGCAAGATCTCCTCAAGATCTAAACAGATCGCTGGGAACAAAGATCAACATTTACGTTAAATTTATTAAAATACTTAAATTTCATCCAAGTGCCCCCGATCTAAAAACCCTAAAGCTGCTAAAAAGACCACATTTATACCCAAAAAGAGAGAATTTTTCGAGAAATAACATCTCTTGACCGACAATATCCTAAATCTGAGCGTTGACGACCTTGTCATCCACATGAATTCTCCGAGTGGCGAAGTCGACGTCGATCGTTGACTTGGCGAACTCGAGAGGAGGTTGGACTTGCCTACGCCGGAGTCGCGGATGAGGACAACCTTGAAGAGGTAATCAGAGTCGCCGATCTATACCCCGGAGTCGCCGATGAGGACGACCTTGAAGAGGTAATCGGATTAGCTTCAGCCCTCTCTCTCTCTCTCTCTCTCTTCAAGTATTTGGGGCATTGAAGAGGCAAACGTTTGTGCAGTAAGTGGGGTGGCCCGAAATGGGTAATTTTGAAGGTTGCTGCGTGATAGGGCTCTGGCCCCTAGGTTTCTCTTAACCATCACCAAGAAAAGACACTCAAACACATGATAACCCACCACAAACCCTCTATCTGTCTACCGGGCCCCACAAAAAACGTTGGTGCTGAACTTTCACCCAAATTTTCGATTTTCCCCAACCAAGTTTGAAATTTTCAGTTTCCCAAAAAGGAATTCCCCCATATACAAATTTTCCCTCCAATAAACTCTTAATCCTAACCGTTGATTCATCCAGATTAAATCCTGGCCCTTGTTCTATCAACCGGTTTGTCCTAGTCAGCTTGTCCTAGTCAGCCCTAGGATTCAAAAAACTCTGTCAAATGTATAATAGATGTTTTGATTGCCTTGCTAATGTTAATTTCCTGTACCCCTTTGTTAATCCATATTGTTGGGTGAAATAAGCTTATGATTAATAGGATTTGATACTATCCATGTAGGAGCCGCAGAACGGCAGTGCTTCGTAATTATTGCACCTATGTATCCATTGGGTATTGATTATCTTGAAATGAATGCAAGATCATTCAATCCATATTTCGTAATTTAGAAGCTTAATTCACCCAATAATCCAAATTGTTAATTGGGTTGTAACCTGTTTATACAATCGTGCATTACCCGAAAGGGCCGCAGAACGGTGGTTGTGCGATGCACAACACAACCTACATGCACTACTCTCACATACCTTGAAATGGGTGTGAGAGTGATTCATGAGCTTTAATTAGGAGAAGAACCCAATTAGCAATTACCTTTGGTGCACCCCATATGTGCTTAATTGATTTATTCCCTGATCCTCATACCTTGAAATGGATGAGTGATCGAGTTATCATGAAATTAACATTTAGCAGAGCAATCGAGTAATCCTACCGATATCCTCAACACCCGCACTTTCGTTCTCCCTTGCATCCAAAACCTTAGGACATTACCCTAACTCTAGGGTATTTAGATAAACCACTTATTCAAACAATCATTCACCCTCAAAGGGTGGTTAGAACCCTCAACCATTCTTTACATGCTCTGACTATTTGTGTGAATTTGCAGATTAGTTCCGTCTCTGTGGATAAGATCCCATACTCACCGGGTATATTATTTGTGTATCACCTTTCAGGTCTAGTCAATCAGACCTACATGAGGGCTCTAACCAACGCCCAAATCTCGTTAGCCACACCGATAGTATGAATCGTCCTAGGGATTAGATCCCCGGATTGGTCTCGATTTTCGTCGACGGCCAATCCGATCGTCCCGAAGGGTGGGGATCGAATCTACGATGATAATAATCATCCCATTGTATCCCTAATCTCAATCAACCCAGTAACTAAGCTAATCAAGTCATCCAACCCAAGGCCTTAATCTAATATGGTTCATCCCATTGCCCTAGATAAAAACTACTCACAATTCATGGCAATATGGGGAATTTCTATCAATGGGTAAGCGACAAAAGCCATGGATTCAGCTTAGATTAGCTATGGATGATAAAACACAACAGTAATAACAAAAAGAGGGAATTTCAATTAAGAAAAGCTAAGCTATTACAAGAGAAAGCAATAAAAACAACTGGAATAACAAAATATTAGAGTTATAATTTCTTACAAAACCCTCCCAAGCCTAAGAATATAGCTAAAACTGATAAAAGAGAAGATCCTTTCGTATGAGGAAGAAGGGCAGATTAAATACGTGCGCTCAAATGACCAAAAAGCCCCCAAGAATGCACCCTAGATGCTTCAGGAAACCGATCTGATGCGACCGCATTAAAAACGACGAAGTCGCATCGCTCTCTGGTGTAAAAGGGGAAATGGGGGCTTCAGTGACGCGGTCGCGTCACTAAGGGCGTGGCTGCATGGAATCATGCTTCACGACCGCGTTGACAACAAAGCGACAACATCAATTTTATTTAATCTACACAAAAGCACGGATGGTCGTCTTCTTTTGCACGTGCCATGTCGATTTCAGGTCTTCAACCTTACTCCTCAATGACACATCTATTTGGTGATCTTCAAAACGGCCGCGTGGATGGACGTTCTGGGGCTCTTGGACGCGGCCATGCGTGTCAGTGTCACACGGCTACGTGGATCTTCTTCCCAATGCATATTGGTGTGGCCACGTGGATAAGGATGACGCGGCTGCATGGGTCTCTGTCGCTCACAACTTTCTCCTCCCTTGCACAAATTGATCCCCCAACTTGGCTCTTTTTGCCTCATTGCGTTAGAATCCCACCATATGGTTCCTAAACGGCACAAATTTCCTACAAAGCATAAAAGGGACCAAAAAAGCAAAAGAGAAGATAAAACGGGGAAAACGGGGAGAAATGGAGCATGCAACGATGTAAAATGTGCATGAAAAAGCGGGAAAAACTATTAATAATAAACACTCATCAAAATCCTCCAAGCTAAACTCTTCCTTGTCCTCAAGGGAGACTCGAGAGAGTGTATTGGAGGAATGCAGTCAACATGCAAGTGATGCAATGAAACTTCGAGAATTTTCAAAAATTTGAGATTAGATAAGTGGGCAAACTGAAAATCCGAATTCGCGAAACCCAAATGCTTTGAAATCTTTCCGTCGAGAGGAATATGTTCCTTAGAAGTCATCCCTACTTAAATCACCAAGCAATACACTAGATGATGGCCATACTCACATTCTAAGACAGTTCCTCTAACTCGTCCTTAGATTGAAAGTGTAGGAACCTAAACCATACAACGGTTGAAGAGGGGATAAGTATGGGATAATGGGATATTGGTCGATCGAGAAAGTGGTGCTCACGATACGACACCATTCCTTGATTCAAGAAATCGCCAAGGTTTATTCATGCTTATATATATATTCACACATATATACAATTTTTCTATATGCAAGTTTTTTCTCTTATATATATATACTAGTCGTACCACATGCCCCCAGGCACGGTTCATTTAAGATGTTCCCCCACGAAATCATTGTTTCCCCAAAAAATATTTCCACAGCCAAAATTTAAAAGAACAATAAATTAGCGTAAAAATATTTAGCGGTACGGGCGCCTTCAGCGTAAAACAACAAATTCGGCGCACGGAACAACAAATTCCGTGCGGACACCTTTGGTGCGGAACAACAAATTAGTGTAGAATAACAAATTCGACGCGGAATAACAAATTTTTGTAAAAAAGTTTAGCAGGTGCCTTCGGCATGGTATATCTGTGGGAAAAGCCATAGAAAGATATCACTAAACCCATGTGAGTCAAACCAAGGATTCCATTCTCCCCTTCAAGGTTAGTTTAATTGGACTTATTGGCCATCTCAATGGGACCTTACCTTAGGCAATTAACGCAAAGTCTCTACTTATTTAAGAAAATAGTTATTATTAAAGCAACCCTCAATAACGTTGCCAGAGGGGCTACCCCAATTAATACAGAGAGAACTAAGCAACTATATTGATATGCATCTCTAGTCTTCACAATTGGATTACGTAGATACGACACTCAAAATTAATTGGAATCCCATTTAAATAACTGCATGCTCAAATGGGCAACTGGATGGAGATTGCCACATGAAACATGAAAAAGTGATATTTCGAGACAAAGTTAGAGTTACGAAGAAGTTGGAATAAGTACTCTCCAAAAGGATAGTGGTGTGTATTGGTTCTGTACGTATTAATATCAAGAGGATGTGTATTGGTTCAGTAGAAGCATTGGCCAAGCTTGTATCTGTATGTTAGAACGTAAATATCTGTAATGTATCAGTATTGTTGTACAATTCAAGTTGGTATTGATTCAAGAGCATGTCTCAGGCCTCTATGGCTCGATAGTCTCCGTTGGCGCTTTTGACATAAAAAGGATGTCTTAGGCTGGTATTGAATCAAGAGCATGTCTTAGGCCTCTATGACTGGCTGCTATCATATAAGTTGGTATTGAATCAAGAGTATGTCTTAGGCCTCTATGCCTGGCGGCTATTATATAAGGCTGTTATCATATAAGTTGGTATTGAATCAAGTGCATGTCTCAGGCCTTTATGCCTGACTGCTATCATATAAGTTGGCATAAAAAGGATTTTATTGTTCTAATACCACCGGCCAATGTTGCCATTTTGACATGATATGGAATATTACATCTTAATACTAATCAACGACATGGTAAATATTGTTAGCGAGTAGTCGTTTTGATTTTGGCTGGTCCTTCTGAAGGAATCACCATCGATGGCAAAGGTTTTTGTTATATATTTTAGTCTCTTGGTGGGTGTTGCATAATATTATGTAGTTGTCATCGAAATTCTTATGATGAATTCATGTTTTTCGCTGCATTGTATTGATGCCTGGCTATTTGTTTGTTAGGTGCCATTTGGATGCAGGCAATGTTAAGCTATGAGTTGCAGTGTGGAATTAGATCCCCTGTGAGCTGATTTTCAGACTATATGTTAAGTTTCCTTTGTTTCAGACTATATTCTCAGCTTGCCATCAGCATCTTAGATGATTTAGTCCCAATACTACCATGTGTGTGGCCCGACCACCCAAACCTGTGTTGCTTTACAAATTGAATCGAGACTAAGTAACAGAGCAAAATTTGATGAAACGCACCCCCCAATTTCACTTTCAAAAGACACAATAACAATAACAACAAAATCCAGCCACCAAAGAAACAGATTACAAATGCAGGAAGACATGAATATGTTTCTTGTGTTGTAGTTCAGATTCACAGTCTTCTAACATCATATATGTTTCTTGTATTGCGTTCTAACATCATATATGTTTATTGTGTTGCAACAATTATCTTGCTTGCCTCCCTTGCTTACAGTACAAAAACAAATTCACTACAAAATGCCTTTTGAAGTCTCTTCTAGCCTAGCAAAGCACAACTGGAAGTCTTCCTATTGGTGTCAGGTTCAATCTGGTGTTGTGAATCAGGTGTCAGGTTTAATCCTGTTCAATCTGGTGTCAGGTGTCAGCATCAGAACTGCGGCTCCCTGTAAAACAAGCCATCAATTAAATTTCACATAGACGGTAACAAACACAAATGATGCAGGATTAAATAACTTACCTCATAAACCTGTCCATTTTCTAGTTTCACTTCTGCAACAAATATTAACAAACTTACCTCATAAACCTGCACATTTATGTAATAAGTGGCACATAGAATTTCCAATTTGTTAGTATTTGTTGCAATGGCTCAGACATGCCCTTCCATCATCCACATGTACATATATATTTGCAAACATTAATCCAAATTGTTAAAACATGTCTGATAGTGATATAATTTAATCCACGTTTTTCAGGAATCAAATTAAACAGCAAAAATCACTCCTTAAACATTCCCTTGTACAACAAATGCTCCTAATGCTAGTTCTCTGTACATTCAAGCAACCAAATTCCCTATTGCTGATGCTCCTTCACTAAGCAATCTGACATGCAATTTGAGACTGAAATGGCCAAATCTGAACTTGATATTGTCCGGGTGTTTTTTGGGTCAAAGAAACAAATTGTAATACATTCAATGAAGAACCACAATTTAATGATGATGACTACAGATTAAGAACTACAATTCAAGGATTAACGATGACTAAAAATGAACTACAAAAAATGAACTACAAAAAATGAATAACACAAAAAATGACACAAAAAACAGTGACAAAAAACACAATATTTTGAAACCTCAACCTGTATTCAAATTTGTGTATAAAACTTCAAAACTCAACTTGTAGTCAAAGTTTACAAAAGAAAATTTTGAACGGCATTGAGGTTGGAAACACAATATGAACTGTTAAAAATTTGAAACCTCAAACCTCAAACCTCAAAACGTTGTTGCATCTACACAAAAGAAAATTTTGAAAACTAAATCTGTATTCAAAGTTTACAAAAGAATTTTTTTTTGCAGTAACATTTTTTGGTTATCTTTGTTAATTATCCACAAATGTATTATGTGAACATTAACTTTGCACATTAACATGTATTTTGCATAATACATTTTTTGGTCAAGGTGTTTTTTGGTTCAAAGAAACAAATTATAAAACATTTAATGAAGAATTACAATTCAATGATAATGACTACGGATTAAGAACTACAATTCAAGAATTAACGATGACTAAAAAATTGAAGAACTACAAAAAAATGAAGAACATAAAAAATGGCACAAAAAATAGTGAGGAAAAACACAATGTTTTGAAACCTCAACCACAATATTTATTTGATAGCACAATACAAATTTAACCAATGTGAGCGACAAATTCCGTTTGAATTTCATTTACCATATGACAATTTGAATGAAAATCATACAATTTGGTCTGTCACAATACAATTCAAGTGACAATTTGTTATATGAGTTCAAACGCATACATTCATATTCATGGTCTATAATGTTCATTCAAATTTCATTCCAATTGGCAAATTGTACTCATATTCATGGTATCCTATCATATTCATATTTGTATTGAATCATTTAAGAACTGGAATGATACAATTTGTACTGTATCTTTTTAGAAAAATGGGAAATTTGTCACTTGTTTGTTATATGTCATATGAGTTCAAACGCAAATGTCAATACAAATTTGACAGGATATGATCCATTTAACACATGTTACTATGATCAGGACCCAGATCAAAGTAATCTTTTTAATCAAAACCTAAACAACTTAACGAAGAAAATTAGCCCCAAAAAAATTCAAAATGACAAACAATTAAGGTATACCTTCTCTTTCATCGGTCGTCGCTTCATTGGAACTGGAGGCAACCACGCTTTTCTCGGTGAGACAGGCGAAAGACGCGAGCTTTGCGAACCTGGAGCCAGCGATGGATGTCATGGACCTCGCTGAATCCTCCTATGGAGAAAATGCAGATGTTAGGATTTAGAAGCAAATCATCACTCTTAAACGTCGAAATCTGAATTGAACTGCTTGATTACTATAGATAAGCGAAATATTATATGATAAGGTAAAATTTCTTATACGATCAGCTTTGTATCTTTCCTCACTGTGAGCTTTGCGAGTGCCTTACTGTAGTGTATACTGGTTGTATGGTTTAGCAATAAATCGGAATTGTGTTTGAATTGTTGAACAGCCTTGGATGAGCGAATTATGTAATGTCAATGAACATAATACTGGAATAAAAGGTCACATGTCGAAAAAGTAGCATGCCTTAAACACCAATTATTTCCACTTCAGTTGTAATTCAATGTTAAAAGGAAGGGGCAAAGGACCGAAGCAGGAGGTGTCTGATAACACAGATTTTTTTAACATGCTTTGAATCCAATTTGATCCAAAAAGGAAAACCCATAATTAGATTATTGAACCAAAATTTATTGTTTTCGATGTGAGACTAACTTCCTACTTCCAGAAGACATTACGTGCTATTACATAGCTTAAGATTTTGGTAAAATTGGCTAAGGGCCAAGAAGATTCACAATATTACATCAAGTTTATATGAATAATACAATAATAATCTCTTTACCCACAAATCAAACCTGACATAAGCCTCTCTAACCAGAAACCAAACACCAACACACGGAGGAACAAACACTGAGTTTCCTCAAAGACCTATCAACCCACAATTAATATACTTCAATGGGTCCTATACATTCTCCATAAGAGACGAACCCAATTAATTTTTTTTTTAAAATCAACAAATACAACAAATGTAATAGAAATTATACCGATTCGGGATGAAATCAAGAACATAGCTGGGCACTCGTGCTTGGTCATCCGAATAAGTCCCCAGCTGATATATATTTCTCTTCAAAATATTATATGTGATTTAGGTCGATATTCAGAATAAATATACATACCTGATAAGTCCCAGCTGCACAGTATAAGAAGTAGTATTAACGTGCATTTATATTTTATATATTCACGCACGTCTTCATCATGATTTCCCATCGTATTTTGTTATTTTGAGTCCGTCTTTTTGTGATTTTTAGTTCCTTTTCACTTTCGTTGTGTTTATGTGCTTTTGCAGGATATTGCTGGCGCATGGGACATACAAAGCAAACATCATGAGTCTCTGAAGCAACGAGAGGTGTCGCACGAGACCCTGAGAGCAAATTATCAAGAGAAACCACGTATCAGCTCTCAACCGATCGGGTGGACAGACCCACCCGATCGGTTCGTGCGGGCGTATCAGTCCAGAGGAAGAGCCAACTCCACCTGATCGGTTCAGCGATCGGGTGGATGTGACACAGATCTCTATTTTTGGAGCCCAAGTTCACCCGATCAGTTGACTTGGCAACCGATCGGGTCACCTGTAGCAGATTCTTCCCAAGCTCGAGAACCCAACGACTCACCCGATCGGTTCAGCGATCGGGTGAGGTTTATTAGAGCCGAAGACCAAGTCAAACGGTTGCCTCACCCAATCGGTTGATGTTTCAACCGATCGGGTGAACGTTTATTTTTGTCTTCTAGTGGGAATATTCCCTGGCATCTTGCCAAAATGTATAAATAGACCTAGGTTTCCCCGAAAACGAAATCCCCATTTTTTAAAGCTGTTTTAGGGGTTTTGGGCTGCTGAGAATTTATTTTCATTTGTAAGTTTCTTGATCGTTCTCATACTTTAATATTGCGTTTATAATACCATTTGCGACAGTAGTTTATTGCTATATTCTCATTTTGATGGCTGAAATTTGTTTTGTTGCATGTAATGCCATGATTAGTGAGTAGTTTCCAAATATGGGACATTGGTAGAAGCCTCTTCGTGGGTTCTCCCTAGAACGACCATAGGATTAGGGATTCGATAGGATATAGGGATTTAGATGGTTAGGCGGGGTGTTTTATTGTCACTGGCGGGAGAATGACCGCCTTTGACCGTCGGGCCAAGGGGAAATAAAACGGGAGTTTAATCCCCTCGCCATAGCTCATACCCCCTAGCGTAGACATTGATTCCTCGCGCGTGAGAACGGCTTGGATGAAATGTCGGGAGCAATCATTGTGAGCTTAGTGCTCCTGGAGTCGGTCGGTGCTGGACATGGGAATGCCCACCGTCCGAACCCGGGTAGACCTAGCGTATCATCCTGGGCATCGACCGGAATATCGGGCCCATGGGACGCTAGGTATCGCTATTAGAGGCAACGTCTCACCGCTAAACCCTAGAATCCGATCACATTCCTATCCTTCGGTCGTAACAGTGAGAACTCATGATAGGACAGAAGCCAAGGTCCTAGGTTGCCCTTTTTATCTCTTACACCTTTATCATTAATTTTCTATTGTGACAACCCAACAAGCGATTAAGCTAGCTCACCCACCGGGTGATCAGGATCCCGATTATTCATAAGCACACCACATTCCTCCTTGTGTTCGACCCCCAAGCTACACTTCGACACCGTGCACTTGAAGTTACAAATTTTAATCCTAGTATCCCCGTCCCGATTTGATTGCAAGACAGACGGGCGGTCAAGTATTCCCAAGCTGCACAGGAGTCACTGAAAAACAATCCATTGCCACAGAGAACGCTGAGGATTTAACACATTTATGAGTTCAACACGTTTACAGTTCTAGAGAACAAAAATACAAAACCGCCCTCCAATACATTTCAGAGCACAAATCGAACATAAGTAAATCAATCTGATGGGTAGCAAAAATTCAAGATAATTAATAGTATACACCTTAAAACTTTAATAAAATCAAAATCAAAATCAAATTCTTTCCCCCATTTAACGATAACGGTGCAGAGATCTTGTTAAAAGAAAAGCCCTAATCATGCATAAAGAACATTAAAATTTCATGAGGAAAAAAGCAAATAAAATATTATCTCAATCGAAAGAAATCACAAGAGAAATTGTAAGAAATAGAACCCCACACAATAACAGAAATTACAAAAAATAAAATAAAATGATAGAATTTTATACATGCAAATAATAATGGCGTGCGCTGGAGAGGGAAATAGAGATCGAGCGAGAGACACTGCAACTGAGTCTTGACCGCATCCAGCGGCATTGACCCCGTAACTGAAATCGTTACACATCACTTGGGAGTCCTGAGGACAATAATAATTGAAAGCAGATGAACTAAGCCATCGAAGAAACATCTTACTGATTTACATATCCTCGTTAATAGGGAGTGCTTTCTTCTTTCCCTTCCCAGTCTTTGGTCGCAGCTTCAGGATCTGGATCTGAGGACAAATCATGAATCAGGAGACAAAACACAAATCAGGCTCTGAAGTCACAGCATCAACCAACTAAATTAAATTGCATCATCAACCAAATAATAAAAAAGGATCAAGATCAAGAACCATACCTCGAGCATCAGCCCATGACGACATTCACTGTACACGAGAGCTCGGGGATGACTTCATCATGCTTATAATTTTCTTGCGGTCAGGCGTGGGGTTTTCGGGGCAGGGGGCCGCTAAAGAGAGAGTAGCCATATGGTTTTAAGGGCAGGGAGGGGGGAGGGGGGGGAGAGAGAGAGAGAGAGAGAGAGAGAGAGAGAGAGAGAGGTCCCAAAAGTTTGGGTCAGCTGAGAATCTCCCACCAAAGTTTTGTTCTCATATGCAAATTTCAAATTTTTATGTTTTCAAACCAAATTTCAAGTTTCAAATTCCGCCCCCTTCCCCATGCTTTTCCCCAAACTTATCCTAGTCAGCAACTTGTGTTTGTCCCAGTCATCAGTTGTTTGTCCATATAGGACAAAATTCAAAAAATGCTCTCAAATGTATAATAGATAGATAGATAGATAAATGATAGATAGTTATATATATATATATATATATATATATATATATATATATATATATATATATATATATATATATATATATATATATATGGTAAAATGGATCTTGGGTGCCTCCTTAGATGAAATTTAAGGTGGCGCCCCCATTTTCCCCCATATCCCACAATATTTTTTGGAATTCTTTTCATGGTTTTGTTGTTTACCTCATGGATGATCAACATACTAAATTTCAATATATTCTAATACTTTTTGAGCCCTAATCTAACCCTTGCAACTTCAACGGTATGAAAACGTGCTGAAAACCCCATGAAGTTGCAAGGGGTAGATGAGGGCTCAAAAAGTATTGGAATCCCTTGAAATTTGGTATGTTGATCATCAATGAGGTGAAAAACAAACCCATGAAAAAAATTCAAAAAATATTGTAGGAGATGTGAGAAACTAGGGGCGCCTCCTTAGATTGAATCTAAAGAGGCACCCTGATCCCCTTTACCCATATATATGTTTTTTGACAGGTAAGTGGAATTCTTTATTAATACAGAGTAATTACAAAATTACAAGCATAGATATACCGGTTAGTAGGTAGGGAGAGGAGGGAGAGGGCACAAGCGCCGTCACCTCCAACAACCCACCTGCCGCCCCGAAATATCCAGCAACATGCAAACAAGGAAATCTAGCCATTATCGAAGATCCCCCAATTAGATAGTGGAATAACAGAACTAGGGTGATCCGAGTAATGTTCCATAGGGAGATACAGACGTCAGAAGCGATATCTTCAAACAGACAAACTTTATTAATGACTTTACTCTCAAATGTTCTCTTGTTACGCTCCTTCCAGATGTGCCATATGATCGCTGCCAAGACAGTTTTAGCAAGTGCCCCAATACACTATGGTCTATTGTATTGGGAGAGAATGAGGTCGCCAACTCCCGCAAGCAATGTGGGGCAAGAACCGAGATAGCCAAGCTTTAGCAGAGCGCGGCTTAGAATATAGCGCGTGAAGTCGCACTCAAAAAATAGATGAGATGAGCTCTCAGATGCCTGACAGTTGCAAAGAACACAATGGCCGGCAACTGCACATCCCCACTTCAATAATAAATCCTACGTAGGGAGCTTCAACCTGAAAGCTCTGAGGGCAGTGATTGCCTGTTTCGGAATTGCATTAGGGTGCCAAATTAGACTGTGATAGGGGAATGGAGGACCTGATGCTCGGACCCCTTACCAGGCGTTCCGAAAGCTAAATGGTTGGCCTGAGCTCCAATGCCATATGAGAATAATGGGTATCATACGCCATGTGAGAGGGTCTCTCATATTCCCTCTCACATAAAGGGGTAAGTACAAGCCCACATGGGCTTGTACTTGTTGTACTTGACCCCTTTATGTGAGAGGGAATATGAGAGACCCTCTCATATGGCGTATGATACCCATTATTATATATATATATGTGTGTTAATGGACGAGTACTGACAGCGCTGGAAATTTTTCCAGCGCTGTCAGCGTTTTGGACAACATAAATTTTTTTTAAAAATTTTTTTTGCCGTAGTTAGATAAACTTGTTAGGAAGCTACCCACAAATTTTCAATTCGATCCAACATCGTTTGAGACTCCGTTCATCGATTTCATAAACGGTGCACAAAATTGTTATATCTACCAACTGCAAAAAAAATTTTAAAAACAATACGGTAGGTACCCCAGATCGCTTACAGCGCTGGAAAAATTTCCAGTGCTGTCAGCTCTTCTCCATTTTTCACACACACACACACACACACACACATATATGGGATTTGCAATTGGTTATATAAGGAGTGTTGGGTCGGTGACTCCCAGATCAGACGACCTTATGGCACCTTGCCAAGAAGGGCCCATCAGACATACTAACTCAATCCAAGTAAAATCCTTATTCATACGCACTATCCCAAACTAGACCTTTTGACGCGAGGCCCCGACGATTACTATTGTGGGGATCCGGTTACTCAGCTTCGCTGGGAAACGGTGCGTATAATTTTTTTTTGTTGTTCACAATTTTTTTGGAAAAGCATGGGGTGTATAAGGTAGATTCAATCCTCAATACTAAATGTTGTATCGTTATCTAAGTCTCGAGGGATTATAAACCATTATACACTACTATCGGCTCTACGGTCCATGCATGGAGTGGGTTCCTAGGCATCAACCTAGGTCGGTTTCAAGTACTCCTATCTTAGGGACTGCGAGGATGGCCAAAGCTATGGTATTACAAGGGATTTACGCTAGGGTTACGTACTATTCATATACCCAAGTCGACATCACGGAAATCAAGCATAAAAGTTCGGAAAAAGAATTTCAATTCGAGATTCTACGCAAATAAAAGCTCTTTTTCGAAGAATTCTCGCGGCGAATGCAAGTATATACAAATGTATGCATGAAGATGCATGATGCATGATGCGAAAGCAAATATTTTTGTAGTTTTTGTTTTGTTTTTCATTTTTTGGATTTTTGAATGCATATACAGAATATGAACGTGATGCATATGAAAAAGAGAGAAAAAAAGGGAAAAATAAGAAATGAAAATGAAAATGAAAATGAAAAAAAAACGATAAAAATAAGAAAATAAGAAGGAAAAATAGAAATTTAGCATGAAAGAGATTGTCATGCCCTATTTTGAACTATACGCGTATTCTACTGAACACACGCATATTCCTACCTACGGTGCATGCGTAGGCATGAAATAAGCGTAGATATTGATGTATGTGACATAGTACAAGGAATATTAGGCCGTAATACGTGTCTAAGGGAAGAGAATACGAAACATGAATGCGAGAGAAGTGCAAAATACGTCATGGGTGCAAAACAACGGGAATGTGTTGGACGTGTGTGTGTGTGGTGCATGTATGCATGTGTAAGCATGCATGGGTGTGTGTAGGGAGCCATGCTAGTGCGAAAGGGGTTAGGGGCCAATGGCAACCCCCGTAAATTTTTAGGAAGGCGAGGGGCAAAACGGTCATTTGGACTAAAGCTGCTGTGCGTACAAACTTAAGTGGTTGGTGCATAAAGTAATGGCAAACTTGTAAATACCTAAAAGTTGAGGGGTATTTTTGGAGGGGTATTTAGGTCATTTAACATGTGGCATGCTTATCTTAAGGTGGTTCTAGAGTTAGATTTTTTTAAGGAGAATTCTTTCTGCTTCGTCATTCTTCTTTTCTTTTCTCTTCCATTTTTCTTTTCTTCCTTTTTCTCCCAAATGAGGCCGGCCATATCCCCCCCGTTTCTTCATTTTCTTCACTCCAAAACCCTAATTACTCACTCCAAAAATCAAGAACTTCAAGTGGTTGCAAGAGGGAAGAAGATGGAGAAGAAAGAAAGAGGCAGAGAAGAGGAATTTGAGATTTGAGGTAGGGATCTTCTTGAATTTGGAATTCCTTCAAATTGATTTGTGCTATTATGTTATTATAGCATGTTTTACTTAATATGTAATATGGATAGTCAAAAATCTATGTATCATGTTTCAATTTCACAAATTTCCCTTGAAATTCTTAGTAAAAACATCTCCTTTAGAATCCTGAATTTTTGTTTTGTGTTGTTACTGTAATTACTGTTACTGTAGCTCGAATTAGAGTTCGAAAAAACTATGAGCTTGTAGATCTTGAAGTTCTACCCCAAAATCATATAACTTTTGATATAGTTTCAATTCAGAAATTAGGAGCAGTAAATCCATCTTTACAACATGTCTGTTTGATTTTCAGTGTTGACACTGTTTAGTAAAATTGTCCTAAACACCTGCACACATCATGGAATTTTATGATTTTGGTCTTGTTGAAAATTTAACAAGTTTTTCTAAATATTCATCAGATTTCTTATATGTCGAATTTCTGCTTCCAATATGCCCAAAATTGGATTTCAATACAGACCCTGAAATCTGTCTAAAAACAGATTTGACACACTTCACCAATTAATTCACCATAAATCATATAGTTCATATTTGTACATGAAACTTTGTCTGTAAATCCAAAACTTCCATATCTTCAACTTTCATTTATATAGTTTTGTCAAATTCCCAAGATAAATGAATGAAATGGGTTGATCTTTATGATTGTTCTTGCAATTCTAGCAAGCTGAAACATTAAAGTGATGTTATAAATTGTGCTCTATTGCTATTTCACCCTCTATAGTGCATGATTATCGTTGTTGCAGGGTAGATACATTCATGATACGTTTTTCCAATGGATTTTCTAATGTTCTTACAGACATTCACGTCACGTTCACCACGTGTTCGTGAAAATGCCACAATGAAGTGAAAGTTGAATGAAATGAGAAATGAGCTTGCAAACATTTGTTCTATGAAATATGTTGTGAAATAGCAATGATGGGGTCATGTGAAGCATGGTATCATATGTTATAAGTGGTGAATTGAAATGGCTATGTTGAAGGGCATGACACTTGAGTGCATGACCCATGTTGATATGAGTGCGGAATGTGAAACCATGCAACGTGCCCCCCCAATGCTATATATAATGTTGAATGAAGTTTTAGAATGTCTCAATCCTCTCTAAGGAGGGTGAGTAGAAAAGCCCGGGTTTTAGGTGGGATTTGAGTAAATTGTGGATATGAGGCCTGGATTGTGAAGTTGGGAGATGATTATGTGATGTGTGGAGTTTATACCCACTCGCCTTTACCGGGAGTGGTGGGGATTTTTATACCCACTCACATTTACCTGGAGTGGAGGGGTAAGGAGGTGGAGAGCCTCACTCCTGCCAGGGACGGGGGAGCTGAGAGGCCCGGCGTACAGTGCCCGTGTCCACTGCGTCGTGTGCTATATTTACCCCAAATTTGGGGTGAAGTCCTGGTCCTGGTATCACATGTTGAATATTGGACTCCCCGGATTTGGTTTTGATGATGAGCAAACATAAATAATCCATGAACTAACAATTTGTGAGCGCAGTATTGGAGATCGTCGCCAAATTCACGAGAACATTCAAAGCGACATCTCAACACTTCCCAAAGCTCGTATTCATGCCCAAAGCTTCGTTGAAGCTCTTGCGCCGTTTTGGAAGTTATGAAGAATCAATCGAAGCTCTCGAAGACCGTTTATTAAGGTTTTATTTATAGTCTTTTTAGCTTCGATATATAGAATGTTAAGCCTTGAGTATATCTTACCATTCTAACTTCATAACGCTCATATCGTAGCTCTAGGATCTTAGTACAAGTTCATTCTAACTTCCTCGAAGCGTCGCGCTTCGATTCGGACTTGTTTGTGCATGTTAGTTGGTACAAGAACAAGTACTGACCGACTAGATGGTGATCTAGTCGGTCGGCAACTCTTCTTGGACCGACTAGTTTGATTCCTTAATCTCTTGGACTTTACTGTTTACAGTTAGTCGGTCTACGTTGACTCACCGACCGACTAGTTTGTGAACTAGTCGGTCAGTGATGCTTCTTTGACCGACTAGTTGTGACTTACTGTTCATGCTAAATTTCTCCTAAGCTACTGTTTATCGTTAGTCGGTCTAAGAAAGTTTGGTGACCGACTAGTTGACAATCTAGTCGGTCAACTTTTGTTCTTGGACCGACTAAGTCAATTTGTATTCAGACTATTTCATTATGCCTCTTAGTCGGTCTACGTTCACTGACTGACCGACTAGTTGTGAAACTAGTCGGTCAGAAAGTCTTCTTGGACCGACTAGATTTCTAGGTCTGAAATTCTATCTCTTCTCAGTTCCTCTCTTAGTCGGTCCATGCTGTTTGACTGACTGACTAGTTGATGAACTAGTCGGTCAGTGATTGTTCTTTGACCGACTAATTCTCCCAGATTTCTATCCGTTGGAGAATGACCTAATTTGTTTTTATGGGACCCTATATATACGAACCTAGGTCATTTCTATCTAGGTTAGAGCTTCCATTCAGAGATTCATTGAGATCAAAAGAGATAGCCATTCTCACTCAAATCTAAAGCTCTCTTCCTCACAAGAAACCCATTCTCTCACTATTCTAGATCTAGAATCCCTTTTGAGAGAAGCTTGTTCTTGGTGAGCTCTTCAAGCTATTGCTTGATCCAAGTCTCCAAATCATCCCTAGGCACCGATTGCTGGTCATTTCCTTGGTGCTAGGTCTTGGTGACTTCATCTTCCTCAAATCATCCATTTCACCTATTGGGTAAGAAAAACTCAAGGTATAGGATTTTGTGGTAAGTTTGCTTATTTCAATATAAACTCTTTTATATTGCTTGTTGATTCTCTCGGTTGTGAGAGAAGGTTGTGATCCCGGGTTGTGGGATTCACTATTGCCGTTGTTGTATGATTTGATCTTGTGAAGGTTTTTCACAAGATATTCATAGTGGAAATCTTGAGTTAGGGTTTCTAACTCAAGTATCCGGAGGGGATCCGGGTGGTTGGGACGTAGGATCACCGGGAACAAGTCGGGGAGACTTGGGTGGATCCGAACCCATTAACATCATTTGTTTGCATTGTTAATTTTGTTGTTGTCATTCAATTTAAGCTTCCGCAAATTGATTTGGTAGTTGTTTGCAATTTAATTTGGAATTATACTCCTTATTATTTTAAAGTACTATTCACCCCCCCTCTAGTACTTGTGCAGTAGCTGGTAGGGCATTACATTTGGTATCAGAGCCAGATACTTAGCTATGTCTGCCAACGACAACAAGACCGTGCGTCCACCTTCCAACTATGACACCTTCAGGAACCGAGAAGGAGCATCTTCGGTGATGGAAGGACATTCCTCTACGAGGCCTCCATTCTTCAACGGTACCAACTACGGGTACTGGAAATGCCGGATGGAAACCTTCCTCCGGAGTGCATCCTTATGGAGGACCACAATGAAGGAATACATCGAGCCCGAAGAAGAAGACTTTGAGAAATGGACTACCGCGGAGGTCGCCGCGGAGGTAAGCAATGCCAAGGCAATGAACGCCTTGCAATGCGCATTGGAGCCCGAGGACTTCAATAAGATATGCACATATAAGAGTGCATATCAAATTTGGAACTCCCTCCTCATTCTTCATGAAGGGACGAGTAGGGTAAGAGACTCTAAACTCGTAGTCCTAAACAAAGATTACGAAATGTTTCATATGCAACAGGGCGAGAAGATGAAAGAATATTACGCTCGCTTCGTTGACATAATAAACGAGTTAGAGGCCCTCGGAAAGTCCTACACTCAAAAGGAGAAGTGCTCAAAACTTATCGAAGGACTTCCCTCGTCTTGGGAAAAACGTACCTTCGCCATCGAGGAAGGTAATGACATGAATAAATATACCGTAGTTCAATTAATGGGTACTTTAATGTCATACGAGGTACGCAAAGATAGCAAGGTGAAGTTACAAGAAAAGATGAAGTCCTATTTGAACCAAGATGCGCCTAAGAAAAAGGCAATTGCATTCAAGGCGGCTTCATCCACCTCTACCGATGATGAGGACTCGGAAGAAGAAATGGACATGGAATCCATTGCACTCATGGCAAAGAAGTTCAATCGCTTCTTCCGAAAGGGTAACTTCAAACAAAAATCTAAATTTACTTCTACTAACGCCTCTCCACCTTTGTGCTTTAAATGCAATAAGCCAGGACACATCAAAGCGGATTGTCCTCAAAACAAGCAAAAGGAGAAGTGGAAGGCGCCAAAGTTCGACAAGTCAAAGAAGTACAAAAAGGGGTACAAAAAGGGACTTGTCGGAGCAACATTCACCGACTCCGAGGATTCTTCAAGCGGAGAGTCGGACGATGAGAAAGTGGAGCAAGCGCACATGTGCTTCATGGCAAGAGAGGAGCATGATCAAGGATCCTCCTCTTCCGATGATAGCGACGACGAAGGCGATGAGGTAACTATGGATGATCTTAGGGATGCTAACTCTCATTTATGGTCTAAATAC
Organism: Scilla litardierei; assembly: GCA_030789695.1. Lineage (NCBI taxonomy): Eukaryota > Viridiplantae > Streptophyta > Magnoliopsida > Asparagales > Asparagaceae > Scilla > Scilla litardierei. The sequence continues at coordinate 107,633,704 of CM061142.1, forward strand.
ACTAAGTTAGTAAATAGATATACTAAAGTAAAAGATGACCTAGCTAGCATTCAAACCTCGCCTAAGACTATCATCACCAACAACGACACCGTTGTTGAAGAGTTAAGAAATGAGATTGTTAATCTCAAATCTAAACTTGAACATGTTAGCATTGAAGATCCGGAAGAACATAGGATAGCGGATTTAACTTCTCAAAACTTGACTTTGAGTATTGAGAACGAGAATCTCAAATCTCGTGTTTATGTGCTCACATCGCAAGTATCCACTTTGGATACTTCTATGCGTTCTCTCAAAGAGAAATATGAGAACACATTAGGCCAAATCAATAGATTCAATAAGGGTAAGGACCATTTGGATAAAATCCTAAGTGACTTACTTCCGGCCAATCACCACATTGGTTTGGGGTATACGATGGGATGTCCATCCAAAGCGGCCACTACCTTTGTTAGGCCAACTTCCGGTGACTCTACCAGTGGTAGCAAACACTTTATTGGTAGTTCATCTACCAATGGTGCTTCCACCTCGTCCACACCCTCTTTTGGAAAGAAACCCACTTTGGGTGGACCTCCAAAGAAGGGGCATGCTTATATGTACACCAATACCATGCCACGTAGGAACACACGTCCTACTCCACCATCTCACACATATGATGATTTCTATGCTACACGTTCACGGGCACGTGCACACCATGTGAGACACCCTCACGCACGTGTTCCCACACATGCATATGTTCACCCACCTCATCATATGAATAATTCTCGTCGTGCACCATTCCATCATGTTCCTTATGCCTATCCACAACATGCATCACGTAGAAACCAACAACGCATGCATGCACCCAATAGGATGATGGCTCCCAAAATTTTCACTATTTGGAGCCCAAAGGACACACGCATGGATGAAAAACAAGTATATATGAATGCTTATTTTTCGGATGTTGTGCATAGTAGAAATTATGTGGGGAAGTCAAAGTCCAATTGGACTTGGCTTCCAAAGGTCTAACTTTTGAGGACCCAATGACCTTGGGTACCATGATATGAAAGTTTCTATCTTTAGGTACTCAAGGAAAAGAAAAAGAAGAGGAGCAACAAATTTAAATTTAGCACCAACGGGAATTGGATACTCGATAGCGGGTGTTCAAAACACATGATGGGTGACGCTCAATTGCTCTCCGGAGTGGTTCCCATTGCAAATGGAAATCGCGTCGTATTTGGAGGCAACGAGAGCAGAACCATCGTCGATGTTGGTAAAGTGGGTAACCCTTCTAAACCCTTAATTAGTGATGTTTATCTAGTTGATGGTTTAAATCATAATCTTATTTCAATAAGCCAACTTTGTGACAAAGGTTACAAAGTTAGCTTTGCGAAAGGATTGTGTCATATTTCAAATGATAATAATAAATTATTATTTTCCGGCACACGCCATAAAGATATTTATATTTTGGATCTTCCTAAGTCATATGAACAATGTCTAGTTGCCAACACAAGTGAACAACACTTATGGCATCGACGCTTTGGACATGTGAACTTTGGAACACTTTATAAGCTTTCGAAATTAAATTCCATTAAAGGTTTTCCGAAGCTCGTTTTTGAAAAGAAAAGTTTTTGTGATTCTTGTCAACGTGGTAAGCTTCCTAAATCTTCATTTAAACCTAAGAAAAGCATTTCTACGAAACGGCCACTAGAGCTATTACATCTAGATTTATTTGGGCCAACTAGAGTTGCTTCCTTAGGAAATGCAAGATATGGACTAGTCATCGTTGATGATTATTCAAGATTTACATGGGTATTTTTCTTATGTAATAAAAATGAAGCTTTTGCAAACTTCACAATATTTGTGAAGAAAGTACAAAATCTCATCGGAACCACCATTGTCACTATTCGTAGTGATCATGGGGGTGAATTTGAGAATGAGTCTTTCTCAAATTTTTGTGATGATCTTGGAATTACTCACACGTTTTCTTTCCCTCGCGCACCTCCTCAAAATGGTGTTGTTGAGAGGAAGAATAGAACGCTTGTGGAGTGTGCTCGCACTATGCTCGAAGATAGTCCACTTGGTTATCAATTTTGGGCGGAAGCGGTACACACCGCTTGTTATGTGTTTAATAGAATACTTTTGAGGCCCGGCACCAAACAAACTTGCTATGAATTGTTGTTTGGTAGATTGCCTCAAGTTAAACATTTTCGTGTTTTCGGCGCAAAATGTTTTATTAAAAACACATATGATAATTTGGACATGTTTGATCCGAGATCGGATGAGGGGATATTTGTTGGGTATTCCTCACGTAGCAAAGCCTACCGGATATACAACAAAAGATCCTCTACGATCGAGGAATCACTTCATGTCTCTTTTAATGAGAATTTTACTACTTCTAGAATTTCAAATGATAATGATTCTATGGATGTTTTATGTGATTCGTTTGAAAATTCTAAGACTATTGATTCAATTGATCCTATTGAGACTAACCCGACTAATGAAGTTGTTGAGAATGTGCTTAGTGATCAAGGTATTCCCAAGCGGCTTCATACCGTACGCGACCATACCCATGAGCAAGTCATTGGCAATATTAATGATAGTGTCAAGACGAGATCTCAAGTCCACCACTTCGCCAATTGTGCCTTTGCCTCATCGATAGAGCCAAAGAATATAGTTGAAGCTTGCGAAGATAGTGCTTGGATCCTTGTCATGGAGGAGGAACTCATTCAATTCGAGAGGAATGAGGTATGGGAGCTTGTTCCTTTGCCATCGAAGAACCACACCGTCATAGGGACAAAGTGGATCTTCAAGAACAAAACCGACGAAAATCAAGTCGTCGTCCGGAACAAAGCTCGGTTAGTTGCTCAAGGCTATCGCCAAGAGGAAGGTATCGATTTCGAAGAATCCTTCGCTCCGGTAGCTAGATTAGAATCAATTAGACTTTTATTGTCTTATGCATGCCATAAAAATTTTAAGTTATTTCAAATGGATGTTAAAAGTGCATTTTTAAACGGAGATGTTGTTGAGGAAGTTTACGTTTCTCAACCTCCGGGCTTCATAAATGAAAAATTTCCAAATCATGTTTTTAAACTTAAGAAAGCTCTTTATGGTTTGAGACAAGCTCCTCGAGCTTGGTATGATCGCCTAAAGAATTTTCTTTTGGATTTGAATTTTAAAATGGGCGAAGCCGATTCTACACTTTTTGTTAAGCATGCGAATAATGATATTTTATTAGTTCAAATTTATGTTGATGATATCATTTTCGGTGCTACTAACTTCACTCTTTGCGAAGAGTTTTCTAATGTTATGAAGGACCAATTTGAGATGAGCCACATGGGCGAACTCAAATATTTCTTAGGTCTCCAAATTCGCCAATTGAACGATGCAATCTTCATCCACCAAACGAAGTATACGGTGGAGTTGCTTAAGCGATTTGGAATGGAAAGTGCTTCCGGGAAAAAGACTCCAATGAGCACGACTACACATCTTGACAAGGATACGGGCGGTAAGGATGTAGACATTCGTCTATATCGAGGTATGATAGGTAGTTTACTTTATCTTACCGCAAGTAGGCCCGATATTATGTTTGCCGTATGCATATGTGCTCGTTATCAGTCTCAACCTAAGGAGTCTCACTTAGTAGCGGTAAAACGTATTTTCCGTTATCTAAGTTACACTTTAGATTTTGGATTACTTTATCCGAAATCTAGCATGTATGAGTTAGTCTCATACAGTGATGCCGATTATGCGGGATGCAAATCCGACAGGAAAAGTACTAGTGGCACTTGCCATTTTCTAGGAAATTCTCTTGTCTATTGGTTTTCCAAGAAGCAAAATTCCGTATCACTTTCAACCACCGAGGCGGAATATATTGCCGCCGGTGCCGCTTGTGCCCAGGTTCTTTGGATGAGACACACTTTGAAGGATTTTGGTATTCACTGTGATACTAGCCCTATCATGGTGGATAACCAAAGTGCTATCTGTCTTTCAAAGAATCCGGTGCACCATTCCCGATCAAAACACATAGATGTCCGACACCACTTTTTAGATGATCATGTTGCTAAAAAGGACATCATTTTAGTGTACGTTGAAACCCAAAAGCAAATCGCCGATATTTTCACGAAACCCCTAAAGGAGGACTCCTTTGTGCGGTTGCGTCGAGAATTGGGGATTATGGGTGAATCCGAGATATAGGATTCATGTTTCATTCAATTATCTTGCATGCTATTATATTTCGCGATATTTCGTTCATGCTAGATTTATTGAATTTTTGGGAATTTTATGTGATATGTTTGAATTTATGATCGAATTCGTATTTCAATGTCGTATTTAAGATTTCGACGTTTTATGGGGTAATTTAGATGACTAATGAGAGTGTTATGATGTTTCATCCAAGTGGTTTGTGAAGAGAAATCAATTATCAATTTTTGGACTCTTCTAGTCGGTCTCAGTTCATTAGCCAACCGACTAGATGCTCATCTAGTCGGTCAGCAAGTGAACTCAGACCGACTAGATCAAGCTTTTATCTTACTCTTATCATTTTCTTTCTTTAGTCGGTCACAGTACACTTACCGACCGACTAGATTGAAAACTAGTCGGTCAGTGAGTATACTGCGACCGACTAATTCTAGCCCTAAAAATCCCTGTTTGCCTCTGTTTCGACTTAGTCGGTTCAAGCTCATTGACCGACCGACTAGATCGTAATCTAGTCGGTCAGTTCTTGAACTATGATCGACTAAGTAGGTTAGGGCATTTGTGTCTTTTCGATCTCCAGACCGACTTAACTCTCTTCTATCCGACTAAAACTCATTTTAGTCGGTATTCATCTCCTCTCCAGCCCGCAAAAACCCCAAACCCTCTCGAGACTCTTCCTATTCCCGTCGACTCCGGCCAGATCTCCGGCCATCCCCGCCGTCCGCCGCCGTCGACTCCTCCTCCTAGGTAAAACCCCCTCTCCTAGGTCTCGATTCATACTCTAGGGTTTGTTTTATATCTCATCTAGCTCCTAGGGTTTCGATTTTTCATCTAGGGCTTGTTAATCTCAGTTTGTTTTTCAGTTCTAGGGTCTGTATTAGGGTATTTGATCTTCCGTCATCGTTTGCTTGTCCTCGTCGTGCCGCAATCATGGCAAAGACTAGGATCCCTATCGCTTCATCTAGGGCTTCCCCAATGAGCGTAGAGCCTCCTGAGCCTAGGTATCCACCTAAGCCTAAGCGTCGTGCCAAATCTACTCAAGCTTCTCCGTCTTCGCCTCCTTTGAAGAAGCAGAGGACGGCGACTGTCAAACCCCACAAATCTAAGACCAAAAAGGCCATACTCCACTCACCCTCGACTCCTCCCGATTCCGACACTGAGTTTATCACTGAGGATGAGCCTAGCCATAGGGAACCCACTCCTCCACTTCGTCCTAGGACTCGCCAGCCAAAGGGAAAGGGCCCAATGCCAGCGGGTGGTGTTGACATATCGTTGTGTCGCGACGACCATATGTGTCTCGCGGCCTACAACCGTATTGAACACTGCCCGATGCTATTGGAGCACTACGTTCAGTTTTCAGATTTCCTTGGCTTAGCTGATCTCCTCTCCTATAGTGGTCTCCTTGATTATCTCCGCTATGATCTTAAGGCCAATCCTAAACCATATCCTCGTCTAGTGAAATTGTTCTATGCCAATCGTGTTCGGGGCCAGTACGATGCTAGTCACTCCATCGAGACTACTGTCTTGGGAACTCCTATAGTTCTCACGACAGAAATCTTGGGGGAGATACTTGGTTGTTCGTCGTCCGGTCTCCTTCCTTCAGACATTTCCGTCGATGATATATCTTCCTTGGATCAGTCCGTTCTTTCAGACATCTTCCATGTGATCCCTCCTGCCTTTATTGGAGTTCCTTCAAAGTCATTCAAGCCAAATGCATGGGTATTGAATCTTATTCTGAAGTCGTGCTTGCTTCCCAAGTACGACTCATCTTCACTTCCATCCCAGCCATTTTTGAAGCTCATCTACGCTCTTTTCTTGGGTTGCGAGATTAATTGGGCTCGCGTAATACTCGATAAGATGGACTCTTTCGAGTGTATACACAAGACCAATAAATCTGCGCATATTCCATATCCGTGTCTGCTGACCCTTGTCTTTCGTCATTTCCGAGTCCCTCTCCCTCCTAACAATGAGCGTCCCTTGGGTACTCCTCTAAACGCGACGGCCGTTAAGAAATCTCTAGCGGCGCTTCGTCACGTGCAGAGGTCTACCGCATCTGCTTCTCAGGCTTCTCCCTCAGCTGCTGCAGCCCCCACTCCTCCTGCCACATTAGATGATGTCGTACGCCTTCTTCGTTAGCACGACTCACGTTTGGCTTGTACTGAGGAGGTCGTCTGTCGTATGGCTCGTATGATGGGGATTGATCTTCCTCCTTCAGTTTCTGAGGCAGAGGAGATGGACGATGAGGAGATTGACGAGCTTGTCACTTCCTTAGCCCGTGGCGATGAGGCCACTGCTGCTGCTGCTGCTACCTCTTCAGCTCCTGGAGTTGGCACCACTTCCGGTGTTCCAGAGACTTCTGCCGCAGTAGTCCAGACTTCTGAGGCTACTGTTACTCCTGCTGTCCCTGTTGACGAGCCTGCTCCTGTCTCACCTGCTGCTGTTGAGACCCCTGCTGTTGCGACCCCTGCTGTTGAGCCAGTTGTTTCCACACCTACCCCGACGATCCCATCTGTTGAGACACCTCTCCTCCCTGCAGAGCCTGAGTCCACTCCGTCAACTGGACCCACGGACACTGCAGATCCAGCCATTTCCTCGTGATCGTTCGTTCCGAGGACTCTCCACTACTCTTTGGATGATATATCTTATTGAGAGTATTTTGGGTTAGGATGGAGATTGAGGGTTGATTTGATGTATTTTTGAGTTTTATGGATGTTGGTGTTGGATATTTTGATGTGTTGTATTTTTTTGTTGTTGGACGTTGATGATGTTGATGATGATGTTCTCATGATGATGTTGTATCAATGATATATGATGTATTTCTTTTTGATGGGTATGTTGCATTTGTTGTATCGATCTCTTTTTGGGATGTACTCTTGATGTTTCTATCTATATATACATCGATGTTCATGTTGTGATATTTATTTCGTCGTGTACATTAATTCTCATTCAATGTCCATGCAATGTGATTTCGTCGCTCGATGCTTAAATGCTTGGTTAAATAGATTGAAATTCTATAATTGTATTGAATTGTTTTCCATGCACAAATTTAACCAAGAAATATTGAATATTGGATAGTATGTTTCATTATTCAATAAATGAAAAAAATTACCAAATATATTTTTGATGATTTTGATTATCGCTTTTTGATAATGGACAATTTGGCACACCTTGATTTGATTTCATCATTTTTACCTTGGTGTCAAATAGGTCCATCGTCATTGTCTACGACTCCCGATGTTGGATTTTCCATTTCCTAGTTGTTGTCGTTGTATGCCCCCCATTTTTGGGATAAAGCCAAAGGGGGAGAGATAATGATAATAAATAGCGCAAATGAAAATTTAACTCAATTTCCAAGAATCTAGTTTGATATGTTAG